>CM046955.1:39598843-40235759 GCA_025698515.1 Gossypium sturtianum
GGATTTGAGTTGAAAACCCAAAAGGGCAGCTCAAATTTTGATCGAAAGTGGTGCATCTGATGAGTCTTGCTATACTTGAATTAACAATGAAGAATTATGTTATGACTTGGGCATCGACAAAGTACTCTGGATCCCCTAAACGGATATCGAGCTTAAAATGGTCCTCAAGAAGTTTGAAACAGAGAAGCTCAGTCATGCGATATCTGGGGCACCTAGTTTCCATTTTACCCATTTTAAATTTGTTATTTGTGATTATATTATTTTTTCAAAATATGTTCACAATAAATTTCCTTCTTGATTGCTATTGCTATCCTTGCTTAACTTATTTGTTTCGAGCTATGCTCCTAATTAATTTCCTTCTTGTCCATTGTTATGATCTTTTCAAGCATTCTACATTGAAATAATGATTAGTGGACTAATAATACTTTCATAAAAGGAGTTTCAGATATTACTTTGGAAGCTTCTAAATAATACAAGAACCTGAAATAGAACTGTTGTTTAGAACTTACCAAGCTTAAGGGCTGGAAATGTTTGAGAAGGAAAAGTCTAAATTGAGGCTATCTCCTTGGATTTTCAGTCAAAAATAGTTGGTGATACAATCTCGACGGAACACGAGTAATGACAACCCAAGCGTAGAAGGGATCATTCTTAAAAAAAGAAAAATGATATTCGCATCCATACGAGTATCATGCATACACATCCGGTTGGGTCACCCGAGGAGTGATCGATTGATGGAACAAGTTACAGATCCTATACCCCGAAAGTTACAAAGTGGCATAGATGGAAGCGATATTTAATCCTATACCCCCGAGTTGCAGTGGTATAGATTGAAAATGAAACAAGTTTTCTACCCCAAATGGTGGTGAGATAGATTGGAAAAGTTTCATCTCCCCTGAATCACGGTAAAGATGGTTTGACGATGGTACAAGCCCCGTGTCCCGAGAGGTGCCATGGTGAACTTTGAAGTTATAGTGGGGCAAACCAAATTGAGTGAAGTATGATTGTTTCTACGGGTTTGCTTGTCAAAATACCAAAATTAACAAGATGACAAAGACAATACGTCCGATGATAAAGCCCTGATAAAAAATGAACGATGACACCTTAAACATTTAAAAATGGATCATTCTCATGAAATTCTGCATTCATGCAAGACACATTTAGTTAGGAGCATTTGATTTATTCCGATCATTGCATCCTGATCCTTGTACATTTAACAAAAGACCATTCTCATGACATTCTGCATTCATACAAATGTCGTCCATATTACATTTAGTTAGGAGCATTAGATTCATTCTGATCATTGCATCCTAACCATTTTGCATAAGCATAAACACATAAAACCGATTTTACAGGATAGGTCCCCTAGAGGACGGTGTCGCAACATCGGTGAATTCACAGATCTTATCTTCCTGAGTTTGTAGTGAAGTAGATCGAAAACACTAGTCCTATCTCCCTGACCAGCAGTAGAATAGGTCGAAGATTGTAGATCTTGTCACCCTAAGCAGTAGTGGAACAAGATCGAACGGTAAATCTCGTCTCCTAAGCGATATTGGAACAGATTTAAGCCACCAGTCCTATCTCCCCTCGACCGTGAAAGGAATAGGTCGAAGATTGTAGATCTTGTCACCCTAAGCAGTAGTGGAACAAGATCGAACGGCAAATCTTGTCTCCCTAAGTAGTAGTGGAACAGATTTAAGCCACCAGTCCTATCTCCCTGACCAGCAGTGGAATAGGTCGAAGATTGTAGATCTTGTCACCCTAGCGATGAGTGGAACAAGATCGAACAGCAAATCTTGTCTCCTAAGTAGTAGTGGAACAGATTTAAGCCACCACCCTATCTCTCCCGACCAACAAAGGGAATAGGTCGAAGATTGTAGATCTTGTCACCTAAAGCGATGAGGGACCAAGATCGAGCGGCAAATCTTGTCTCCTAAGCGGTAGAGGGAACGATTTAAGCCACCATCTTGCATCCTTGAGATTGCAAAGGAGCCAGATTGAAGATAGCGGATCTTGCCTTCTTGAGCGGCGGATCGAAGATATTAGTCCGCATCCCCGAGTTTGCAGGGAGCAGAATCAAGATAGCAAATCTTGCCTTCCCGAGCGGCGGATCGAAGATACCACCGGAATCCCCGAGTTTGCGATGGAAGCGGCATCAAGATAGCAAATCTCATCTCCCGGTTGCGGTGGAACAAATTGAGGCTACAAGTCTAAATTCCTTGAATTGGTCGAAGCGCTAGTTCTCATGCCCCTGAAGATGCAGCGGGATGGAACGAAGCTGCTCGAAGAAGAAAAGCACTGAAAAAGGTCAAGATTTGGCAAGACCAGGCAAAATTGGCCCTTTTTGAAGTCTTTACTCTATTCTCGTTACACGACAATGAGCAAAGAGGGGCAACTGTAAATGGCCCAATTTGCCCGGGCCCATAAAACCAAAAAAAGCAAAAAAAAATACAAAAAAATAAACAAACTAATTAAAGTCCATTACAAATTTAAAACCCAAATCAGCCTAACCCATAGCCCATTACACCCAAACCCGATCTTAGCCCGATAACAAAAATAATCTCAGCCCAATACACGGCCAAAAACCTAACCTAGCCCAAATCACTAACAACCAGAAACCCTAGGGTTTCCCTGGCGCCAGAAGCCTCTGCACAAGACGCACGCCATCGCTCGTGCCTCCGTCGACCGCATCAGACGCCACGCCACCACCACCGCAGTATCCACGCGCCTTGTACTTGCAAAAACAAACAACAAAGCACAAAGGCATGAAGCAAAAAGAAGAATTTTGTATTTTATTTTTGATTTTTTTACTCGGCTATGAAAAAGAGGCCAAAAACAAATGTAAAGCTCTCTTTTTTTGATTTTTACGCACGACGCATACGCAAGAAATAGAAATCGAAACAAAAATTTCAAGGTGATTTGCCTTGAGTTTTTAAAATTTCTCGACTTTATTTTTTTCGATCGCGATTCATTTTCTTCTATTTTATTTTCTAATATATTGCATGTGAGGAAATAAAAGAGGAATACTTACCGTTAATATCACCATCGGATCTTCTTTCTTCGTCAAATCGGAGCAAAGAAGGTCCGCAAGGTTGAAAACATCGAGGTTCGAATCGCCACTAATCGATTGCCGTGGGCGCTATGGTGGTTTGATGTCCATTCGGATGTGGTTAAGAGAGAAGGTTTAGATTGCGGTGAAAACAAAATGAAAGGGGGCTAGGGTTTAGTCTATAATGATGTTTGATCTGTTTTAATTTGGTTTTAGTCCATTAAGGAAACGGCGTCGTTTGGGCTCATTTCAATAGCCTTAAGACAACACTGTGTAGAGCAACCCGTTGACCCGATCTATATACTGCTGAGATCCGCGTGTTTTGGTATCCGAGGGTATATTTGTGCATTTAGTCCCTACATTTTGCGCTATCAATTGATTGAGCTCTGATTTTATTTCTTTCGTTCTTTAATTTTTTCCTCTCAAATGTTGTGCGCTTTTTAATTTAGTCCAACTTGAACGCCGCGTTTTGGCTAACTGAAATATTTGCTAGTTTAACCCCTAACTATTTATGCGCATTTTAATTTAGTCCTTAACTCTGTTAAATTTTTATAAAGTATCCTGTTAATTTTATTCTTATTTCAATTAAGTATTTTTTAGTTTATAAAATTTATTCATTATTTATTTTTAGAAGCTGTTTTAATAAATTATTTTGAACTATTTTATTGATTTTACAATGTTTTAATTTGTTTTAAATTTTCATTTGTATATATATTTTTTATTGTATAAATATTTGATTTCAAAATATTCTTTTATATGTCTCTTGGTCTTAATAATTTATATAATATTTAATTTAAATACAATTATATGTTATTATTTTATACATACATACATATATAATGATAAGACTGTTTTTTTTACACATTATTGATTTTTAAATTATTTTATGTATATATTTCCTCTTAAATCCATCTATATGTATATTTAGTTTCTTTTAAAATTACTTATATATATGTATATATTTCTATTTTAAATTTAGTATACATAATTTATTACTTTGAAAGATCATATTTTATTGTATATTTTAATTTATTTCAGATATTTTTATATATTATTTCTTATATATGTTTTTATATATTTAAAATCATATATTATGTTTTTTTTGTTTTGTATAATTTATTTCAAGTTTTTAATACATATTTCATAAATTCATTTACAAATTATCCTATTTCAAATAATTTCATAAATTATAAATTTCAAACCCCACTTTCTTTATTTTAAATCCATTCGTTAGCATTCAAAATTTTGTTTTACATTAATTTGTCAATGTAAATTTTGTAGAATTATTGTATCTTGTAGCTTATTGATCTTTGATTGTTAATATGCGTCTTTTAAACCATGCAGTTATCGTTATTGTATATTTGCGCGTTAAATTATTTCTATAATTACGTTCATTTGTATAATGTTGAATTTGTGTGTATTTCATGCTTAATGCTTGTGCTTCTTGTTATTATTTTATGTTTCAAACTCCAATATATTCAAATCTTTACTAAATGTTTCATTTCATTAAAAGTGTATGTTGAGCCAATTTTAAGATTGCATATTTGAAAATTTTTCAAGATAAGGCAATATTTGTGTGTTTGGAAGTTCGAAAATTACGCCCTAACGTCTTTGGGTGTCAATTTTTTCGTTCAACCAAATAACCAAATACCTTTTTTAATTACATGTTTTGAAGATCAAAGATGACCTCCGTGTCGAGATATAAACGTGTCATATCCTAACGTGTTGGATATGATATTTTTATTCTTTTGAAACGAGTGAATCTTGAGATTCAATTGAAAATTAATTAACATTTCTTAAAAAGAATCACATCTTAAACATTTTCAAACTTTTCGACATTAGGACATCAATTAATCAATTTGGTACCAATTTTGGGCGTTGTGAGGGTGCTAATCCTTCCTCGTACGTAACCGACTCCCGAACTCGTTTTTTTCTTGAAATTCGTAAACCAAAATTAATTTCTTTTAAAAATAAAACAAAATGTTTTATAGGTGACCCGATCACACCTAAACAAAAAAGATTAGTGGCGACTCTATGTTTCCTTTTAAAGTCGATCCCCGTTTTTCACTCTTTAAAAAATGGTTTTGACAACTATGATATCTTCGAATCTTCAAATCCCAATCATCAACGTTTCTAGTTGTAAGTAAATTATGGATTTCGTAGAGAGCTCATTCAATTGTTGACATTTCTGTTCACAAGTTGTTTAGGGATTCCATTGGGCAAAACTATCCTTTACTTTTCTTATTTCATTTTTATTTATTTTAATTAAAATATGATAAGTATTCATTTAATCTTAATTTTCCATATTCAGAATCATCTTTTAGGGTTCTAATCAAATTTGACAATCCAATTTCACCTAAAAAGAATTTATCCAAATAATTTAAAACAATTTATAAATTATAATTGATTGAATTATAAAACAATTATCGTATGTGGTATCTTTCCAAGACACAATGTTAGCTCAAATAATCAAATCGAAATTGTCAAAAATAGGGGTGAATTAGCTTTTAAAAAATTCTGTCGATGCTAGAGAGAAAGGATAGAAAATTGAACACGAAAGTTTAGAGTGGTTCGGTGCAATTACCTACTCCACTATCTTAGCTTTCCACAATTAAGGATTTTCCCAAATTCACTAATTTGATAACCTTCAATGACAATGTTTAACCTTACAAACTCCCTTAAGGTTTCTACCAAAACCTTAAGACACAAACCCTCTCAAAGAGATACAAAGAAGCAAACAAAGAAATAATCTTTACAAGATCAAAGTGTTTGCAACTGAAGTACAAAAGCAAAGAAAGACACTTGAGATAATAGAATAGCAATGAAGCTCACAAGTGTATAAAAGAAAAGTATGGAAATATTTGGCACAAAGGTTGTTTGACTGATCTTTTTGCTTGAATTTTCTTTATTCTTTTTGTAGGACCTTTAGAGGCTGATATTTATACCCTCTAATTCATTTCCAACTGTTGTGGTTGTTGAGAAAATAAATAGAGCCGTTGGGGATGAAAATACCATATCATTAAATTCACCTGCAACAAAAAGTATCGATACTTTTTCTACGAGTATCGATACTAGTAGCATTTAATGCTTGATTTAGTTATCGTTAAAGTTAGTTTACAACGATACCAAATATGATTTATCGATATATGGTAAAAGGTATCGATATATTTTTAATGGGTATCAATATAAAAAGATGGTATCGATAAAATTCAATAGGTATCGATATATTTTGAAAAGTATCGGTACTTATTTCTTTTTTTCAATTTTTTATTCAAGACGGTAAGCAACTTTGGTATCGATAAAAATCATATGGGTATCAATACTTTTTTGAAAATATCAAGACTTTTTGTAAGGAACATTTTTTCAATTGATTTAAAATTGTTACAATTGAGTTCAAGAGTTTAAAAGGGTTTTTGAACTTTGTCCAGAATTTTCTAAGTGTTCAAAACATTTTCGAATATGTTTGGAAGTCTTGAAATGATTTTTATGCTTTGAACTTAATAATTTATTTGTTAAAAAAAAGTGAATTTTATTCAAAAAAAAATTTATTTGTTATATCAAAACAATTTATCAAATAAAGCTAGTCTAACACACAATAATCTCATGTTTAAGCTTTAATAAATATGATTTATAAAACTTTAAGAATATTAAAAAATTTAATATATTTTAAAAAAAATTAGTAAATTTAGTAAATTTTAATATTTTATTCTATTTTTAAAATAATTTTTTTAATTTTATAAATTTACAATTCAATAATTTTTGTAATTTTTAAATATTTTTGTAATTTTTAAATATTTTAAGATTTTTTTTTGGATGATGACATTACTGTGATGTCATTATATAACATGTGACACCATATGTTTTGTAACGCCCCAAAATTTCTTAAATTTTAATTTCGTAAGTTTGTTAAATGATTTGTTTTGGTTTGGTGGTTAAGTGCTTTGCATGTTTATTTTAAATCCTAAGTTCGATCCCCATGTTTTGAGATTTTCTGATTTAATTTTGAATTATGCCCAATTTAAGTCTTTGGGTTTATCATTTAATTTCGTTAATTGTTGACAAGAGAATTGGGTTGATTCAATGGTTGAGCTTATGTAAACTCATTGGTCCTATGATTGAGCCCTTGTGCAAGCAATATAAAGTTATTTTTGCTAATTCTTGATTATGTTACCTGGGTGGAGGAGTTTGGATATAATTGGTTTTCTAGGGGAGTAACTTTAGGGATGTGTATCTGATTTGTGAGGAGTGGGAAGGTTTACTGATTTGGAATTATGTTTTTTTTCAAACAATTATTGAAACACCCCAAACCCGGCCCACGAGCTTTGACCAGATTTGGTATTTTCCTCAAGTAAACCGGTTCAAAATTCTTTTGTTACTTAGGAAAAACTTGTATGATTTTTAAAAAAATATTGTTTGGGTTGGGCTTGAGTTGAAAACAAATTTATCTTATGTTAAAACCCATTTATTTAAGGTGACAAAACATTTAGAGTTAATTTTAAAAAGGAATTTACTTAAACTTTAATTGATAAAAATCCATAAACATAATAAATAAAAGAAAAATAAAGTAAACCACAATGGCCTTATTATATCAATGATCCCAAAGTAAAACTTAAAATACTTAAAATAAATTGAAAGTCCAAATCATAAATTTCTTGCTATGCATGGCCACCTTTAAGCTCCTGCCGACCCGGTCCATTACTGCTCATCACCTGAAAAATATTCCCCAAACGGGTGAGTCAACAGACTCAATGTGTACACAACACTAAGTCATAATAGAATCAGGCATGCAAATGATACACATTCAAATCATAGAATACAATTAATGATGCATTCCCAAACCCAAACCTAATTAACCATCCGCTACACACCACCCGTACTGCCGGTCACACACAGTAGGACTACTAAGTCAACCCTCCATCCGCTACACACCATCGAAGGCATCATTGCAGCGATCGACGTGCTCATCGCCCATATAATTTGTGTCATTAGACACCATATTCAAATAATGTAACCGAAGTTACCAAATTCGAGATAATGTAACCGGTTACCATATTCAAATTTTGTGACCGTAGTCACCATATTCCGCTGGTGAGACCGAAGTCAACACCTTCTTCCCCTTTCACATATAGCCCGAAATGCCCCACATATTTTATCATGCACAACATACTTATTTTCTCATTCATGTTACTATTCACATGTTCGAAATATATCATATTCATAATCCTATCAGAAGTAGGAAACGTACCTGGGTACTTTTACCACATTTGTGGTACTTAGCCACATTCTCATTCTTATGCATATTCATATATTAAAATAATTATTGCCATAATATATTGAAAATTAGTGTGAGTACACACATTCTTAATAATACATTTAATTTAAACATAGCCATGAACCTATCAAAACTTAGGGTAGGGTACACACCGATTTGCTTAACGAATTCCTTGAAATCCCGAAATCGATCTATCGCCTTAGATCTCAAATTCCTACATTTGATTAATCACTTACTAATTTAATAAAAAGCCATTCGCCATAAATCCAAATCCTAGTAGGATTAGTATTCTTAAAACTTACCTTGAAATTCTCAAATCCCAAAATCCTTGTATCCTCTCTCATTAAAATCCCTATAACTACATGTTAGATCAATTTCTAACATTTATTCACAACAAATAACCCTTAGCCGTATGTTAAATATGACTTACCTTAGATTCTTAAATCCCAAAATTCACCGAATAACTAGGAACACGCGCTTATGGTGTACCTTCTGAAAAGAACTTCTCCTTCCTTGTAGTCGACACTTAGTAAATCCCGAAAGATCTCTTCTACAGCAGATATTAAGGGTATTAGAATCTTAATTTCGACAAATTTAAAAAGAAATAGAATGAGAATCTAACCTAATCTTACCCTTATGAAGAATTTGATGGAACTCTTGCTTGAACCCTTAGCGATGATTCGGCTATGGCTTTGATGTGGATAACAATTTCGGCTCTTGAGGCTTAGTGAGAAATCGACTAGGGCTATTGGTATCTTCGGCTTTTGATTGTGTTTGTAATAGAAGAAGAAAAGAAAAGAGAAAAAGAGAATAATGGCGAGAGAAAATTCGGCAGAGAGAAGAGGAGAAACTTTAGAGAATTTCAGTGAGAGGTTTTCTTGAAAAGAAAAGAATGAATGAAGAATAGCCTTACTCTTCCTTTTATAGCCAAAATTACTAGCTAGAGTCCTTTACTTGGCCACCACTCTTCTATTTTGATAGCTTTATCCCTTGATTTATCACTTTAATAAAACTTAATCCAATAATTATCTCTTATCTCTTAATAAAAATAATACTAATAATAATCCTCTTTTATCTCTTCCTTATCTATCAAAATAAAAGAAATAATATCCACATTTATCTCTTGAAAATAATCTAAAATAAATCCATTATTTATCCCTTATTTATCCACCCTTTATCTCTTAAAAATAAAAGAATAAAAGCTCCTAATTTATAGCCATGTGCCGTCCACCTCACTTCTTCTGGAAGCAAAATAAAATTTCTTTTATTTGCTTCCCATGTGACTCGAACTCGTGGCCCAACACCTTGCATGTGGCGCCATTTCCAGAGGCCCTAAGTGGCATCTCCGTGCCACTTTTCCAAGCCTGTTTGTGTGTCAAATTCCTCATATTATTTTTCTTAAGGCCACCTTGCCTTAGTTTTCTCTTTTAAGCCTTAAAACTTGACATTTCTTTACATTTCCAAGTTTCCAAAAATTTTCGTTTGGCTCTTTAAACTTGACATTTCCTTACATTTCCAAGTTTCCAGAAATGTTTATTTTCCTCTTTTGAATCATTTCCACATCATTTCCTTACATCCCCTAGTTTCCAAAAATGTTCACTTTCCTCTTTTAAACTTAACGTTTCCAAAGCATTTCCTTACATTTCCTTACATTTCCATACATTGCCTTACATTTCCATACATTTCCATGCACCTTAGGGTTCCTAGAACTCCTCAGAACACATCCAACACACCCACTGAGCCCACTATCTCATGAATTACACACGAACGCATAACCCCTAATCTAGGATGTTACAATTATTATAAAAAAAAAGGGTTTTTCCAAAATTTTGTTTCTCCTGCCGTTTTTCCCAAATATTTTTCTCGCGTCACATTTTTTTCCTTTCTTTTCTTGCTTTGTTTTCTTTGCTCTCCTTTTGTCTCTCTTCTTGGAGTGATTAGGGTTTAATTAAGGAAAATGACCCTAAATGATTGTCCAAAATTCGGCTGAATATTTCCAAGTTTTTTCGTATCGTCGTGACATTGGGAAAGCCCTATTCGCAATGTCGTTGTCAAGATACGATTAACTCTTTCCATAATTTTTCACGTTGTCGTGGCGAGGGAGAAACCCTCGTCACGACATGGAGTGGTTTTTAGCCCTAGCAGCTTCGAAGTTCTGTGTTACGATATTGTCCCCCTTGTGTTGCGACATGACTGTCGTCCCTTGTGCTTCTTGACCTGAAATGACACCCTACACACTCAAATAGCCTAATAGTTGTTCCCAAGGCCCGAGTTGGCCCAATGGGTCGTCAAAACACTAAAAATTGTGTAAAAATGCTTACTTTGCAATAATTTAATGATAAGCTAATAAAATCGAAAATGGGATAAAAGAAGATAAAATGCTTAGAAAACAAGTTTGTTAAGTGCTGAAAAGTACTTAAATTGCCACTACGATTTGTAACAGGTCAATTAGTAAAAATGCAATTACACTATTTTAATAGCATATATCTTTATAATTTTTAAAAGACTAAATAATTTTTTTATCATTTTGGAAAGAGCTAAAGTACAATTTTATCAATATTAGTTTAAAATTTTATAAATTATAAAAGGGTTAAAAAATAAAATTCTTATTTTAGGGGGCCAAGGCTCTACCAGGTTCCACCAAATTGAAGTCTAAATCTTTGGAGCTGGTGGTCGTAGGCGTCCTCTTCCACTATAACTGGCTTAGTCGGTTTGAGAAGGATCATCTAAAAGCTAAGGATTGAGCCCAAGGCGGATCGAGGCAACCGGAGGCTGGAATCTCCCCATAAGAATTTCTTTATCTCAACTCTACTTTTTATTTTTAATTTTCGCAATTTCCATTCGACTTCTCAATTCTGTTTTTTTTATTTTATTTTCGTTTCCAGATCCAACCTTTTAATTCTGTTATTTTTATTTTTTTAGGAACGCAAGTTTTCTTGGGCACGAATCTACCCAGGATTTCGAGAAACAAGTATTCGTATAATCCGATCCCTGAGGATTCGACCCTACTTTCCCTTTACTGTTATTTTCATTATTTTGCAAGGAATAGGATATATTTGGTGCTTTCAACGACGCATCAAATTTTGGCGCCGTTGCCGGGGACTGGCAACATACTAATCTTGTTTTTTGTTTCTTATGACCAGATCTGCTCCAGGTACTCTTGCGTTCGATTCTGAAATAGAGAAGACTGCTAGAGCCAATTGCAAGGTAACAAAGCTAAGGAAAAAGCAGTCAGCGGTGGTTGGGACTCAAAGCAATCCACCGCTAGAAATCAGAATCGACGACGAAGCAGAGTCTAGGGTTAACGAAAACCCTACTCAAACATTTGAAAGTAAAGCAGAAGAAGTCGATTCACCTGAAGAGGTGCTTGAAACTAGGGTTAACGAAAACCTGAATTTGGCACGTCAACCAATGGCTCAAACAATTCGGCAACTGGCCAAAGCTCCGACTGAACAACCGCCATTGTGCATCGCATATCCTACTATGGATACCGATTTTGAATCAAATCGTGGTTAATTCGATTCTTTGTCAACTTTTCGAGGGTTACAAAATGAAAACCCCATAAACATTTGAAGGAGTTTCATATGGTTTGTCTCGAGTATGAAACCTCAAGGCGTAATCGAGGATCAAATTAAATTGCGCTGCTTTCCTTTTCCCTAGCAGATTCAAATTTAGGGAATGGTTATTTTATTTACCTCCTGGATCTATAACTACTTGGGTTGATTTATCTCATTTATTTCTCAACGGGTTTTTTCCAGCATCTAGAGCAGCTGAGCTAAGAAGGGAGATCGTTGGAATAAGGCAAAAAGAAGCAGAGACTCTTTACGATTATTGGGAGTGGTTTAAGAAGTTGTGTGCGAGTTGCCCACAACACGGTATAACAGAGCAATCTCTCCTCCAGTACTTTTATGAAGGTTTGAAACCAATGGAGATGAATATGGTAGATGCTGCTAGTGGAGGAGCGTTGGTCAACATGACCCCCCAACAAGCAAGGGACTTAATTTCCATAATGGCTGCAAATTCTCAGCAATTCCGAGCCAATACTGAACCCCCTAGAAGGGTTCACCAGCTAAGTAATTCAACCTTAGAGGATAAAGTTGATAGACTCACTAATATGATGAATTTTCTTATTGCAGAAAAAGTCAGACCAGCCCGAGTATGCGGAATATGTGCTACCCCTGAACATACAACTGACACATGTCCTAGTTTGTATGATGATACCATGGCCCATCTAGATGCTGTGGGTAATTTCCCTGGGCCGCCACAAAGGCGATACGACCCCTATGCTAATACCTACAACCCAGGGTGGAGGGATCACCCTAACTTAAGTTATGGGGCCAACCCACGATATAACCAGCCATACCAAAATCAACTTCCACAACAGCCTCGAGATTCAGGTAATTTCTTAGAAACCATGGTCAATAAATTAGCAGCTAATGTCCTAGATTTTCAACAAAGAAACTCTTAATTTCCAAAGAGAAATGAAGGATTTTCAATAGAAAACTGAGGCGTCTATAATAGAATTGACCATATCGGTTGAGAAATTGAACTCTCAAGGAAGTCACACACAAACAGAAGAATCCAAGACAAAACGCGAATGCGATGGCGTTGCGAAGTGGAAAGGTACTGGAACCAATTCCTTATAGGAATCATGGCTAAGAAATCGCCCAGGAAAAGCCCAAGAAAGGTGAACAGCTCCGAACGAAACCCCCATTGCCCATAATTCAACCTCCATTTCCAGAAAGATTCCACCAAAGGTCGAAGAGGTAAGGAGGACAAGGAAATCCTCGAAACATTTAGGAACGTCGAGATCAACATTCCGTTGTTGGACGCCATCAAGCAAATACCGAGGTATGCTAAATTTCTTAAAGAGCTTTGCACCAACAAACGAAAGTTAACGGTAATGAAAGGGTGAATGTTGGTGAAAATGTCTCATGATGTTACTGTTGGAAAATGCACGCAAAATGTAAGGATAGGGGCATGTTTGCAAAACCATGCAAAATAGGTCATTTGGGAATTAAAAAGGCTATGTGTGATCTAGAGCCTCCATAAATGTAATGCCATATTCTATTTATGAATCACTTAACGCAGTTTTTTAACAAAAACAGTGTTACTGCTCAACCGCGAGACAGTCCGTTGTGCATCCCGAAGGAGTCCTCGAGGACGTGTTGGTAAAAGTTAGCGAACTTATTTTTCCCCGCAGATTTTTATGTGATAAAAATGGAGGAGGATAGTGCTCCTGGATCTTGAGATCTCTTGTTAGGACGACCCTTCCTTAATGCGGCTAGTACTAAAATCGACGTTCAAGTGGAACTCTCACGATGGAGTTTGATGGGGAGATCGTGAAGTTTAATGTCTATGACGCCATTAGCCATCCCAAAGAAATCTTGAGCGTAAATTATGTCGACATAATTGACTCTTTAGTGGAAGAAAATTTTGAGTCAATTTATGGAGATAAATCTAAAATGATGTTTGATGATTTTGAATCTGTTAATAAATTATTGGCTCCTATGGATACTAAACTTCTACCTTCTGTTGTGCAGGAATCAGATCCAAAATTAAAACCACTTCTTGAGCATCTCAAATTCACATTTTCGGAAAATGATGAGACCATTGCCGACTTAAAAGGGATTAACCCCTTGGAGGAAAATATGAAACCAATAGAAGAGGCGCAAGGACGATTAAACCCAAATATGGTGGATGTGATAAAAAATGAGAACTTCCAAGCTCACACGATTAAAAAGATTTATTTTGAGCCACCGTAGAACCATTTAAGTCGTCGAGCTAATGATGTTAAACAAGCGCTTGTTGGGAGGCAACCCAATCTTTATTTTATTTTATTTTGTTTTATTTATTTTTATTTTCATTTTTTATTATTATTTCTTATTTCTTATTTTCCTTTCCTTTCCTTTCTTTTTTTTTATTTTATTTAAATATTAATAAATTTCTCTTCTTCCATCTAGGTAAAACGGAGCGAAAATACTAAGAAAAGGGAGACAAGTCAGAACCAAACAGCCCTATCCACGGTACCAAACAACCTCTATTCCAGATACTATTCTAGCCCAGAATGCCATATCCCTGCAGCCAAACTACCCTATTCCTGCACCCAACCATCCTTTTTCCTGCACCCAAACATCCCCTTTCAGCCAAATAAAACCTCCAAAACCTAAATTTTTTCCCAAATTTCCTTCCCTAACTCCATTACCGCCGAAAACTCACCCCTCTCCACCAACCACCATCGTACGCCATTCGAATGGTGCGAACCCGAAGCTGCGCCACCGCCGAGCCTCCCTTCTCCATCAACTCGCGCTGTCGCCGCCTCTCTGCACCCCAAGCCGTCGACTTGACCGGCGCCTCCTCTCCCTCCTCTTCCTCACTGCCGCAAATCTCCTCTCCAACACCAACTACCTCTCCTTCGAACTCCCTCGCCTCCTCTTCCTCCATGGCTGCCGCACAAGCCGTCGGGCCCACCACATCGTCCCCTTCACGCGCAAGTCCTCCGCAATCGACAGTAGCTACACGGGGAGTTTTTCTAAACTTTTCTACCTATTTATTTCTTTTGCGTCCACATTGAGGACAATGTGTTTTAAGTAGGGGGAGGTACTCTTCGTATTATTGTTGTTTTCTGTTGTGATTCGTGTTTGCTGCTTGAGGCTCCATTTTGTCCATTTTTTTTAAGAATATTCTGTCGCTTTTCATGCCCAAGAATTTGACCACGACCTACCAACGCTTTGACCTACATGCATGATTCTTGGCTCTGAGTTAGTTTATGATTACATGCTGCTTGATTTTATCTCCACTGCTTTATTTTTATTAGGCTAAAAATAATTATGATTAATAAGTTAACTCTATCTTGCTTTTCGTAAAATTGATCAAGTTTAATATCAAGTGGACACTTAATACATTTGCATGCCTAAATTATGTTCATGTCTATTAGGTGGTTCGACACTTGACTATTTCTCTTAGGTCCTCTTAAAATTAAAATTTCTTGTAAATTTTGTTTAATAAATGTTTCCAAGGTTATGAGTGCGACTTAGAACGTGATAGATCGAGTAACTTAGGGCTAGGGTGCTTGGGTTGTCATTCTACTTCGCGTCAAAAGGTTGTGTGACGTGATAGGTAAAACTCCGCTAACCAAGGTTATGAGTGCGGCTCGAACGTGGATCGATCGAGTAACCGGGTAGGGTGCTTGGGTTGTCATTCTACTTAGCGTCAAAGGTTTGTGTGACGTGATGGGTAAAACTCGCTAACCGGAAATAAATAATTTTTAGGAGTATGTTGGGGTGAGTAACAGGGGTGGGGTGCTTGGGTTGTCATCTCTCTTCACGTCAAAGGTTCAATATATTCCTAAGTAAATAAGTAATAATAATAAAAAAAGACAAAAAAAAAGAAAAAAAGAAATAAAGAAATAAAAAGAGAAAAAATAGTACTAATAAAATTTCAGTTTGGGGACTAAAGGAGGAAATAAATGAGTGTCTTGGTAGGTTTGGTAATTTACCTAAATAGCATGAAATAATTCAAGACGATTTTAATTTTTGTGTGTGTTAATTAGAAAACTTTTTCTGTTTTACTTAAAGCAAGCTTAGAAGTTCTCTTTATTTTTCATATGCATTTTTGACTAATCTTTATAAAACTTTGGAGTAGAATTTCTTTCAGGATCTAATTTTCACAATGGATAGGAACCATACTTGAGGGAAAGCATGGGCTAAGTAGGGGAATTTGATAATACTCTAGAACGTCATGTTTTTTATGTGCTAATTGCATATTTATTTTGAGTATGATTCTACTAATTTAGGCTATTTATGGTCTTTTATCTTATAGGGGCTAAATTGGAAGCAAAAGAGAAATTAAGGGCCAAAGCGTGAATTTAGAGATAAAATGGGCCAATGTGCGACACATGGAAAAGTTGATGCCAAAAGTGCAAGCATGAAGGACACAAGGGCTGAAATGCAAAAGAAGAGATTTTATTCTATCAGACTCTATTTTAATTATATTAGGATAATTAATATTAAGATAATTATTAAGGATTATTTAATTTAGGATTTATTTTATTTATCTTTGATTATTTGTAATTATCTTTAGGAATTTAAGTAGGACTAGTCTATCTATCTTAGCACTATAAATAGGGGATGAAGTGACTCATTTTTGTTGTTCATCTTTTCTGTAAACTCTCTCCCCATAAGGCTTTTGTTCTTTCCATTTTCCCTTTTAATAAAACTTCCATTTTATATTTATTTTCTTTTCCACCACAATTATGAACCACTAAAACCCTTCTAGCCAAAGGTTTCAAAAATCCCCAAAAAGGGTTCTTCAGGTTTAGAATCCGCACTTAGCCTTCTCAACGGGGGTATTCATCGTTTCTCCGCATTACGGGTGCGCGCTTCTGGTCCATGTCCCTTAAGAAGTGATCTTTTCAACGTGTGCAAGGAACGGCCGCTTTGTATATTTTGAGAAGGTTACACGATCGGTTCGTTAGCTTATCACGTCGAGAGGTTGAGAGCCCAAGAGACAAAATGGCGTGGGATTCGCCATTGAGAAACGTTGATCTAGCATAGATGATCCCATAAGGGCGACTGTTGACTAGAGTCAGGTTCCACCAAATTGAAGTCTAAATCTTTGGAGCTGGTGGTCGTAGGCGTCCTCTTCCACTATAACTGACTTATCCGGTTTGAGAAGGATCATCTAAAAGCCAAGGATTGAGCCCAAGGCGGATCGAGGCAAACGGAGGCTGGAATCTCCCCATAAGAATT
The DNA here is from genome assembly GCA_025698515.1 of Gossypium sturtianum. NCBI lineage: Eukaryota > Viridiplantae > Streptophyta > Magnoliopsida > Malvales > Malvaceae > Gossypium > Gossypium sturtianum. The sequence continues at coordinate 39,615,912 of CM046955.1, forward strand.
TCTTTATCTCAACTCTACTTTTTATTTTTAATTTTTGCAATTTCCATTCAACTTCTCAATTCTGTTTTTTTTTTTTATTTTATTTTCGTTTCCAGATCCAACCTTTTAATTCTGTTATTTTTATTTTTTTCAGGAACGCAGGTTTTCTTGGGCACGAATCTGCCCAGGATTTCGAGAAACAAGTATTCGTATAATTCGGTCCCTGAGGATTCGACCCTACTTCCCCTTTACTGTTATTTTCATTATTTTGCAAGGAATAGGATATATTTGGTGCTTTCAACGACGCATCATAAATGGTTGTCCAAAATTCGGCTGAATATTTCCAAGTTTTTTCGTATCGTCGTGACGTAGAGAAAGCCCTCTTCGCAATGTCGTTGTCAAGATACGGTTAACTCTTTCCATAATTTTTCACGTTGTCGTGGCGAGGGAGAAACCCTCGTCACGACATGGAGTGGTTTTTAGCCCTAGCAGCTTCGAAGTTCTGTGTTGCAACATTGTCCCCCTTGTGTTGCGACATGACTGTCGTCCCTTGTGCTTCTTGACCTGAAATGGCACCCTACACACTCAAATAGCCTAATAGTTGTTCCCAAGACCCGAGTTGGCCCAATGGGTCGTCAAAACACTAAAATTTGTGTAAAAACGCTTACTTTGCAATAATTTAATGATAAGCTAATAAAATCGAAAATGGGATAAAAGAAGATAAAATGATTAGAAAACAAGTTTGTTAAGTGCTGAAAAGTACTTAAATTGCCATTACGATTTGTAACAGGTCAATTAGTAAAAATGCAATTATACTATTTTAATAGCATATATCTTTATAATTTTTAAAAGACTAAATCAAATTTTTATCATTTTGAAAAGAGCTAAAGTACAATTTTATCAATACTAGTTTAAAATTTTATGAATTATAAAAGGATTAAAAAATAAAATTCTTATTTTAGGGGGCAAGGCTCTACCAGTCCTAGTTTCCCGTGAATAAAAGAATAGAGATTAATTTTTTTAATGGATTTAAAATATAAAATTTTAGGGTTAGAGTTTATTAATTATATTAAAACTATCTACAAATTCGAACTCTAGTTAAAAGTCATCTAATTAATTAAAAACAATGAATATATATTAAAACAGTACAACAATGTTTCTGAAAAAGAAAGAAAAGAGTAGAACAATGAGGGCCAGCGCAGGCTCTTGTCGGACTTGGCATGGCAATTGCCCACCGACATTTTTTTATTTAAAATTCCGTACAACCCCCCAACAACACAAAAGGAACCAGCTTTTTAGTACTATTTTCAATTAAATAATAATATTTTAATGGTATTATTGACAATTGAAATTTGAAATGTTTATTTTTAAGGGTCATCCAAGTTTTAGATATGTTTTATTTTTGTTCACTGATTTTTAAAAAATTGTTTTTAAAATTTAAAATTTTAGTTACCTATCATTAAATATTTAATGGTAAGGACATTTTTTGTTGGCCTAATAACAAATTTAATCCTCCAATGTTTATAAATTTTATCAATTTGATTCTAAATCTAAAAATTCAACAAATTTAGTACTCATTATTTACAAAATTTGTCATTTAATTTTACTTCTAAAAAATTTAATAAATTCTAATCCTAAACATTTACAAAATTTGTGAATTTGAATAAAACTTCATTCTTCTATCAAACTCCTTAGTAAAATTGTTTTCAATCTGGAAACAAATATATCAAATGACAATGACGTAGTTACTTTTCGTGTTTTTTACGGATATAGTTAAGGTTGTCAAGTTGGAGCATATTATTTCTTTTAAATACTTTAATTATAAATATGTTTTGATATTATACATTTTTAAAAATATAATAATTTAGTTTAATAATGATTATATTTTATTTTTAAATGTATTAAAAAAATAAAACTTATTTAAAATATCAAAATCTTATGTAAAATATATGCATCGATATTGAAGTAATGCATTAAAACACATTAAAATTTTGAGTGAAACAAAACTTGAGATATTAGATACGGATGCAAAATAGAAATAGATGTCTCTTTTCAAACCTCTAGTTTTACAATTGCTTGCTAGTTGTTATGGTTATTAGTGAAAGCAGTTGAAATTGGCTCCAAATTAAATTGTAATGTTTTTCAGTTGAGGGCTCAGCACTTGCAATTTCCATCATATCTAATTCAATTTTTCATGTGTTCTAAAAGGTTTAACTTCTCACACTTTGATTTTTTTTTTCTACAAGTAATCAACAATCTTAAGCTTCTCTTTTACAATTTGTCACTGTATTTTCCTTTTTCTTGTCTTTGGGTTTCATTTTCATTCATTCTTTATATTTGCTAGATTCATGAGTTATTTAATACTTTTTGATATGATATCAGAACCTCTTGCCTGACGACTCTTGATTGTGGTTCTTTGTGTTTGGCTCTGTTGGTATAGACGTCCATAATTGACACCCACACTGTGAATAATCATCACAATTTTTTCCGCTAAGTAGATTGCCATGTTTCTGATAATTATCTTGGCCTTCCTCCTATGGTGAGTAAGAATAAAACTAATGCATTCAAGTAGGTGTTTGCAAGCCACATCCAAGAATTCAAAGTTGGTTTAAATGGTTCTTAATATATAGCAACAAGGAAGTTTTTGTCAAATCGATCTTGTAGGCATAACCCACTTATGTAAAAAAGTGTATTCTTACTCCCTAATTCGGTTACTAATGCTATAATTGTTGTTATTTGTAGATTTTGGTGGTAGAGAAAAACGAAGACCACGAGTGGAGAATGTTAGCTCAAGACACGGTTAGAATGCCGAAAGATATGAGAGCCTTAGCTTTCGAGACGTATGACTCTTTGACCTTACTCTCTTAGAAAAACAAATGTGGAGACTACTACTTCATAATAAGCATACCTTGTATTCTAACCTAAGAGAGTGGAGAAGCCTTTAGTTGTTAATTTGGACTAATATATTGTCGGCTTTGAATGCTTTGTCTGGTCTAATCTTTTGGGAGATTAACAATGGGGATCCTGCGGGAATTTGGGGAGAATAGTTGAGGTATGATAAATTTGGATGGGAGGCCATTGCCTCACAATAGGGTGGTATTTATGAATGCACAAGTTAATGCTAATTTATCATTGTGGTTAAAAAGTACTTTTGAAAAATATTGTGGAAAAGTACTTTGGAAAAGTTTGACAGTGTTTATCATTGCTATCAAATAATATATTTGAGAAAATAAAATGTCTATTATAGACTTGATGTTATAAAGTAAAAATTATGCATTTAAATTATATTTAATTTCATTAATATTATTATGAAACATATAAACTTAAATGATAATAAAATATTAAAATAATTTATTAAGTAATTAATTTTTTATATATGGAATGCCTGGAATATATAAATTAGTTAGTATTATGAAATAATTAAGATTAAATTATGATAAAAATTATAATTTTTTTTTTGAAGAATTTCTATTGGACTTTATTAAGTTTAATATAAACCATAACAGAAAGTTGGGTCACTTGGATTGGACCCTAAACATCAAATAAAAGGAAAAAAACAACGGCCCAGAAGACAGAGGCCCAAACACAATGAAACGGTCATAACCAAAAAAGAAATTAAAGAAAATAAAACGTCAAATCCTAACTCTGTCCAATCGGTGTCATATAGCTGGCACCCAATAACTTCTGACTCTCCATTTCCCCATACCAGCCATTCATTGATAGCGTGTTTCAAAAAACTTTTCCATTTCCTGCTATCTCTATCTCATTAGATTTCTCTAGAAGCAATCAATTTGGATTCCTCAACCCATTTTCCTCCCCTCCTCGCTGAAGACAAATGAGAGCTCTTTTTTCCAGGTACGTTTCCTCTCCCTTTCTTAAGGCTTCTGCTGCAAGATCATGGGCTTCTCCGTTCTCTAATCTGCTCTGGAAATAGCTTTCTTGAAAGAACTGTTTATTCCTCTGTATATCTCTAATAATCGCCCCTAAAACTGACTTATCTGTTGCTGCTGAGTTACATTTCTTTATAACTGTTTTGGAATCTCCTATTATTGTAATGGTCTGAAGCCCCATTGAAATCCCTAATTTTGTTGCTTGTAACCCCGCATGTGCCTCTGCCATGAACGGATACGATATTGCGGAATGAAGTATTGTTTTCGAGGCGAGCCATTCGTTCATCTCCCCCTCACCACTAGACCCGAGGCCGCTCTTGAATTTTTACTGTCGAATGAAGCGTCAAAATAGATGGTGGCTTTTGTCTCCCTTATGACCTGTCTCTGTCGATTATCATTTTTGAAGGTATTTTTTTTTCATTCGATCTGTCGATTTCTGCTATATAGTTCTTTACTTTTTGTGACAAGTCTCTCCCTGTTGTTGTTTTCCCCTCATGGACAAGCTTGTTTCTGGAGATCCATAACATCCATGCAGCGCAACAGAAAATGCGACATTGATTGTTACTTCCTCTAGCAAATACCTAGGTATGCCAGTTCCACATATCTGTGATATTAGAGTTAATAACCCATGAAAAATTAAGATTTTGCCATAACTCTATTGTTGTAGGGCACTGCCTAAAAACATGGTTGATGTCTTCTTCTGCATTTCGACACCGAGGACATAAACTGTCATGGACCACTCTCCTGGATCTTAAATTTTTAAGGGTTGGAATGAAGTTCCATGTAATACGCCATATGGTTATGGAAATTTTTGATGGAAGTTGTAAATTCCATAATTTCCTGTAGAAGTTTTTTATTTCGGTCTGTAATAATAAATCATTAGGATCCATAGTAGCCTCTTGTAATAGTTTGTAGGCGCTCCTTATTGTAAATTCACCTGAATGTTCTCCTTGCCAGACTTGAAAGTCTTCGTGTTCTTCTTCCGCTAGATGAATTTGCAAAATCTTCTGTGCAATGTATTCTGGAAAGGTATTCTCTATTAAACCTATTTTCCACCTTCTTGTTGTTGTTTCAATTAGTCCCGAAACTAACTCTATTTCTAAATTATTGATCCTGTTGCCGATTCCATTAATGTCAACACCTAGGATCCAACAGTCATTCCGCATGAAACTTCGGTCACCTTTTCCAATGTGCCAAAGATAAGCCATCCTTCAAGTAGTCCTTTGTCTTTGCCCGGACACTTCTCCAGGTGAGAGAAGGTAAATTACCCAACTGTGCACGGATGAAATCTGAGTTTGGATAGTATTTTGCTTTAAGGACCTGTGCTAATAATGAATCGGGATAATTAATAAGGCGCCAACCTTGCTTGGCTAATAAAGCAATATTAAACTGATCAAGACTACAAAATCCCAAACCACCCTTTTCCTTCGAAATGCAAAGCTCCCTCCAAGTGCACCAATGAATTCCCCTCTGACCACGACCTTTCTGCCACCAGAATTTCGCGATAATGCTTTCAAGATCGGAACACAACGTTTTAGGAAGTAGAAAACATGCCATTGTATACGTCGGGATAGCCTGGAGAATAGCCTTAATGAAAACTTCTTTCCCCCCTTGCGAGAGGTGTCTAATACTCCAATTATCAATTCTTTGTCTAAATCGATCTTTTAAATTTTGGAATGCCTCTTTTTTCCTTCTGCCCACCATATTCGGTAATCCAAGGTAGCGCTCTGGGTCATTTGAACTTCGCACGCCCAGTATGCGAGTGACTAGACCTTTTTCTTCTACTCTTGTATTCGAACTAAAGAAAACCGTAGACTTATCAAAATTGACTTGTTGCCCCGAACATTTTCTATACTCGCGTAGAACCCTTTTTAATAGACCAGCTCCTCTTTCCGTAGCCTCACCAAATAAAATGTAATCATCAACGAATAATAAATGTGAAATCTGTGGCCCTCTTCTACTCGCTTTAACCCCTCTAAAATTCTCTTCTCGTTGCACCAGTCTCATTAAACTAGATAAACCTTCCCCACAGATTAGAAATAGAAACGGACTCAACGGATCGCCCTGTCGTAATCCTCTTGATGGATAGAATATATTCCCAGCCTGGCCATTAAGCACCACTGAATAGGAGACAGTAGATATACATTTCATAATTGAGTTGATCCAATTTGATTCAAAGCCTATTTTTCTCATCATCTCCTTTAAAAAGGTCCATTCTACTCTGTCATTGGCTTTACTCATATCCAGTTTAACTGCCATCAACCCTTTTCTCCCTATTCTTTTCTTTTTTAGAGTATTTAAAATTTCATATGCTACAAGTACATTATCTGAAATTAATCTTCCAGGCACGAAGGCACTTTGTGCTTTATCAATGAACTTTTCCAAGACTCCTCTAAAACGATTAGCAATAGCCTTTTCCATTATTTTATAGATGACATTACATAAGCTAATTGGGCGAAAATGAGAAAGGTTGGTTGGATGTACCTTTTTAGGGATAAGCACTATATGCGTGGTATTAATTCGACTAACCTCCATGCCACCATTAAGTTGTTGAAGGCAATAAGTTGAGACCTCATTGCCAATAATGTGCCAAAATTTCTGAAAGAAAATAGCTGGAAAACCATCTTCACCTGGAGCCTTTGTAGCACCCATGCTTGTCAATGCTTCCCAAATCTCCTCCTTAAAATAAGGCATTGTGAGGCATCTGTTGTCTTTTTCAGAAATACACCGTTCAACCCTTGTTAAAAGATGCTCATACTGGTCCTCTTCCTCATCTTTGAATAATCCTTGAAAATATGTTCTAGCTATTTCTGCCATTTCTTGTTGTTCCCATGTCTCTCTACCATCTGTGTCCTGTAGCTTTTGAATGCAATTTTCTGTCGTTTTTGTGTTGCGATACTATGAAAAAAGGTTGTATTTCTATCCCCAAGCTTTAGCCAGTTAACTCTAGCTCGTTGCTCCCAATAACTCTCATCCTTATCGATCTCAAATTTTAATTGCAGCTTCGTGTCAATCAACTCTTCTAAATTATTATCATTCATTTCTACTTCCATTAAAGCAGCCAACTTTGAAGTCAGTAATTCCTTTTTCCGTTTCCTAGATAGCCCAATTCGTATAGCCCATTTCTTCAACCCTATTTTAAGATACTCCAACTTCTGTAACAGATCCCCTGATGCTGTATCCCATATAAGTTTAACTTCCGATTCGAATGTTTCCTCCATGATCCACCATGCATCGAATTTAAAAGTTTCCCATCTACTCCTTTTTTTCTTCTTTGTTTGTGGTTATTAAGAGAGGACAGTGATCAGAGGTTGAATGCACCAAATGTTGAATGCTAGCCTTAGGAAACATAGATATCCAATTCACGTTAGCCACACCTCTATCCAAGCGTTCTCGTATATTCGTTTCTGGCAAATTCCCCCTTTCCCAAGTAAACCAATTTCCAGTATAGCCTACATCAATCAATCGACAATCTTCTAACGTATTACGGAAAGCTTCCATTCTTTTTTCCTCTCTAGGCAACCCACCCTTCTTTTCAAAACCGTACATTATTTCATTAAAATCTCCGCATACAATCCAAGGCTGTTCCTCATTGCGTCGCAAACTTTTTAATAGATTCCATGAATCCTCTCTCTCCCGTGCATAAGGAGAGCCGTAGAAACCTGTAAACCTCCATTGCTGTTCATCATTCTGATCGTTAACCAGTACAACAATGTGTCTTTTTGAGAAACTCTGGAGCATAATAGAAGCTTCACCATTCCATGCCAAGCATAATCCTCCTTTTGAGCCATTAGGATCCACCTCAATGCCATTAATAAATCCAAATCTTCTGCGAACTCGTTCCATCTGTATTTTATTTATCTTTGTCTCCATAAAGAAGACCATTTGGGGATTATATGTCTTCAGCGTTTGCTGAAGCCTTCGAATAGTCCGTTGGTTCCCCAAACCACGGACATTCCAACTTAAGATTTTCATTGCGACCGGTCGGCTTGCCTTTTGGCAGCCGCCGATAATAAAAGATTTTTTTCCAACAAACTCCTGCTTCTTGCTATTCCACTGTCGTTATTCTCCCTGAATGGTTGAATTGTATTTTCTCCTTGATGTCTTTTTTTCCCCTCCCCAATTAAAACCTTTTCCTCCAAATCGTGTTCCATTGTCGAATGTGTTTGTTCTGCCGTTAGATTTTCCCCCCATTGTAATGATGTGGGGCGAATACCTTCGAAATTAAATCCCAAAATTGGATCTATTAAGACCTCAATATTCGGCTTAGCCCTCACTTCCCATATCCTGCTATCTATGGTATGACTAGAGCTTCCACTTTCATTTTTTGCAACATCACCTTCTTCACATAGCCAGATGCTATTCATTGCCATTGCTCTCTTAGATTGTGCTTTCAGAGACAGATCCCATCCCATAACTGCCACTTCCACCCCCAATAACATTTTTGCTTCACAATAAGAATCGTTATGACCTAAGCGGCCACAGTAGAAACAAAAAAGAGTGAGCCTCTCATATTTGAATCTAATATATGAACAATTTCCTGCAAAAGACACATTCTTTTTCCTTTTTAATGGCTGCCGTACATCCAATTTTACTCTAATCCTCATGAAATTTCTCCTCCCTTTTTCCAGATCTGATGTATCATATTCTAAAAATCTGCCCAAAAAATCACCCAATTGTCTTGCCAAATTTTCAGAAAAAAATCCCATTGGAATGTCATGAGCTTGTACCCATAGCGGCGTATAGATTAAGGGGGTTTTCATTGGATCTTCTCCCTGTTAAATCTTGTGAAGAATTAGGAGGTGGTTGTTGAATGTCCATGGAGAACCTTTTAGGACTCGATCCATATCCATGACATGAAAAAATTGAAACAGAAAACATTTATCCCCGAGATCTCGGATTTGAACGCCTCTCACCGGATGCCATAGATTTGCCATTGTGCTTTTCATTGCCGGGAAGTGAATAATACTTGCAGTCAAAAAACAACCCACTAGACAGAAATTTTGTTCTTCTATTTCCAAATTCGGCTCAGACTGAACTTGTAAAACTGCATCTTCCTCTTCATCAATTGTTAAACCAGCAAATTCTCTTTCCATTGTTGCAGGTTTCAGCGTAGATCTCCTTCGTGCACTTTGAAATTACAAATGAAAGAATTCCTCTACCAGGCTGCCGCCGTCAAGACTCTTGGGAACACAAACGTGATTTTGAATAAAACGAAAAACGAAAAAACAAGAAAAACAAGAAAACCTAATTTCGTGCCAGAGAGACAGACGACTTTCGTGCCAGAGAGGTAGACCTAAGTACTCAGGGATTGATAAAAATTATAATTATTCAAATGTAAAGTGTTCTTATTTTCATGTGGTATTATTATTACCACAATGCTATATTATTATTTTAATATTAAAAAATATTCAATTTAGATTATACTAAAAATATAATAAATTAATTTATGGTAACTCATTTAATATTGTGTTTCAACATGACGATGTAGTGATTCAGAATTATTATACGATGGTACATATTTTATTAAGATAGGTTATAGTTGATTTTTTTTACGGTCTGATGGATTTGTATCATACGGATTATTGCGAAAATCTATTAGTAAATCGAAGAATCTGTCAAAATAATCAAGCTCTTTGAGAGGAGACTTAGACACGAGTTCATTCCAACAACGGTAAGGATCACCTCTACTCCAATGTCTAATGACCATGGGTGTCAGTGGTGTGGTGCTCCTAGTGAGATTATGGTGAATGCACTTAGGGATTGCCCAATGTCTCGAGAGACTTTGCAACTTGGAGGTATTAATAATGATTTGTTATTGTCTAATGTTTCCAAGTGCATTGATTGGATGGAGTGAACTTTGTGCATCATGGATCATGAAGCTTTTACGAGTTTTTTGATCTACGGTAACTTTGGAATGTGCGCAATGCGGAACTGATACTTGGCTAGAACATCAAAGGGCTTGCAATCTGAATGTCGTATCCATAATTTGAGCAGACACCGTCTCTTGCCTCATAGACCGTGACTTCTTGGATGGAGAGTGCAAGAGGAATCAGCAGTAAACATAAAATTTCACCAACTCACTCAGTTACATGTTTTCAACCTTCTCATATAATGCAAATCTCATCTTCAATTTGTTTTTCTAACGCGGTAGTGAAAATGTGGTTAACAACTCCCAATCACCCCACCGACCACGAAAGAAAAAAATCCAATGCAAAGGAATAAATTATAGGACAAAGTTGTAGGGCAAGCCTTGACAGTTCAGTGATTGGAAAAATATAGTTAATTGAGTCGGGGAATCCGTACTATGCCCCATCACGGACAGAATTGTTGAGTAATTATTAATTTGGAAAACAAAGGCAACAATTCGTTGTTTGAAAATGGCCCACAATTGTGTAAATGTTGACGTAGAAATGGTATCATTAATTGGGGAAGTGAGGTCAGTCTTGGATAAAGTTAGGAAGAAGGTGGTGCCCTCCACTTGGGGTTATGGGGGCTGTGAAAGCCTGCTCAGCAATCAGCATGCTTTTCTGGATTTTCTCACAGATATGGTTAGCAGTTCTATGACTATAAGCGTTGAAGTCAAAATGAATTCAATTCCATCCCCCTTTTAATTGGCATATTGAATTATTTGGCCCTTTAACTTTACAAAATTTCATTTTAGTCATCCATTTTATTTTTCCTCTCTTTTAGCCCTTTAACTTGCATTATTTATTAAATTATCTCAAAATAATGGAAAAAGTTAACGCTTGTTACCTTTGCTGACGTGGCATCCATGTGTATGCCACATAAGTAATTAATTATTTTTTAAAATTTAAAAAAATATTTTTGATATTTTTAATAATTTTAATGATTTTTAATTTTTTAAAAAAATTATAATTTATTTTTTTAATTTAAAAAATTAATTAATTGCTGATGTGGCATACACATGGATGCCACATTAGCAAAATTAACAAACATTAATTTTCCAATTTATTTTAGGGTGATTTGATAAATAACGCAAATTTAAGAGATAAAAAATACAAAAAAAAAATGAAGTACTAAAATAATTTTTTTCTAAAGCTAGAGTGCCAAATAACTTTTAATTTTTATTTCGGTATTAAATATTTGGGATATGGCAATTTGAATGCTCCACAGGTTTTCATTAAAAAAAAGCGAAAAATGATATTTGGTGTTTTAAAATTTAAGGATTACTTTTATTTCTTTTTAATTGAAAATAAATGCAAAATTATATTTTATGCCTTCAAATATTTTCAATATAGTTCCTATAAAATCTACAGTTGATAAGACTTTTAATTATTCAACATGCATCATTAACTTAATTTTCTCTACTTTTTTTCAATCAATTAAATGAATATATTTATCTTAATTATTTTATTAATATTTTTCACTCTATGTCTGGTCATAATGAAGAAAAAACACACACTATTTCAATGCTTAATACACGTTAGGCATTACTTTTTTTTTAATTTTTTAATTAAATGCATATATATATTTTTTACAATGATGTTTACAAATTAATTTATTTATGGTTAGATAAACATTCGGCCAATAGATACCATAAATTTTATACATATTTCATTTAGATTATAATTTTTTAGATATTGAAAATCTAACAGTTACATTTTATCTGGTTACTAAGATAATATCTTAAGGGAAAAACTTATTTAACATACGTGTATTTAGTGTACTAACTTAAGCAATATATAGCCCATTATTTGTTAGGTGGATTGAAAAGAATATAATAGTTATATTTTACTTTGTTTGGTTAGAGTATTAAACAAGTAAAACATTGGTATTATCTCATTTTTTTCCCAGATAAGAGAAAAACCCCAATAAATCATTTTTTCGTCCAATTAGATCACTTCGGAGTTTCTCGCATTTGACACGTTCAAATCCCCAAACAAGTGTAAGAAAAAAAAAATCATATCTCGTATTACAAATCAAATAAAATTATGTTGACGGTGTGCCTACCCAATTAGAAAAGGAAGAGGAAATTGAGCTATGATGCTTTCAGCTAGAGAGAATGAGAATTTTGAACCAATATTAAAGTGGGAAGTCAAGAAATCTCACACAGATTATAAATTCATAATTTATATTTTCTTAAAAAAATTATAAGAGTGGAACCACAATTATACCCATAAATAATACATATCATAATACAATTAATGCAAAGTATAATAAGACTGAAACTAAAATTATTTATTCCTAGATCAGAATAAATTTGGATAGTGCTCATATATGATGAAATTTAAATCAGAAAAATATTGATCGAAAATTCACATATAATTCACACAAAATAGATTAAAAATAGCCATAGTTATAAAAAAATATAAATGCATGATAAACCCAAATCAAAATTGGTTAATTTTTTTAAAACTGAATTTGAAAGACAAGTTTAATTTTAAATTGATTAGCCATAGTTATAAAAGTATAAATGCATGCATGATCAACTTAAATCAAAACTGGTTAATTTTTTTTAAATGCATAATAAACTTAAATTAAAATTGACCGACCTAAAAGACAACCAAATGAAGCAAGAAAAAAAGAAAAGAAAGAAAAAGTTTTTAATATATTTTTTCTAACTACCTCATTACACATGAAAATGAAGGAAATAAAATGCCTTATATATATATATATATATATATATATATATGTATGTATAAAAGAAACACCGAGGTTTTTAATAGTTTTGCCTCACATTAAATTATTTCGTTAATATATATTTATATTTTTATTAAAATATTAATAAAAAATATATATATTTTAATTAACACATGATCATCTCCTGTAAAATAATTTTAATACTATTTAACTTTTAATTTTTTATAAAATCTATGCATGTCATATATTCAAAAAATTAGAAATATATTATATTCCAAATAATTTATATAAATAGTAAACCCTTGCGAAAAAGATAACTAGTAAAAATATAAATGCATGATAAACCTAAATAAAAACTGGTTAATTTTTTTTAAAAAAAATGTGAAAGTTTGTAAAATAATCATTTGACCATTTTTAAATTCAAATCAAATTTAAAAATTAAAGTAATTATACATTAAATTCTTTTTAGTAAACTACATTGATGCAAGCTTTAGAGAGTAACATTCTCATCAATTGTATTACGATTAATTGAATTATAGTGTTTTTATGATTTATTGAGTGGATAAGCGTGGTGGCTTGAATCTAGAGAAATTAATGTAACCATATCTTCTAGTTTTAGAATCAAAAGACAAGTTTCTTATATTATTTTCTTTTCTATGACAGAAGATGATATTTTTCTAATATATATATATATATATATAATATTTTTTCCCCTTATTTTTAGGTTTGTGATTTTCAATTTAAATACATTTATTTAATCATCAGCATATTTTAAATTCAATCCAACATATTTATTTATAAAATAAATAGTTCCCTTTTTCGGTAATTCAATCTAATTTTTATATTAAGTTAAAAATAATTTGTAAATTAAAAATACCGTACAATGCATGGAAATTTAAGAATTATATGGCTTTTGTGCTTTAAACAAAATATTTATCAAATTAAAAAAAAAAATTTACTTGTCAATTTAGAACTTATAATTGCTAAAGCTCTTTCAGCCATTTGTTGTTTGGGTTAAAATCATTGGGCTGTTTATTGTGTAGGTTTGGGCATAGGTTTTAGTACTGAAGGCGGTGTACAGCCCACTATATTTTTGTTCTTCAAATTACAACTTTTTTCCTGCAAGCTGTGAAAAGGACTTTCAAGGTTTGCTAATTTCAAAGTTGCGAGCAAAACTCTTCTGCCAAAAGATTTGTGAAAAAGGTTCAACTCAACTCTGAATGTCAATTTTAACATGTCTCTTTATTCTTGATAGGTTTTACTGATGTCACATTTTCATCCATGAGACACAACTAGTGAGGAGCCAAGCCATGTAGCAAATGCTTCGGCTGTTAGGATTGAAGAAGAAGACATGAACGCGTTGGCTCCCCCTACAATGGTCCTTATGCGGTCTTTAGCAACAACTTTTATCCTTGCTTTTCTTATAACGGAGGCAAAAAATGTTGAACTACATTGACTTTTTTTTTAATTGAGTGGGAAGGAAAGGTGACCAGGACACTCATACGAGTTCTTGAGCTTTGGTTTCCATGAATTCCTGGTATCCACTAAACACATCATTCCAAACCTTGATTGGGTTGTCCTAGTTTTGATCAATCACCCATTAGTTCCTTACTTTCCACAAGTTCCAGCAAGTCATGCAAGGAAAACTTGTAGGGAGAAAGATCTAAGGTCAAAGAGAGTTCTTGAAATTTCAATCCACCATAAGAAGAAAGAACCAAAGCCTTGGCTTGAGGGGTAGTGACTAAATGTTGATGCTCTCCGTACACCTTGGGCAAAAAGGTACAACAAAACAACAACAATTGTTGAGGTTGTTTTTAATTGTGAGGTTGGTTTGCTGGTGAAGTACACAAGGAAATTTACAAAGAAAAGAGAAAGGTCAAAAGGGCTCCAAAGTTTTATCTCCGGATCATCTTCCAATATGTGCTCAAGGAATATGGACACTTTCTTTTTATCTAGGCTCTTGCTCAAGGAAATTTACAAAGGGATTATCTTATTTATAGGCTCTTGCTAAGTTGTCATTACATTTATCATTATGTTATAAGAAAGAAATCCACTTGTTTAGTTCTTTAGTTCTTAAGGAGCACAAAAGAAAGGATAAAAGGGGAGGGGTCGATTAAGAAAATAAAAGTAGAGAAAATTACAAGATATGATCTATCCGTATATAACGTATCAACTCCAAATATTGAAAATAAAATGTAACACCTTAAACCAGGCCTAGACGTTATGGCCGAATCTGGTGATGTCACATGGAATGGGTTTTGGAAACGAAGTTGACTCGCCTAATACTCACAGTTCATAAATCGCGTACATTCATCATTTTAATGAAAACATCATTTATTTAATTGCCTTGCCAAAATCTTATTGCAGCGGAAGCCTTAAACAGTCATATTTTGGAAATGCAACCATGTTTTTAGAAAAACCTTTGTTTGCGTATAATTTGTCATTTTTAAAGAAAATGGTTTTGCCGAGGCATGCAATCTATCGACATAAAAACCAAAACCAACAGTTATAAAATCTTAAAGTCTAGAGAGTCCCAGAAATTACAAACTCTAAAAAATAAACCCCAAATATTAAAATAACCATTAAACGATAGCTTAAAACAGTGTTACGAAAGAGTGGTCACCGCGGAGTCTCTGCTGCACCGATCCTCCTAAGACTGAGGGTTACTTGACAGGAAACAAATAGATGTGAGTTTACGAAAACTCAGTGTGTAACCCAATAGAATTAAGCAAGCAATAAACAAAATAATAAGCACAGTCAGAACAGATACAGTTCAGATTCAATATCAGATCCAGATTCAGATTACAGTAGCAGATATACATAAATTCCTACCCCCATCCTCTACACACCATCTCCGACCATCACAACACACCATGTGGGGTTAAAAACACCCACCCATCCCTACACACCATAAGGTGCCATTACGACACGTATTAGATATAGTGCAGCCAAGCTGCCAGATAATAGGCGTTTAACGCCGAACAGATACTTCCTCCGCATATACCAAATCCCACCCCAAAACAGATACAGAGCAGATACAGTAATAATAGAATAGTCATGCTCAACATACTTATACAGATAGTAGAATAATCAGTCACACATAACAGTCTCATGCTCAGAATAGAATATCAGTCTATCAAATCACTAAGTTTTAGGGTTTGGATAGCACTTATCGACCCCACGGTAGGCCTACAGTCAAACGGAATAACCCGTGCGACCCTAGGATCAATTTCAGTATAATGGGCCCACACGCCCAGATTGGCCTTGCCCGTATGGCCCACACGGCTTGGCCCAAAAGCCACACGCCCTACTTCGCCTAGCCCGTGTGGCCCACACGGCCACACTCAAGCCACCACACGGCCGTGTGCTGCGCACGACCATGCCTTCGTCGACCACACGGTCGTGTTCTCGTACAGGCCTACCACACAGGTGACCACACGCCCGTGTGGCGTGGACAGATTCGTTTTTCGATTTTTTTATGCCTCGTTTTTTGCGTTTCGGGTACACACCTGGTGTCGATTCGATGCAAAAATGATCCCTAGAACTCCAGAACCTACAAACAACATTTCCAAAGCCCCAATTTTAGCACCACTAACGAAAATCAAACTCGATTCTTTCACATCCAAAATCCTTACAGCATAAGTCAACGCACGTTGATACTTACCGATAACGAACGAAAACCCCGAGCACTTAAACCACCGTAAGAGCCCTAGCCAAAACTTGTCCCTCGCCTAAATCGAGAATAACAAGACAATTTTCTCGTTAAACACTTAACCGAGATAACGATAAGATTCCAATAATACACAACTTATTGGACACGCGAGATCAAACGTAGCACAAATGAAGACAGATTGAACAGGAAATCAAAAAGAAGAAGAGGGAAAAAACAGAATTTTGGCAGAGAAGTAGAGAGAAAACAGGAGGTAAAAAAGAACAGGGATTTTTGGGAAAAAGAAAAAGAATAAAAGAAATTAAAAAATCATTTCGGATAATTTCCCAACTTCCCACTAACTACACAATCCCAACCACTTCAGCATTTAAGTGGAATCGAAACTCTATCAGTCAATCGAGCAAAAATTAATATCCCCGCTCCCACAGGGACTCGAACACAGTACCTTTAACATACCAACACCCTTACCACTTGAACCAGCAAGCTCATTCCGATATGAATTTAGAAATAATTAAATATAAGCCCACTGAACAAGGAAAAAGGCTTAATTCCAAAAATAACCAAATTTTGCTAAAGCTAAGGCTTGAACCCAAGACCTCTCACACACTCCCAGAACATTTAACCACCAAGCGAATCTGAGGTGTGTCAAGTACTTACAAGAACATACATAAAAAGATCAGGGCATTACAACTCTACCCCCTAAAAGAAATTTCGACCTCGAAATTTACCTGATCAGAACAGATGAGGATACTGCTGATGCATCAAGTCCTCAGGTTCCCACGTGGCCTCTTCAGTGCCATGATTCTGCCACAGAACCTTCACTAAAGGAATGAACTTCCTCCTCAGAACCTTAACATCATGATCCAGAATCTGAACCGGCTCCTCCTCAAAAGTCAAGTCTTGTCTAACCTCAATTTCCTCAACAGAGACAATGTGAGATGGATCAGACCGATATCGCCTCAACATCGAAACATGAAAGACATCATGGATACGGTCTAACTCTGGAGGTAGCTTCAACTGATAAGCAACAGGCCCACACGTTTCAGAATCCGATATGGCCCAATAAACTTAGGGCTCAGCTTGCCCTTACGGTCGAATCTTAGAACCTTCTTCCACAGAGAAACCTTAAGAAAGACAAAGTCCACTACAGAATACTCAATGTCACGTGTAACACCCCTTACCCGTGTTTAACGCCGAAACAAGGTACGAGGCGTTACCTAACTCAAACACATACTAACATACATTTCCGGGTCATAAAAGTTCATTCTAATTTAAAAATTTTCAAACTTCCTCTTAACGTCCTTAGTATGGGCCTACGAGGCCCAAAACATACTTTAGAAATGGTTCGGTACTAAACCAGGCACTTTAGAAAACTTTGGAAATTTTCACTAAAAATAGGGGCACATGCCCATGTGGCAAGGGACACGCCCGTGTGGGCAGACCGTGTAGTCACACACGCCCATGGGTCAGACCGTGTGTCACACACAGCTTAAACACACACCCGTGTGTCTACCCGTGTGGAAAAAAACAAGGCTATTTACCAAGCCTTTTGCCACCCTTACTTACACCAACATAAGCCACAACCAAGACATACACACATTCATTAAAAACATCATAATTTACATATATCAACAACAAGTATTTGCCATCATCCATGGCCTTATACAAAATGAATCAATCTTCAAGACAAGCCAACACATTTGGCCAAAACAATATGACACTTAACAAAGACCAAGTCCTTATACATGCCATACTCAAAATGATAAATCTAACTATACCAAATGTTCAGATTGATAGTGTGATCGATGCCTCCGACGTCTGTTGATCCATGAGCTAACTTGGCGGCACTATAAGAAAATGAAAAAGAGAGGGAGTAAGCATAAAGCTTAGTAAGTCGCATGTAAATAATTAACAACAATTTTCCATGCATTATCATACTCATAGCATATTATAAACTTGCACATAATTCTCAAATGATTAAAGGCATAACTTACTCATTTTCATCCGTACTATTCATACAACATAAATCGGGCTTATTTCTCATGATTTTCGTGTAGGTACCTGTATCACTTACAACATAGTCATAACTTTTCTCACTTTTTACACAAGCTTTAAATTACCCGTTGAACCAATTGGAATACCAAAGGATACCCGACAAGCCTCACACAAGAGGGTACGATGCTGATGCCATGTCCCAGACATGGTCTTACACTGGCTCACATATCGAGGCTGATGCCATGTCCCAGACATGGTCTTACACTAGCTCTCGTCTCAATGCCGATGCCATGTCCTAGACATGGTCTTACACTGGCTCTCATAATGTGGCCGATGCCATGTCCCAGACATGGTCTTACACTAGCACACATATTATTGCTGATGCCATGTCCCAGACATGGTCTTACACTAGGACATATCAACGCCGATGCCATGTCCCAGACATGGTCTTACACTAGCGCACATATCACTCAAATGTCATGGCTCGGATATCCAATCTATTCCTAAGGTTCAACCGGGAGTATACCACGTCAACTTTCGTCATGCATATTCATAGAAATAATTAAACATTCTATGCAATATCAATTATTTAATGCATAATAACAATAACGTTGTATTATTTACGTACAACTTACCTCGGTATACAAAATATGGGCGACTAATTTAATTTTAGTCCACTAGCTTGGTATTCCCCCGGTCTAAATTCAGACTCCATTTTTCTTGATCTATAATGATAAAATTCACTCATTTAATCATCACATAAATCAAGACATTCCAAAATTCCTACTCTGGCAAAATTATCGTTTTGCCCCTAAACTTTCACAAAATTATGATTTTGCCCCTAGGCTCGTAAAACGATTTTCATCAAGTTTCTTCACTACCCAAGCCTAGCCGAACCTTTATTAAGCTTATAGCAACTCACAATTCCAATTATTTCACACATTTACTACCTATTTTACAACCTTTACAAAAATGTCCATTTTAAGTGTTTTCATGGAAACCCCTTTCACAAAAGTTGTTTATTTAACAACCAAGATTCATTTTCTTCCATAATAATTCAGCAAACAACACTAATCTTCTCATGGAAAAACCCTAGACTTTCAACCATAGTGCAAAATAGTCCCCTCATTAGCTAGATTAAGCTACAAGGGTTCCAAAAACACAAAAATCAACAAAAATGACCATCAAAATGAATTACTTGCAAGGGTTGTAAGTTGCTGAAAATTTCAAGCTTCTAAGACCCCTATTTTACTGATATTTTCGGTGGAGAGGAGGATGAATGAAAAAGATGAAGCTTTCTTTTTTATTTTATTTTATGATTATTTTATCAATTAAGTCACTTAATGCCACCAAACTTTGACCAATCTTATTTTTTTGTCCCTATAGCCGGCCATCACCCTCTAAAAGGCCTATTTGCACATTAAGGACCTCTAAATTAAGGTTCTATAGCTATTTAACACCTTTAGCTTGTAAAACAAAACTTTTGCACTTTATGCGATTTAGTCCTTTTTCGAAATTAAGCATGAAATCACTAAAATTAAGTCACCAAAATTTTCATGCACTCATATAATCATGCTATAACACATAAACTAATATTAAAAATAATTTTTTTGGCCTCGGATTAGTGGTTCCGAAACCACTATTTTGAATAGCCCCAAAATCGGGCTTTTACATCACGCCTCTTCAAATCTGCATAAGATTTCTGTCTATCAGAAGCCGCTTTCAGACGATCCCGAATCAACCTAACCTTATCCTCGGTCTTAGAAACCAACCCAGGACCCAATACTCGTTGCTCACCCAACTCAGTCCAACATAACGGAGTGCAACACTTACGACCATACAAAGCCTCGTAAGGTGCCATCTGAATGCTAGCCTGGAAACTGTTATTGTAGGCGAACTCAGCTAGCGGCAGGTAATCCTCCCAACTACCTCGAAAATCGATCACACAGCTCCTAAGCATGTCCTCCAGTATTTGAATCACCCTTTCAGATTGGCCATCGGTCTGAGGATGGAACGCAGTACTGAAGTCCAATCTCGAAGCCAGAGCCTCATGCAATTTCTTTCAAAATCGAGATGTGAAGCGAGGATCCCTATAAAAAATTAACGAAACAGGAACCCCATACAGTCTTACAATCTCAGAGATGTAGAGCTTCGCTAACTTCTGCAAGGAATAATCCGTCCGAACCAGAATGAAATGAGCAAACCTGGTCAATCAATCCACGACGACCCAAACAAAATCCTTCTTAGTGGGTGTCAAGGGCAACCCACTAACGAAGTCCATCTTCACTCGTTCTCATTTCCATAAAGGAATTTTAACTGGTTGGAGCAAACCCGAAGGCAACTGATGCTCAGCCTTAACTTGCTGGCACGTCAGACAACGAGCAAAAAAGTTAATGACCTCACGCTTCAAACCCGACCACCAGTACAGTTCACGGAGGTCGCGATACATCTTATTACTGCCTGGATGCATAGTATAAGGGCTACTATGTGCCTCCCTCAAAATCTACTGCCTCAAATCCAAATCATTCGATACATAAATCCGACCTCGAAAGCACAAAACTCCATCAGTATTCAACCCAAAATCGGAAGTAGTACCACTCTTAATCTGTCGAAACCGCAAACCCAGAGACTCATCCCCTAACTGCCTATCACGAATCTGATCAATCCAAGTCGGCTTAACCTACAACTCGGCCAACAGACTCCCATCATCAAACAGACTAAGGCGAGCAAAGATCGCCCTCAAATCAGACATCACTCTTCGACTGAGAGCATCGGCCACCATATTGGCCTTATCGGGATGGTACTCTATAGTGCAGTCATAATCTTTGAGTAGTTCAATCCAACGGCACTGCCTAAGGTTCAACTCCTTCTGGGTAAGGAGGTACTTGAGACTCTTGTGATCGGTGTAGATGACACACATTTCACCATACAGGTAGTGCCTCAAGATTTTCAAAGCGAAGACCACAGTAGGCAACTCAAGATCATGCGTCGGATAGTTTCCCTCATGTGTCTTAAGCTGCTAGGAAGCATAGGCCACAACCTTACCATACTGCATCAGAACGCACCCTAAACCGACGTGTGATGCATCACTGTATACCACAATCTCCTAACCGAATTCCGGCTGTATCAGAACAGGAGCCTAAGTCAGAACAGACTTGAGCTTCTCAAAGCTCAATTGATGTGTATCAGTCCAGACAAATGGCACACCCTTACGCAGAAGTTTAGTCAAGGGAGCTACAATCAGAGAGAATCCCTTAACAAACCGACGATAATAACCCGCCAAGCCCAGAAAGCTGCGGATCTCAAACACATTCCCAGGCTGTTTCTAATCTAGCACATCCTCAATCTTTCGAGGATCAACCAGAATTCCCTCAGCAGAAACCACGTGTCCCAGAAATGTCACTTCATGCAACCAGAACTCATACTTGCTTAACTTAGCATAAAGCTGCTTCTCACGCAAAATCTGAAGCACAACTCTAAGATGCTCATCATGCTCATCCTCAGTCTTAGAGTACACCAGAATGTCGTTAATGAAAACCACGACAAACTGATCCAGATAGGGCTAAAACACTCGGTTCATCAGATCCATGAATACGGCCGGAGCGTTCTTTCATCCAAAAGGCATAACTAGGAACTCGAAATGCCCATAGCGAGTCCTAAAAGTAGTCTTATGTACATCAGCCTCCTTAACCCTCAACTAATGATACCCAGATTGAAGATCAATCTTCAAAAACACAGAAGCCCCTCGGAACTGATCAAACAAGTCGTCGATCCTCAGAACCTGATACTTATTCTTCACGGTCAACTTATTCAGCTACCGGCAATCAATGCACATCCTCATGGTCCCATCCTTCTTCTTAACAAACAGAACTGGTGCTCCCCACGGAGACACACTAGGATGGATGAAACCACGGTCCAAAAGCTCTTGCAGTTGAGCCTTAAGCTCAGTAAGCCCTTTCGGTGCCATACGATATGGGGCAATAGACACTAGAGCTGTACCCAGTAGAAGCTCAATTCTGAACTCGACTTCCTGATTCAGAGGTAAACCCGGTAACTCCTCAAGGAAAACATCTAGAAAGTCCCTCACTATTTTGATATCCCCAACAGAAGAACCCCCAGAATCAGAAATACTGACGTAAGCCAAGTACGCCTCACACCCTTTCCGAACCAGTTTTTCAGCCACAAGCGCGGAGATCACATTGGACAGATAGTCTCGACGCTCACCAATCACAACCACCTCCTTATCATCCTTCGTTCAATAAAATGTAACACCCCTAACCCGTAACCGACGCCGGTCTAGGGTTAAGAAGCATTACCGATCAATTCGAAACAATTACTATCATTTTACAACACAAAGTCTATCATCATCCAAACATAACAAAATATATACATATAGTCCCTTAATTAGGTCTACGAGATCTTAAACACGTGTTAGAAAGGGGTCGGGACTAAACCGAACACATACAAAATTTTTTGAAAAATCAAACATTTTTCAAAGCTGCAGAGGTCACATGCCCGTGTGGGTAGGTCGGACACGCCCGTGCGTCCAAGCTGTGACAAAACAGGGCATACATACTGACTTGTCCACACGGCCTGAGACACGCTCGTGTGTCTCACCCGTGGTCGACACTGACTTGCACCACACGGCCTGTCACACGTCCGTGTGTCTAGCCCGTGGTCGAGTCTGACTTGCTTCAATTTGCAAACTCGAAAGACACGGTCGAGCCACACACCCGTGTGCTCAACCGTGTGGGCAATTATAGGCCATTTGCAAGGCCAATTTGCCAACCACACTTTGGAATCACCTACAATCATCAATACATATACATCTATATATCAAATGAAAACCAAAACATACTAATATATGCACAAATTAATCATCAACCACACCATTTATTTCCATGCTCAAATTCAACTCAAACAAGTCCATCTAAAATATCAATTTCACATCCCAAAACTTATAATCTATTCAACATTCATTCCTTACCAATTCTATCATGAAACATACCATTTCCATCTTGCTAATTTATGCAATAATAATCACTCACATAGAGTATACACATACACTTATAAGTCATTCATTTCACATGTTCAAAACATATCACAACCATCAAACTACCAAGCCAAATCACATGGCAAGGCTTATACACTTCAAAACATGCCATAATCACTAGCCTATACATGCCATATACCACATATAAATATACATATTCCAAAAGTACCAAAATAGATAGCCGATAGAGTGATTGAGTCGCTGACGATCCCCGGATCCGAGCTAGCTTTAAATACACTGTAAAACAGAGAAACACTTCACACAGTAAGCTTTTAAAGCTTAGTAAGTTCGTAATATAGTACATTTAACTCTATGATTCAAATCATTATACTAATTAAACCATCATATAGATTATATTATAAGAATGCACAATCTCATCCTTAGACATATGCTTACACAACTAACCATTTGTCCATAAATGATATCATCAACCACATAGGTTTCGAACCTTTGCCAACACTTAGTTAGCATTCATTCTTGCTACTCAATATTCGATACCACATTTCGATAAATTTTCGTTATTCCTTCGATTCAATCGCACACTTTGTGCCCATTTCATAGCCGAAGCTTAAATATCATCGCACACTTAGTGCCTTTACATTAAACCAAATTTATCTCGGTATCGTACACACAGTGCTAATCAATAAAGCCGAGGCTTCCATTACTTCGCACACACAGTGCTATTCACCTTTGTCCCGATTCTAATTACGCACACTTAGTGCCACATTTCTAAATTCCATATATAGCATTTCTAATTCAATAATCACATATTCATTCATTTCATAGCACTTAGACATAAATTTAACAACTCGTCTTATATCCAAACTTACCTCGGACATCGAAGTATCAAAACGAGTGGATTAATCGAGCACTTTATCTTTGCCTCGATCTCGATCCAAATCCCTCTTTTCTTGATCTATACATATTCAAATTTAGCTCATTCAATCACCAAATCATTCAATTTAGTTCAAACACACATATTTAGGGCATTTTACAAAATAGCCCTCACATTTTCACATTTTGACATTTTAATCCCTATTTCATAAAATCATCAAATTCACATAAATTCACTTCACACATGCCTAGCTGAATTTTCCCCTAGCTCATACAAGCCCACATATTTTATTTATTTCACATTTTAGTCCTCCAATTTCTCATTTTCACAATTTAGCCCAAAATAGCCAATTTCATCAAAAATTCAAAGATAAACTATGTTAACCCAACATTAAACTTTCATATTCCACCAACTAACAAAACAAAGCTCACATATTCATCAATGGAAAATTTCAAAGTCATCATCAAATTTCAAAATTAAGGCATGGGTTTTGAAGTACTCGAAGCAACGATTACAAAAACATAGAAATCATCAAAAATCGAGTTAGAAACACATACCAATTGAAGCTTCAAAGGACCTAACCTTATTTTGCTCTTAATCTTTCTTTTCCTTTGTTATTTCGATGGATGAACACTAAAAATGGCCATCATTTTAACTTTGTTTTTATTATATTATCATTAATAAATATTTTACCATAATAACCTTTTAATATATAACATTTAAATTAAACTAATATAAGCCCATTTTTGTCCATCCAAGCCATTAATGGTCCATTTAGAACATAAGGACCTCCCATTTAAAAAGCCATGCCAAATAAGCACTTTAACAATCAGCACATAGCTTTTGCATTTAATGCGATTAAGTCCGTTTTCTTAATTCGACACACAAACGATAAAATTTCCACACAGAATTTTCACACATGCTCAATCACATATTGTAAACACCAAAAATAATATTAAAATATTTTTTTAACCTCGAATTTGTGGTCTTGAAACCACAATTCTGACTAGGGTCTAAACTGGGCTATTACAAGAACGACCCTTTTAGATGCGCAGTCCAAACTGACCCAGTGCTCCACCAACCAGTCCATACCCAGAATTAGATCGAACTCCCCAAACGGAAGCTCCATCATATTTTCCAAAAATATCTCCCCTTGTACCTCTAACGGAACGTCCCTATAAAGCTTACTAACCCGAACAGACTGCCCCGACGGCCTCAGTACAGTAACCTCACTAGTAGTGCTCTCAATAGAAATTACCAAGGTTTCAGATACAGTACTAGCTACATAGGAGTGAGTAGAACCTATGTCTATCAAAGCAGTATAAGGCACATCAAATATAAGGAATGTACCGGTGATGACATCAGGAGCATCCCTATCCTCACGGCGTCGTGCAGCATAAACTAGTGCAGGCTGCCTCACCTCGGTCTGTCTAGCACCTCTGCCCGGTGCTCTCTGTCCACGGCCTAAACCATTACCACCTCTAGCCTGTCCACGGCCCCTAGGTGGCTGCTGAACTACCCTCTGAGGCTGCACAGAACCCGGTGCTGACGCTTGCATCTGATCTACCCACTGCGGACACTCTCTGATACGATGCTCCAACGACCCACACCTCAAACAAGGCCCTATCCTCCTCCAAAACTCGCCCGGATGGCGCCTACCACAGTCACTACATGGCTGAATCATGGTAGGGCCAACAGGAATCCCCACTCTAACCGGCCCATCAAATCTGGCCTTTTTCTTAGGCCTAGGAACAGAGCTAGAGGGCTCCGAATCCCTCTTATTCTTACCCCTCTCTCGGTTCCTGTTCTGGCGCTCCACGCGCTTAACATTCTCAGCAATCTTTGCCTTCTCTACCAGAACAACAAACTCTCGCTCCCTCTGTGGAGTAATCAGTACCCTCAGACCGTCTCTTAACCCATCCTCAAATCGAACACACCTCTCGTACGCGGACGCCACCATGCCTCGAGCGTAGCGGCTCAATCTCAGAAACTCGGCCTCAAACTCGGCCACAGCCTTTCCCCTTGTGTGAGATTCATGAACTCACGTCTACGAGCATCTACATAGCTCGCCCCCACATATTTACTCTAGAATGTGGTCTTGAAGAAATCCCAACTCAATCGATCAGGCTGAGTGCCTTCCTTAACCGTCAGCCACCACTGATAAGCCTCATCGCGAAGCAGAGAGACTGCACCCTTCAATTTCTGCTCAAGAGTACAGTCTAGATCATTCATAATCCTCTCTGTGGCCTCCAACCAAGACTCAGGCACACTAGGGGCGACTCCAGTGACACCCCTAAACAGCTCAGCTCCATTAGACCAGAGTTATTCAGTTACCAACCCATAACCCCCAACTCCAGAATGGGGTCCAGCAACCCTCTCCAATATCCTCAGCATGGCCTGGGACAGTGCGTCGTCCCTAGCCGGGCGACTCTGAGACCTAGTCTTAGTAGCAGGCAAAGCTGGTGTCTCACTTGTATCCAGATTCGGCATACTGCCCAGATAGGAAGACTCCGCTCGAGCCCCCCCTACGGCCTCTTTCATGGCCACGAGTACCACGTCAGCGAATTCCACGAGCACTCATTATCTAATTCGAGTTTTATCTACATTAAAAAAATTTATGCATTAGTTTCAATATTCATTAGCAGATGTTTTATGTACAATTTATCAGTAGTTCAGAAGTGTTTTCAGAAGTTTCAGTTTAGTTTTCTAACTATCTCAGTACAGTCTCAAAAGGTACTATCTACAATATTTTTAGAATATACTATCTCAGTTTCAGGAATACTTACAGGATCGTCGTCGGAGACTCAGTGTACCACATACTTTTCAAATGATTCAAGATATTTGAAAACCAACTTTTTTTTCAAAACACAATTTTGGAACCCAAAATTCACAGCCGAGTTTTGCAACTGGGCTCTGATACCACTAAATGTAACACCTCAAACCCGGCTTAGACATTATGGCCGAATCTGGTGATGTCACATGAAATGAGTTTTGGAAACGAAGTTGACTCACCTAATACTCACAGTTCATAAATCGCGTACATTCATCATTTTAATGAAAACATCATTTATTTAATTGCCTTGCCAAAATCTTATTGCAACGGAAGCCTTAAACAGTCATATTTTGAAAATGCAGCCATGTTTTCAGAAAACCTTTGTTTGTGTATAATTTGTCATTTTTAAAGAAAATGGTTTTTTCGAGGCATGTAATTTATCAAAATAAAAACCAAAACCAACAGTTATAAAATCTTAAAGTCTAGAGAGTCCCAGAAATTACAACCTCTCAAAAATAAAACCCAAATATTAAAATAACCATTAAACAATAGCTTAAAATAGTGTTACGAAAGAGTGGTCACCGCGGAGTCTCTGCTGCACCGATCCACATAAGACTGAGAGTTACCTGACAGAAAACAAACAGATGTGAGTTTACGAAAACTCAGTGTGTAACCCAACAGAATTAAGCAAGCAATAAACAGAATAATAAGCACGATCGTAATGTATCTGATTCAGATTCAATATCAGATCCAGATTCAGATTACAGTAGCAGATATACATAAATTCCTGCCCCATCCTCTACACACCATCTCTGACCATGTAACACCCCTAACCCGTATCCGTCGCTGAAATAGGGTTATGAAGCGTTACTAAAATTTTTTGGAACATTGACAGACATTTCATGTAAATCACTATTTATTCACCAAGATTATTCAAAACGTCCCTTGATTGGACCCTCGAGGCCTAATATGAGCATTAGAATTGAGTCGGGACTTAATCGGGAACTCTAAGAATTTTTCACAAAATTTCAAAAATTTTGCAAGGTGCAGGGCTCACATGCCCGTGTGGTCTAGGGACATGCCCGTGTGGTCAGGCCGTGTGGTCTCACACGCCTGTGTCTCTAACCCATGTAACTCTCTGACTAGCAAGCATGAAGAAATTGAAGTCACACGGCCAAGTCACATACCCGTGTGCTAGGCTGTGTGGCGAATTTAATATTATTCGAAATTAGGTACAGGTTTCACACGGCCAAGACACATGCCCGTGTAGCACTCACGGCTGAGACACACGCCCGTGTCTCTGCCCGTGTGCTCAATTTTGAGCATTCTATTTCTCAAAATTTAGGTACAGGGGACACACGGCCTAATCACACGCCCATGTACCAGGCCGTGTGTCACACACGGTCTAGACACACGCCCGTGTGTCTGCCCATGTGGACAAAATAAAGCCATTTCTAGCTTCATTTTTCACCTAAAATCACACCCATGACCTGCACTTGAAACACACATCCAATACCAACCATTCCAAGCATTCAAATTAAACAATTCCATCATTCATCATGACATATCATTAAATGCATATGTGTTATTAAACTTACCTTGGATTAACTTAGGCATTAGCATCATTTGATCACTTATACTTAACATAACACATATGAATATATCATAATAACCTACTTAATCATACCAAAATAAGCCATTACTAGCCATTCCAATGGCTAGGTTACAAAACATCATTTTGTGAGCCACCATTGGCCAAGTTGTCCTATACATGCCATTATACCAAAATGATTTTACTAAGTATACCTAAAATAACTAGTTGATGGTGTGACGATGCTCCAATGATCTTCAACCTTCGCGAGCTTCCGAGCACTATAAAACAAGGGGAAAATAAAACGGAGTAAGCATTACATGCTTTGTAAGTTCGTATAACGGAAACTAAACTTACCAATCCCGTTTATTAAATCTAAGCATACAATATCATGTTTTCCATCCATTAGCAAAATTGCCTAAACACATGCATTCAATCAAACATGTTAGTCACCAAAATCTTCATATCAATCAAGTAAACATAGATGAGCTCATCAAGCAATATTCTTTCAAGCCATTATCATTTCATCTCAAAATTCTCATACCAGGTCAAAAGTTGTGTCCGTTGAATCATTGAAATTCCAATGGATGCTCTAGTAGTACACTCGAGGTGTACGATTCAATAATTTGTCAATTATTATTCAAAGGTACCCATTAGGGCACTTAACCAATGAACACACTCTCGAGCCACATATCGTATAACAGGATTACTAGTCCAGGCTAAATCTTTTATATAATGTATGCTCAAAAGAGCTCAATTAGGATTACCAGTCCAGGCTAAACCCTAATCGTAACGTATACTCGAGAGGTATTATATCAGGATTACCTGTCCGGGCTAAATCCTTTCTATAATGAGGTCAATAGGATTACCCATCTGAGCTAAATTCCGTCTGCAACAAATGCAGGAGCTCATCCATTTCGGGAAAGCGCATATATTCATCGAAATTCTATATTCAATCGGGACTTAACCCTTTTTCACCATTCAAGCATGTATTAAATTTCTCATTACAGCATTCAAGTAATGTACATCAATATAAGTCACATTACATACAAACACAACATTCAATTAAACATATTTAATTGCCCGATTAAGTTACACGAACTTACCTCGACACTTGTTCGCGTATATAATCTACTAATCTGAAACCTTTTCTTTTCCTCGGTCTAACCTCAAATTTGTGTTGTCCGGATCTATATAAATAGCTTAAATCATTAATTTCTCATATTTCATACTCATTTGGACTCAATTTACGTTCTAGGCAAAAATTACCATTTTGCCCCTAACTTTTCCATAAATTCCCATTTCGTCCCTAGGCTCGGAAAATGAAACTTGTGCAATTTAATCCATATTCCAAGCCTAACCAAAATCCCATTACAAAATTTACAGCACATGTATTCATAAAAATTTAGAATTTTTCATCAAATTTCACAACTTTACATTTTAGTCCCTAAATCATGTTTTCATCAAAAATCACTTTGTAAAAGTTGTTCACCTATCAACAACCTTTCATTTTCTACCATAAATTTATAATTTTCAGCATATCCATCTATGACCCAAATTTCATACCTTGATAACTTTTCAAATTAATCCCCCAAATAGGTAGATTAAGCTATCCCGGTTTTAAAAATATCAAAATTACTTAAAACATGACAAGGAAACTTACCCAATTAAGCCTTGAAAGTTTTTTCTCTCTCTCCTAGGGTTTCCATAAAATTTTGGGGGTTGAATATGACAAAATAATAAGATGATATCTTTTATCATCTTTTTAATTAATTAATTATTTTAATTTCCAATTTAGTCCCTACTAGTTTCTAATTTTTCCATGGATGAGTCACCAAAAATCTACATACTTCTCTTTAATGGTCTAATTACCTTATAATGACCTCTAGTTTTGAATTCCATAGCTATTTAATCCTTATAGCTACTAGAATTCTACTTTTGCATTTTATGCGATTTAGTCCTTCTCGTAATTAAACACTTAATCGATAAAATTTTTGCATCAAAATTTTTACATGACATATCTATCATAATACAGACCATATAATAAAATAAAATTAAACTTTATTTTCGGATCAGATTTTTGGTCCCAAAACCACAGTTTCGATTTCACTGAAAAATGGGTTGTTCCAGACCATCCCAACACACCATGTGGGGTTAAAAACACCCACCCATCCCTACACACCATAATGTGCCTTTACAACACGTATCAGATATAGTGCAGCCAAGCTGCCAGATAATAGGCGTTTAACACCGAACAGATACTTCCTCCGCATATACCAAATCCCACCCCAAAACAGATACAGAGCAGATACAGTAATAACAGAATAGTCATGCTCAACATGCTTATACAGATAGCAGAATAATCAGTCACACATAACAGTCTCATGCTCAGAACAGAATATCAGTATATCAAATCACTAAGTTTTAGGGTTTGGATAGCCCATACCGACCCGATGGTAGGCCCACAGTCGAACGGAATGACCCGTGTGACCCTAGGATAAATTTCAGTATAATGGACCCACATGCCCGTGTGCCTTGCCCGTGTGGGCCCATACGCCCGTGTGGCCCACATGCCCAGATTGGCCTTGCCTGTGTGGCCCAAATGGCTTGGCCCAAAAGCCACACGCTCGTGTGACATGCCCGTGTAGGCCCACACGCCCAACTTGGCCTAGCCCGTGTGGCCCACACGACCACAATCAAGCCACCACATGGCCGTGTACTTCGCACGACCATGCCTTCATCGACCACACGACCGTGTTCTCGTACACGGCCTACCACATGGGTGACCACATGCCCGTGTGGCGTCGACAGATTCATTTTTCGGCTTTTGCCGACGCCTCGTTTTTTGCATTTTGGGTACACACCTCGTGTCGATTCGATGCAAAAACGATCCCTAGAACTCCAGAAACTACAAACAACATTTCCAAAGCCCCAATTTTAGCATCACTAACTAAAATCAAACTCGATTCTTTCACATCCAAAATCCTTACAACATAAGTCAACGCACGTTGATACTTACCGATAACGAACGGAAACCCCGAGCACTTAAATCGCCGCAGGAGCCCTAGCCAAAACTTGTCCCTCGCCTAAATCGACAATAGCAAGATAATTTTCTCGTTAAACACTTAATCGAGACAGCGATAAGATTCCAACAATACACAACTTACCCGACACGAGAGATCAAACGTAGCACAAATGAAGACGGATTGAATAGGAAATCGTAAAGAAGAAGAAGAGGGAAAAAGTAGAATTTCGACAGAGAAGTAGAGAGAAAACAGGACGTCAAAAAGAGTAGGGATTTTTGGGAAAAATAAAAAGAATAAAAGAAATTAAAAAATCGTTTTGGATAATTTCCAAACTTCCCACTAACTACACAATCCCAACCACTTCAGCATTTAAGTGGAATCGAAACTTTATCAATCAATCGAGCAAAAAATAATATCCGCGCTCCCATAGGGACTCGAACACAGAACCTCTAACACGCCAATACCCTTACCACTTGAACCAGCAGGCTCATTCTGATATGAATTTAGAAATAATTAAATATAAGCCCACTGAACAAGGATAAGGCTTAATTCCAAAAATAACCAAATTTTGCTAAAGCTAAGGCTTGAACCCAAGACCTCTCACACACTCCCAGAACACTTAACCACTGAAGCAAATACAAAATTGTGTCAAGTACTTACAAGAACATACATAAAAAGATCAGGGCGTTACAACTCTACCCCCTAAAAGAAATTTCGACCTCAAAATTTACCTGATCAGAATAGATGAGGATACTGCTGATGCATCAAGTCCTCAAGTTCCCACGTGGCCTCCTCAGTGCCATGATTCCGCCACAAAACCTTCACTAAAAGAATGAACTTCCTCCTCAGAACCTTAACATCACGATCTAGAATCTATATCAGCTCCTACTCAAAAGTCAAGTCCGGTCTAACCTCGATTTCCTCAACAGAGACAATGTGAAACGGATCAGACCGGTATCGCCTCAACATCGAAACATGAAAGACATCAGGGATACGGTCTAACTCTAGAGGTAGCTTCAACTGATAAGCAACAGGCCCCACACGTTTCAAAATTCGATATGGCCCAATAAACCTAGGGCTCAGCTTGCCCTTACGACCGAATCTCAGAACCTTCTTCCACGGAGAAACCTTAAGAAAGACGAAGTCCCCTATAGAATACTCAATGTCACGCCACTTCAAATGTGCATAAGACTTCTGTCCATCAGAAGCCGCTTTCAGACGATCCCGAATCAACCTAACCTTATCATCGGTCTTAGAAACCAACCCAGGACCCAATATTCGTCGCTGACCCAACGCAGTCCAACATAGCGGAGTACGACACCTACGACCATACAAAGCCTCGTAAGGTGCCATCTGAATGCTAGCCTGGAAACTGTTATTGTAGACAAACTCAGCTAGCGGCAGGTAATCCTCCCAACTGCCTCAGAAATCGATCACACAACTCCTAAGCATATCCTCCCGTGTCCAAATAAGTGAGCTTACTGACTTGGGTCACACAGCCAACCACACGCCCGTGTGTCTAGCCCGTGTTCCCTTCGAAGTGGCCACACACGCTCGTGTGCCAGGTCGTGCCAAACCTGTAGGGTATACTGACTTATGCAACACGGCTAAGTCACACACCCGTGGTCGTGTCTAAATTATGGGATATACTGGCTTATGCCATATCAAGGCATATAGAATACATTTGAAATGAAATTATAACATACGAACTTACCTCGGTTGCTAAAACGGCGAATCAAGTCAACTATTCCGTAACTTTGTTCTTTCCCCGATCTAAGTCCGTAATTCTCCTTTCTTGATCTAAATATATTCAAAATTGACTTATTTAATCATCTATTTATTCAATTCAATCCACAATATACATTTGAGCTATTTTACACATTAGCCTCTAAACTTTCACATTTTTACAATTTAGTCCTTATTATACAAAATCACAAATTCATGCAAATTTTAAAACACCCATGCTTAGCCGAATTACCATTATGCCCCTAGCAGCCCATATTTTTCATTTATTTCACATTTTAACCACAAAGTTTCAACATTTCTCAATTTAATCCTTATTTTGCATTTTCACTAAAATCACTTAACAAAATAGTATAAATGTTATTTTAAATATGAACCTCAACATGTTTTAAATCATTCAAAAGAGTAATAAATTAACTGATGTGACCTCTGAGGTGCTCATTTTCGTACATGCGAAACATGTATAAATGTTGTTTCAACACCAATTGGTTAGCCAGAGACTTTGTTGCGTATAATGTTTCAAACCTTTTCCATAAGGTGAATGTCATTTTCTCTATTAAAATTTCCTGCAACACATTATTTGTTGGACATAATTGAATTGTGGATAGAACATTTTCATCTAACCTATCTCATTTCGGTTGATCCATGTTTGCAGGCTTATTCTCAGTAAGGACCTTCTCAAGATCGCTCGGAATTAGAATTACTGTCATCCGAACTTGCCATAGATTGAAATTTGTGATGTCATCCGTAGTCACATAATCGCATTTTATGCTATATCAAGGCATATAGAATACATTTGAAATGAAATTATAACATACGAACTTACCTCCGTTGCTAAAACGGCGAATCAAGTCAACTATTCCGTAACTTTGTTCTTTCCCCGATCTAAGCCCGTAATTCTCCTTTCTTGATCTAAATATATTCAAAATTGACTTATTTAATCATCTATTTATTCAATTCAATCCACAATATACATTTGAGCTATTTTACACATTAGCCTCTAACCTTTCACATTTTTACAATTTAGTCCTTATTATACAAAATCACAAATTCATGCAAATTTCAAAACACCCATGCTTATCCGAATTACCATTATGCCCCTAGCAGCCCATATTTTTCATTTATTTCACATTTTAAACACAAAGTTTCAACATTTCTCAATTTAATCCCTATTTTGCATTTTCACTAAAATCACTTAACAAAACTTGTATAATTCATAAAAAAATATTCATAATCTATCATCAAACATCAAAAATCATACATATTCATCAATGGAAACATTAAAAATCTTTAACAATTTTGCAAATTAGTCCCTGGGCTAGCTAGACCTAGCTGCAATGATCTCAAAACCATAGAAATCATTAAAAATTGGACAAAAACCGTACCTTAATTGACCAAAATAGCTTGGCCGAATGAACCCTAAAGAAAATACTTTTCTTCTCTTCAATATTCAACTATGGTGAGAAAGATGAACACAAATTTGATTTTTGTTTTGTTTTAATTAACCTTTATTAATAATTACAATTTTAACCTTAATGATAACCTTTAAAAATCACTTTATGCTTGTCCATCTTTGTCCAATCACAACTAAAATGGTCTAATTACTACTTAAGGACCTTAAATTTAAGGTTCTATAGCTATTAAACACCTTTAGCTATTAGAACTCAAGTTTTACGCTTTATGCGATTTAGTCCTTTTTATCAAATTGACCAATCAAACGATAAAATTTCTTAACGAAATTTTTACACCAACATAATATCATACTGTAAACATTAAAAAAATAATAAAATAAATATTTTGACCTCATATTTGTGGTCTCGAAACCACTGTTCCGATTTGACAAAAACGGGTTGTTACATGCTTATTTTGTTACTGAATTAAGTTGAGCAGTTGTACATATAAAGATGCATAAAAAACTATTTTTGTGGACAAAAAAATAGTTTTTCATGTTATGACTCTTCCGTATACGTCCGCTTTTGTTTGAATGGGCATTCTGGAGAAACTTCAGTTTGGTTCTGTTATAGAAAAACGAGGATTATTGGATTGAGATTTTTCCTCCCGGCAAGAAACCTTTTATTCTGTAATTCATACTTTGGGTAAAACATGCAAGTTACCAAATCTAACACTCAAGCTATAAGCTAATCTAACTTTTTAGGGTCATTATCTTTCTTATGCTTTTGGTGCTTTGTTTGACTAAGCTGCATAGGAGAACTTTATAGAATCTCCCTAAAAAGAGTGTTTTGAGAGTGTTGGTGTTCTTATGTGGAAGGAAAAATTTGTGTTCCTATGAAAGAGGGTCCCTTTAGGGTATTGAGGCCAACCCTTGGTGAGTTTCTTGCCCTCGGTGGGCTAATGTCATTTGGATGAGATGCTTTATAGCCTCAATATAACGGGTATTAATAATAGTACCCAACCAAAGGAGGTTTATGTTACTAATAATGTTGTAATGGGAATTGTGAAAAGATGGCACTTTCTAACATTTCTTGTAATGCGAAGGGAGTGCCACAATGAGATGAGAAAACATGCTAGTTATTTTAGTACTGCAGGGCTCGATGAGGTTAAGGGGTTAAAGTCTATGTTGAGGATAAACCCAGTTATGCAATGAACAAGCAAAAATACAAAGAAAAAGATCAAACACAAATATTTTATGTGGAAAAACCCCTCCGAAGAGGAGAAGAAACTATGGGCAAAGATAATTTCACTAAAACGATAAAAAAACAAAGAGTACAAAAGATGGAGATAAAACTAAACCCTAAAACCCAAAATAAGAACCCTCAAAACTTAAACACAAAATTCCCTGAAAGCTTGTAAAAGCTTAATACCTAAATGTGTAATATAGGTTACCTTTCTAAGGTGGAAAATGACCTATTTATAGGCTAATTTCGTAGGTCAAATAATATTAAAATAACCTACACTAATTAGAGTTTAAGTAGGAAACTAAAAATAGAGTTTAATTAGGAGAAGAAAAGCCAAAAAATGCGAGGCATAACTACAAAAATCTCCACATTGACTTGTATTTCTACAACGCATTCTTTGCCAAAGCTCACCACATGTTTATCTCGAACAATGCAGGATATTAACTGAGTTGAATTTGTGCTTAGAAACTGGAATACTTCTAGTCTTCAACCTGTGAACTGCCAAATCAAAACTAACCCAGGTTTGATTTCCACGAATGCAATGTCTTATCTTTCCAAAACCTACATCCAAAAGAGAACCTCTTTTATACGAAACAGTCATACCTTTTTCCCTCCTATGACCAAGTTGACTTTGCTTTAAACGAGTCGACTTCGACTCCTTAATAGAAGAGGGACGTCCTGTTTCAGTGGTCACCGTTGATCCTTCAAGAAATAAAGGTTTCCAATCATTTTACCTTTCATCAAAATGAGATCCTTATGGATACCCTAATGTCGCTTGACTCGATGTTGATTCTACAACCTTTTTACTCCAAATTTCCCAAGGAGATGAGATTTTTCTTTAAGTTAGGCACATGCCTGGCATCTGATAGTGTCATGATTGTCTCATCATGCATCCTGATCTGAACAATACCAATACTGGTTATTTACTGGGTGAGCCATTACCCATGTGCACAACTCCACCTTTAACTAAACTGTATGTGGAGAACCAATCTCTGTTGGGACGCATGTGGAAAGAACACCCTGAATCAAAGATCCACTCGGACGTAAGCTTGGAGCTTTCACTTGTTGAAACCTACA
Source organism: Gossypium sturtianum (assembly GCA_025698515.1). Taxonomy (NCBI): domain Eukaryota; kingdom Viridiplantae; phylum Streptophyta; class Magnoliopsida; order Malvales; family Malvaceae; genus Gossypium; species Gossypium sturtianum. The sequence continues at coordinate 39,652,784 of CM046955.1, forward strand.
AGAAATTATCACCCTTGTCATCGGCCAAATTAGCACCAGCTAAATCTTTCTCGTTGTTTTTAACAGCCCTTTTATTTTGCAGTTTATAGCAATATGCCTTGACGTGACCTAACCTTTTACAATAGCGACATCTCTTGTCTCATTTCCTTGATGATACCAAAATTGAGACTTATCTACTTGATTTGCTATTTGAACCAAATCCATTGTCGAGTTTATCTTTGCTTAACAGATGTCCCTTCACTTCTTCAAACGAGAGTCTATCTTTGCCATAAATTAGGGTTTCCTTGAAAGACTTGTATGATGGGGGTAGAGATCACAATAATAGCATAGCATGATCTTCATCGTCAATCTGAACCTCAACATGTTTTAAATCATTCAAAAGAGTAATAAATTAACTGATGTGACCTCTGAGGTGCTCATTTTCATACATGCGGAACATGTATAAATGTTGTTTCAACACCAATTGGTTAGCCAGAGACTTTGTTGCGTATAATGTTTCAAACCTTTTCCATAAGGTGAATGTCCTTTTCTCTATTAAAATTTCCTGCAACACATTATTTGTTGGACATAATTGAATTGTGGATAGAACATTTTCATCTAACCTATCTCATTCCGATTGATCCATGTTTGTAGGCTTATTCTCAGTAAGGACCTTCTCAAGATCGCTTGGAATCAGAATTACTGTCATCCGAACTTGCCATAGATTGAAATTTGTGATGCCATCGAACTTATCAATATCAAACCTTGTTGCTGTCATCTCTGAATAGGTTGATTATGAAAATTGAACTAGCTTTAATACCAAATTGTTGGGGATAAACCCGATTAAGCAATGAACATGTAAAATAATGAAGACATTAAAAAGATCGAACAAAAATATTCTATGTGGAAAACCCCTTCGAAGAGGATAAAAAACCACAGGAAAATATAATTTCACTGGAACAGGAAAAAAACAAAGAGTACAAAAGATAGAGATAAAACTAAGCCCTGAAACCCAAAATAAGAACCCCCAAAACTTAAACACAAAATTCCCTGAAAGCTTGTAAAACCTTAATACCTAAATGTGTAACATAGGTTATCTTTCTAGGGTGGAAAATGACCTATTTTTAGACTAAATTTGTAGGTCAAATAATATTAAAATAACCTACACTAATAAAAGTTTAAGTGGGAAACTAAAAACAAAGTTTAACCGGGAGAAGAAAAGTTGAAAAACAGTCTATTGACACGAATTGAAAATGAGCAGAGTAGTTGCACAGCTATATTTTCTTTTTGCATAATTAAATCATTTCTTACTCTCGTTGGTTCACTGAAAGAAGTAAGTTCTCCACCACGCAAACTCAAGTTTTGAGGGGTTCTTGGAGTTTTATCGTTTCCTATTGGTGTAGTTTAGTTTTTTTTTTTCTGATATTTTATGACTTATTCTACTAATTGCTATTGTATCAGCCCTTACCCAATTCAAAAGTCTTGTAGGATAAAAAAAAGTCATATTCGTGGTTAAAGCAATTCAATCGATTAATTATAGAATCAAAACATATTTAGATATGAGTTAGCAACATACAAATAATCATTTTAAGCAATCACGGATGATTGCAAACGAAAATTGAGCTCAAACAATCCACATAGCATCAAATGGAGGCCTAAAATACAAAATATAGAAGCCAAGTCTCAATACTTGGGCTAATGTATCGATATAAGATCCCATGTCTTGAGACTTGCTTCCCCTCAAGCAAAATTTAATTGTTGACTTCAAATGTCTCGAGACAATAAGTTGTGTCTCTAGATTTAACCCACCATATCTTAAGACATACATACTATATAGACCTGATCATGGCCCGATCAAAAAGTGGAAGGGTTTGGGCAAAAATATAGGCCCCAAAAATGGATTTGGAAAAAAAAATAAAGCCTGTTTAAAAAGCATGTCGGGCCTCGGGTAAAATTTTTTTGGCCCGGGCTCAACCCGACTCAGCTCGAATTTGAAAAAAAAAAAAACTGTTGCTATTTTTCCACTATTTTGCTGCCATTTCACAATTATATTGCTACTATTTTGTTGTAATTGTTTGGATATTGTGTTACTCTTTTTTTATTGTTAATTGTTCTATTATTTTAGAGGCATTTGCTTGTTAAATTGTACCTATCTTAATGTTATTTAACTATAAAGACTTTTTAATTTATTTTTAATTTGTTGAGAAATATTTATTTTAATGTTTTTAGTGTATTTGATATATTATAGTTTTAAAATTTTAAATTTATAAAAAATAATATAAAAAAGTTTTAATACGGATGGGCTGGGCCAAGCTCGAGTTTTAGCTTTTTTATCCAGACCAAGCTTGGGCAAAATTTCAAACCTATTTTCGGGTCGGGCTCAAACAAGCCTAAAATTTTGTTACGACCCGACCAAAACACGACCACGTTACAATTATTTCAAAAACCTATTGATTTAGATTATTATTCCTACTACATAGTGGAGAGGAATTATTGGGTTCAATATATGAAGACATAATTTAAACTTTAGGATTGTTGCTTAACATTATTCGAAGAAACAAAAATTGATTGGAAAGAACTAAGTGTACATTCATGAGGAGAAGACATTCAATTCATAATTTTTGAATAGCACTCTAATGCTTGAGTAAATTCATATGATAAATATACTTGAGTTACATATTTGCAAAATTCAAATTGAGTATAATTTCACTGATACATGACTAGACGAAGAATGTAACGCCCCGAATTTTGGGCCTAGAAGAAATAGGTTTGAACAATGGAACAGTTAGGAGACTGCACATAAATATTTAGTTGTGCAAGAAAGTGACATAAATGAACGTCTGCTTCAATGGTTAAGTGATTTAGGAGTGTTTGGAAGTGTCTGAGAAGTCAGGGGTTCAAGCCTTGGCTTATGCAAAATTTTTATTTTTAAGTGAATAAAATCCTTAGATCTAGATAGTAGGTTCTTAAATTATTGTGGTTAAAATATGATACAAAGGAGTTGTTGGTCTAGTGGTAAGGGGCGTGTGGAGTGTACATGGAGTCTAAGGTTTGAGTGGTGGCGCATCAAAAAGGGAGTATTTATTTTGCTGCCTAATTCGTGTGGGTGGTAGAGTTGGATTGAAATACTGCTGAATGGAGTTTGAACTGGTCATAGAGAGAATTGAGGAGGGATATTTGGAGAGATTTGAGGAGAGAATATTGGGATTTAGGGAGGTTGTTGTTGTGGAGAGATAATAGGAGAAAATTAAGGGATAAGAAGTTGATGGAGAGTGTGTAGCCGAATTGGAGGAGGGGTTTTTGGGATTTGGGGTTGTTGTCGATTTGGTGAGAGTTAGAATTCAATCTTTTTTGCTCTCTTCCAATTTTTGAGTTTTGGTTTTACACTTTTCTTTCAACCTTGGCCGAATACAGCTTCTCTCCTCCTTCACCATTTTTCTTTTCGGTTTTCTCTCCTAGCCAATTCTCCCTTCTTCTTTTTAAGCTCTGCTGAATACTCTCCCCTCTTTTCTTTTTCTCTGTTCTTTTCCTTGTTACGTTGTTACTTTGGCTGAGCACCCATCCCACCTTTCTATTTTTGCTCTCGGCTTTAGCAAGGGTTCGTTGATCAATTGGGAGCGCACGGTTTTTCTCTTCCTCTCCCTCAAGTGCTCTTCATTGACCGAATACTGATAGATTAATCTCGATTCTTGGTTCTTTGTATGCTACATCTCTGATCTGCAATCTGTTTTATCGTTGTTGGTAAGTGGTTATGGTATGATAAGGAGTCATCTGTTACTTTTTGAGAAACAGTATTGAGTGGTAAGTGGGGTGCAATTGAGATGGTTTGTCAAGTATGAGTCTAATACAGAGATGGTGACTTTTGTGTAGGTGGTGGTCGAGGTTGATTGGCACATTGCCTGGGAACCAAGGGTGCGGTGATCATTGATTTTCGAAATAAGAGTGTTCGAAACAAGGAGAAACTGCAAATCGCATCAGGTGTGTAACAATACTCTATAAACGGTAATCGGCGAAAAAGTCAAAAAAGTTTGCACTCACACTGTTTTAACAATAGGTCGGTAAAAGCCGAAAAGCCAAAAAATATGGCATTTGATGCCACACGGGCGTGCGATCGCACGTGTGGAAATCCGAGCCCCGCAAAATAGGGGCGTTTGTCTGTAGAGGCCACCATGAGCGATCTCATGGGCTTAGGCCATTTTGGGCCATGTTGGGTCGAAATGATGACCGAAATACCCTCATAGGGTAAAATGACCAAAATACCCCTATAGGGTAAAATGGCCGAAATACCCCCATAGGATAAAATGACCGAAATACCCCCAAAGGGTAAAATAACTGTTATACCCCTAGGAGATGAAATGACTGTTATGGCCTTATGTTATGTATGACTGATTTGCTCTATGATATGTATGACTATGATTGAGCATGACATTTTGCATGCATGTATGATATTGTGTCACGACATATTGCATGGGGATGTGTTGTTATATTTGGAGGAAGTGTCTCAGATTGATAAGGTCGCATGGTCGCCTAAGACGATCGTGGGACCTACTTTGATGGCTATATGCCGCTTATTTTCTTGGCGACTTTGCTACAATCATCATTTAGTCTTTGCAACCGGTGCTAATCTTGGTGTGTCCGGTTTGGGTGGGTCGATTTTATCCCCACATGGTCTGTTTGGCGGGACGGAGTGGTGTGTAGAGGCTGGATTGGGTAGGATTTCTGACTGCATATCTGCACTGATTAATGATACTTTACTTTTACTGCATCGATTAATGATATTACATACCGCTCCACCGCATGACCGATATTCATTATCGCATGGCCAAGGCCCCACCGATACTAATACTGAAATTAGGCACAGGCCCTATTGATTACTGGCATTGTGCTGGGCTCATGCCCAATTGTTTACTGTTATAGGAAAGGGCTTAGGCCCACACTGAACTGGACTGTTATTGTAACGGGCTCAGGCCCAAAATGCATTTATGTACTGTTTAATTGACTGTTTGCTTGTTAGGGGATTACACACTAAGTTTTCGTAAACTCACCCTCTGCTTAATCAGCGAGTAATCCCCGTCGTAGGCGGCGTCGGTGTCGGTCTTAATGAGGACTCGATGATAGCCACACAACCGCATCAGCTTTCGTTTTTAGCTTTTGATTTATAAGTAACTGAATTTGAGTATTTTTATGTAATGATGCCTCTTTAAAGTTATAAACTTTAAATTGGGGTTTTTATTTATTTAGTTTGATATAAATTGCTAGTTGTAGAAAATGACGGATTTTCAAAAGGTAACTGTTTTCAAAGACACCACGTTTTCGCAACATTTCCTAAAAAACTTCCGCAATAAATGAGATTTTGGAAATTAGTAACGTTTTAAAAGTGATTAGCTTTTAATGATGCACGTTTTGGAAATGAACAACCCGTTTTGGAATCACTGTTTAATAACAAAATGATCATTTATTTTGAGGATTTCTACGACAACAAGTTTTACGCTAAACACTTCAATGTGACACCGCCAGATTCGACCATAACGTCTAGGTCGGGTTTGGGGTGTTACAAAGAAGGAATTCTGCTTAGTGTGTTGCATTTATGTGTTTTAGCCTCTATCAAGTGGCATCACTCAGGACGAGTAATGAATTAAGTTTGGGGATGTGATAACTCTAGAATATAGAGTTATCTTCAATACTTTTATACTAATAATTAATGCAAATTTTGAGCGATTGATAACAAATTTCGTCGTTTTTATAATAATTCTGTCTTGATGGATAATGTTGAGGAAAATTTGTTATCTTGATTAATTTATATGTTAAATGCATAATTTTTGCAATTTCGAAGTTATTTGGTGCATTGAAAGAAAAGACGGTATTGAAGCTCACCTATTGATGCTTAATGCTATAGCATTTTTACAACAAAAGCCACGCAGGAGTGGGCTGATGTGGTGCCATCCTTGGATGCCCCAAAGAGGCTTATTGGTGGAAACACTCTTGACCCAACTCTAAAGTTGGGTTAACAAAATTGGACAACCCATTAAGGACGAAGGAGCCCAAACAATCGACTACGGAGGAAGAAGCCCAACTGTCTATTAGAAATGCCCAAAATCGTCCACAAGGACTTGGTAAACACTTAAAAATCAACAAGAATTTCCCTCTCAACTATGCAAGGTGATCGTCCACCTTCCCTCCTCAATTCAAGCAACCTTCTTTCATAATTCAAGGAACCTTCCTCCACATTTCAAGCTCTCTCTCCATGCCGTCCATTCCTCTTCCACAAAGCAAATACCAACCACCTACCAAGAGAAAACCAAGGGATGAGTTTACTAAAAATAGAGGGGGATAACAAGTATAAATAGGAGCAAGCTATTAGGGTTATTCACTCATCACTCACTCATCATTCCTTCTCCTATTTCCCATTCATTCACTTCCCATTTGAGAGAACAACACACAATTTCAAGAGAGAAATTCAGAGGTCTTTTTGAGCGGCCAAATTCGGCATTTGAAGAGTAATTGTGCATGGGAGCAAAGGACAAGAAAGGAGGAAAAGAAACATATGCAGTGCCATGGAAAAACACCAGGCTCGGCTTCTAGTTTCTTTCCCTTTAATCTTTTAATTTTGTTAAAAGTTGATAAACATGATTGCCAATTATTTTTTTGCTTTAAATTCAATTATAATGACTTAATTTTGTTGATGTTAGATTGATTGCATTTTTTTAGCTTAGATTTTTAATACTTTGTTGATGTTGTTATGTGCTTTGGTTGTTTATTCATTCAAATAAAATCATGAACATGCTACTCATGCATTATGAATGTAGGGAAGCAAATGAATTAATTATTTAATTTAAACAAGATGATAATTAGTTGACACAATATTTGAATGGTGCATGTTTGATCACTTAAAAGTTGAAGTAATAATAATATTAATCAATATTGTTACCTTGCATAACCCCTATATAATGTTTGCTTACGAAATTGTAAAGTTGATTGAAAATAGAAGTATGCTAGAAAACTTAATGATTAAATAAGTATGACTTCATAACCTATAAATTCTGGGTTAGTAATTAGCCAAATTGCCATGGTTTTATTGTAACATCTTTGAATTTGTTTTTAATAATTTTAAGTTAAGGGAAGCGATTAATCTAACTCCTTCATGTCATATTAATTTAAACTTGTGAATTGTTGTTGTTTATTCTGTATTACACTTTCATTTATTTTAAGCATAGTTAGTAATTTCATTTAGGGTAATTAGTTAACTCAACTCTTTCTTAATTATTTTTCTCACCAACTTGCCATTTAATAAATTTCACAATATTTCCCTTACTTAAGCAGTCCCTGTGGAGACGGTACTCTTAACTCACTACTTTATTACTTATTGACGACTGTGTACACTTGCACATCAGTTGAAAATTTTGCGACATTTATGTGAACATTTTTCAAGATAATTTATGGAGATAATCACTAGAATTTAAACATGTGATAAATACTCATTTACTGGGTGTTGATCATGTTGAAGGAGAGCCTATAAATAGGCTGTTGATTGACACAAAATATTTGTTATCGCGATTCAAATTCCCCAATCCTACTCTGCAGAGCTTTGCTTAGAAAATGATTTTATTCAACAATTCGTCTAGTACAACTATTATTTTAAGCCAATTTTTCCTCTCTCTAGGATAATCGTGGCCCCAAATTCGAACCCAAATTGTTACAAATCAATCTCCCCAAATACCTCACATTACATACAATATCTCTCCAGAAAAATCCTTTGTAAAAGTGACCATTTCTTACATGAAAAGAAAGTTGAAGGAGAGATTATTGGGTCCTTATCTCACAATGCTCTCAAGACACTATGAACAATATTGATCATTTCGTACATTTTTGGGTAATAGTCTCATGACACGTTGAACATGTCTCGAGACAAGTAAACATGGAACCTAAAATACATTTGCATTGTTCAAGGTCTCAAGACAAGAACCCCTTTATCTCAAGACAAGAACCACTTTATCTCAAGACACCTAAACATTGAATGTAGGTTTCCACTAGAGACATGAGAGTTATTTTCTCGAGACATGAACCTCATGTCTCAAGACACATTGTGGAAATTTGATAAATTAATGACATCATTTAATTCTAAAACACTTTATGTGAGATCTTTAGGTTTAATTAATCATGTTTAAGTATATAATTGAGAATGTTTGTAATTCATTATGATTGGATGCCAAATTATTTGCGAAATAAATTGAGATAGTCTAAGTTGCTCTGGTAACGTATTATGATATCACACATTCGAATCTGACGATTGGGTCGAATGTGGGGTTTCATAGGGTTGGGCCAACCCAAAGACAAATATTTTTTGTTCAAGTTAGGTCGGGTCGATGGGTCCATGGATAATAGTAAAGAATACAAAGAAACAAATTTATGTGAACAATTTAGTAAATGTGTTTTTAAGTAATTTTATATTATATCAACCAAACAATAAATTAAATTTAACATTTCAACCAAATAAATCGAAGAAGGTAATTTCACATATATGGTAATGTGTATCTTACATTCCTATTATTAAAGACAATCTTACATATTGTAAATCAAATGAGGTAAACTGAATTGGTAGTCACCTAACTATTAGTAAGTTTCTTTTTTGGTCATTCAACCATGAAAAGTTGCAAATTAATGACTCAACTATTCGATCTTTTTTTCTTTTTTGGTCACCAACTGTTAATGACTAATGGAAAGTTGACATAGTAGCTTCTAGAATTGATATAATAACAACTTTAACCCTTAACATTTATATATCATGGCAATTTAGTCTTGAATCTAAAAAAATTGAACCCTCAAAATTACACATTTTGTAATTTGATCCTTTTGCAATTTTGTTTTTCTTTGTAACACTTTTTGACGTTGTCTCTATGTTTGATTCAATGAAAAAACTGAACAACAACAAGAAACCAACTGACCTAAATTTTGAAAAATAGCGAATTTAATTGCTTGAAAAAATACTCATTTGTTAATTCAATCTAATTGTAAGTCTAACAACTTAAAAAAAAAAATAGCTTTGGTTTGCTTCATCAATAGTAGTCATCTGAAGCTAACAAAAAATGAATTAATTATCATAAAGAGGTATCAAGTTCTTAGTCATTTGAAGTATAAGGAAAACAATACATTTGAGAGGATTGCCTAGTTTATTAATAAATAGATTTAAAAAAGAATTTTCTTTTATTTCTATTTTACATATTGTTTATTAAATTATATCTTCATGTAAAAATAAAAATAAGATAAAATTAAATAATATGTAAATATTGAGTGTTAATTTTGATATAATAAATAAACGTTAAGAGCTAAATTTATTATTATATAAATTTTAAAAATTACTAAATTAATTTTTCGTAACCATTTAATATCGAATAGCTAAAAAAAATATAATAATTGAGTGAAAAAAGAACTTGGTGACAATCAATATGCTTATCGAATCAAACGCCTACTACTTTGCCTTTAAAAAAAGGAGAGAGAAGTTGCAATAAAAAAATTTTATCAAAGACTAAACACACTGCTACATCATCATCTAGATAGATTGATATAGATATATAAACAGTACAAAGCACTTTTTATTTATCTATGTTGATATAATATCTGAAAAGCTTTTAATAAGAGAAAAACGAAATTGAAAATGGGGGAAATTTGGGAAACAAAGAGAAAGCAAAAGCTGAGAGACAACATCCAAACCTTAGATTTACATATAAGATGATGAGATGCATACCACCTCACAACATACAGAAGCATAAACAAAAAAAGAAAAAAAAAAAGAAAAAAAAGAGAGAGTAGGAAATCCAATTTACAAATAAAATCCTATAATTCCATCTAATTAACTCATATGAGAAAACATCTAAATTCACTCCAACTCAAATCTTAAAAAAGAAAAGAAAGTGCCGACAACATATTAATATAATCAAAGAAGTAAGAAGATAATTAGTTGATGTGAGAAAAAGCTGAAACCGAAGTCGAGAACTTGAAATAAGAATGGTTGGAATGATGGGAAGGAGATATTTGTGGTGGATGTAAAAATTCCCAGAAAGTGCTGTTTCCATCATTAGTAGCAGCTGATGAATACAAAGCTGCCCATTCTTTTATATTTCCCATCTCTTTTGCGAACACGAAAATGTAAAGCAGAGAAGAGATAAGAAGAAGAAGGAAATAGAGATATTTGGTTGAATTGAAGAATATGTGGTAGGCCACAAGAGATGCATAATACATGCTGCTTTCTTCTACACAGATATGACGAAATCAATGAGGAGAAGAGGTGCTTTCTGCCTCACTATAGGGCTGGATATATATATATATATATATATATATGAGAAATTAATTTTATATGATGAATGCGATTTTTAGATTTTACAAATGAAATTAAAGTTATTAAGGCAAATTTTGATATGTAATTTGATATATGTATAAATGGTTGAAATTTATTAAATTAAATTTATCAAAGTTGTCAATTTCAAAGTCTGGAAAATTAATTGACTTACGACACAATTTTAAATGAGATCTAGACATTTCTTGTAACACCTCAAAATATAGGGGGTTAGATGAAAAGAATAACCAAATATTGTTGAAAAAAATTGTAATTTTTGGAAACTTTGAGGCATATTATCGATTTGTAAAGGTGCAGAGTTGAATCATAAAATTATGGTTTTATCCATGAGACCTTTACAACGGTATATCATACGCTCAAAATGGTTGAGTGATGAATGAGAAATTGATGCTCAAAGTAAGCTACTTGTTAATATTTGTTGAAGAAAAGGAAAACTTAGATCCCACATTGGTTAAATACCAAGTGTGAGATGTGTATATATATGAAAACCCACTTAAAGAATAATTAAATGGCTAAGCTTGAAACCTTGTCTTGGGCATAGAGGGAGGGGTGCAAATCTAAACCCATCGGGGCTCACATAATGTGGACGATGAGAAATGTTTGGATTGGTTGGGCCCAAAATGGGCCTATGGATATTTTAACCCAACATGAAATTTATTTTTTCTCGGCAGATATACAAAATCTGATTTCAAAGGATATATATCCTAATTTTATTTGATTCCAATCAATTTGATTTGATTTTAATCAAATTGATTTAATTGCTTCTGTAATGAAGATTTTGTATCCTTATTCATGAATATTTCCAAAATTCCTCCATATTAAATGCCTATAAATGCCTAAGAATTCTTCAAAATTTTTTACAGACACACTCTCTCACACAGAGTATATTTTGCTCTCCAAAACTCTTCCCTTTTCCTCTATATATAATTTCCAACGTTTTCGGTGATAGAAGAAGGCAAGATTTGTTCGTTGATCACTGCAGAGGTGCTATTACTTCGATCTTCATGTTGTTGTATCCTGGGAGACAGTCAACCAACATTTCTCCAAGTAAAGTAGGGGCGGCCGAATCTATCTTTAGGAAATTGTGTAAAACAGGCCTTAAAATCTAGTAAAACTCGATTCTTCTTTTCGATTTCTGGTTTTCGTTATCTTATTTATTGGTTTTTCGTATATGATATTTTAAATATAAATTATTCAATTTATTTTATTTTATATAAATATTTGTTTATTTATATTTATATATTTGCTCGCTGACTTGTTTTTTTCCAACAATCTTATGACAAATTTTATTATTTTGAAATTCTCTAATCCGAGACAAACGAGACACCAAGGAGAAAAAAATAATTTTTGTATTTTATTTGAAAATAGAAATTAAAATTGAATAAAATTTATTTCGGGATTTATTCCCTCCGTTCAAATAGATTTTATTTCATTTTTGATTTTGTTCCCAAACGAGTATTAAAATTAAATAAAATCTGTTTCAAGATTTATTCCCGCCGTTCAACAAATTTTATTCCATTTTTTATTTTGTTGCCAAACAAGAAATTAAAATTAAATAAAATCTGTTTCAGGATTTATTTCCGCTGTTTAACAGATTTTATTCTATTTTAATTTTGTTTCCAAATTAGAATTAAATTAAATAATCTGTTTTGGGATTTATTCTCGCAATTTAACAGATTTTATTCGATCTTGATTTTGTTTCCAAACAAAGACTTAATCAGATAATTCTGTTTCGAGATTTATTCCCGCCGTTTAACATATTTTATTTTGATTTTGTTTCCAAACAAGATTTAATTAAATAATTTTGTTTTGGGATTTAATCCTGCTGTTCAATAGACTTGATTTTGATTTTGTTTTAGAATTTTAATTCTGCCGTTTAACAAATCAAAGAGAAATTTTTTTTATGGTGGCCTTAATTGTGGCTTTAAATTGTAGCTTCAAAATTGTGACATCAAAGGGAAAGAAATTTATCAACGGTGAATTAAAAAGACAATATGAGAATGCATGTCCAGGATTGGTTCTTTGAAAGACTTGGTATTTAAACGTGCCGAGTGCACCACATCTCTTTTAAGGTTACCTACCTAGTGCATTATTTTATTGTATTTTTTGATTAGACTGTATAAACTTTTGTTTCGGGTTTTTATTATATTCCTACCATCTAACAAAAATTGATAATTTTTCTAATTCTAGTTTTGTTTCTTAACAGAAAATGGAAACTCCCACCAATTCAATCAATTCGCAATCTGAATCTTTGGTTCAAACGTAATCTTCGATTTAAAACTCAGTGTTGTCGGTAGCAGCTACTGTAAGCCACAACGAGAAACCTGCGAAATTCTCGGGACATAATTTCAAGACTTGGCAATAGAAAATGCTGTTTTATTTGACCATGTTTAACTTGGCCAAATTTTTGAAAGATGACCCTCCTACTGTTAAAGAGGGCGAGGTAGATGAAGTTATTGCTTTCATTGCCGTTGAAGCTTGGAAACATTCTGATTTCCTGTGCCAAAACTACATCCTGAATGGATTGTCAGATGCACTGTACGAAGTGTATAGTGTCAAGAAAACAACTAAGGAATTATGGATATCATTGGACCATAAATACAAAACCGAATATGCTGGTGCTAAAAAGTTTTTAGTTGCTAAATTCTTGAATTTTGTAATGATTGATTTTAAACTAGTTGTGAATCAAGAGCAGGAGCTCCAACTGATCATTCACGAAATTATTGCTGAAGGGATGGTGATAAGTGAATCCTTCCAAGTGGCAGCCATTATTAAGAAGCTGTCTCCTGCTTGGAATGACTTCAAGAATTACCTAAAGCACAAAAGAAAGGAAATGTCAGTGGAAGATTTAATTGAAAGGAAATGTCAGTGGAAGATTTAATTATCAGACTTCGGATTGAAGAAGACAATAGAGGTACAAAAAAAAGGCTCGACAAAGCAGCAAATGTCAATGATTATAGGGCAAACGTCGTAGAAGTCAAAAAGGACTTTAAGAAGGGAAAAACAACCTCAGAATGAGTCTAAACTGGGACCAAAATGTGGCATTTCCAAAAAGAAAAAATTTCAAGGAAAATGCTTCAATTGCAACAAGATGGGGCACAAGTCATCTGACTGTAGGATTCCAAAGAAAGTTAGAGCTAATGAGGCTAACGCTGTGAAAGAAATTTCCAAGGAAGTATCTAATATGGACTTATGTGCCTAACATACGCAAGAAACATGAATAAGAATGTTTCTTCTAAAGGGGGAATGTTTGTAAGAAGGGGATATGTAATGCAATCTCTATAAAAGCAAAAACTATGAAAAAGAATGTTTTTTCTTCTTCTGTTTATATGCTCGAGTCATTTAAGTTATGGCATGGTAGGCTCGGACATGTTAATTATGTTACTTTGTGTAAATTAATTAATTTAGAGCACATTCCTTCATTTCACATTAATTTTAAACATAAACGTGAAACTTGTGTTGAGGCAAAATTAAAAACGAAGGTCTTCATTCCAAACTATTGAAAGAAGCACAAAACCACTTGATCTAATACATAGCGATGTTTGTGACTTAAAGTTTATTCAAACGAGAGGAGGGAATAAATATTTTATTACCTTCATTGATGACAGCACAAAATATTGCTACGTGTATTTTCTTAAGAGCAAAGACGAAGCTACGGAGAAATTTATTCTCAATAAGCAGGAAGTTGAAAACCAACATAAAAAAAAAGATTAAGATGGTGAGAAGTGATCGTGGTGGTGAATATGTTGAACCATTTGGTGAATACTGTGCCCAACATGGTATTATTCATGAAGTGACACCGCCATACTCTCCTCAATCAAATGGAGTAGCCGAGCGGAAAAATCAGACTCTAAAGCAAATGATGAACACATTTCCAGAAAGCTCTGGGTTATCACAAAAATGTGGGGGGAAGTTTTTCTACCAACTAATTATCTTTTAAATAAGGTGCCCCGCAAGAAAAGGTAAAAGATATCATATGAGTTATGGAAAGGTAGAAAATCATCCTACAACCACTTGAAAGTGTGGGGGTGTCTTACTAACGTAATGTATAATGGTAAGTCGAGACATATTTGTCGTCGACACAAAAACGTTAGACAACTGATCTCAAATGGAGTTAACTCTATTGATTTTGTAAAATTAAAATATAACATTGCGAATCCACTAACTAAAGGCTTAAATCAAGATCATGTTTATAAAACATCGGAAGGAATGAGACTAAAGCCCATGGAAATTAAAGGTGCTATGTGACGGAAAACCCTACCTAGTTGACTGGAGATCCCAGGATCTAGGTTCAAAGGGACAACCTAATTGCATAGACCTTGTGAGGTCACTATGGGGGTTCTTATCCCTAGTTCGTTCCTATGATGTAAACAATGACTAAAAATGGGATAGATTAAGCAATACTTTTAATGACCATTGTTTATTTTGGTGAGTCGAGTAACATAAGTCACCTATGTGAGAGTGAAGTGCGGCCACTTCGAGGAGACTATGGGAGCATAGTTCTCTCAAACTCTTGCAGAACCAAGAGATGTTCATGGCTATATGAACATACCCATGAGAACTAAAACCTTACCAGGAAGGTAGTGGTGTGAGGTATATCATCGTTTACACAAACGACAGAACAGTTCAAGGACATCATGTCTACTGGTCAGCTAGTAAAGTAAATATACTTTCACAAGGGAAGGTTAAAGGGTGGATGCCTACCTATTCTATACAACTATCGATCATAGATTCCATCACCACATCGAGTCAATGTTTTTCAGTTAAAACTATCAATTTTCATTTATGTGGGGGATTGTTGAAAAAATTGTAATTTTTGGAAACTTTGAGGCATATTCTTGATTGGTAAAGGTGGAGAGTTGAATCATAAAATTATGGTTTTATATTCTACTCCATGAAACCTTTACAACGGTATATCATATGCTCAAAATGATTGAGTGATGAATGAGAAATTGATGTTCAAAGTAAGCTACTTGTGAATATTTGTTGAGGAAAAGAAAAGCTTAGATCCCACATTGGTTAATTACCAAGTATGATATGTGTATATATATGAGAACCCACTTGAAGGGCGATTGAATGACTAAGCTTGAAACACTGTCTCACGTGCAGAGGGGGTGCAGGCCCAAACCTATCGGGGTTGGGGCACACATGCACGTGTAGGCGATGCAAAATGTCCGGACCGATCGGGCCCAAAATGGGCCTGTGGATATTTTAGCCCAACACAAAATATATTTTTTCTCAACAAATATACAAAGTCTGATTTAAAAGGACTTATATCTTGATTTTATTTGATTCCAATCAATTTGATTTGATTTTAATCAAATTGATTTAACTGCTCCTTTAATGCAAATTTTGTATCTTTATTCATGGATATTTCTAAAATTCCTCCATATTGAATGCCTATAAAAGTCTAAGAATTCTTTAGAATTTTTTACAGACACACACTCTCTCACACTGAGTTTATTTTGTTCTCCAAAGCTCTTCTCTTTTCATCTCTACATTTTCCAACGTTTTCGGTGATAGAAGAAGGCAAGGTTTGTTTGTTGATCACTGCAGAGGTGCTACTGCTTCGATCATCGTGTTGCTGTATCCTGGGAGACAGACGACCAACGTTTATCCAAATACCGTAGGAGCGGCTGAATCTATCTTAAAGAAACTAGGTAAAACTGGCCTCAACATCTAGTAAAACTCGATTCTTCTTTTCAATTTCTGGTTTTCGTTATCTTATTTATTGGTTTTTCGTATATGATATTTTAAATATAAATTAATCAATTTATTTTATTTTATATAAATAGTTGTTTATTTATATTTATATATTTGTTCGCTAACGTGTTTTTTCCAACAAGAATAACCAAATAATTGAATAGGCTTGATAGTTAAGTTATTAGTGCACTCCTTAGAGGTCCTAGGTTTTATCCACTCTTCTCCCGTTTCTTTTTTTTTTTCCAGCAAACTATGATGAAAGTCATTCCAAAATATATATTAAATAACGTAGAAAACTAACAAGAAATGTACAGTAGCCCAACGATTAAGACATTAGTTCCCCTTAAGTGACCAAGGTTCAAGCCTCATCTCCTATTTTTTAAATTTCAAAATTTCAGCAAAATATTAGGAAAATTATAGGTGACACCCCTAGGATCTGATCTATTTTTCACATTCATAGGAGTTCGTCTATGTTTCTGCTTTACGAATATGATATTTTCTGGGAGTTTCTAATAATATAAGTGCTATTCCTATTTTTACATTTCTAATTTCTAGAGTTTTAGCCCTGATTAAAAAGGGTCTTGAAAAACTTTCTAGTTATGAATCGGGTATAGAACCAATGGGCAATGCTTGGTTACAATTTCGAATCCGTTATAATATGTTTGCTCTAGTTTTTGTTGTTTTTGATGTTGAAACTATTTTTTTTCCATGGGCAATGAGTTTCGATGTATTGGGGGTACCCGTATTCATAGAAGCTTTCATAACCTAGGGATTGACTAAATTATTTCCTAATTAGAATTCATATTTTACTTCTTCCCAAAATTTCAATAGAATTAGAATTCTATCAACTTTTCATCTCATTTTCCTAATTAGAATTTCAATTTGCCCATTTTCAAATCCTAATAGAATTGCTCTCTATCTTTCTATTTATTCTCCCTTTTCTTTTCCACCCTTTCCTTTGCAAAATATTTTCTCTGCATTACTGAAATTATTTTTGCTTTCCATATCGAATCAATTTTTGATAAATCGATTCTCTACCGATTGTTGAACTCTTCGTTAATATCCTTCGTAATTCCATCAAGTTCGATAAGTACATCTTGTTTCAAAGTTTAGATCCCAAATTTTCGTAATATTTCTAATCGAAACTAATCAATCTTTGTCGGTTCTTGCCAAATCTTTCGATAAAATCTTGATAAACCTTGAAATAAAATTTTAACCTGTGTATAAATGTCGTTTGAAGGACCCGATTTAGGTACCCCAGACCAGATTCAAACGTGAGGAATGTCGCTCAAGATCTCAATAATAGGTGTGTGTTCTTTTATGAGAAAATTGAGGCAAAACTGAGCCTAGAATAAACCACACGACCAGCCACACATGTGTGTGGGCCGTCCGTGTGGACCATATGACCACCTTACACTGCCATGTCCCCTTGAAACACTAGGATTTTCGCTTCTCACATGGCTTGCCATACTGCCGTGTCTTCCTTGTAGGTTGGTTTTGCAAATACCACACAACCAAAATCTGTCATACGGTCGTGTAACTCCTTCCACATGGTCCAGGGCTTTCCGCACAGTCCGGTCAGACGGCCGTGTGTCCCCTGCTTTTCAGATTTTACAAGTTTTGTCACTATTTCTTAGATTTTATAGTTTTTCCCCTATTTATGTAACACCCTATACCCATCCCGATTGCTGAGCCCGAGTAATAGGATGCTACACCACCGTCTCATCATCAATAAAGTATAATACATCTCATTGTCATGCGTTTAACATTATAATCAAATATCTATAGGAGGTTTAAGTCTAATCTATCCTAGACAATATTGAATTATACTAAACATACATTCAACGACCTTATAACAAGTTAGAAGCATGCTTAAAGACCATTTAACGTAAATTTCTAAAAGATCACGTAGGTATCGATACTAATTCTGCTTCTCTACAAGATTTTAAGCCAACATTTTATCGATACAAAAGCAAAAGTATCTATATTTTTACCCCCGAGTATCGATACTCAAGAATTGGTATCGATACCAAATTAAGCTAATGGCTTCCTGCACATACAAAATAATATGGAGGTATCGATACTAAATACCCAATTATCGATACCTCTGCACAAAACACAAAATTCACAGCAAAAAAGGCATTTATCACAACCATACCTATACCAATTCAACATGCATTTATAAATTCATAGTTTGACAAAAAAAATCCAAAATTATAGCTCAAAGCATGATTAATAGTTTAAGCTAAGCAAACCAATAAACTAATGTGAAACATCCATAAACTCTATGAGTAATAAAATCAAGCAATTGTCCAAAACATCATGGTAATAATCAACCAGCAAATTTACCATATTGCCTTATTCCCACAATTCAAAATAATAGCTATGCAATCACCTACTCAATTACTAAGTCTAACTTGGATCACTTCCTTGGTATTTCCGCATCGCGCACACCGCAACACTAACTGTCTACAAGGTTTAGAAAGAGTGGGTGAGCTTAAATAAGCTCAATGAGTGTCAGAATAACCACAAGGTATACACAACATAAAAGGTGAAACAAGAGCATACTACAACACATTCACAACCATATTCTAACCAAGTTAAAATAACAAATTCATGCTTCATTAAATCATAAAACTAGCATATACTTTCACATGCAATTACACTCAACTCGTATATATATGTAATTCATTTAGCAATAATTCATCAAGACAAAATAATGTAATCATGCTTTAATGACCCACAAGTCTAGCTTATATATTCACATGCATTTACACACAACATTTTCATATATTAATCAATTACTGATAATTTCGAAACTTGGAAACATGAAACATAAAAGTTGACTCTATCACCACATATTGGATACACGAATCTCCATCACACCAATGACTCAAAGAGTCTAACATATCCCATAATTGTAGCATAAAGCTAAACACTCTCCAACACACCAACATATCTCAATGAATGGAGCTTAGCTCGACATTCCCTTATCTCTCTGATTTGTCCCAGGGCCTCATTACCCAAAACACAAAACACAAATGTGAGTACTCACAATCCTATGGCATGCCAACTATATCCAACGGTTTCATGAGATCATAAGGCCACAGTATCCACAAATACACACGTTTAATTACTGTTCGTATGCACTTAATCTCTATTCATAAACATCAATTCAAATCACAATTTGTACACATAGCACACTTATTGGATTCACATTCAATTGCACTTTAAGTGCCACAACTATGCTCATTGAGCCATCACATATCCATTCACATATGAATGCATTAAAAATCAGATTATCACATACAACATACCAATATTCACTTACTTTACCTGTCACACCAGCATCACATTCCACAATTCAACACATATGTACTTACCATTTTCTGCACACTTTCACTGCACATTTATATTGCTAACACAACATCATCACTGTCATTTGGCATATTTAATATGACCACAACTAACACATTCACTGTAACACCCCAAACCCGGCCCAAACACCATGACCGGATCTGGCATGTCACTTAGGGAGATTTTAAAAGATGTCGCAATTTTGGAAAATATTTTTCTTGAGTTTAACACTTTATTCGAGAAAACTAAATGGTTGGATGATTTGTAAAAGATATACATTTTATATTTATGCCTTAGTGGATTAAAAACCAAAACTTGATACATGCCTTAACTTAATTAAAACGTAAAATGTAAATGTCTAATAATAATAAAAGCCCAAAACAAACAAAAATATGAAGCTAGTGGCCCATGGCCTTATTACAATGAAATTTAAACCCACTAATTAAAAATATTAAAAATAAATAAACTAGTAAAGTCTTTTCTTTGAATCAAAATAATCCTCGCATGGCCACCTTGCGCTCTTCTCCAACCCGGTCCGATGCACTAGGTGCTACCTGAAAGATGTTAAATAATGGGGTGAGTCGCGAGACTCAGTGTGCAACCCTCGTGCACCATCAGATTGGGCCTTAGCCCCACAGAATAGATAACAGAGTATAATATATCAGAAAATATGCAAAGCCCAACCCAATCCTAGGTTTTCATCCGCTACACACCACCCTTACCTGCCAATCACACCATTAGGGATTTCTACAATCAACCCACACCGCTACACACCATCGATGGCAGTCATGCTGCAGATAGCTGCTCATCGTCAGATCATGGCAATAGGCACTACAACTATTCATGGCATTAGCCACTACAACAGATCATGGCAAAAGCCACTACAACAGATCATGGCAAAAGCCACTACAACAGAACACTTCCCCTTTCATCAATCACCCAACCCCATGCAATCACGAAACCGGCATACATGTTCATCATACCAAATCGATGAAACATTCACTTTAGAATGACAGAGATCACTAACACGTGATTCGCCTTTACCCTCCTCGGGTTTTCAACGACCATGCCAGGTATTTCAAAGATTTAGCGAGAATATAACAAATTTATAAACATATACTAACAAGCAATCCAAATGGTGTGAGAATGTTACACACCGATTAATACGTAAGACTACCCTCTATGTCGATACCTCGCTAATCGGATCTCACGCCTTTGTCTACAACTTTGCTCAAAAGCCTAAGAACGCGAAGATAAGGCCTCTCCTATATTCGGCCAAGGGTTAGTGTTTTACCCGAATTATATGCTTAAATTAACAGATCTCCTTACCTTGAAATCCACGAAAGTGATACGATCCAAGAGGCTATCAACTCGGCTTAGAAATCTAAGCGATTGAACCCCTTCAAATCCCGAATACCGCAAACGATAGAAAACACCCGATTAGTTAACCATATAGCCATTCGGCTAAGATCTCTAAAAGCCGAAAAAGAATACACAAATCAACATTTACCTCTACAGATGATTTCGGCTACCCCTTGCGTAAAAGATTTGGCAATCCTGGAAGAAGATCAAGCGTAGAAGAGTATAGATCTAGGAATTTTGGCTTTTAAGAAAATCCCAAAAAGATGAACAAGAGAAGGCTGATGTGTTTTTCGGCTTTTAGAAGAATTGAGTGAGGAGTTTCAGAGTCTGGTAGAAAAAGAGAAGAAGAAAAGAAAACAAGAAAGAGGCTTGGAGATTTCGGCTAGGAAGAAAAAGAATGGAAACAGATTTGTGTGAGAGAAAAAACCGAGAGAACGCTTTGAAAAAACTCACAAAATTTCGGCATTTTCTTCCCCTAACTAGCCGTCCCCCCCTTTACACACACAGTCCAAATTTTGGCCATCTCTAGCCTCCTGGATAGCCTCTCATCTTTTCCCTTATCCTTATCAGAACTCACATCAAAAAGAGTCCTACATCACACCACTCCTTCCCATTTTTTTCCTGCTCATTATCCACTTAAATAAAACATTAAAAATCCCTAAATTTCAGCCTTGTTGCCGTCCCCTCCCTTGCTCTGCTTGGGCTGCCGAAATTAGCCCAATTTCTTGGGCTCCAAGCGGCCACACTGAGGCCCCCTTCTTTTGCCTATTGGCGCCACTTATAGCTCCCTCCTACCGCGCCTCTTGTTCCTGGGCCACAAGCCCATTATGCCTATTTCACTCTCAATACTTTATTTAAACCCCATAGTCCCTAAACAAAATATTTAGCCAAGACCTCGACCCATTCCCGAGCCCAATTTGCACCTCTAATACTTAAATTAACACATTAACCGTATCCATCCATTAAACGCATAGGCCCAAAAATTCAGGATGTTACAGTTATACCCCCCTTAAAGAAATTTCGTCCTCGAAATTTCCAACTAACTATTAATCACACCACCCAAGTCTCACCACTATGCTTCCACTGCCAACTCTAATTCTAAAGCCAAAAGAAACACATAGGATAATATGATAGAGTACACACCGGTATTCGCATCTGGAGCGTCCTCATCCCCTTGGCGACGTGCTGCATAGACCAAAGCTGGCTGCCTCACCTCAGCATAACCTGGACCTCCACCTGGTGCTCTGCGACCGTGTCCTGTGCCATTGCCACCATTGGCTTGACCACGGCCCCTTGGTGGTTGCTGTCCACCCTTCCTAACCTGATCAGAACCTTGTCCATCTGGCTGTACGTGTTCCACCTGTGGACAGTCTCTCACCATATGATCCATAGACCCACACTTGAAGCATCCACCAGTTCTCCTTCTGTACTCCCTGTAATGTACTTTCCCGTACAAGTTACATGATCGATTCTGACTCCCGGTAGCAGATGTCGGAGCACGAGCTGGCCCATCAAACCTAGGCCTTTTTTGAAAACTCTCAGATGATCCCGACGACCCAAAATTTCTCTCATTCCTATTCCGATCCTTATCCTTATTTTGCTTCTCGATCCGCTTCACCTCCTCGGATATTTTAGCTTTCTCAACCAGACGCAAAGTCCCTTTCTCCATTCTTGGTGCTACCAACACTCTCAACTCATCCCGCAATCCATCTTGAACCGTACACACGCACTCATAGTTAGTCGCCACAATCCCTCGAGCGTAACGGCTCAACCGCGAAAACTCCGCCTCGTATTCGAATCTGAGACTTACTTCCCTGTACCAAGTTCGGGAATGCCTTCCTCTCTGTGCATCCACATAGCTGGCCCCAATGTACTTTCCCCGAAATGATTCCTTAAAGAAATCCCGATCAATCCGGTCTGCGCAAAGCGATGCCCTCCTTTACCGTGAGCCACCACTGATAAGCCTCATCTTGAAGAAAAGACACGACCCCCTTCAACTTCTCCTCTACAAAGGAAGTCAAGGTCATCCATTATACGCTCACTTGCCTCTAACCAATACTCAAGATATTAGGGGCTACGCCGAAAACACCCCTAAACATCTCTCGCTCCGTTGGCTCGGAGTCGTTCGACATGCATTTCGAGCTCTCGAACCCGTGCTCGCCCCAAGAATCTTTCGAGAACCCGCAACATCGCCTGAGATACTGCATCATCTCCGGGTGCCTAATCTCAAAATTTTCCCTCTACAGCCGGCAGATCCGACATCTCGTTTCTTGACCTGTGGCCAGACCCTACTGGCTCTGACGCGATCATCCTACCCCTACCACGACCACGCGGCGGACGTCCTTGACCCCTTGTACTCATTCTTCCGATTGACGTTTATCTGATTAGAATTTTTTTATGAATTAATAGTTTTCTTCCACTGATTAACCACGAACAGTCTTATGAACAGTAGTTTAAGAGTAGTTCTTTCGAATTCGGAATCACATCCACAAGTTTCAGTCTCAAGTTCACCTCTTCTAGTCCTAAGAAGCACATACGTTCAATCATCAACCATCCACATACAAGTAGCATCCACGAACTTACATTCATCATGTACGGGTGTCTTCATCGTTTCACTACCCAAGGGTATTTTCATAATTTATCCTACAGGGTTATTTTCGTAATTTTTTGAAATAGGGTTCCTTGGTGATTTTGTGAGAGAAGGGTATTTTGGTAATTTTGCAATTTGGGGGTATTTCGGTAATTTTGAAATCTGGTGGTATTTTGGTAATTTTACAAATCAGGGATATTTTGGTCATTTATAAATTAGGGGTAATTTAGTAGTTTTACAAAATAGAGTGGTTGGTCCCTTTCGGGTTTTAGTTATAGATTTTGGCCTGAAAACAAATCCTCGTGGCTAGGGTGAACAGTCACTACGCACCAGGTAGGATTCCAGCGAAGAGGAGGTGAGTCACTAGGACTGCTTAAGTACCAGGCTCTTCCAGATCCAATCCTAGACATGCGCATGCCTGTTGCCACACTCTAGTCTTGCGACTTGTCTACAGGTTTGTTCGGTTGGATTAAGTCTTATGCAATTGAGAGTTGTTTAACTAGGCCTAAGGTCCATCAAGCTCTAATTAAAATAATCTACGTCCCTTAAAACCCATCAAGCCCACATATATATAACACACAGCGAGTTCAGAATACTTACCTGGTGGACTTGGGCCTAGACGCAGTGCCATCATGTGTGAAAACCCTCCCCGTGTTATTTATAAACATGCATGTTTCCAAAACCCATCTTTAAAAAATGTTTTGAGCCCAAAAACCCAAAGCCGAGTTTTGAACCGGGCTCTGATACCAATTTGTAACACCCTAAACCCGGCCCAAACACCATGACCGGATCTGGCATGTCACTTAGGGAGATTTTAAAAGATGTCGCAATTTCGAAAAATATTTTTCTTGAGTTTAACACTTTATTCGAGAAAACTAAATGGTTGGATGATTTGTAAAAGATATACATTTTATATTTATGCCTTAGTGGATTAAAAACCGAAACTTGATACATGCCTTAACTTAATTAAAACGTAAAATGTAAATGTCTAATAATAATAAAAGCCCAAAACAAACGAAAATATGAAGCTAGTGGCCCATGGCCTTATTACAATGAAATTTAAACCCACTAATTAAAAATATTAAAATAAATAAACTAGTAAAGTCTTTTGCTGAATCAAAATAATCCCTCGCATGGCCACCTTGCGCTCTTCTCCAACCCGGTCCGATGCACTAGGTGCTACCTGAAAGATGTTAAATAATGGGGTGAGTCGCGAGACTCAGTGTGCAACCCTCGTGCACCATCAGATTGGGCCTTAGCCCCACAGAACAGATAACAGAGTATAATATATCAAAAAATATGCAAAGCCCAACCCAATCCTAGGTTTCCATCCGCTACACACCACCCTTACCTACCAATCACACCATTGGGGATTTCTACAATCAACCCACACCGCTACACACCATCGATGGCAGTCATGCTGCAGATAGCTGCTCATCGTTAGATCATGGCAATAGCCACTACAACAGATCATGGCATTAGCCACTACAATGCATCATGGCAAATGTACCACTACAATGCGATCATGGCAAAAGCCACTACAACAGAACACTTCCCTTTCATTAATCACCCAACCCCATGCAATCACGAAAACCGCATACATGTTCATTATACCAAATCGATGAAACATTCACTTTAGAATGACAGAGATCACTAACCCGGTGATTCGCCTTTACCCTCATCGGGTTTTCAACGACCATCTGCCGGTATTTCGGCATTTAGCGAATATACGCATTTATAAACATATACTAACAAGCAATCCAAATGGTGTGAGAATGTTACACACCTGATTAATACGTAGGACTACCCTCTATGTCGATACCCTCGCTAATCGGATCTACTTCCCTTTGTCTACAACTTTGCTCAAAAGCCGGAAGAACGCGAAGATAAGGCCTCTCCTATATTCGGCCAAGGGTTAGTGTTTTACCCAAATTATATGCTTAAATTAACAGATCTCCATACCATGAAATCCCGAAAGTGATACGATCCAAGGGCTACTGAACTCTGGCTTAGAAATCTAAGCGATTGAATCCCCTTCAAATCCCGGAATACCGCAAACGATAGAAAACACCCGATTAGTTAACCATATAGCCATTCGGCTAAGATCTCTAAAAGCCGGAAAAGAATACACAAATCAACATTTACCTCTACAGATGATTTCGGCTACCCCCTTGCAGAAAGATTCGGCAATCCCAGAAGAAGATCGAAGCGTAGAGGAGTATAGATCTAGGAATTTTGGCTTTTAAGAAAATCCCGAAAAGATGGACAAGAGAAGGCTGATCTGTTTTTCGGCTTTTAGAAGAATTGAGTGAGGAGTTTTGGTTTCTGGCAGAAAAAGAGAAGAAGAAAAGAAAACAAGAAAGAGGCTTGGAGATTTCGGCTAGGAAGAAAAAGAATGGAAACAGATTTCGACAGTAGAGAAAACTGAGAGAAAGCTTTCAGGAAAACTCACAAAATTTTGGCATTTTCTTCCCCTAACTAGCCGTCCCCCCCTTTACACACACAGTCCAAATTTTGGCCACCTCTAGCCTCCTGGATAGCCTCTTATCTTTTGCCTTATCCTTATCAGAACTCACATCCAAAAGATTCCTACATCACACCACTCCTTCCCCTTTTTTTCCTGCTCATTATCCACTTAAATAAAACATTAAAAATCCCTAAATTTCAGCCTTGTTGCCGTCCCCTCCCTTGCTCTCCTTGGGCTGCCGAAATTAGCCCAATTTCTTGGGTTCCAAGCGGCCACACTGAGGCCCCCTTCTTTTGCCTATTGGCGCCACTTATAGCTCCCTCCTACTGCGCCTCTTGTTCCTGGGCCACAAGCCCATTATGCCTATTTCACTCTCAATACTTTATTTAAACCCCATAGTCCCTAAACAAAATATTTAGCCAAGACCTCGACCCATTCCCGAGCCCAATTTGCACCTCTAATTCTTAAAATTAACACATTAAACGTATCCACCCATTAAACGCATAGGCCCAAAAATTCAAGATGTTACATTCACAATAGCTATCACAATATATATCACATGTCACATTATCACAACTCACAACTTAATACTCAATCCACTTCACACAATCACATGCTTTGCAAATTAAATAAGGGGTACAAGAAAGCTTACACTCGAAACTTAAGATTGGGGTTTAGACTATTCCTAAGCTCTCGATTAACACTATGAATCGTGTCTACAAGCAACGATTCCAAATACTCATTGTTCACTCTTTCGCCTAGACATTGAATGTTTAAACTAGCTTTTCTTATTTTTCGCTTTACTCAAAGAAGGTCCTAACGATTCTGAACCTTCACCAAAGTAATTCACACAATAAACACAATTAACATTCAGCCATAGACCCACCTAAATCAACTAAAAACACAAGCCTAAGTTAGATTCTCTCGAAACTAAAATTTTGACTAGCTTAGCAGAAACACAAAAAATCTCAATACCTACTCATTCCCATCGCATAAAATTGATTTCAATAATCTAATTTTATACCTAAAAACAATTCCCAACCTTTAAACTACACAAAACTACATAGATTCATGGTTCCGAAATTTCGACATACTATGACAATTTTCACGAAAATTCAATAAAACCTTAGAATTCTTTAATGAAACTTTAGGGAAAGTTTATAAACCTTCTAACCACATCAAAAAAAGTTGAACAGCACTTTGAAACACCATTTTCATTCAAAATCCTGAATTTCACCGTTAACGACTGGATTTTTGGAATTTATTCAAAATTGTCGATTCAATAGTGAAAAACTCAATTCAAAAGGCTAGATGTCATCAAAAACTAATAGGAAAACAAATCATTACCTTTGATGAGAGAAAAATGAACGTTTGGTTTGAAAATCCAGAAAACCCACAAGTTTGAACAATAGCAAAATTAATGGTGTTTTTGGTGTGTCTTTTTGAATTTGGGAGGGATTTGGTGTTTGGGATTTGATAGAAATCAAAAGGATTAAAGTTTGGAAGATCAAAATAGGTGAAGGGTATATGGGGATTTCAATGGGCGGCACAAATAGGTGAGGGATGCTCTTCTTCTTCTTTCTCTCTTTTTTTTTTTTATCATCAAAATAGGGTGAAAAAGGGGAAAGAATTGGGCTGATTTAAAACTTGGTACTTTTGTTTTAAAACTACTCTTAAGTTAACCCCTTTTACAAAATAGTTATCTTTTCAAAATTGAAGGTCTTTTCTACATTATTTTCAAAAATTGATTTAACTATCAAAAATCCATAGATGAAGATATTTCCGGTTCACCAGGGTTCACCAGGTCTTTTCTACATTGCATGATACGTGGACGTTATGTGTTTTTTGATAAAGTGAAACTGTTAAATTGAAAGTGATAATATTGTTTCCGCCCTACAAAGAACATGATAAACATGTTAAGTGTTAGTGGTGAATTGAGTACATGTTACATGTCTACTACTAGTGTTGATTTGTTATAACATAAAGCTTGACATAATGCATTGCATGGGGCAGGACATTGTACGGAGGAAGAGTGACAATTTATTAAATCTACAAACAAGTGGTGGCTCATCCAAAAAACCCATTGGTAGTTTGTTTGATCTGTGAATATGTTGTGCACTCACAACAAGTGACAGTAACTGCAAATATATGACTCGTTTGTAAAATCCAGTGGCAGTTTGTTCAATCTGCAACCATGTGCACTCACAACAAGTGGCAATAATTGAAAATGTTTTTATCTAAAATACTAGTGGTTTACTCACATTTTTCTTTACAAAGTGGCAATTTAATTGCTAATCAGTGGTGGCTTGTCCACAATCCGGAGTGATATGGTAGATGAGTTCTGGGGAACTCATAAGTGATGTGTGTAGCAGAGTTGGGTAAGACTTTTCTGTTAATTTTAATATGCATTGTATTCATTAGCATGTGCATATAATACTGTGATTTCTGAAATAGTGCAGTGAAGTGATGACATGAAAAACCGCTAATCTGAAGTGCTTTATGATTAATATTATTCTTAGAATTGTTAACTCATGTGCTTTGTTTATTGTTTTGTTTCAGTTTTCTTGTGACCGAACTCACACTAAGCTTCATAACTCATTCCCCTTTTATTTCCACCTTTATAGATAACACACTAGGTTAGGATGCGGACTCAGCATATGGAGGGCTCGGCTTAGATCAATTTTATTTTCAAAAATATTTTTCAGTTATTATTTGATATCTTATTATTATTCAAAGAATGCATTTTTTTATTTTGAACTGTGGCATGGGATTTATGTTTTGATTTTGGGTTTATATAACGTGCAAGACGTTTAAATTGTTTTTTTCCTAAATATTGAAATATGAATTTTAAATTATTATGCATAAAATCTGTTTTTCATTAAATTATAAGTAAGTTGATTATCACTTTTTCGCTGCTAGGTTATAATTAAATATTGACTAGTAAATAAACTAGAAATTAACTAAGTTTTCAAAATAGTCACTGATACGTAGGAAATTTAAACTAAATCGGTTTTTTAATAACACACAAGTTGTGCTAAAAATAAACTAAGTTTTCCTCTAAAATAAACAAATGTTTTAAAAACGACTGTTTTATAAACTCCAATCGTACTAGGCCATCTCGGTGGTCGATGTAATCTCCCGAATTTAGGTCTAACATGTAGGCCGGGTTGGGGAGGTTACATTTCTAAGTCGAAATGTCTTTTAGCTGATGAACGATTTATCTCTTAATTTCGAAATACACTTTGAATCACCTTATTTATCAAGTTATGATCTATTTAGTGAATACTACATGAGCAGAAAATTATTAACGGGATTATTAAAGGAATTACTAATTTTTTACTTTAATTCGTGTTTAAATCATATTGAGTTCGATTTTAAGGCTCTATTTTGATTATATATAAGTTCATTATAAAATAGATTAAGTTTTATTTTTTTGTATTTATTTATTTCGAATTGTAAGATATTTTAAAGTGTTTTAACTTTTTTAAAGTTTTTATGATTCTTTAGTTGGCAAGAAAGTGTAATGAAGATAGATTTAATTTTTCTTTATTCAAATCAGAAATTTAATTAAATAAAACTATATATAGACACTCTCACTATTCATTATGTAAGAATGATTTTTTATTATTGATAAAACAAAGGTATTCTTTGAAGTAATTTTTTTTGCAAAATTTAATTTTTGTTATTATCTCAAAAGTTTCTTTTTACTTAATTTTTGATAGAATAAAAGTAATCTGTGAAGTATTTTTTTTTTTTTTTTTGCAAAACTTAATTTTTGTTATTATCTTAAAAGTTGTTTTTACGTACCATTGATAGAATAAAAGTACTCTTGAAAGTAATTTTTTAACAAAATTTAATTTTTGTTATTATCTCAGTAATTTTTTTAATCTTGTTCAAAATTTGAGAAAAGTTCTTAAAATTTTGAGTTATCAATGAATCTTCATTAGACAATTGATTTGAGATATTAATTGAATTTACCGAAAACTTTTATTCAATTCAAAATCTACTCTATCATCTCCATCATTTTTCTCATAAAGTTCAATTCAACATCTAATCTATCAATTCCATCCATCTTCTATAAGTTTCTTCAACCTCTATCGTATTTTTCTAAAATAAATTGATAAAAAGATTTCTGTATATGGGTTTAAAAAGATCGAATCTTAAATTCATTTTTCATATATTAGTGGTATCTTTTTAATTTAAAAAAAGGTCAGGAGATTGTTACATGCAACATATGTTATTCAGATATATTTCTTATAAATTTTAAAAGTTTGATGGATAAAATATATTTTCTCAAGCATTCATATAAAGTCTCCACCCTGGCAGGGTTGAAACCAAAAAAATTTTTAGGGGGTCAAAATTAAATTTTAATTTGTACGATAGTAAAAATGCAATTTCACTATTTTAATAAACTATATCTTTATAATTTTTAAAGGATTAGATTAAATTTTTATCATTTTTAGGGTGGCCAATGTGTAATTTTACCTTTACTAATTTAAAATTTTAAAAATTTTGAAGGGTTTAAATGAAAAATTTTTCCATTTTAGGGGGATCGGGACCCCTGCCAGCCCCCTAGTTACGCCCCTGCATGTTGGTGTTTTCACAAATAAATGGGGTGTTGAGTTGGGCAAAGAAAGCGTGAAAGTAACTCATGGTGACGTTTGAAAATTGATTTAACGAAGCCTTTTGTTTTTTTTTTTAATGAAATGTAATTTCTGGGAATCGGGTGAGGATAGAAATCTAATATTGGAAGTTAAAATAAAATTTTAAAATTTTGGGAGTAGGATTCCCTATCTTTAGCTACGTCGTTAAGAATCATAAATGATAGTTAATACATTAGTATGCGTAGATTAAGTATCAAGATTAAAACACTACAAATTATTGCATAAATACCACTAATTATCTTTAAGAACCTGGTAGAGGAGAAATACAAACCGACTATAATTATTACCCTATAAGTTTTAGAAACTAATGAAAGATGAATTGCCTTGATTAATTGTCAATAACTATACTCTTATTTCCCATAGTAAGGCCACTTCAACAACAAACTGCAGTTAATCAATCAGACATTGCCTACACAAAAATTAGTCTCAAATGACTTATCATTTTTCTTCTCCTCATCTAGAAGTTCAATTTTTTTTGTTTAATATCACATTGTTTTATCGTTGATAAAGTTCTCCAATAACAATTCCTAATAGATCTAGTTACGCACTTGTCTTAGTAGTTTTCATACAGGCACCATAACACAACCAAAAACTAAAACCTAAAACTAAATGAAAAAAACTAAAACTAAAAGGACTACGGTAAATTGAAGAACACATTAGTTTGTTGCGAATATCACTTGACTGTTTGATATTGTGTTCAGTCACAGAATTGAAGAAGTAATAAAACATAAATAGCAAAAGTAAAGAATGATTTGCACACAACAATGTTCACGTAGTTTGAAAATAATCCTACTATATGGAGCCTTCTTCAGTGAATGGTATCTTATTCCTCAATTGATCCAAACCACCCATCTACAAGATGTATTTGCAGCCCCAATAGCTAGTTCAACCTAGTTACAAACACTTACCCAAACCTTGCTTACAAAGGTTTAAATTCACTCTCAAATAATGCCTCCAGCTAAGTGAAAATAAACAAAGAAAATAATGATCCAAAATAACAATTCGCAACACTCTACCCAAATAAAACAAGTACCTTTGCAAGTACAATGTATTGCCCATTTATAGACATCCTAGGCAACAATGATAAGTATCAATAACCAAGATAAATTTGACTTATTCGTATTCAATCAGCAAAGTCCGTTAATCAGAAAAGTCCTCCTAGAAAATAGCCATCGATGATGTCTTTGAGGAGAGTAAAACCCTCTTTTTAATCCAAGTCGAATTCAACCTCTTTCATAAATCCAATCTCTTCATATAATGCTCCTCTTGATAATTTCATTTTTTTAGAACAAGAATAAGGCTTTTAATGAGGCCCATTTGCTTTATAAGAAGGCCCATGTAAAAAAGGCCAAAACATAAAAATGCCCAAGCTGTCTCGTAACATGACTGACCAAGTCCATGATTGATTAGCCCACTGACCTAGCATTACTGAGTAGCCTTGGTCCTAACAATCTCCCTATTGGCTTTTTGACAAAACTTAAGCAAATGGTTGTATTCTACTCTCCCCATATTTGCATGAACTCCCAAAGAGAAAATAAAAATAACAACAACCAATAATTAATCAAGTACTAACAAAATGAAAAAATCATTCTTTATCATTTGATCATCAACAAGAACACAAGAAAAATGACCATATAAAGTACAAAGAAAACTTTGTTTTTTTCTTTTCAGTTCCACAATACTCCATCTTTCTCCAATGTCCTTACGAAAGTAAACACAACACATAAAAACTACACAACTCCATTTCTCCCTTTCTTATCTCCCCTTTTTTCGTCAAAAAGCTTTTTGGGCTACCAAGGGGTTTGTTTAATGTTGTAGATCAGCTCAGAAAGTCGAATCTTTTTGGCTATGGATTGTTGGATGTCAGCTGTTAGGGCGTCTACCTTGTTACGAAGCAAGGTAAAGAGCTATGATTTTTTAGCTACTTTAAGTGAAGGATCTGGCTGATCATCTTTTTAAAAAGTCATTGTTTATTAAAGGTCATTAAAGCAATTTGTGGAGAACAAGTTACCACTTATTTTGAATGTGCGGGGGGTTTACATATACTTCATCACCAATGATAAGAATATTTTGTTGATCCATAAAAATTTGATACACTAAAGATGGAAAGGGAAGAACTTGTCTCGTTGCATTGGAATCAACTTGACTCACGATTTGATCAAATATCACTTTACCCAAGTTAAAAGGTGTCTCTTTATTTATTTTGTACAGTAGTCAAGCAAGCACTTTGTTGACAATGGATCTGTGCTATGAAGATAACCAATTTCTCACCGCTAACTTCTGAAGAATGGCATACTTC
The DNA here is from genome assembly GCA_025698515.1 of Gossypium sturtianum. Taxonomy (NCBI): domain Eukaryota; kingdom Viridiplantae; phylum Streptophyta; class Magnoliopsida; order Malvales; family Malvaceae; genus Gossypium; species Gossypium sturtianum. The sequence goes on from CM046955.1 coordinate 39,685,556, forward strand.
ATCATGAGTTTTTTTTGAGGAAAGTGTTCCACCTTCAGGCAACCTAGCTGCTACTTTTCTTGTGATTTCTTTGGCAATCTTATCAATATTTCTTATGCATTTTCCTCTATTTACCAAATGATCAAGAAATTGGTTTATTACGACTGGGTTGAAGTTAAACTTTTGACCCCTCACTGTCGCTTGCGTAAAGATTTCTGAGTCTTTGTCAGTTATCCCATTTTGAAGATTACAATAGAACTCTCGAACAATATTGTAACACCCCAAACCCGGCCCATTCGTTACGACCGAATTTGAAATGCCACTGCGGAAAAACGTTTGAAGACTGATTTCACTTTTGGGAAAAACATTAAAAATTTTGTCATTTGAAAACCATGTCCAATTAAAAATTCTAAATAATATAAGCTTGATAAAAATATCCAAATTAAAAGCATTTCCAAATAATAATTTAATGGTCGTCTAGCTTAAACATAATAAAAATGCTCAAATAGAAATACTTAAATACTTTAACTGGGCCTTATTACAATAAATAATTAAACAAAAGTTCTTAGTAATAAATCAATAAAATAAAGAAGATGTCTTCTCTGCATGGGCCACCTCGTATCCACTCCAACCCGGTCCAATCACCACAAATCATCTGTGATGTTTAATAAAAATTGGGTGAGTCATACAGACTCAGTGTGTAATTAGTCCACTGAATTCCACCCACATATTAACTCATATATCAGGTATCAATTATCAAATTCATATGTTATCACATTCTGGGCTTGGCCCATATTCATATCACATTCATCTAATAGGGTACTTAACCACATAATTTCCACATACTGGGCTTAGCCCATTTCCACACTGATCCACATTCATATACTGGGCTTTGCCCATTTCCACATTAATCCACATATCATATTGGGCTTGGCCCATTTCTACATATGTTCACATGCGAAATCATGCAATTATGAAGCCCAACCCAAACCTAGGGTCCATCCGCTACACACCCCCTTATCCAGCCTACCACACACCAGGGGATTAACAAATCACCCTCTCCTTTTCACTCCAAAGGCAATCACTGCCGTCCACGTGCAATTAAGCACAATAGTCCACAACGCGACCTCGGTCGGCGCCAATCCACGATGTAGCCATAGCTAACACCAAAACCACGATGGGACACATAGCCACTCATCAACCACGATATGGCACATAGCGATATCAACCACGATGAGGCACATAGCCACTCATCAAGCCACGCGAACTAAATCGCAATTAATCCACAACGTGACCTCGATCAACGTCAATCCACGATGTAGCTCAAGGCTAACATCAAAACCACGTACTCGAAGTACACCCGCATTCTCTTTCATATCCCAACCCATGCACATGCCACATAAAATAATGATACAATGTAATGATGCATGAGCATGTTCATCAAGCATATTATCACATATTCATATTAATAATCACATATCATCGGGTTTGGTACTTACCGGATTATCGACATACCTCTTGAGGGTATCCTTATCACAATTTCCACTTTGCACTAGTTAACACATTCATAACACATACACATTTCACATACATATCATATACGGAAAAACGGTGGGTTAATCACACACCGATCACTTGAGAACTATGCTTTCGATCATCGATGCTATCACTAGGCGATACTACGGCTGTTTGCCTACTTTCTTGTTCGACGCTGGTCCACACCCCATGGCCAATCCCTAACTGCCGAGACAGATCTCTTCTTAAACTTCGGGATAGGGACCTTCCTTTCCTTCTTGAATGGTATTCGCCTCCATCAACACACTTAATCGTAACAATCGATTTAATCATCAATATACGAATTCTTAACCAAATATCCACAACTTATCATACTTACCGAAAGGGTCTTGAAATCTGAAAAGCTTGATCTAATGCTTAGATCCTTAATCCCTACATTTGATTAATCACCTACTACTTTAATAAAAAGCCATTCGCCATAAATCCAAATCCTAGTAGGATTAGTATACTTAAACTTACCTTGTTGCCGCTTTGACTTAAGAATCAAGTCTTGAAATCTCTACTATACTCTTCTTGCATTCGCCAAGCATTGAATCAATTAACTTGGTTAGTTTTCGGCTTTTGAATAATTAATGAACACATATATTTACAAAACATGGCCTTGGCCGAATACTATAGACACTTACCTTGTGGATTTTAAATCCAGAAACTCACCGAATAACTAGGGAACACATGGCCTATGGTGTACCTTCTGAAAAGAACTTCTCCTTCCTTGTAGTCGACACTTAGTAAATCCCGAAAGATCTCTTCAAAGTTTTGGCAACAAGATATTAATGGGGTTAGTCCTAGATTTCGCAAATCTTAAGAAAAGGATGAAACCGAATGAGATCTTACCCTTACTTGAAGAAATTGATTGCACCTTCACTTCAACCTTCAGAGATTCGGCTATGGCTAGATGATGATCTCACAACTTTCGGCTTTTGGAGGGATTAGAAAGAAAAGAGAATGAAGAATAAAGATGGAGGATTCAAGCTATGGCTTCTAATGGAGAGGAAAATATTCGGCTAGGTTCCAACAATTACTTAATTTCACTTGACAAAAGAAAAGAAAGAAAAGAAGAGAAGAGAGCACTAAGAATTCGGCAGAGAAAGGAGGAAGCACAAATTGATGAGTAGCCCTCCTTCCTTCCTTTTATAGCCGAAATTATCATCTAAGGAGTCCCTTACTTGGCCACCACTCCTCTATTTTAATAGCTTTATCTCTTTAATTATCACTTAAAATAAAAGATAATTCAAAGAACTATCCTTACTTAGCCGAAATTATTAAACTCAAAGTCCCTTACTTGGCCATCACTTCTCCCTTATTTTCCTCTTTATCTCTTTATTCAAATTAAAAGAATTTAATCCAACAATTATCTCTTGAAAATAATGATAAATAAATCCCTTATTTATCCATTATTTATAAAATAATAAAAGCTCCTAATTTATAGCCATGTGCCGTCCACCTCTCTGCTCCTTGTAGCAAAAAATAAAATTTCTTTTATTTGCTTCCCATGTGACTCGAACTTAGGCCCATTCCTCTTGCATATGGCGCCATTTCCATAGGCCCTAAGTGGCATCTTCGCACCACTTTTCCAAGCTGTTTGTGTGTCAAATTTCACAAACTTTTTCTTTTAAGGCCACCTTGCCTTAATTTCCCTTTTAAACCTTAAAACTCGTCATTTCTAGGTCATTTCTAAGTTTCCAAAAATTTTCGATCGGCTCTGTAAACTTGACATTTCCTTGCATTTCCATGACATTTCCTTACATTTCCATGACATTTCCTTACAAGACATTTCCTTACATTTCCAAGGTTCTAAAATGTTCACTTTCCTCTTTTAAACTTAACATTTCCATACATTTTTAGGTTTCCAAAATGTTCATTTCTAACTTATTTTCACTCATTTCCGGGTTTCCAAAAATATTCAAAATTTATTCATAATACCTAAAACATGTCACTTCATACAATTAAACCGAAAATGCATAGGCCCTATTTTAGGATGTTACAGTTCTACCCTCCTTAAAAATAATTTCGTCCTCGAAATTACTTATTAACGAATAATCGTACCTCTTAACTCACCGCACTACGCTTATGCTGCGCACTCTAATCTTAATAGAATCATCATACTTCCTAGGCACAATTTTTTAAGTTCACGTCCCCTAGAACTCATTTCTAACGTCGCGACTTATCTGATTAAAAAGTTTTATGCATCAGAATTTTGTTCCACTTATTAACCGCGAACAATTTTATGATATAAAGATATTTAGAAGTAGTTCTTTCGATCACACAAAGGTTCAGTTCAAGTTCACTACTCTAATTCAGAGGGTCACATTCACATTCATAAACAGAGACACATTCATTCACTACACTTCTATGGTCATTTCAGTCCTTTCCCAACCCAGGGGTAATTTCGTCATTCGTCCTACCAGGGTATTTTCGTCATAAATCGGGGTCAATTCGAAAATATTTTTCAAATTAAAGGTATTTCAGAATTTACAAAATCTCTGGGTTATTTTGTTTTCCAAATCGAGGTGTTGCAAAAATTTGAAAATCGAGGTTATTTCGGTAATTTTGGAAGTCGAAGCGATTCAGTAAATTTTCCAAATCGGGGTATCTTGTTATTTGTAAAATGTAGTTTTGATATCTTTGTAAAGTAGAAATATTGTAGCAAACGTCGAGGGTATTTTTGAAAATCTTAAGAACTAAGGGTATTTTAGTAATTTACAATACAGGGCATTTTTGTAATTTTGTAAATCAAGATATTTTGGAAAAAAATTTCACAATAATCTTTTACTACAATTAAAAGGGTAATTTAGGGATTTTGAAACTAGGAATTTTATAAAATCAAGATGGCTAGTCCCTTTCGGGTTTTAATGATTGGTTTAGCCCGTGAATAAGTCCTCTTGGTTAGGGTGAACTGTTACTACACGCACTGTAGATTCGAGTAAAGAGGATGTGAGTCACTAGGATCGCTTAAATACCAAGCTCTTCATCGAATCCACTCCTAGACATGCGCACAAACAGCTTGCCACACCCTAGCTCGGCGACTTACTTCACAGGTTTGTTTAATAGTCCTTAAGTCTTATGCATGTGTTTGAGTGCACTAGCCCTAGGGTTCAATAGATCCTAGTTCACTAATCTACGTGCCCAAATAAGCCCATAACAGTTCACATAAACAAGTCACTTCAACAATTAGAAGTACTTACCTGGTGGACTTCGGGCCGGAGATACAGGTGCCATGCCAGAATAACCTGAAAAGTTTATGAAAGCCCATACTTCTGAAAAAATTATTTTTGGACCCAAAACCCTCAAGGCCGAGTTTTGAACCGGGCTCTGATACCAATTTGTAACACCCCAAACCCGGCCCATTCGTTACGACCGAATTTGAAATGCCACTGCAGAAAAACGTTTGAAGACTGATTTCACTTTTGGGAAAAACATTAAAAATTTTGTCATTTGAAAACCATGTCCAATTAAAAATTCTAAATAATATAAGCTTGATAAAAATATCCAAATTAAAAGCATTTCCAAATAATAATTTAATGGTCGTCTAGCTTAAACATAATAAAAATGCTCAAATAGAAATACTTAAATACTTTAACTGGGCCTTATTACAATAAATAATTAAACAAAAGTTCTTAGTAATAAACTGAATAAAATAAAGAAGATGTCTTCTGCATGGGCCACCTCGTATCCACTCCAACCCGGTCCAATCACTACAAATCATCTCATGATGTTTAATAAAAATTGGGTGAGTCATACGCACTCGGTGTGTAATTAGTCCATCGAATTCCACCCACATGTTAACCACATATTAACTCATATATCGTATCAATTATCAAATTCACATGTTATCACATTCTGGCTTGGCCCCCATATTCATATCACATTCATCTAATAGGTAGTTAACCACATAATTTCCACATACCGGGCTTAGCCCATTTCCACACCGATCCACATTCATATACTTGGGCTTTTCCCATTTCCACATTAATCCACATATCATATTGGGCTTGGCCCATTTCCACATATGTTCACATACGAAATCATGCAATTATGAAGCCCAACCCAAACCTAGGGTCCATCCGCTACACACCCCTTATCCAAATTTACCACACACCGGGGATTAACAAATCACCCTCTCCTTTTCACTCCAAAGGCAATCACTGCCGTCCACGTGCAATTAAGCACAATAGTCCACAACGCGACCTCGATCGGCGCCAATCCACGATGTAGCCATAGCTAACACCAAAACCACGATGGGACACATAGTCACTCATCAACCACGATATGGCACATAGCCGATATCAACCACGATGAGGCACATAGCCACTCATCAAGCCACGCAAACTAAATCGCAATTAATCCACAACGTGACCTCGACCAACGTCAATCCACGATGTAGCTCAAGGCTAACATCAAAACCACGTACTTCAAGTACACCCGCACCTTCTTTCATATCCCAACCCATGCACATGCCACATAAAATAATGATACAATGTAATGATGCATGAGCATGTTCATCAAGCATATTATCATATATTCATATTAGTAATCACATATCATCGTGTTTGGTACTTACCGGATTATCGACATACCTCTTGAGGGTATCCTTATCACAATTTCCATCGCACTAGTTAGCACATGCATAACACATACACATTTCACATACATATCATATACCCGAAAAACGGTGGGTTAATCACACACCGATCACTTGGAGAACTATGCTTTCGATCATCGATGCTATCACTAGGCGATACTACGGCTATTTGCCTACTTTCTTGTTCGACACTTGGTCCACACCCCGTGGCCAATCCTAACTCGCGAGACAGATCTCTTCTTAAACTTCGGATAGGGACCTTCCCTTTCCCTTCTTGAATGGTATTCGCCTCCATCAACACACTTAATCGTAACAATCGATTTAATCATCAATATACGAATTCTTAACCAAATATCCACAACTTATCATACTTACCGAAAGGGTCTTGAAATCCCGAAAAGCTTGATCTAATGCTTAGATCCTTAATCCCTACATTTGATTAATCACCTACTACTTTAATAAAAAGCCATTCGGCCATAAATCCAAATCCTAGTAGGATTAGTATACTTAAACTTACCTTGTTGCCGTTTGACTTAAGAATCAAGTCTTGAAATCTCTACTATACTCTTCTTGCATTCGGCCAAGCATTGAATCAATTAACTTGGTTAGTTTTCGGCTTTTGAATAATTAATGAACACATATATTTACCAAACATGGCCTTGGCCGAATACTATAGACACTTACCTTGTGGATTTTAAATCCAAAACTCACCGAATAACTAGGGAACACGTGGCCTATGGTGTACCTTCGGAAAAGAACTTCTCCTTCCTTGTAGTCGACACTTAGTAAATCCCGAAAGATCTCTTCAAAGTTTTGGCAACAAGATATTAATGGGGTTAGTCCTAGATTTCAGCAAATCTTAAGAAAAAGGATGAAACCGAATGAGATCTTACCCTTACTTGAAGAAATTGATTGCACCTTCACTTCAACCTTCAGAGATTCGGCTATGGCTAGATGATGATCTCACAACTTTCGGCTTTTGGAGGGATTAGAAAGAAAAGAGAAGGAAGAATAAAGATGGAGGATTCTGGCTATGGCTTCCGATGGAGAGGAAAATATTCGGCTAGGTTCCAACAATTACTTAATTTCAAATTGACAAAAGAAAAGAAAGAAAAGAAGAGAAGAGAGCACTAAGAATTCGTGGAGAGAAAGGAGGAAGCACAAATTGATGAGTAGCCCTCCTTCCTTCCTTTTATAGCCGAAATTATCATCTAAGGAGTCCCTTACTTGGCCACCACTCCTCTATTTTAATAGCTTTATCTCTTTAATTATCACTTAAAATAAAAGATAATTCAAAGCAACTATCCTTACTTAGCCGAAATTATTAAACTCAAAGTCCCTTACTTGGCCATCACTTCTCCCTTATTTTCCTCTTTATCTCTTTATTCAAATTAAAAGAATTTAATCCAACAATTATCTCTTGAAAATAATGATAAATAAATCCTTTATTTATCCATTATTTATAAAATAATAAAAGCTCCTAATTTATAGCCATGTGCCGTCCACCTCTCTGCTCCTTGTAGCAAAATAAAATTTCTTTTATTTGCTTCCCATGTGACTCGAACTTAGGCCCATTCCTCTTGCATATGGCGCCATTTCCATAGGCCCTAAGTGGCATCTTCGGACCACTTTTCCAAGCCTGTTTGTGTGTCAAATTTCACAAACTTTTTCTTTTAAGGCCACCTTGCCTTAATTTCCCTTTTAAACCTTAAAACTCGTCATTTCTAGGTCATTTCTAAGTTTCCAAAAATTTTCGATCGGCTCTGTAAACTTGACATTTCCTTACATTTCCATGACATTTCCTTACAAGACATTTCCTTACATTTCCAAGGTTCTAAAAATGTTCACTTTCCTCTTTTAAACTTAACATTTCCATACATTTTCAGGTTTCCAAAAATGTTCATTTCTAACTTATTTTCACTCATTTCCGGGTTTCCAAAAATATTCAAAATTTATTCATAATACCTAAAACATGTCACTTCATACAATTAAACCGAAAATGCATAGGCCCTATTTTAGGATGTTACAAATATTGGCTGGGAACACTTTTTCAAAAGTAATAGACTTGATTAAAGTTGTTAATCCAAGAACATAGAGCCCATACCTTTCAAATTGATTCTTGTTGATGGCATGCTCAACTGACAACCCTCTTTGTGTCAGAAATTACCATATCTTCCTTGCTTCTTTGTTGACAAAAGACCGACCTTTTACCTTTACATAATCATGGTCATGTTTCAATAGAGCTTCTCTTTTCTATTTATTCCCTTGTCATTGGCTCTATTGATTTTTCTTATCTGGGTTGTTTGCCTTTTCTTTTAGCCATCACCTCGGTGAATGTTTGCCTAGCCTCATCGATAGCATCATCGATGGTAAAGCTGATCTTACCCTTTAGTTCAACCAGGTGCTATATACTAAGCTTTAGTCGTAAATAGAGATATAAAGTTTTGTTTCTTATTGTAGCACGAAACTAAGTTGTTTTCCGCATAAAAATATGCCCTGAAAGTAGTTTTTCTGTCATCGACACATCCAACCCAATCTGCATCACTGTAGCCTACCAAGGAAAGGTTAGTGTCTTGAAAAGCATAAACCAAAGTCAGAAGTCCTTTTGACATATTTGATGATTCTTTTGGATGCTTTGAGATGAGACTCTTTTAGATCAGCTTGATATTGAGCGCATACTTCAACAGTTTGACAAATATATGGTTTATTTGTAATTAAGTAGAGTAAACTTCAAATGATACTTCTGTATGTCTTACTGTTTGTCCGTGTACCTGTTCGATCAAGGCCAATATTTTTTTATGAACACATAGGTGTCCTTGCATTCTCTGCTTGCTCTAGACTGCATCTTTTCACCATATCCTGTATATACTTCTCTTGATTTGCAAAAATCTCATCTTTATATTGTCTTACGTGTAGCCTAAGAAAGTAAGTAAGTTTCTCTACCTTGCTCATTTCAAATTCCTAGTGCTTAAGTTTGAAAAAAAATCATATTTAACCTTTTCTATAGTTGAACCAAAGATGATGTTATCTACATATATCAAGACTATTGTGGTGCTCTTTTGCCCCTTTTTTAAGAAAAGATTTTTTTCCATACTGTCCTATTTGTAACCCTTCTTGAACAAAAAGTGGACAGTCGTTCATACCAGGCCTTTGGTGCTTGTTTTAGTTTGTATGGAGCTTTGGATAGTTTATACACATGACCTTGCTTGTGAGGATCAATAAAGCTTTTAGCTGTTCTACATATACTTCTTAATTCATAAACCCATTTAAGAAAGTCGATTTGATGTCCATTTGATAAAGCTTTAGTTTAAGGAAACAAGTTACCCGTGAAAAGGTATAATAGACTCTAACCTAGCTACCAGTGCAAATGTCTCGTCAAAATCTATTCCTTCTATTTGTGCATTACCCTTGAGCCACAAATCGAGCTTTATTCTGAGTGATATTTTCGTATTCATCACTGTTTTTTTTTTTAAAATACACTTCAATCCTATCACATTCCATCCTTTTGGTCTTGGATCTAAAGTCTAGACATCATTTTAAATGAACTATAACTACTCGTCTTGCATGGAATTTTTTTATTCATCTTGTAAGGCTTGCTCAACTTTCTTTAGCTCAACAGTTGAGACATAACAAATATCATTAATCATCTCTTAAACTTGATTGGTTTGCTCTTATTCTTCTTTCTTCATTCAAACTCCCAATCACGTTATCTTTAGAATTTTTAGACTCATGATCTGCTAATTTTTCTGTTAAGTTTTCTATTTGATTTGATCTTGTCTAAACATCTGTCTTATCAATATGTTGACTCAACACTTCTTCTACCTTTTGTTCTATATTTGGACAATCATCGATAATCATATTAATTGAATCCATAATAGTTTTAGTTCGAGTGTTATATACCCTATATGGACGACTATTCATTGAGTACCTAACAAGTATCCCTTTATCACTACTTGTGTTGGACGTTCCTTTGCCTAACTTCAAGAATATAGCAAAGGTTGCCAAATGTTTGAAGATATGCTACCATTGGCTTCCTTCCACTCCAAGTTTCATATGGATTCATTTTGTAGTGTGGCCTCAAGATTGCATGATTTTTCACATAGTAAGTTCTGTTGGTTACTTTTTCCCTTAGTTTACGTGAAATATCTTTAGAATTAACATAATACAAGCCATCTTTTATAGAGTTCTATTCTTCCTTTCTACTACTCCATTTTTTTGGGAGGTTTTGGGGGCTAAAATTCATGTGCACTTTACTCTTGATCACAAAAGTTAGAGAAATCTTTTTTTTTTCAAATTCTATTTTGTGACCACTCATTATGTGAGTAATCTTCCCTATCTTTTCTCCCTTCTCGTTCATAAGCCTCAAACATAATTTCTCAAAGACATCATAAGTTTCAAATTTCTTTTTAAAACATTCAACCCAAGTATAAAGAAAAAAAAATCATCAACACACACGAAAACATACTTTTTCCCTCTTAAGCTTTCACTTTGCATGGGTCTCATTAAGTCCATGTGTAATAGCTCTAAAAGATTCAATGTGACAATCTGTCTAAGTTTAGAATTGGAAGCACGATGCTATTTGATTTTAATACAATTTCCACAGGGATTTGTAATTGATCCTTGTAGTTTAGGGAGTCCTATAATAGCTGCATGGAGAACTAACCTTTGTAAGCTCTTTTAGTTTATGTGACCTAATCTTTTATGCCAAAGGTCAAGGGCATTCGTAGTAGCCTTTCTGCATGCTTTATTTGTTACAAGTCTATAAATTTGTCAAATGATATTGCTCTCCTCATGACATTTCGATCATCAGCATTGTTCACATTAGCTTTACTCGATTGATTTTGAGAGTCAATTGACTTACTTTTCAAAAGATCTCCAAGACCCCTATGACCTGGTTCAACTCTTCCAATAGTAAGGAGTTCATCAAGTTTTATACTCTGTTCACTAAATTTTTTCAGTACAACTTTAGCCTCAGCAAGGTCATTCTCAAAGACTTTCAAGGCTTCTTCCTTTTTTCTAAATTTCCACTTTTAGCTTCTCATTTTCTTCTTTTAGCATACTCATCTCATCTCTCAAATCATCATTCATTCGGCACATTATCTCCAGTTTTTTTAGCATTTGAAGATATGCATTCTTAATAGTTCCAATGTCACATTCATCTTCTTTAGTGAATTCACAGATTGTTTGGTTTTCTATCTAAACAGATTGCTGAACAGACATAGTGAGTTTGAATGTGACCACTAGAGACTTTTGTTTCTTTTTTGTGTTAGCACATTCGGATTGAATGTGATCATATCATTTGCATTCAAAACATTAAATCCCCTTTTTTTCCCTAAACACTATTTTCTTTTGTTGTAATTTTCTATTGGGTTTGCAGACACCGTTATCTCTTGGTAAGTTCTTGGTAATAAAGTAATTTGTTCTCTAATTTCATTTATAGATTCTCATGATAACTTCTTTATTTGAACACTAGATTGAACATTGAAAGTAACTTTCTTTTCTCCTTTTACCTTGTTACATCTCCCCTCCTCAAGATTTAGTTCTAAGGTCTTGAGTGAACTAATCAACTCAGCTAACCTGAAAGTGATGATATCCTTGGCTTTTACAATTGCGGTGGCTTTGATAGCAAATTGTTTTGGAAGAGACCAGAGAACTTTCCTGACAAGTTTCACGTCAAAAAAATCTTCATCAAGATAAAATCCTTTATTATATAAGTCACACAACCTTATGTAAAATCAGAATTAGTTTCATCCTCATTTATTTTCATTTTCTCAAACTCGATGGTCAAAATTTAGAGCTTTGACATCCTGAAAAAAGCATTCCCTTCATGTTGATTTTGCAATATGGTCTATCCTTTCTTAGCAATTTGACATGTTGTCAATATCTTAAATTGTTCCATATCAACTCCATTAAAAATCACATTGAGAGCTTTTGAGTCTGCTTGATTTATCTTCATTTCTTCAAGAGTGTATTGATTCTTCTCTTTTGGCTTGGTTGCTCCAGAAGTTCCTGTTACCTCAGGCTTTCTCCATCCTTTCTTGACTGCTTCCTAAGCTGATTCATCAACTGACATAATAAAAGCTCTCATCTGAACTTTCCAATAGGCACAGTTTGAAAAACCAACTAGAAGAGGTGCTCGAGTGATAGAATTTCCTTCTCTTATAGTTTCCATGACATCAAATAGTGGTTAGGTTTGCCTCCAAACAACTTTTGAAGCCCGTCCTAATACCCTTTGAAGAGCTCATTAATTTGTTGTGAATACCACTTGACTGTTTGATACCGTGTTCAGTCACAAAATTGAACAAACCATAAAACAAAAAGTGAAATAGAAAAGTAGAGAGAGATATGCACATTGTTGTTAGTTAACGCTGTAACAGTCTGGTTTATACCCTAGTTGGAATAGTGGTTTCAGGACCACAAATCTGAGTCAGTAAAATATTTTAATATTATTTTCCGTGTTTCTGATATGTGAATTAGTATGTGTGAAATTTCTGTGAGTTAATTTGTCCGTTTATATGTTCAATTTGAGGAAAGGATTAAATTGCATTGGATGCAAAATTTGCATGCTATTTGTTAAAGCACCTATGTGTTGTGGCTTTTAAATATGAGGGCCTTATGAGGCAATTAAACCACTTTACAAGTTAGTGGATGGATAAAGGACATTAATGCCCTTAATGTTTATATGTATATATGTTTAGTAATAAGGATAAATAAGTAAATATGTTAATATGTTAATTTATAATAAAACAAAGCATAAAATATGGTCATCTTATTCATCTTCCACCGAAAAACAAGAAAAGAAAGATAGGTTTAAAGCTTTTGATTATTCGACCATTGAAGGGTTCAATTCAAGGTATGTTTTGTTTCAGTTTTTGACGATTTTTATGTTTTTGAGATTGTTTCTTAGTCTACTATCAAGCCCATGTTGTAATTTGAAGAATTGATGATGTTTATGAGGTGTGCCATTGATGAAATGGTGAGCTTTGTGATGAGTATTGGTGTTAAATGAAAGATATGTGTTTAATGAACATGTTTTGTTCTTCAATTTTTGATGAATTTAGCTAATTAGGGCTAAATTGTGAAAATAATATTTTGAGGGACTAATTTGTGAAATAAATGAAATTTATGGATTGATATGAGCATAGTGTGTATTCGGCTAAGCATAGGTATATGATAATTTTGTGTATTTTTTGATTTTGTGAAATAGGGACTAAATTGTCCAAATGTGAAAATGTGAGGGCTAAATTGCAAATTACCCTAAATATGTGTATTTGGAATGAATTGAATGCGTTGGTAAATAAAAGGGTTAAATTTCAATATGTATAGATCAAGAACCGAAGAAAACAAACTTAGATCGCGGGAAATCGAAATGTGTCGAATAACCGAATCTGATCGAATATCCGAATCCGAGGTAAGTCAATATACAAATAAATGTACTTAAATTGACTTAATTGTGCATATATGAAACCTGAATTGCTATGAATATGCTCGAGATGAGATATATGTGAAATCTGAGAATTGGTATCGACTAAAAATGGATGTCCGAGAAGCCCCGTCTGAACCTAGGAATAGATAGGATAGTATATGTCATGACATAGGTGTCCGATACGTGATATCATGTAACACCACGTCTGGGACGTTGGCATTGATTTGAGATTTCGTGTAAGACCACGTCTGGGGACGTTGGCATCGATATGAGATTTATGTGTAAGACCCTGCGGGACGTGGCATCGATATCTCGAGTACATGTAAGACCTCGTCTTGGGACGTTGGCATTGTACGACTATTCCGAGCCCTCTGAGTATCTATTAGATTCTGAACGGTTCAACGGGCAAGTCCGAGAAATGAACGACTATGTGAGTTTTACATCTGTTTCAGGTACGTTGATACGAATGCTTTGTATAAGCATGAAAGGTGAGTAAATATGTACATTGACGCAGAGAAACATTTGAGATATATGTGTGTTTGAGATATGAGCAAATGAGATATTTGTGATATGGTGAATTGGTAAGCAATGGCAGATCAAGTGAGCCAAAGAGATTATTTATGTGTTGTAAAGATGATATGTTAATGAATTCAAATGGCTATGCTTATGAATGATTTATGTTAAGTTTATTTGTATATGGCTTACTAAGCTTTTGGAAAGCTTACTCTGTGTGTGTGTTTACTCTGTAACAGATCGTCAAAGCTACTGAAGGCTCGGGGACCATCGAGGATCATCATCACACTACTCCAACTTATTTTGGTATTTTGAAAATGTGAATATAGCTAAATATGGCATGCATAGGCTAGTCATGTGGTATAAGTTTGAGATGTAAATAGCCATGTGATTTGGCTAGATAAATGTTGGTAATATGCATGAGTGAATATGGTATATGATGCATGTTTTGGTATGGCTTGATGGTAATGAAATGGCCTTATGAAAGGTAAGCTTATTGATGAATTGATGCCATAGTGATTTAGTGAAGTTGTGGATGAGTTATGCTTGGATTTACATGTGAATTGATTGTGCAAATTGGCATGTTTAGAAATGAGATTGAATGGGATAATATGATGACCATTTGGTGTGTTTTTGGTTGCCATTGTATTGAGAAATATGCTTGTTTATGCTAGTAGGGATGACTCAAGTGTGGGTGGCATTTTGGCCTTGCAAATGCCCTATTTTGCATACATGGCCAAGATACACGGGCGTGTGTCTCTTTTGTGTGGCTCAAGGGCCACTTCGAAGTGTGCTTGAGTAGGTTACACGGTCGTGGCACACGGGCGTGCTTGGTGGCCGTGGGAACAAGTCAGTAGCTAGCCTAATTTTACACAGCCATGGCACATGGGCGTGTCTGGTGGCCGTGTGGATAAGTCAGTATACATGCTCTGTTTTGGCACGGCCAGGACACATGGGTGTGTCTAGTAGCCGTGGGAGGCACACGGCCTGCCCACACGGGCATGTGACCTCTGCAACTTTGAAAAGTTTTAAATTTCCAAGAATTTTAGTATGTGTTCGGTTTAGTCCCGACCCTATTATAAAGCATGATTAAGGTCTCGTTGACCTATAAAAGGGAAACTTTGATTGTGATTGATTACTATGTTATGAATTGTCCGTAAAAGTCTCCGTTCGTCCGGTAACGCCTCTTAACCCTAATCTGGCGACGGATACGGGTAGGGGTGTTACAAACGCAGTTAGAAAATAATCCTACTCTGTGGAGCCTTACCCAGTGAAAGGTCTCTGATTCCTTAATTGATCCAACTACCTATTGGTGTAGGCCAAAACTACCCTTATACAAGATGTATTTGCAGCCCTAATAGCTAGTCCCAACTAGTTAGAACCACTCACCCAAGCCTCGCTTACAAAGGTTTAAGTTCACTCACAAATAATGCCTACAATTGAGTGCGAAAGTAAACATAGAGAATAATTTGCCAAAATAACAATTCACAACCCTCTACCCAAATAAAACAAGTACCTTTGAAAGTACAATATACTGCCTATTTATAGGCATCTTAGGTAGCAACGATAAGTACCAAATAACTAAGATAAACTTGTCTTCTTCATATTCGATCAACGAAGTCCTAAGTTAATAAAATAAGCTCTCCTAGAAAATAGTCATCGATGAATTCTTTGAGGAGATAAAAATCCTCTCTTTAATCCAAGTCAAATTCAACTTCTTTCATAAATCCAATCTTTTCACATAATGCTTATGTTGATAATTTTGTTTTTTTAGAACATGAATAAGGCTTTCCAAGACGCTCATTTGCTTTAATAGAAAGCCCATGTAAAAAAGGCCAACACATAAAAATGCCTAGACTGTCTCGTAACATAACTGACCAAGTCCATGATAGATCAAGTCACTGAATAAACAATATTGAACAACCTTGGTCCTAACATAAACCTTCTAGAAACTGATAAAATTAACTACTACACTACCATGGTTTTCAGAAAAAGTAGGATGGACTTTTGTTTATGTACAAGGTTTCACTCAGTGGTACCCAACAAATTTGTGCCACTATGGGACTCACTTCAAAAGCAATTGAAAGCAAGATTAAGAAAGGCTTAAGATCTTTTTTAGTCCATGTATTATAACTAAATTATCACTTTTGTATTTGTACTATATTTATATCGGTTTGGCTCTTGTATTTTATTTTTGTTATCAGTTTATTCTGTGTCATTTAATTTTGTAATCCCAACCTAAATTTTTGTTTAAAAAAAGTAAACCAAGTAATGCCGTGCTACCACATGTCAAGAAAAGTAAAAAAAAAATCACTTAAAATTTAAAAAATATAACAAAACTAAAAAATTATTAAAAATCCAAATATATCATAAAAATAAAAAAAAACCCAAAAAATATTAAAACTCATAATACTATAAAAAGAAATAAAAATGGATAATCTATTTTTGAAAATTTTAAACAAAAAATTTGAAATTATAAGTATGCAAAATTTAAAAAGATTTAAAAAGTTTGTTAATTTTTTTAAAAAAAAATTGATTGGAATTTAAAGGTTTTTTAGAAAATTGTAGAATTTTATGAAAATTTGTAAGAATTTTATGAAAATTGTAATTTATAGCTATGTAAGTTAAAAAAAATGAGTCATGTTTAAATTACATTTTTTTTAACATACGGTACTCTCTATTTGAAGCACTTATTTACAATTTAGATAAATTATTCTTTTACTCCTTACCTTTTACTTTTTTAAGTTATTTTGTGTCTTTTATTTAAAATTTTCTCTATAATCTTATATGTTAAATATAAATTTCATTTTAAATAAATTATTCTTTATTTTAAGATTTTACATAATTGAATTAACTTTTAATGTTATAATTTTTAAATTAATGAATATTAAATTATTAAGCTTAAAATATAGTTTACAAAACACATATTAATTACATTTATCAAATTAAATTTATATTCTTCAAGTATAATAAGAATTAATTACATTCATCAATTAGAGTAGAGCAAAGATAAACATAAAATTATAATTTTTTTACAATTTTAACATTAAAAATAAATTAATTTATCAATATATAAAATAAATAACTTGTAAGAAATATTATTTATATTATAATATATTAATATTAATATGATGACTTTTTGTCTTATTTTAATATTAAATTATTTTACATTTAAATAACATTAATATAAGTGATTCTAAATTTGTTAAAATATATTTTAACTACATTAATTTGTCAAATTTTTAATGATATTTTTAAAGAAATTCTTTAAAAATTTTAAACAAAAACTAATATTATAAAAATATTATAAATTTAATATACACAACCGACCTATACATCATGATAAAAATAATTCATAAAAATGCAAAATAAACTCCCTAAAATTTCTTAAAAACACCATAAAAACTCATAAATGGCATACAATTCTAAATTTTCTAAAAACCTTAAATTCCAAAAGAAATGAGTTTTTAAAATCTTATGAAAATTTTAAATTTTTTCGAATTTCACATATAAATTTTAAAAATAATTATTTTATAATTTTAAAAATATATTATGATTTTTTTAGTTTTTAATATTTTAGATTTTATTAATATTTTTTTACTTTTAATATTTTCATTTTTTTATTTTTATGTAATTTTTAATTTTTTTCGAATCATGGTAGTGTGTCATTGGTTAGTTTAACTTTTAACTGAAATTTAAATTAATTAAATTAATTATATAGAATAAAAATACAAGGATCAAACTAATAAAAAATAACCCAAGAACCAAAGTGATAATTTAAAAAGGTATTAAGCCATTAAAAAACAAGAAACCAAATGAAAGAAAATTTTGAGAGATGAAAAAGTGAAAGACACATTCTTCGAGCTCTTAGTAAAAGGGAAAAAAAAACAATTTTGAGTTATATATATATTATATAAATTAAATTTTTTACTTCACAATTTTACAAATAAAATTAAATATTAATTTCAAACTTTTCATCAATTTTCGTTGTTTCGCATTTTAAAAGTTTTGTTGAAAGAAAACTGTGGTGTTATTATTAATGAAGGCAACAGTTTCTTTTCGATATCATAAATGAGTGAACACTTCAAATCAATCTTTTTAGCAAATTGAATATATATATAATTATAATGACATCATTCTGTTGGGAATTTAGTGCCCGACACCCTTACTGATTGAGGTATTAATTGGGTTAGCCTTGAAAGTCAATTGCATTATTTTGGTTGGGTTTTAATTTCAATTAATTTTAAATTTGAAAAGTTGGATTAATTTTTTATTTAATTTGAATTTGATTTAAGGTTTTTGTTGGGGATCGATCCGATTAAGCAACGAATAAGTAAAAATAGTGGAAGAAATTGAGAAATTGAACACACAAATTTAACGTGGAAAAACCCCTTCAAAGAGGATAAAAAACCACGGGTAAAGATAATTTTACTATAATGACAAAAGAACGAAGAGTACAAAAGATGGAGATAAAAGTTAAACCTTGAAAACAAAGAACCCTCAAAACGTAAACACAAAATTCTCTAAATGTGTTATGAGTTCTAATCTCTAATGGGTGTATTTTCTAATGTTGTAAAAGAGCCTATTTATAGGCTAAATTCATAGGTCAAATAATAATAAAATAATTTAGACTAATCAGAGTTTGATTGAAATAAATAAACAGAGTTTAATTGGACGATTATTTCTCAAATTTGACTGAAATAGGAGTCATACTTAGTAATCTCCTCCTTGACTCATATTTCCACAACGCCATCTTTGCCAAAGCCCGCCACGGGCCTATTTTTAACTATGTAGGGAATTTGTAACACATCTTACTCGTATTCAACGCCGAAATCGGATACGAGGCATTACCGAACTTATCTTGCTTAAACTTACAACTTTGGGCTATGAAATTTCGTTCTGACTTAAAACTTTTTCATTTACAATCGTAACTCCCCTATTATGGGTCTACGAGACCTTATACGTATACTCGTGATGTTTCGGGACCAACCCGGAAACTTTCAAACACTTAGAAAATTTTGACATGAAACAGGGCCACACGCCCTTGTGAAGAATGGGACACGCCCGTGTGGCATTTCACATGCCCGTGTTCTATACCCGTGGTCGACACTGACTTGCATTACACGGCCAATCACACGCTCGTGTGTTTAACCCGTGTCCCTCACACGGCCTCGACACGCCCGTGTCTTAGCCCGTGTGCTAAAACCTTGTTATTCTGTTTGTGACATCATCAACTCACTAGGGTCACACGGCCAAGGCACACACCTGTGTCCTTAGACCGTGTGTCGAATTAAATTCTAAATTTTAGGTGTAGACTTCACACGGCCTGGGCACACGCCCATGTCCATGGCCGTGACTCCCACACGGCTGAGACACACGGCCGTGTCTCTGCCCGTGTGTTTACTACTGAGCATACTGACTTGTAAACCTAGCATGCAAAGGGGACACACGGCCAATTAACACGCCCATGGGGCTGACCGTGTGTCACACACGGCCTAGACACACGCCCGTGTGTCTACTCGTGTAGACATTAAAAAGGATATATTCTAAGCCAAATGCCACCCTACATAGCAACCATACTTATACCAACTCAAATCAAACATCCACACAAGCATAAACTTCAAGATTCATCATCAATGAATATATATAAACTTGTCAAGTATTGGCCCAACTTCAATGACCATATACAAAATGAATTTGCTAACATAAATAGCCAACACTTTTGGCTTGCCAATATAACATAACAAAATACCCAAGTCCTATACATGCCATACTCAAAATAAATCTAATTTGGCTATACCAAAAAGTGGTCGATAGTGTGATCTCCAAACTCCGATGTCCGCCAATTCTCGAGCTAACTTGGCAATACTACAAGGAAAAGGGAAATGAGAGGGGTAAGCATAAAGCTTAGTAAGTTTGCATGGAAATAATAGCAACAATACATTCAGAATAACATCAATTCATGGCATTAGATAACCACACAAAGTCGTAAGCACTTAATAACTTACTCGTACTTGTTCTTATCTAGCATATACCATGCCACATATCATAAACATTCCTCGTGAATTATTCAAGGGTACTTGTATTCACTCAATCACATGACTTTAGTACTAATCTCATTCCTATTTCCAAACTTATCTATTTATCCCACTAATTCACTAGGGATAATCAAAGATGCATATTCATCATCATTAGCATAAACAGGGAGCCAATGCCACATCCCGAATATGGTCTCACATGGATCATCTCTGAATACCAATGCCATATCCCGGATATGGTCTTATACGGAACCTCAGATCAATATTGATGCCATATCCCAGATATGGTCTTGTACGATTTCTTTTTTTTATATATAGTCAATGTCGAAGCCATATCCCAGATATGGTCTTACACGAAATCTCAATTCGGTGCCGAGGCCATGCCCCCGACATGGTCTTACACGGGACCTTATCCATCTCATGTCTCGATGATAGTGACCTCACATTTATTATAGTCCAACCGGGACTTCAACATTTCAACTTTTATCATCTTTCTCATTCAACACCAATACTCAATTTCATAAAATGTCATGTAACATTATAATATCAAACATTCTCAAACATACTAGCATAATTGTTGAATTTATCACATACAAACTTACCTCGATTTTAAAATATGCTAAATTGTCGATTTAGTCCGCTATTTTGTTCTTTCCCCGATCGAGGTTGATTCTTGGTTCTTCTTGCTCTATAATAGAAATTTAGCTCATTTTAATATCACAATAATAATTTCATTTCAATAATCATGCTTTGGCAAAATTACTATTTTGCCCTTAGACTTTGGCAAAATGACCATTTTACCCCTAGGCTCGGAAATCAATTCTAATCAAATTTCTACCTTTAACAAGCCTAGGTGAACATTTATTTCTCTTATGGCTATCATCAAAACCCAACATTTCATGCATTTACAACAAATTTTATAACCTTTACAAAAAGGTCCATTTAGGTGTTTTCATGGTAACACCTTTCACAAAAGTTGTTCATCTAACAACTAAGACTCATTTTCTTCCATAAAAATGCAGAAAATCACATAAAAGCTCTCATGGAAAAACCCTAAACTTTTCACCATCTTCCAAAATAGTCCCCTCATTAGAAAGCTTAAGCTTTAGGGGTCCCAAAAGTACAAATTTTATCAAGAAAGACCATTGAAATAACTTACTTGTAAAGAGGAAAGCTTGCTGAAATTTTTGAGCTCTCAAAACTCTATCTTTCTGCTAATTTTCGGTGGAGAAGATGGAGAGAAAAAGGTGATATTTTTCTTCTATTTATTTTATTCTATTTAATCAATTTAATCCACCTACTATACCAACATTGACTAATTTTGACTTCTTTGTCCTCCTATGGCCGGCCACCCTCTAACTAAGAGTCAAATTGCACATTAAAGGCCGTCAATTAATATTCTATGGCTATTAAGCACCTTTAGCTTATAAAATGGAACTTTCGCACTTTATGCGATTTAGTCCTTTTTCGCGATTAAGCATGAAATCGCTAAAATTAAAGCACCAAAATTTTCATGCACTTATATAATCATACTATAACTCATATAATAATATAAAAACAATTTTCTCCGACCTCGGATTAGTGATCCCGAGATCACTATTCCGACTAGCCCTGAAATTGGGCTGTTACAATTCTCCCCTCCTTAAGGATTTTCGTCCCCGAAAATCTTACCGATGAAAAGGTTGGGATATTGGTTTCTCATAGCCTCATCGGGCTCCCA
The DNA here is from genome assembly GCA_025698515.1 of Gossypium sturtianum. Classification (NCBI taxonomy): domain Eukaryota; kingdom Viridiplantae; phylum Streptophyta; class Magnoliopsida; order Malvales; family Malvaceae; genus Gossypium; species Gossypium sturtianum. The sequence goes on from CM046955.1 coordinate 39,707,389, forward strand.
AGTAGCCTCTTTTACTCAATGTCTTTTCCATAGCACTTTCACAAGGGCTATACTTTTGTTTCTCAACTGTTTGACCTCTCGTGCCAAAATCTTAACCGGCTCTTTGCCATAAGTCATGTCCGGTCGAATCTCTACCTCTGATGGTACAATCACATGCGAATGGTCTGATCGGTAGCGATGTAACATAGACACGTGGAAGACATTGTGAATCTTTTCCAACTCCGGTGGCAAAGCCAAACGATATGCTACCGGTCCTATCCTCTCGATAATTTCATAAGGTCCGATAAAACGCGGACTCAATTTGCCTTTCCGGACAAATATGAGGACTTTTCTCCATGGTGATACTTTCAGAAACACTTTATCACCTACTTGGAACTCAATCTCTTTCCTTTTTAAATTCGAATAAGACTTTTGTCTATCTGAGGCCGCTTTCAGACACTCACGTATCACCTTTACTTTCTCTTCAGTTTCCCTAACCAAATCAACCCCGTGAATCTGATTCTCTCTAAGTTCTGTCCAATACAAGGGCGTTCGGCATTTCTGCCCGTACAATGCTTCATAAGGTGCCATTTTCAAACTTGACTGAAAACTGTTGTTGTAGGCAAATTCCACCAACGGTAAGTATTTTTCCCAATTACCTTGGAATTCTAAAACGCAACATCGAAGCATGTCTTTAAGTATCTGTATCACTCTTTCCGACTGCCCGTCGGTTTGTGGATTGAAAGCTGTACTGAAACTCAATTTTGTGCCTAAAGCCTCTTGCAACTTTTTCCAAAATCGTGACGTGAATCTTGGATCTCTATCCGAAATAACCGATAACGATACTCCATGAAGTCTTACTATCTCTGACACGTACAATTCAGCCAACTTATCAAGTGAGTAATCGACTCGTACTGGTATAAAATGGGCTGACTTCGTGAGTCTATCCACTACGACCCACACGGCATCTTTCTTCTTCGGCGTCGACGGGTATCCCGTCACAAAATCCATAGTAATACGGTCCCACTTCCACTCGGGAACCATAATAGGCTAAAGTAGACCCGAAGGTACTTGATGTTCAGCCTTCACTTGTTGACAAATTAGGCATCTCGATACAAACTCCGAAATGTCTTTCTTCATACTTAGCCACCAATACCATTTCCTCAAGTCATTATACATCTTCGTGCTACCTGGATGTACAGACAAACATCCACTATGTGCTTCATGCAGAATCTTTCGTATAAGTTCATCATTTCTGGGTACATAGGCCCTATCTCGGAACATCAGACATCCATCAGAACTTATCTGAAAGTCCAACTCAACACTTGATTCACATAGAACTCTTTTAGCTTGTAAATTATTGTCGCCTTTCTGAGCTTTAAAAATCTCTTGAAGAAACATTGGTCTAGCTCTCAACTCGGCTAGAATAGAACCATCATCTGACAAAGCTATCCGTGTATTCATGGCTCTTAGCGCAAACAGGGATTTCCTGCTCAAGGCATCGATGGCCACGTTTGCCTTTCCCGAATGGTAGTCAATCACTAACTCGTAATCTTTTATCAACTCTAACCATCTTCGTTGCCTAAGGTTCAACTCTTTTTGAGTCATCAAGTACTTTAGGCTCTTATGATCAGTGAACACCCGACATTTCTCACCATGCAAATGGTGTCTCCATATCTTTAGTGCAAATACAATTGCAGCCAACTCTAAGTCGTGGGTCGGGTAATTCCTCTAATGCGGCTTTAACTGCCTAGAGGCATAAGCAATCACCTTGCCCTCTTGCATAAGTACACAACCTAATCCATTCAAGGACGCATCACTGTAAACCATAAATTCTTTTCCTGGCTCAGGTTGCACTAAAACAGGAGCCTCAGTCAACAACAGCTTCAATCTCTCAAAAATCTGTTGGCACTTTTCTGTCCAATCAAACTTCACATCTTTTTGTAGCAACCTCGTCATCGGAGTAGCTATCTTGGAAAATCCCTTGACAAAATGTCTATAGTAGCCGACTAGGCCCAGAAAACTCCTAACCTCAGTTACGTTCCTTAGTGGCTTCCAATCTACAATTGCTGAGATCTTACTCAGGTCGACTCTAATTCCATCTCCCGAGACGATGTGCCCAAAAAATCCAACTTCCTTAAGCCAAAATTCACTTTTGCTAAACTTGGCATATAATTGTTTATCTCTCAAAATTTGCAGAACCTTTCTCAAATGCTCAGCATGTTCGTTCTCATCTCGAGAGTAGATCAGTATATCATCGATGAAGACCACGACAAATTTTTCCAAGTATGGCCGAAAAATGCGATTCATCAGGTCAATGAAAACGGCAGGGGCATTTGTTAGACCCAAAAGGCATGACCAAAAATTCATAGTGGCCATACCTTGTCCGAAATGCAGTTTTCGGCACATCCGAGTCCTTGACTCTCAACTGATAGTACCCAGACCTTAAGTCTATCTTGGAAAATACTGTGGCTCCCTTCAATTGATCGAACAGATCATTGATTCTCGGCAACGGGTACTTATTCTTTACAGTTACCTTGTTAAGTTGCCGATAATTTATACATAACCTCATGGAACCATCTTTCTTCTTCACAAATAATACGGGAGCACCCCACGGAGAATAACTCGGCCTTGCGAAGCCTTTATCCGTTAACTCTTGCAACTGTGCCTTTAGTTCTTTTAGCTCGGTTGGAGCCATTCTGTATGGAGCGATAGAAATAGGGGCAGTACCAGGAGTTAGTTCAATCCCAAATTCAATCTCTCTAACTGGAGGTAGTCCTGGCAATTCCTCCGGAAAAACATCTGAATACTCACATACTATGGGCACTGATTCAATTCTTAACTCAGTCTCCCTAGCATTCATCACAAAGGCAAGGTAAGCTTCGTACCCCTTTCTTAGATATTTCTGAGTCAGCAAAGATGATATCACTACTGGCAATCTGTCTTGCTCATCTGATTCAACACGAATAAGATCTCCACTTTCACACTTTAACTGAATAAACTTCCTTCCACAGTTCACTATCACATCATGAACAGTTAACCAATCCATCCCAAGGATGACATCAAATTCATCAAACGGCAATAGCATGAGATTAGCAGGAAAACAATGACCCCTAATCATCAAAGGGCAACCTTTGCATACTCTATCAACCAACACACATTTGCTTAGGGGATTTGACACTCTTATCACAAATTCAGTGGACTCTACAGGCATACTCATGTTAGAGACTAATTTCATGCAAATATACGAGTGGGTAGACCCCGGATCAATCAATGCTATAACATGAGTATCGTAAAGAGAAAATGTACCCGTAATTACGTCGGGGGAGGACGCCTCTTCGCGAGCACGAATGGCATATGTTCTCGCCGGTGCTCTACCCTCAACTCTTACAGTCTGCTCTCTAGATGAATTTTTGCTACTCATTTCGTTTCCCGGGTTTCTCTGTGGTCTTCCTCTAGTAATACTTCCCGGTCTTACATTCTGAGGTTTCTCTTTCTCACCCGCCTCAGGGCAATCTCTGATAAAATGGTCTAGAGATCCACACTTGAAACAAGCTTTCTCATTCGCTCGACACTCCCCAGAGTGACGTCCGCCACACTGCGGGCATTCCGGTCTACTCGGTCGAGCGTTGCCAACACTAGCAACCGAAGTGGTCTTAGCTTTCGACCCCGAGTACTGTCTACCCTTACTTCTGCTTGAAAACCCAGCTGAGGTGACCGATCGATTAGTAAAATCTCTTGACTTCTTGGACGAGGATTGGAATGACTTGCCTAACTGTCTCTTCTTTGAGTCGCGAGACACAATTTCAGCTTTCTTTTTCTCTTTAACTAGTTCTTCAGCCTTACAGGCTCGATCTACTAGCACCACAAACTCTTTTAGCTCGAGGACACCAACAAAAAAACGGTCATCCTCATTTAACCCATCATCGAATCTTTTACACATAATGGCTTCTGTCGATACGCACTCTCGAGCGTATTTGCTGAGCCTTACGAACTCACGCTCATATTCAGCCACCGTCATTCGACCTTCCTTTAGCTCCAATAACTCCTTTCTTTTCTGGTCGATGAACCTTTGACTAATGTACTTCTTCCGAAATTCTTCTTGGAAGAATTCCCAATTAACTCTCTCCCTTGGTACCACCGACACAAGGGTTTTCCACCACTGATAGGCCGAATCTCTCAAAAGAGATACCGCACACTTTATGCACTCTTCAGACGTGCATGACAACTCATTGAATACCCTGATGGTATTCTCAAGCCAGAATTCTGCCCTCTTTGGATCATTATCCTTACTAGCCCGAAATTCCTCGGCTCATTGTTTCCGGATCTTATCGATTGGAGGCCTTTCTCTCCTTACTACCTCAACCACCTGAGGAGCTACAGGAGCGGGCTGAGGAATAGGTGGGGGTGGAGGGAGTTGAGCATTAGGATTTGCTCGAATATACTCAGTGTACCAATTGCTCATCATATGGAGAAATGCTTCTCGAGCCTCTTCTCCCTAACCCAAAGTCTCGGGTCTACTCGCTACCGGCGCGGTCCCTTACACGGAAGCCGGCGCATTACTTGCAGCATCATCGGCTGTAGTTAGGTCGAGATTAGGATCCATTTACTATATAAAAACACAATTTAAAACATCAGGAGCCGTCACACTATCATTACACAATTACTCTTACATATGGCATGTATAGCTAGACTCATACTTACGCTACGTTAGTCCTAGAATCAACTAAATCGTGGCTCTGATACCACTAAATGTAACACCCCGTACTCGTATTCAACGACGAAACTGGATACGAGGCATTACCGAACTTATCTTGCTTAAACTTACAACTTTGGGCTATGAAATTTCGTTTCGACTTAAAACTTTTTCATTTACAATCGTAACTCCCCTATTATAGGTCTACGAGACCCTATACGTATACTCGTGATGTTTCGAGACCAAACTGGAAACTTTCAAACACTTAGAAAATTTTGACATGAAACAGGGCCACACGCCCGTGTGAAGAATGGGACACGCCTGTGTGGCATTTCACATGCCCGTGTTCCATACCCGTGGTCGACATTGACTTGCATCACACGGCCAATCACACGCCCGTGTGTTTAGCCCGTGTCCCTCACACGGCCTCGACACGCCCGTGTCTTAGCCCGTGTGCCAAAACCTTGGCATTCTGTTTGTGACATCATCACCTCACTAGGGTCACACGGCCAAGGCACACGCCCGTGTCCTTAGACCGTGTGTCGAATTAAATTCCAAATTTTAGGTGCAGACTTCACGGCACGGCACGGGCACACGCCCATGTCCATGGCCGTGTCTCCCACCTACAGTTGAGACACACGCCGTGTCTCTACCCGTGTGTTTACTACTGAGCATACTGACTTGTAAACCGAGCATGCAAAGGGGACACACGACCAATTAACACGCCCATGGGGCTGACCGTGTGTCACACACGGCCTAGACACACGCCCGTGTGTCTACCCGTGTGGACATTAAAAAGGCTATATTCCAAGCCAAATGCCACCCTACATAGCAACCATACTTATACCAACTCAAATCAAACATCCACACAAGCATAAACTTCAAGATTCATCATCAATGAATATATATAAACTTGTCAAGTATTGGCCCAACTTCACTGACCATATACAAAATGAATTTGCTAACATAAATAGCCAACACTTTTGGCTTGCCAATATAACATAACAAAATACCCAAGTCCTATACATGCCATACTCAAAATAAATCTAATTTGGCTATACCAAAAAGTTGTCGATAGTGTGATCTCCAAACTCCGACGTCCGCCAATTCTTGAGCTAACTTGGCAATACTACAAGGAAAAGGGAAATGAGAGGGGTAAGCATAAAGCTTAGTAAGTTTGCATGGAAATAATAGCAACAATACATTCATAATAACATCAATTCATGGCATTAGATAACCACACAAAGTCGTAAGCACTTTGCCATAACTTACTCGTACTTGTTCTTATCTAGCATATACCATGCCACATATCGTAAACATTCCTCGTGAATTATTCACGGGTACCTGTATTAACTCAATCACATGACTTTAGTACTAATCTCATTCCTATTTCCAAACTTATCTATTTATCCTACTAATTCGCTAGGGATACTCAAAGATGCATATTCATCATGATTAGCATAAACACGGAGCCAATGCCACATCCCGGATGTGATCTCACATGGATCATCTCTGAATACCAATGCCATATCCCGGATATGGTCTTATACGGAACCTCACATCAATATCGATGCTATATCCCAAATATGGTCTTGTACGATTTCTTTTTTTTTATATAGTCAATGCCGAAGCCATATCCCAGATATGGTCTTACACGAAATCTCAATTTGGTACCGAGGCCATGCCCCCGACATGGTCTTACACGGGACCTTATCCATCTCATGTCTCGATGATAGTGACCTCACATTTATTATAGTCCAACTGGGACTTTAACATCTCAACTTTTATCATCTTTCTCATTCAACACCAATACTCAATTTCATAAAATGTCATGTAACATTATAATATCAAACATTCTCAAACATACTAGCATAATTGTTGAATTTATCACATACAAACTTACCTCGATTTCAAAATATGCTAAATTATCGATTTAGTCCGCTATTTTGTTCTTTCCCCGATCGAGGTTGATTCTTGGTTCTTCTTGCTCTATAATAGCAATTTAGCTCATTTTAATATCACAATAATAATTTCATTTCAATAATCATGCTTTGGCAAAATTACTATTTTGCCCTTAGACTTTGGCAAAATGACCATTTTACCCCTAGGCTCGAAAATCAATTCTACTCAAATTTCTACCTTTAACAAGCCTAGGTGAACAGTTATTTCTCTTATGGCTATCATCAAAACCCAACATTTCATACATTTACAACAAATTTTATAACCTTTACAAAAAGGTCCATTTAGGTGTTTTCATGGTAACACCTTTCACAAAAGTTGTTCATCTAACAACTAAGACTCATTTTCTTCCATAAAATGCAGAAAATCACATAAAATCTCTCATGGAAAACCCCTAAACTTTTCACCATCTTGCAAAATAGTCCCCTCATTAGAAAGCTTAAGCTTTAGGGGTCCCAAAAGTACAATTTTTATCAAGAAAGACCATTGAAATCACTTACTTGTAAGGAGGAAAGCTTGCTGAAATTTTTGAGCTCTCAAAACTCTATTTTGCTGCTAATTTTCGGTGGAGAAGATGGAGAGAAAAAGGTGATATTTTTCTTCTATTTATTTTATTCTATTTCATCAATTTAATCCACCTACTATACCAACTTTGACTAATTTTGACTTCTTTGTCCCCCTATGGCCGGCCACCCTCTAACTAAGGGTCAAATTGCACATTAAAGGCCTCCAATTAATATTCTATGGCTATTAAGCACCTTTAGCTTATAAAATGGAACTTTCGCACTTTATGCGATTTAGTCCTTTTTCGCGATTAAGCATGAAATCGCTAAAATTAAAGCACCAAAATGCACTTATATAATCATACTATAACTCATATAATAATATAAAAATAATTTTCTCCGACCTTGAATTAGTAATCCCAAGATCACTGTTCTGACTAGCCCCTAAATCGGGCTGTTACAGAGTTAACTGAGTAGAATCTGTGCTTAGAAATTGGAAGAATCCTAGCCTTCGACTTGTACGCTGTCAAATCAAAACTAACCCGAGTCTGATTTTCACGAACACAGTGCCCTTACTTTTCAAAACCTACATCCAAAAGAGAACCTCTCTTCAACGAAGTCATACTTTTTTCCTTCCTATGACCAAGTTGCCTTTGCTCCAAACGAGTTGACTTCGACTCCATAACGGACGAGGGACGTCCGATTTCACCAGTCATGGTAGGACCTTCCAGAATATAAAGACTGTCGGTCCTTTTACCTTTTAACAAAACGAGAGCTCCACGAGATACTTTAACACCGCTCGACTTGGTGTTGATTCTGCATCCTTTCGAGTCTAAAATACTCAAGGAGATAAGTTTCTTTCATAAATAAGGTACATACCTGACATCTGATAGTATCCTAATCGTCCCATTGTGCATCCTAATTTTAACAGTACTAATACCAATTACCTTACTGGATGAATCGCTTCCCATGCGCACAACTCCACCTTCAACTGAACTGTATGTGGAGAACCATTCTCTGTTGGGACACATGTGGAAAGAACATCCCGAATCTAGGATCCATTCAGACGTAAGCTTGGTGTTATCGCTCGTTGACACTAACAAGAAATCATCACCGCTTTCATCGGCCAAATTAGCACCAACTACATCTTCCTCATTACTCTGAACAACTCTTTATTTCGCAGTTTATAACAATCTGCTTTGACGTGACCTAACTTTTTACAGTAGCGACACCTTTTGTCTCGCTTCTTTGATGCTACCAAAACAGAAGCATGCCTATCTTTCTTGCTATTTGAACCAAACTCATTGTCGAGTTTGTCTCTACTCAACAAATGACCTTTCACATATTCGATCGAGAGTTCGTCTCTACCATAAATCAGGGTCTCCCTGAAAGACTTGTATGAACGGGGTAAAAAGTACAAAAATAGCATAGCCTGATCTTCATCGTCAGTCTGAACCTCAACGTTCTTTAAATCGTTTAAAAGAGTAATGAATTTCCTGATGTGATCTCTAAGAAGCTCACTGTAACACCCCTAACCCATAACCGTCGCCGGATTAGGGTTAAAGGGATATTACCGGACTAGACAGAAACATTCACATTCATTTCATATCATTACTCAACGAATCAAATCAAAGTGTCCCTTAAATAGGTCTACGAGACCTTAAACATACTTTAGAATAGGGCCGGGACTAAACCGAACACATACAGAAATTCATGGAAATTTAAAATTTTTTCTAAGTTACAGAGGTCACACGCCCGTGTGGGCAGGCCGTGTGCCTCCCACGGTCTCAGACACGCCCGTGTGTCTTAGCCATGCCAAAACAGGGCATACATACTGACTTGTCCACATGGCCGTGGACACGCCCGTGTGCCTCACCCGTGGTCGAACCTGACTTGCACCACACGGCCAGTCACATGCCCGTGTGTCCAGCCCGTGGTCGAGCCTGACTTGTTTTGAAATATAACCACGAAGGACACGGTCGAGCCACACGCCTGTGTGCTCAACCGTCCGAGCAAATATAGGCCATTTTCAAGGCCAAAATGCCTCCCACACTATGGGTCATCCCTATAAGCACAATTAAGCATCTTTTCATGCATCATCAGCAACCAAAACACATCAAAATATTCATCATATCAACCCAATTCAATCTCTTTTCTAACATACCATCTTATAAGCTAAATAGCTCAACCAATTCACAATTAAACCAAATATAATACATCCACATATTACCATTCATATAACAATATCATTGATCAAACATATATATTCCTATTGCATCAATAGGCTTACCATAATCTTGATCATTTCATAGACATGAGATCATACCAAAACCAACATCATATACCATATTCACACATGCATATTACCAACATTTATCTAGCCACATCACATGGCTATTTACACATATCTCAAACATAACTCAAGGTGACTAGCCTATGCATGCCATACTTTAGTATATACACTTTCAAAAAGGTACCAAATTAGTTTAGGTAGTGTGATGATGATCCTCGACGATTCCCCGAGTCTTCAGTAGCTTTGACGATCTATAAAACAGAGCAAACACACACAAAGTAAGCTTTCAAAAGCTTAGTAAGCCATATACAAATAAACTTAGCATAAAAGTGCACATAGCCACATAAACACAATGACATTAATGTATCTCATTTACAAATTCATAATATCATCCTTGGCTCATTACTTAGCCATTACTTACTCATATTTCACAACTCAAATATCTTATATTCTCATAACTCATTTAAGCATGTATATCACATATCATCTCATCATTTACTCATGTCACATTCATTCATAAATCACATTTTGGTTCATTGCATCCATATGCATATTTACTCACCTTCCATGCCTATTCAAAACATATACATCAAACGTACTTGAAGCGGATATACAAATCACTTAGTCATTCCTTTCTTGGACTTGCCCGTTGAACCGATCGGAATCTAATAGGTTACTCGGATTGCTCGGAATAGTCGTACAATGCCAACGTCCCAGACGAGGTCTTACATGTAATCAGATATTGATGCCACTGTCCCAGACAGGGTCTTACATGAATCAATACGATGCCAATGTTCTAGACATGGTCTTACACGTAAATCTCATATCGACGCCAACGTCCCAGACGTGGTCTTACATGAAATCTCGAATCAATGCCAACGTCCCAGACGTGGTCTTACATGATCTCACTTATCGGAACCTATGTCATGACATATGTTAACCTATCTATTCCTAGGTTCGTACGGGACATCTCAGACATATATAACTTGTCGACACATCCTCGGATTTCATATACATTCCATCTCAAACATTATTCATAGCCATTTAGATTTCATAATTGCATAAATAACTCAATTCAAATACATTTATTTGTATATCGACTTACCTCGTACAGGAGGAACGGAAACGAACGGCTATTCAATGATTTTCGACTTTCCTCGATCTAAATCCGCTTTCTTCGGTTCTTGATCTATACATATTCAGATTTAACCGGTCTATTCATCAAATCATTCAATTCAACCCAAAAATACATATTTGGGGCAATTTACAAATTAGCCCTTATATTCTCACATTTGGACATTTTAGTCCCTATTTCACAAAATCACAAAATACACAAAATCACTATATACCCATGCTTAGCCGAATGTTCATGAAGCTCATACAAGTCCATTCATTTCATTTATTTTACAATTTAGTCCTTCAAAATTTCATTTTCTCAATTTAGTCCAAATTACCCAAAATTATCAAAACTCCAAATACAAACCATGTTAATCTATCACATATAATTCATATTTCACCATCAAACATCCAAAAACTCACATGTTCATCAATGGAAAATTTCAAAATATTCATCAATTCACAAAATTGAAGCATGGGTTTTGAAGAACACGAAGCAACAATTACAAAAACATAGAAATTATCAAAAACTGAAACCGAAACATACCTTAATTTAGCTTAAAAGTAGCCGAAACTTAGCTTTCTTCTTCTTTTCGTTTTCTTTTTGATATTCAGCCAAAGATAAGCACTATGGCTTTCTTTTCATGGTTTGTTTTATAAATTATAACTTATATTATAATATTTATCATTTAATAAACCATTACCAAATAAAATAAGCTATTTATCACATTAATATGCCGTCCACTACATTGCTAAAAGGCCAATTTACAACATAAGGCCTCATATAAAAGAAGACACATCAATTAGGCCATTCAATTAAATAAAGGGCTACTTTTACCTTTTATGCGATTTAATCCCTTTCTCAAATTAAGCACACAAACAAACAAATTCATTCACAGAAATTTTACACATGCTTAATCACATATCATAGTCACAGAAAATAATATTAAAATATTTTTCTAACCCGGATTTGTGGTCCTGAAACCACTATTCCGACTAGCGTCTAAACCGGACTGTTACACTCACCTTCGTTCATGCAAAACGTAAATAGACGTTGTTTCAACACTAACTAGTTAGCCAGAGACTTAGTCGCATAAAGAGTTTCTAACCTTTTCCACAAGGCAGATGAGGTCTTCTCCATCAATACCTCTTATAATACCGTATTCACGAGGCACAAATGGATTGCAGACAAGGCCTTTTCATCAAGCTCTTCCCATTCTGTTTGATTTAGATTCTCAGGCTTTTTTCCGATAACGACCTTTTTCAGGCCGGTTTGAACTAGAATTGCCATCATCCGAACTTGCCACATATAGAAATTTGTGACACCATTGAACTTCTCAATTTCAAACCTTGTTGCTGTCATCTCTGAACGGGCTGATCTATGAAAATTAAACTAGTTCTGATACCACTTGTTGGGGATTGACCCGATTAAGCAATGAACAAGTAAAAATAGCAGAAGAAATTGAGAAATTGAACACACAAATTAAACTTGGAAAAACCCCTCCAAATAGAATAAAAAATCACGGGTAAAGATAATTTTACTATAATGGAAAAATATTGAAGAGTACAAAAGATGGAGATAAAAACTAAACCCCAAAAACCTGAAAACAAAGAACTCTCAAAACGTAAACAAAAAATTCTCTAAATGTGTTATGAGTTCTAATATCTAATGGGTGTATTTTTTAAGGTTGTAAAAGATTTTGATTGAAACAAATAAACAGAGTTTAACTGGAAGATTATTTCTCATATTTGACTAAAATAGGAGTCATACTTAACAGTTTTCTTTTAACTTGGTTTTCATAAATAGAAAATTTAGGTGTTGAAAAATTAAGTATTGATGGACTCATTTGGTATGTTTGATGTAAAAGAGGAGTGTTATATTAAATAACACTCAAGTTTCATAAAGATAGATGAAAGATAGATATTACTATATCAATATGTTTAGGTGTTGAAAACTGTGATATTGATTACTATTGTTATATTGTGTTTACTATGAAGTAAAACATCAGTGTTATTTATGAATGTACAATCATACCCTTATATGTAGAGTGTTGATACAATGCTCAACAAAGGAAGGGTACAAAGGAGAGGAGAATGGTTGTTGAGATGGTCGATTCACCTAGTTGGGGTGGAGAGTCGAAAGTTATAGAGAATGAAGTTGGAGAGAGTTTGAATGTTGAGTATGGAGACAATGTACACTAGGTATTCTTGAAGAGATCCTTTCTTAAACTTTCTTAAAGGTATTTATAGGTAGGGATCTCATGCAATATGTTATTAACATGTTTGACTTGCCATCTAGCCATCATTACGAAGCTCGTGGTCCCGTCTTCGATAGGATGAGGATGTCTATGGTAGGATAGATCCTATCATTCATTTTGATTCTAATGGGATAAAGCAGTTGAGCCATGTGATATTTGGTGACCAAATGAGTCCATGTTCCTAATGAAGATTAGGCCATCCTTTGTGTGGATAGTTCCCCTGAGGGTGAGTTTACAGGTGACTGACAGTGCCCCGGCGTGCATGCGTCGAGGCTATGTGAAACACCCCAAACTCGGCCCACGAGCCCCGACCGGATCTGGCATGTTCCTCGAGTATAACATTTCAAATCTTGTTTGTCAATTTGGAAAATGTGGTCATTTTGAAGAGGAATCATTAGGTGTTGGGTTCAAGTTGAAAATGGTGTCTTTTTTTAAAAAAAAAGTATTAAAACAATATTTTCGTATTTGAAAACTATAAGTTAGAACAAACTGCCGAATTTTAGGGTTTAACATTAAGTTGAAAATCGTTGGTATTTAGGTGTCAAAACATTGAACATTTATTTCAAAGATGATTTATTTAACCTTCGAGTTAATAAGAATCGTATCGTAATAAAAATTTAGAGAGCAAGCATAAAACAGTGTAATAATAGTGGCCTTATTACATCAATAGCAAAACCCGAAATAAATCCAAAACTTAATAGGAAAATCCAAATTGGAAGAAAACACTGAGCTGAGCATGGCCACCACCTAGTCCTCGCTGACCCGATCCAAATCACTGAGTATCACCTGAAAAAGATATCCCACGAAGGGTGAGTCAACAGACTCAATGTGTAACAACTACCACGAACTCCCAAACGATTTAGGCATATCAATCACATATAATAGATATAAGTAATGATGCAATCCCGAACCCAAACCTAAATAACCATCCTCTACACATCACCCGTACCCGATCACCCAATCGCACTGGGGATTACTAAATCGACCCTCCATCCGCTACACATCATCGAAGGCGCCATTGCAGATGACATGCACATCGCCCTTATAAATTGTGGCATAGCCGCTCGATAATGTGACAAAGTCACCAGATATTAATATGTGACAGAAGTCACCACATTCGATTATGTGACATGAGTCACGGATATTGTGGTAAAAACCACCGGATCACTTCCCTTTTCAATATCACCCATATGCCCATGCATAATACAAAACAAACAGAGATCATGCCATGTACTTTATTCCATATTCATAACAAATTCACATGTGAGTCATATTCATGTTCATAAACATTATTAACATAGTAGTAGTAGTATGTTAACGCATTCGAATACTCTGTACTATTGAATGATACCTTTAGCCATATTTTCATATTTCCATTAACACATACATAATAATAATGCCATAGATCTATTAGGAATTAGTGTAGGGCTATACACCTGGTTACTAACGTGTTCACTAAATCCCGAAAGTTTGTCAAACAAATTTATACTCCTCCCTAAAGATCATAGTTAGAATCGGCTAGACACTAACACTTGATATGACCTTGGTCGAATATTCATATTTACTTACCTTGCGGATCTAAATCCCGAAATTGTCACTTGTTTGAGGTATCTGTCGAAATTCCTAGAAGCATATGTTAGATTCAATTCTAACATTTAAACCCAATAAATGGCCTTCGCCCTATGATCATACTCGCTACCTTAGACCTAGAAATCCAAAGATCTCCTCTCTTGAAGTCGGTTACAATAGGAATCCCAAATCCTCTTCAAGATTTCGGCCAAAAAGGATAAAAGGGATTAGAATCTTGATTTCGGCTAAAAGAAAAGAAAGAAAAGAACGACAGTTGATCCTTACCCTTACTACAGAAATCGACTGCACCCTTGCTTGAACCCACAGAGATATTCGACTATATAGGCTAGGTGTAGATCAATTGGTTTCGGCTTTTGGGGTTTAATGAATAATCGGCTATGGTCTAGGAAGAACTCACTTTCGGCTTTTGGAAAATTGTGAAAAGAAGAAGAGAAAGGTTGAGAAACTCGGCAATGGTGATAAATGAAGATTCAGCTAGCACAAGGAATATTTCGGCTTTGACAAAATAAAAGGAGAAGAGAAGATTCAACAGAGAAAGAATTTCTACAGAGGAACTATTGAAAAGAAGAGAAAACAAATGGCCTCATTCCCTCCCTTTGGCCGAAAAATACCACACCTAGACCCCTCCATTCGGCCAACTCTCTTTCCCCTATCTAATCCCTTCTTTTTCTTCTATTATCTCTCTTCTTTACCCATTCAAAAATAATTTGAATAAGCCAATAATTATCTCCCTACCTTAGCCGTATTTTGAATGTACTTGACTTGATCAAATGCTCATCTATCAAGTGTCCCATTGTCGCCCACCACCACTTGCTCATCCTTGCAAAGAAAATAAAACTCCTATTTGCATCCCTTGTCGCTCGAACCTAGGCCCTTTTACACCGCTTGTATGTCACTTACTAAGGCTTTAAGTGGCGCCTCCTTGCCACTTTAACAAGCCCATTTTTTTATGTCTAATTTCCCCCACAATTTCTCTTAAGGCCTATCAAGCTTAGCTCCACTTCAAGACTTAAAATCTGATAATTCCTAAGACATTCACCTACACTCTAAAGTTCTCAAAATTCATAAAAACACATTCAAAACACACATAGGCATACTAGTACATGCAAAAATGCACAAGCCCTAAATCCTGGATATTACGCTTCTACCCCCTTAAAATAATTTCGACCTCAAATTACCTCGCTAAAATAAGTGAGGGTATTGCTTGCCGCATTGCTTCTTCCGCTCCCCACGAAGCTTCTTCCGATCCATGGTTACGCCATAACACTTTGACTAGAGGAACCGATTTCCTCCGCAAAGACCTTCACATCTCGCCTCCAAGATCTGAATCGGCTCTTCCTCATAGGACAAATCGGTCTCGCCCACCTCCTCAACCGGTACTACAGAGAGACGGATCCGATCGATAACGACGTAGCATAGAAACGTGGAATACATCGTGCATCTGTCTCAACTCGAGGCAACTCTAATCGGTATGCCATCGGTCCAACTCGCTTCACTACCCGATAAGGTCCTATAAACACGGACTTAATTTCCCTTTGCGACCAAATCTCATCACCTTCTTCCATGGCGAAACTTTAAGAAACACTGATCTCCCACAAAGAAACTCTATTTCCTTCCGCTTAAGATCTGCATTTACTTTTGCCTATCGGATGCTTCCTTCAATCGTGTCCGAATTACCTAACCTTCTCTTTAGATTCTCGCCACAATTTTCGGACCCAAAACTTGTCGTTCCCCAATTCTGTCCAACACGTAGGAGTGCGACACTTCCGCCCATACAGATAGCTTCATACGGTGCCATCCTGATATCGGCTTGATAGCCGTATTATATGCAAACTCCGCTAAAGGCAAATATTCTTCCCAACTTCCTCAAAGTCTATCACACAACCCCTCAACATATCTTCCAACACTTGGATCACTCGCTCAGATTGACCGTCTGACTGTGGATGAAATGCCGTAGTGAAATCCAATCCGGTGCCTAAAGCTTGATGTAGTGCTTTCCAAAACCGAGACGTAAATCTTGGATCCCTATCTGAAATAATCGAAACCGGTACTCCATGCAATCTCACAATTTCTGCCACATACAACTTTGCTAACCTCTACAAAGAATAGTCAACCCGCACTGGAATGAAATGCGCGGACTTTGTCAATTGATCCACTATCACCCATACCGAGTCCTTCTTAGTAGGCGTAAGGGGAAGCCCACTAACGAAGTCCATGGTGATTCTCTCCCACTTCCACTGCGGAATCTTTATCGGCTGAAGCAATCCTGACGGAACTTGATGTTCAGCCTTGACTTGCTGACACGTTAAGCACTTCCCTAGAAATTATGTAACTTCCCGCTTAAGACCAAGCCACCAAAACTGTTCCCTTAGATCTCTATACAACTTACTACCTCCAGGATGCATAGCATAAGGGCTACTATGCGATTCCTGAAGAATTCTCCGTCTTAACTCCTCGTTCTTCGGCATATAGACCTTACCCTTGAAACACAATACTCTATCGCTGTTAACACCATAATCCTCTAGCCGTCCATTCTGCACTTGCCGCAACTTAGCACTTAAATCATCATCTGCCAACTGTCCTTCTTTCACCTCATTCAGCCATGACGGCTTGACTCGCAACTCGCCAAAGAAAACTTCCATCGCCATACAAGCTAAGCTATGCAAACATCGCCCTCGGATCCGACACTACTTTTTCGACTTAGGGCATCTCACTACCACATTTGCCTTGCCCGGTGATACTCTATGGAACAATCATAGTCCTTTAATAACTCCACCCACCTTCACTGTCTCAGGTTTAGCTCTTTCTGAGTCAGCAGATACTTAAGGCTCTTGTGGTCTGTGTAGATCACTGACCTTTCTCCATATAGGTAATGCCTCCATACCTTAAGAGCAAAGACCACCGCCGCCAATTCCAAGTCATGCGTCGGATAGTTAACCTCATGTGGCCTTAATTATCGAGACGCATAAGCGACTACCTTCCCGCCTTGCATCAAAACACATCCTAATCCCGTATGAGAAGCGTCACAATACACCACGAAATCCTTCCCCGCCTCAAAGTTGAATCAAAACCGAGCTTCACAAAACCCTCTTAAGCTTCTCAAAGCTCTCTTGTTGCCTATCTCGTCCATACGAAAGGTACCTCCTTTCTCAACAACTTCACAAAGGAGCAAATATTGATGAGAACCCTTCCACGAACCTTCAGTAGTAGCTTGCCAATCCCAAGAAACTACGTGCCTCACCACACGCACTTAGGTGGTTTCAGGTCTAGCACCGCCTCAATCTTCCTAGGATCCACCCTTATCCCTTCTGCACACTACATGCCCTAAGAACGCAACTTCCTTAAGCCAAAATTCACACTTGCTGAATTTGGCATATAGCTTCTTTTCCCTTAACACTTGCAACACTATCCGGAGATGCTCGTCATGTTCCTCCTCCGACTTGGAATACACTAGGATGTCGTCGATGAACACAACGACGAACCAATCCAAGTAGGGTTGAAAAACCCGATTCATCATATCCATGAACGCAGCTGGGGCGTTCGTCAACCCGAACGGCATTACCACGAACTCATAATGCCCGTATCTTGTCCGAAAGTCGTCTTATGGATATCCACCTCCTTCACCTTAAGTCGATGATATCCCGACAGTAAATCTATCTTTGAAAATACCGCTGCCCCCTAAGTCGATCGAACAAGTCGCTCTATCCTTGATAACGGGTACTTGTTCTTGATGGTCGACTTATTGAATCGACGATAATCTATGCACATACGCATAGTTCCGTCCTTCTTCTTCACAAATGAACCGGTGCTCCCCACGAGACACACTGGTCGAATGAATCCACGATCCAAAGAACTCTTGGATTTGAGCCTTGAGCTCAACCAACTCCTTTGGTGCCATTCTATACGGAGCGATAGATACCGGCGCTGCCCAACAAAAAGTCAATTCCGAACTCCACCTCCCCGTCGGGGTATTCTGTAACTCCTCCGGGAAAACATCCACAAATTCCCTTAATCGTTTCTAACTCCACTAACTCCTCTTCGCTCGCATCCAACGCACTAACGAAGGTCAAAACGCCTTGCACCCTTTTCGCACCATCTTATCGACCTTTTAATGCGTAAACTACGTTGGACAAATAGTTTCTTCTTTCTCCTATCATAATTATCTCCTCATCCTCCGGGGTCTTTAACTCCATTCGCTTAGCCGCGCAATCCAACTTAGCCCGATGTTCCACTAGCCAATCCATGCCAAGAATGAGATCAAATTCTCCGAAGGGTAGTTCCATCAAGTCGGCAGGGAATACCACTCCTGAATCTCTAGAGGTACATTGCGAAATATCCTATTCACCACTACGCTTTGACCTAACGGGCTTACTACAGCCATCTCCCTACTAGATAGTTCAGATGCTATGCCTAGCGTTTCGACTACTCTACATGCAACATATGAGTGGGTCGAGCCAACATCAATTAAAGCAAAGTAAGGCTTATCAGCTATAAGAAACATACCGGTTATGACGTCTGCGCGCTCTCCATCCTCCTCCCCGTGAATCGCATACACCGCACTCTACTGTCTTGCCTCCGTATTACCAACACCTCTGCCCGGTGTTCCCCGTCCTTTTCCTGAACCATTACCTCTGCCAATCGGACCACGACCCCGCGGTGGCTGCGGTCCACCTCTACTCGCCTGATTGAAACCCTGACCTATTGGTCGACTCCCATCTGTTTTCATAGGACAGTCCCTAATCCTGTGTTCCTTGGACCCACACTTGAAACATCCCCCTGTCTTCTTCCAACACTCTCCTAGGTGCATCTTCCCACACTGAGTACAAGTACGGTACTGTCCTCCTATAGCAACCTGCTGACCTCACGGCCCATCAACTCTCTGTCTCTTTTGAACATTCCCGGATGACCCTGATGCTCCAAAACCTCTCCTTTGCCTGTTCCTATCCGTATTCTGTCTCACAGATTCCTTAACTCCTTCGACTATCTTAGCCTTTTCTACCAACACTGCAAACTCCCGCTCCTGCTGTGGAGCTATCAACAACCTCAGGTCATCCCTTAGTCCGTCCTCAAACCGGACACATCGTTCATGCTCCGTAGCCACGATCCCTCGAGCGTACCGGCTCAACCTTAAGAATTCCGCCTCGTACTCCGCTACGGACTTATTCCCTTGAACCAACCTCAGAAATGCCTTCCTCTGCGCATCAATATAGCTAGTCCTAACATACTTCTTCTGATACGCCACCTTAAAATTCTCCCAAGTAAGATCCTCAGTTATGGCACCATCCCGAACTGTGAGCCACCATTGATATGACTCATCGCGAAGTAGCGACACCACTCCCTTCAGCTCCTCGGTGAGTCGATCCAACTCGCCCATAATCCGCTCCGTCGCCTCCAACCAATACTCACCAGTATTGGGCGCCACACCGGATACACCACGGAACACCTCACCTCCATTGGCTCGGAGCCGCTCGGTATGCAGATTTACGAGCTCCCACCTCTCTACCGCTCCACCACCATCTCAAGAACCCGCAGAGATCGCGCTGCGATCATCGCATCATCCCCGTCCGATCCTCGATGCTCGGCGCCACAGGCGGGTGGTGGTGGTGGTACCTCATTCTCGGACCCTTGACCGGACCTAACGGGTTCCGACACGGCCATTCCGCTTCTACCACGCCCTCGCACATTACGACCACGCCCCTAGAACTCATGTCTCACGATCGTGATTCAATCTGTTTTAAAAAGTTTTATGCATTAGTCTTTGTTCCACTGATTACCCACGAAAAAATTTCATGTAAAGGAGTTTAGTAGTAGTTCTTTCGACCATTTCAGAGTTTTCGTTTTGAATCTTCTATCCTAGTTCGAGAAGCACATTCATTCAAAGTATCTACTACACACATTCATCACTCCTGACATTTTCGTCTCGATCCAATCCTGCAGGTATTTTCGTAATTTGTCCTATAGGGGTATTTTGGTAATTTTTGTAAATCGGGAATATTTCGAAAAATTTTCTTTTTAAGGTCTAAAATAGTTTTTTTAATTTTTTTTTACAAATCAAAGGGGTAATTTGGTGATTTTAAAACTAAGGTTTTTATAAAACAACAGAAATGTGGTCCCTTTCGGGTTTTAATTATTGAATTTAGCCCGTGAATAAGTCCTCTTGGTTAGGGTGAACCGTTACTACGCACTGTAGGATTCGAGCGAAGAGGAGGTGAGTCACTAAGACTCGCTTAAATACCGGGCTCTCCCCGAGTCCAATCCTGAACATGCGCACAATGGTTGCCACACCCTAACTCTGGGCGACTTACTCACAGTGTTTGTTTAATTAGGCCTTAAATTTTATGTAATTCTGGTTGGAGTAAGCTAATCCTAGGGTTCAATAACTCCTAATGTACTAATCTACGCTCCCGTTATACCCACATACAAATCATACCATAAATCATACAACAGATTAGGGTACTTACCGTGGACTTCTGTCCTGAGACTTAGGTGCCATGCCAGAGAAACCTGCTTATTTCACAAAAATTTTCTCAAAAACTTAATTGGGCTTAATTTTGAAAACGTTGTGGGCTTTAAACCCAAGGCGGAGAGTTTAAAACTGGGCTCTGATACCAAATTGAAACACCCTAAACCCGGCCCACGAGCCCCGACCGGATCTGGCATGTTCCTCGAGTAAAACATTTCAAATCTTGTTTGTCAATTTGGAAAATGTGGTCATTTTGAAGAGGAATCGTTAGGTGTTGGGTTCAAGTTGAAAATGGTGTCTTTTTTTTTTAAAAAAAAAATATTAAAACAATAATTTCGTATTTGAAAACTATAAGTTAGAAGAAACTGCCGAATTTTAGGGTTTAACATTAAGTTGAAAATCGTTGGTATTTAGGTGTCAAAACATTGAACATTTATTTCAAAGATGAGTTATTTAACCTTCGAGTTAATAAGAATCGTATCGTAATAAAAATTTAGAGAGCAAGCATAAAACAATTGTAATAATAGTGGCCTTATTACATCAATAGCAAAACCAAATAAATCCAAAACTTAATAGGAAAATCCAAATTAGAAGAAAACATCGAAATGAGCAGGGCCACCACCTAGTCCTCACGACCCGGTCCAAATCACTTGAGTATCACCTGAAAAGATATCCCACGAAGGGTGAGTCAATAGACTCAATGTGTAACAACTACCACGAACTCCCAAACGATTTAGGCATATCAATCACATATAACAGATATAAGTAATGATGCAATCCCGAACCCAAACCCAAATAACCATCCTCTACACATCACCCGTACCAGCCAATCGCACCGTGGGGATTACTAAATCGACCCTCCATCCGCTACACATCATCGAAGGCAGTCGCTGTAGACGACATGCACATCACCCTTATAAATTGTGGCATAGCCACCAGATAATGTGACAAAGTCACCAGATATTAATATGTGACAGAAGTCACCACATTCAGATTATGTAACATGAGTCACCAGATATTGTGGTAAAAACCACCAGATCACTTCCCCTTTTTAATATCACCCATATGCCCATGCATAATACAAAACAAACAGAGATCATGCCATGTACTTTATTCCATATTCGTAACAAATTCACATGTGAGTCATATTCAGTGTTCATAAACATTATTAACATAGTAGTAGTAGTATGTTAACGTGCACTGAATACTGCATACCATTGAATGATACCTTTAGCCATATTTTCATATTTCCATTAACACATACATAATAATAATACCATAGATCTATTAGGAATTAGTGTAGGGCTACACACCTGGTTACTAACGTGTTCACTGAATCCCAAAAGTTTGCCGAAACAGCTTATACTCCTCCCTAAAGATCATAGTTAGAATCGGCTAGACACTAACACTTGATATGACCTTGGTCGAATATTCATATTTACTTACCTTGCGGATCTAAATCCCGAAATTGTCACTTGTTTGAGGTATCTGTCAAAATTCCTAGAAGCATATGTTAGATTCAATTCTAACATTTAAACACAATTAATGGCCTTCGGCCTATGATCATACTCGCTTACCTTAGACCTAAAAATCCCGAAGATCTCCTCTCTTGAAGTCGGTTACAATAGGAATCCCAAAATCCCTCTTCAAGGTTTTAGCCAAAAAGGATAAAAGGGATTAGAGTCTTGATTTCGGCTAAAAGAAAAGAAAGAAAAGAACGACAGTTGATCCTTACCCTTACTACAAAAATCGACTGCACCCTTGCTTGAACCCACAGAGATATTCAGCTATGTAGGCTAGGTGTAGATCAATTGGTTTCGGCTTTTGGGGTTTAATGAATAATCGACTATGGTCTAGGAAGAATTCACTTTCGGCTTTTGGAAAATTGTGAAAAGAAGAAGAGAAAGGTTGAGAAACTCGGCAATGGTGATAAATGAAGATTCGGCTAGCACATGGAATATTTCGGCTTTGACAAAATAAAAGGAGAAGAGAAGATTCAACAGAGAAAGAATTTTGGTAGAGGAACTATTAAAAAGAAGAGAAAACAAATGGCCTCATTCCCCTCCCTTTGGCCGAAAATACCACACCTAGAACCCTCCATTCGGCCAACTCTCTTTCCCCCTATCTAATCCCTTCTTTTTCTCCTATTATCTCTCTTCTTTACCCATTCAAAAATAATTTGAATAAGCCAATAATTATCTCCCTACCTTAGCCGTATTTTGAATGTACTTGACTTGATCAAATGCTCATCTATCAAGTGTCCCATTGCCGTCCACCACTGCTCATCCTTGCAGCAAAATAAAACTCCTATTAGCATCCCTTGCTGCTCGAACCTAGGCCCTTTTACACTGCTTGTAGCGTCACTTACTAAGGCTTTAAGTGGCGCCTCCTTGCCACTTTAACAAGCCCATTTTTTTATGTCTAATTTCCCCCACAATTTCTCTTAAGGCCTATCAAGCTTAGCTCCACTTCAAGACTTAAAATTTGATAATTCCTAAGACATTCACCTACACTCTAAAGTTCTCAAAATTCATAAAAACACATTCAAAACACACATAGGCATACTAGCACATGCAAAAATGCACAAGCCCTAAATCCCGGATATTACACTATGAATCAACACAAATACAATTATAGCTATAACAGTGTACTGCAAGAGTGACATGTTAGTTGTAGTGTTTTTAAGTGTTACAATGGAACACTTCGAGTATTCCAAGGATCGAACCTAAGATATTGTCATATTGGAAAATTTGTTTATCAAGTTAATTACAATTTAAGCAATTACTAATCTAACCGAGTCAGAAATTATTAGTGCGAATTCAAATATTAGTTGTTTATAAACTAAATCTAAACTACAAATTAAATAAACTAAACTAAACTTTCTTTGTAACATCCTAAAATAGGGCCTATGCATTTTCAGTTTAATTGTATGAAGTGACATGTTTTAAGTATTATGAATAAATTTTGAATATTTTGGAATCCTTAAATGAGTGAAAATAAGTTAGAAATGAACATTTTGGAAACCCTGAAAATGTATGGAAATGTTAAGTTTAAAAATGGAAGGTGAACATTTTTGGAAACTAGGAAATGTAAGGAAAATGGAAAGTGAACATTTTTAGAACCTTGGAAATGTAAGGAAATGTCTTGTAAGGAAATGTCATGGAAATGTAAGGAAATGTCTTGGAAATGTAAGGAAATGTCTTGTAAGGAAATGTCATGGAAATGTAAGGAAATGTCAAGTTTACAGAGCTGATCGAAAATTTTTGGAAACTTAGAAATGACCTAGAAATGACGAGTTTTAAGGTTTAAAAGGGGAAATTAAGGCAAGGTGGCCTTAAAAGAAAAAGTTTGTGAAATTTGACACACAAACAGGCTTGGAAAAGTGGTCTGAAGATGCCACTTAGGGCCTATGGAAATGGCGCCATATGCAAGAGGAATGGGCCTGAGTTCGAGTCACTTGGGAAGCAAATAAAGGAGGTTTTATTTTTGCTTCCAGAAGACTGAGGTGGACGGCACATGGCTATAAATTAGGAGCTTTTATTATTTTATAAATAGTGGATAAATAAGGGATTTATTTATCATTATTTTCAAGAGATAATTTTTGGATTAAATTCTTTTAATTTGAATAAAGAAATAAAGAGGAAAATAAGGGAGAAGTGATGGCCAAGTAAGGGACTTTGAGTTTAATAATTTCGCTAAGTAAGGATAGTTGCTGAATTATCTTTTATTTTAAGTGATAATTAAAGGATAAAGTTATCGATAGAGGAGTGGTGGCCAAGTAAGGGACTCCTTAGATGATAATTTCGGCTATAAAAGGAAGGAAGGAGGGCTACTCATCAATTTGTGCTTCCTCCTTTCTCTGCAAATTCTTAGTGCTCTCTTCTCTTCTTTTCTTTCTTTTCTTTTGTCAAGTCGAGATTAAGTAATTATTGGAACCTAGCCAAATATTTTCCTCTCCATTAGAAGCCATAGCCAAATCTCCCTGTGAATCTAAGCAAGGAAGTAGCCGATCAAGTATTAAGGGATCTCTCTGGTTTCTACAATCACGACTACAAGGAGGAATATTTCGGGATCTAAGGTAAGAAACTATAAGATCCAAAGGTCTTGTTTTAAGTTTTAATGTTAGATTAAACCTAACATGTGATTATAGGAATTCGACATCCCTAGGAAAGCAAGGATACTTTTCGGATTTGAGATCACAAAGGTATGTGCTTAAGACATTCGCCAAAGCCTATTTTAAGTATTTGGATTTATTCCCAAAAGCCAAACTAACCTATGATGTGTTTTAATGTTGGCCGAATGCAAGAAGGAATACAACAAAGTTTTGGGACTTGATTCTTAAGTCAATCGGCAACAAGGTAGGTTTTCAGTATACAAATCCTACTAGGATTTGGTTTTAAAGCCAAAAAGGTTTATTAATGTGTTTAAATGATTGGTCGAATATAGGAGTTAAGGATCTAAATCAGTAGATCGGTTCTTCGGGATTTCAAGGACTTCAAGTAAACGAATCAGTGTGTACCCACACTAACTTTTAATAAGATTGATGGTAATATGTAAAATATGCATGTTTATAAGAATGTGGCTAAGGTACCATAATATGGTACAAAGTACTCAGGTACGTTTCCTACTTCCACTAGGATTATGAAATATGTTATTTATAACATGTGAAATATGATAAGAATGTGAATTTAAGTATGATATGCATGATATGAATAATATGGGTCATTCGGGATATATGAAAAAGGGGAAGTGAAGGTGATGACTACGGTCTCACTATCTGAATGTGGTGACTTCGGTCATATTATCTCCGAATGTGGTAACTTCGGTTACATTATCTCGAATGTGGTGTCTCATGACACAATTATCTCGTGGCTATGCCACAAATTTTATATGGGCGATGAGCACGCCGATCGCAGCTGATCGCTTGATGGTGTGTAGCGGATGGAGGGTTGACTTAGTAGTCCCACGGTGTGACCGGCAGTACGGGGTGTGTAGCGGATGGACAACTAGGTTTGGGTTTGGGAATGCATCATAACCTGTATTCTATGTTTTGAATGTGTAATATGTGATATGCCCGATTCTATTATGATTTAGTGTCGTGTACACATTGAGTCTGTTTGACTCACCCTGTTGGGGAACATTTTTCGTGATGAATGTGATGGACCGGGACTACAGAACTTGTGGTGGCCATGCTCAACATGAAGTTTATATTTTTAAGGACTCTTGAATTTATTCTAGTACTTTGAATTATTTTGGGAATTATTTGATGTAATAAGGCCATAAGGCCATAGTTGAATTACTTTACACTTATTTTTATTTATTATGATTATGAATTTTATCTATTAAAATTTAATTAAAATTTCTTTTAAACTAAACCCTAAATATTTTGTCATTTAAGATAAAAGGGATTTCAATATAAAACGAACCTGTTTTCCACACAAGCCCAACCCAAAACAATATTTTTCTTAAAATCACACAAGTTTTCCTAAGAACAAAAGAATTTTGAACCAAATCTGGTCAAAGCTCGTGGGCCGGGTTTGGGGTGTTTCATTCTTCCTATTGTTTTAGACAATGTAAATTATTAAAACGATAGTCGATTGATTTGTTAATTGCTAATAAACCTGTATTGATTATATTGGTTACCACTTTTAACTGGGAATCTCCTCTCGGCCTCATCCTAGACTAATAGATACCACCTAAGCTCTTCTCTCGATCTCATCTAGGCATATAGATCTCTCATCAGTCTCCCTATTTGACACAATTTTATCGAACTATCTAATTATAAACTCTCCTTTTAGTCTCGTTTATCTAGATTTTCCACTACAGGCATCAATTCTAGCGTCTTAAGCATTTCAATATAAATGAACAACCAAAAAATGAAGCATAGACACTAACTTAATCTAAAAATCAATTCATCAATTAACCAACAAGCAATATCAACACATAATAAAGCTTAACACCCAAATAGACATTTCATCGAACAATTGATATGCACAATATAAAGATAAGGGTAAGAAATGCTCTTTTAGATGTGTAACCAATGAAACCCAAAAGTTTGATCCATTTCCATTTACAAAAGTCTTTAACAAGAAAGGAGAAAGAAAACAACAAAAATAAAATCTAGTCTAAAAAGAAGAGGGAAAACCTAATCTAAAAATGGAAAGAAAAGAAAAGAAAATCTAACATAAAACTATGAAAAATAAAGAAAGATGATCACCCACAAAAAAATCTCCTCTCAAATGCTTATAAGGTAGTATTTATAGTCTACTAACGTTTAACCTAACATTGACAATTATGCCTTTAAATGAAAAGTGAATTAAGCTTGTCTGGAAACAAAATTGTCCTTGTAGATTTTCACCCTTCAAGCTTCGGTGTCGTGACACCCTTAATAGTGACACGATTTTTGCTTTGGGGGGCTCTTGATGTCGTGAACTTGATTGGATGGTGTCGCGACATCCTCGGTAGTGGACATGATTTCTTCACTTAAACAACCATTAATGATATCGTGACCTATAAGGTTTGGTGTTGAAAATTTGGGCTTAATGTCGTGACACAACACCCTTAGTATCACAACACTTTCGATAATTAGCTCTAGGTTTATTTCTTGTTGAAGTCTTGCACCTTCAAGGCAATGGAGGCTCAGTGTTACAACATACTAACACCAATGTCACGACACCCAAGTCAAATGTAGTTTTCCTCATGGTTTGGCCATCTTTGTCTTGCTATACAAGCTCAAATCAATCATTAGACTCCCAATGGCATAGTTTTGCCAATTTGGATCTCAAAAGAGGTAAAATATAAGAAAAACTATCATGAACACTAAAATATAAGAATCAATAAAAATCATTAAAAAAACTCGTAAACTACTTGAAAACAAGCTCATTAAGTACTTGAGAGAGCCTAATTTGATGCATCAAATTATGACAGATTAGTAACCATTTAGCCTGTCGATGGTAGGCTTACTATTCAAGCATCTTTTTAGGTTTGCTACGTGTCTTCTCACGGATGGGGTATAACAATATCCCCTCCTTTTGAGTCGAGAGGAGTGTTAGAAAGTGGCCCTCCTCGAGACTCTCTATTATGATAACTTCCTCTTTTCCAAGTTTTTTTGGATGGTCGCTTTATTCTATGGTAAAACATTATATCCAAACGTTTGAGATTTTGCCATAAATTTATTATGAGGATTGTGTTTCTAGGGAATCTTGATAATCATGAACAATAGCTTTTTGGAATAGGTGGT
The DNA here is from genome assembly GCA_025698515.1 of Gossypium sturtianum. Lineage (NCBI taxonomy): Eukaryota > Viridiplantae > Streptophyta > Magnoliopsida > Malvales > Malvaceae > Gossypium > Gossypium sturtianum. The sequence goes on from CM046955.1 coordinate 39,735,486, forward strand.
AAGTTGCAATTGGATGTCGCTTGATTTTAAAAATGATGCATTTTGAGAGATAGGTCTATATATTCTCTTGGTTTTTTTTCTTTTAGATTACTTTACTTCCTTTTCTTTTTTGAAAATTTTGCAACTGTTGTTAGAGATTTACTAGTCTGTGTTGATTTTTTGGAATAATTTCTGCATTTTTTCTTGGAGTTCTTTCGTTTCAATTTGTTTCGTAGTTCTTGTTTTATGCTATTATCATAGCTAGTTTGACCATTTTGTTAAAATTTTACTAATAAATGGCTAAGGGAAACGAATGATTTGGTAAAACTTAGGGAAAAGGTGGCGATTGTTCAGGTTGTGTTCCGTTGAGATTGATGGTGAAAAATCAAAGAACGTACACAAGAAAATCTAATAAAGTTGTTGCCATGAGTTCCTAAAGGGGGGCTGATGAGCCTGCTGTTAGTCTCAACTATCCATGTTTAACAACCCATCAGGAGATGAAAATTTGCTACTATGTCATGGTTTGCTTGTTAAACATCACGAATATGAGTTTAGTATCTTGGAAGGGTCACATTATTTATGTGAAATTTTTAGCCTTGATTTTACTAGTGGATGCTCAGGTTCTGTAATATCCTTAAATCGGGGTCGCTGCATTTTGTATGTTTTTATGTGATGATATGCCTACTGTGCTAGTTTAGGGTGTTTCGGGGTCTAGGCATGACCTCGGGTTAGGCCTGAGACATGGCAAAAATTTTTGTTTTAGTACTTAGGAAGAGGGAGCTAAGGAAGTTAGGGGTTAAAAGAAATTGTCGGAGGGTTTAGACACAAGTAACCTAGTGGCAAAGTGGCAAAGGAGGCGCCACTAAGGTACCAGGAAGGTGACGCCACATGCAGGGAAGGAGAGCTCAGGTTTGAGCAGCAGAAATCCCACTTTCTGCTTATTCTTTTTCACGCCAAGTTGAGAAGGAGGTGTGCTCAGAAGGGACTCTGTTGGGAGGATGTGGATTAAGTTAACAGATTTAAAATATGTGGAGAGGAGAAATTATAGGAGTGGGACTCATTCAAATTCGTTTGAATGAGTGGATGAGAAGAATTCAAGGAGGGATGAAGGGGACGCCAGGTGTTTGAGTAGGAGTAGGTTGTGTAGCCGAATTTTTGGGTTGTGGAGTGAGGTTGGGAAGCATTCGGTTTTGGTGCTTGGGAAGGGGGTGTGCCGAATGTCTGTGGTGGTCTTGGGGAACATTTCGGCTAGTTGGGAGAGCTCTTTTCTCTTGCGTTTAGGGTCATAAACCGAAACCCCTCTCACTTATCTTCTCATTTTTGCTTTCTCTTTTCGGCAATAGGGGGCTTGGCCGAACCACTTGTGTTACTTCTTTGGTGAGCCGAAACTTGCTTCCTTTTTCCTTCTTCCATTTTGCTCAAAAGCCAAAATCAACTCTCTCTACTTCATCTTTTTCTTTCTTTCAATCTCCTTGTGCCGAAACCTTTTTCTTGTTCCTTGCCGAATCCATCCCTTCCTATTCCATTTTCTTCTCCATCTCTTCCATCTTCAAAAGCCAAAAACCTTGTTGATTCTCTTTCGTTTCCATCAAAGTGATTGGCCGAATACCCTTAGCCTATTTTTCTTCTCTTCTCACGTGTTTTAATCCCCTTTGAAGTGCCAAAATCTATCTCTTTCTTTTGGGTCATAGCCGAATCTCCTGGTAAGTATAACTTCTTATTCTTCTTTTCTCGATTGATTTGGTTACTGCCGGATCTCACTTGCCATTCTCTTTTCCTATTTCTCCATTCGCTATAAATCGGGATCTTAAACTCTTTTCTTGTTCTATATTAGTGAGGTAGCCGAAATCCCCAAATATCACTAGGGTGTGCCGAACTTTGGTGATTGGTGGCCGAATCTGTCAGTAAGGTAAGGGGGTAAGTGTTTTGCGGTTTCGATATCTCCTGTTGTGATTAGTACCGAAGGCTTTAATCCAATGATAGTGGTACTTGGTCGATTTTAGGAAGGGGTGACGCCAACGTGTGGGTTCCCGGGATTCGTTTGGATCGTGGCTTGGATCTAGATCTTCTAGATCTTCGGGATTTGTCGACTCAAGTAAGGGAGTGACAATCTCTTTTGGTTTCCGGGATTCATGCTAAGGCCGAATGGCTTTTGGATTCCTAATGATGTGTCTAACCGATTGTAGGAAGGAGGGTAGCCGTGTTCAGTAGATCTTCGGGATTTGTTGGCTTGCGATTTAAGCCTAAAGGCTCGGGTGTAATCGATCTTGGTAAGGGTCTTATTATGCATTATTTCATCCTTCGGGATTTCTAGATGAGCCGAATGGGCTTTTGTTCATTAACAAGGTGTTGGCTGAATACAGGAAGGGAGGAGGCAAACGTTTCGGGATCTTCGGGTTCTATTGGTTTGGGAATAGATTGTAGTTTCGAGATTTCTCTAGATTCGCAAATAGTCAGGTGTGTAATGCTTACACACTTCATTAGTATTATATGTTTATTGTGTTACTGTTAAAAGCCGAATAGCCATTGAAACCGGTAGTTATACCTTGTGGGCATGAGCGTGGACTCCGGGTAAGTCCCCTGATTATGGATCTCGATATATGCTATCATGTCATTGTTTAATGCTATGCCATGTGTTATTTGCATCATCATACGTTATTATGCCATGATTGATATGGACATGATGGTGGGATTGTTGAAAGGAGGGGGAAGAATTATTTGGACTGTCACCAGTGGTTTTGACCACACGACGGGTTGGCCCCGTCTTGATACTATTATTTGTGACTAAGTCCTAGTGGTTTTGACCACCAGTGGTTTTGACCACATATATGATATTGTGACTACGGTCACCAGTGGTTTTGACCACATATGGATATTGTGACTTGTCCCAGTGGTTTGGTACCACAGTGGGTTGGCCCCACATATTGATTACGGGATTGTCATCAGTGGTTTTGACCACACGATGGGTTGGCCCCATCACTTGATTTGTGACTACGGTCACCAGTGGTTTTGACCACACATATATATATTTGTGACTCTGGTCACCAGTGGGTTTGACCACCAGTGGTTTTGACCACACGGGGTAGTTAAAGGAGATCGGATGGTTAGGTTATGGGGTTGCATGATTTGCATGTTTTATTAATGACTTGTGTAAGTGCTATTCTATCGGGTTGGGGATTTATACACTGAGTCTCGGTGACTCACCCCTTCCCCTATATTTTGCAGATGAGGCTTAGATCGCGGATTTGGAGCTGGGGAGGACTCGAGGTGGCCATGCAACTTATTTTCGGGTTTTGACTTTAAATTAAAATTCCAGTTTTTACTTATTTACTTTAAATTTGGTTTTGGTTTTGTAATAAGGCCGCTGAGTATTATTTTGGGTTTTTTTTATATACTTGCTTTTATTTGATTAGATTATGCATGTGCTTAATAATTTGATTTGCTTAAATAACCGGTAAAAAGCAACGTTTTCAAATTTAATTTCTTAAACAACTCTAAACACAAATGGTTCTTAACTCGACTATGCTTAACTCACTTGGTTTTTAATAAGTATTGAAAGGTTTTCCAAAACTATAAATAGCAAATGGATTTCCAACAAAAGAGGGTTTTTTTTCGGGTTTTAAAGCAACAAAAAACGATTTCAACTATACTCTACACGGGGTTTTCTAACCTTTTAAACGGTAAAGGAGTTTTCAATAGAAATAAATCGGCAAACTTGTTTTACTCAAAACGTTTTCACTCCGTAATATGCCAGATTCGGTCGTAGTGTGTTGACCGGGTTTAGGGTGTTACAATTTTGGTATCAGAGCCAGGTTTAACAGCTCGGCTATGGGCCCGAGGCCCAAAAATGTCTTAAAATGTATTATGAAAGGCTTTATGGGAAAAAGGATGGTTGGGAAAGCATGGCACCAAGTCTCCGGCACCGATCCGCCCAGGTAAGTACCCCAAATTATTGCTTACGATGATATGATTGTGAGAAATATTGGCATGACTAATAGTAGTAGGAAATACTTTAGAGACTTGAACTATAGGATGGTATGAACTCGCGAAATAATCCCGGTATTAAACTTCTCATAAGACTGTGCTTTAATAAACAGTGGAATAAAGTCTAACGCATAAAACTCTTAATCAGCTCGAATTATATCGATAGTCATGAGTGCACGTGGACGTGGGTGTAACACTCGTGGACGAGGTAGGGGTAGGATGATGGTTTCAGAACCGGTAGGGTCTGGACATGGGTCGAAAAATGAGGTACCACCACCGCCAGCTGTGGGGGCGGAATTTCAGGACCAGACAGGTGATGACGCAGTGTCACAGGCAATGCTGCGGGTTCTGGAGAGAGTCGCGGGTGTAGGCATTGGAACGGGAGCTAGGAAATCTGTGTCCGAACGAATCAGGGCTAATGGTCCAGAGGTATTCAGAGGTGTATCCGGCGTGGCACCTAGTACGGCAGAATATTGGTTGGAGGCGACAGAACGCATCATGGATGACCTGGACTTCTCGGCTGAGGAGAAGCTGAAGGGTATAGTATCTTTGCTTTGAGATGAGTCATATCAGTGGTGGCTCACGGTTAGGGACGGAGCGATGGCGGATGACATTACTTGGGAATTCTTTAGAGCAGCCTATCAGAGGAAGTACATTGGGGCTAGCTACATTGATGCGCAGCGCAAGGCGTTCTGAACTCGGTCCAGGAAGTAAGATCAGATCGGAATATGAGGCGGAATTTCTTCAGCTGAGTCGGTATGCACGGGGTATTGTGGGCACGGAGCATGAGTGCTATGTCAGATTTGAGGATGGGCTGAGAGATGAGCTGCGGATGTTAATTGCCCCACAGTAGGAAAGAGAGTTTATGGTCTTAGTGGAAAAGGCCAAAGTTGCTGAGGAGGTGAAACAGTCAGTAAGGCGGAATCAGGATAAGGGTTGGAATAAGAGGAATTCTGGATCATCAGGGTCTGCCGGGAATCTGCAGAAAAGGGCTAGGTATGGTAGGCCAAATCAAGCTGCTAGGCCTGTTGCTGCTAACAATCAATGGCCGCCACGATGTGCTCGGTGTTGGAAATCTCACACGGGAGAATGTTGGACTGGAAACAGAGGATGTTTCGAGTGTGGATCGATGGGGCATCGAGTGAGGGATTGTCCACAGAGATCGGCCTAGGCTACGATCCGGGGATCGAATCGCATACGCATCGAGAGGGATGGTCAGCAGCCACAGAGGGGCCGTGGTTCAGCCAGGGGAGGTAATGGCTCTGGTAGAGGCCGTGGAGCACCGGGCAGAGGTGCAGGTGGTGCAGAGGCGAGATAGCCTGGATTGGTCTATGCAGTGAGGCGTCGAGAGGAGGGCGACGCACCGGACGTCATAACTGGTACGTTCTTAATCTTTGGTCTACCTTATAATGCTTTGATTGATGTGGGTTCGACGCACTCGTATGTTTCCAGTAGCATAGCGAAAACAATGAACTTAGACTTTGAGATTACTTCTAGGGAGATGACAGTAATAAGCCCTCTAGGTCACTCTGTAAAAGTAAATAAACTATATAGGGATGTACCCCTAGAACTTCAAGGGGTCGTGTTTTTGGCTGACTTGATGGAACTGCCGTTTGGGGAGTTTGATCTAATTCTCGGGATGGATTGGCTAGTAAAGTATCAGGCCAGTTTGGATTGCGTAGCAAAGCGCATGGTGTTGAAGACAGTGGAAGGCGAAGAGGTGGTGATGATAGGTAATAGGAGAGATTACCTATCCAATGTGGTCTCTACGCTGAAGGTGGAGAAAATGGTTAGGAAAGGTTGTGAGGCATTTATGGTGCATGTCTGTGCTTTGGAAGCCAAGGATGCAGCTGTGGAGAATGTCCGAACTGTGGGGGAGTTTGCTGATGTATTCCCAGAAGAACTTCCGGGTTTGTCCCCTGACCGCGAGGTTGAGTTCGGTATAGACTTGTTAACCGGAACCGCGCCAATGTCTATTGCCCCGTATAGGATGGCGCCGAAAGAATTGGTAGAGCTAAAGGCTCGAGTTCAGAATTGCCGGGACGCAGGTTTCATCCACCCGAGTGTATCACCTTGGGAGAGCACTGTGCTTTTTGTTAAGAAGAAAGACGGTACTATGCGGATGTGTATAGACTACCGCCACCGAATAAGTTGACGATCAAAAACAAGTATCCGCTGCCCAGGATAGACGACTTGTTTGATCGACCAAGGGTGCATCGGTATTCTCTAAGATAGATCTTAGGTCGGGTATCATCAACTCAAGGTGAAGGAGGTCGATATCCATAAACGGCGTTTCGCACTTCGGTATGGGCATTACGAGTTTCTCGGTGATGCCATTCGGGTTGACCAATGCGCCGGCAAAGATTCATGGACATGATGAATCGGGTGTTTCAAACCGTATTTGGATCGATTCGTCGTAGTGTTTATAGACGATATTTTGGTGTACTCGAAATCAAGAGGAGCATGATGCGCATCTACGGGTGGTTCTATAGATTCTCGAGGAGAAGTAACTATTCGCTAAGTTTAGTAAGTGCGAGTTACGCTTAAGGAGGTAACTTTCTTGGGTCATGTGGTATCACCGAGGATTAGGGTGGATCCTCGAAAGATCGAAGCAGTTGTTGGATTGGAAACCACCTAAGTCGGTTGCGAGAGATTCAAAGTTTTCTGGGTTTGGCAGGATACTACAGAAGGTTCGTAGAGGGTTTTTCTTTGATCGCAGCGCCCCTGACTAAGTTGTTGAGAAAAGGGGTTCCGTTTGTGTGGTCCAAAAAAAGCAGAAAGTTTCAACAAGTTAAAGAAGATTTTGACCAAGCTCCGGTGTTGATTCACTGAGGCGAGGCAGAAAGGAATTCACGGTCTACTGTGATGCATCACATACTGGCTTAGGGTGTGTGCTGATGCAAGATGGAAAGGTGGTCGCTTATGCGTCTCGGCAATTAAGGCCTCATGAGGGTAACTACCTGACACGTGACTTGGAGTTGCCTGCAGTGGTTTTTGCCTTGAAGATTTGGAGGCATTACTTGTATGGGGAAAAGTCGATAGTCTACACGGATCACAAGAGTCTGAAGTACCTCTTGACTCAGAAAGATTTAAATTTGAGGCAGCGAAGGTGGATCGAGTTGTTGAAGGACTACGACTGCTCGATTGAGTACCATCCGGGTAAGGCTAACGTAGTAGCTGATGCATTGAGCCGTAAGGTGGTAGCAGATCTGAGGTTGATGTTTGCTCACCTTAGTCTATATGACGACGGTAGTCTGTTGGCGGAATTGCAAGTAAAGTCGACTTGGATTGATCAGGTTAAGGAGAAACAGCTGATAGATGAGGTTTTGAGTGCTCGAAGGTTACAAGTGCAGAATGGTGAATCGAAGGGTTATAGTTTGGGCAGTGATGGAGTACTGTGTTTTCAAGGGAAAGTATGTATGCCCAAGGACGTTGAGTTGAGACAGCGGATTCTTCAGGAAGCTCATAGCAGCCCATACGCCATGCATCCTGGAGGCAGTAAGATGTATCGTGATTTGAGGAAACAGCTTGTGGCGTGGCGGGTCTTAAGCGGAAGTAAATCGAGTTTGTGAGTAAGTGTTTGACATGCCAGCAAGTTAAAGCCGAGCATCGATTCTACCGTCGGGGATCATTGCGGCCCGAGAAAGATCCCGCAGTGGAAGTGGGAAAGGATTACGATGGATTTCATCAGTGGGCTACCCCTTACGCCTAGCAAGAAAGACTCAGTTTGGGTAATTATGGATCGTCTGACTAAATCGGCTCATTTCATACCAATCCGAGTTGACTTTTCGCTCCAGAAGTTAGCCAAGTTGTATGTGGCAGAGATAGTAAGGTTGCATGGAGTGCCAGTGTCAATTATTTCGGATAGGGATCCTAGGTTCACGTCGAGGTTCTGGAAAGCTTTGCATCAGGCGTTGGGTACGAGGTTGGATTTCAGCACGGCTTTTCACCCGCAGTCTGATGGACAGTCTGAGAGGGTAATCCAAATTTTGGAAGATATGTTAAGGGGCTGTGTTCTGGATTTCAGCGGTAGTTGGGAAGAGTATCTACCATTGGCAGAGTTCGCTTATAACAACAGTTATCAAGCGAGTATTCAGATGGCACCATATGAGGCACTATATGGACGGAAATGTCGTACTCCGACGTGTTGGACAGAACTGGGTGAACGGCAGATGTTGGGTCCGGAGTTGGTGACAGAAACAGAGGATAAGGTTAAGGTGATTCGAACTCGTCTTAAGGAAGCGTCGGACAGGCAGAAGTCTTACACCGATCTTAAGTGCAGGGATATAGAGTATGCGGTGGGTGACAAGGTCTTTCTGAAGGTTTCACTATGGAAAAAGGTGGTGAGATTTGGGCGAAAGGGCAAGCTGAGCCCTAGGTTTATCGGGCCGTATACGGTGTTGAGGCGAGTGGGACCAATAGCTTATCAGCTCGAGTTTCCAGCAGAGTTAAGTCAGATTCACGACGTGTTCCATATCTCAATGCTCAGGCGCTATCGATCAGATCCGTCGCATGTTGTGCCAGTTGAGGAGATAGAGGTGAGCTCAGACTTGTCTTTCGAGGAGGAATCGGTACGGATTTTGGATCGGGATGTCAAAGTTCTGCGTAGGAAGTCAGTTCCCTTGGTGAAAGTATTATGGCGGAACCATGGTACGGAGGAGGCCACGTGGGAACCAGAGGATGTGATACGGCAGCAATACCCTCAACTCTTCTGATCAGGTAATTTCGAGACCGAAATTATTTTTAAGGGGGGTAGAACTGTAATATCCTTAAATCGGGGTCGCTACATTTTGTGTGTTTGCATGTGATGATATGCCTACTGTGCTAGTTTAGGGTGTTTTGGGGTCTAGGCATGACCTCGGGTTAGGCCTGAGACATGGCAAAAATTTTTGTTTTAGTACTTAGGAAGAGGGAGCTAAGGAAGTTAGGGGTTAAAAGAAATTGTCGGAGGGTTTAGACACAAGTAACCTAGTGGCAAAGTGGCAAAGGAGGGGCCACTAAGGTACCAGGAAGGTGACGCCACATGCAGGGAAGGAGAGCTCAGGTTCGAGCAGCAGAAATCCCACTTTCTGCTTATTCTTTTTCACGCCAAGTTGAGAAGGAGGTGTGCTCAGAAGGGACTCTGTTGGGAGGATGTGGATTAAGTTAACAGATTTAAATATGTGGAGAGGAGAAATTATAGGAGTGGGACTCATTCAAATTCGTTTGAATGAGTGGATGAGAGGAATTCAAGGAGGGATGAAGGGGACGGCAGGTGTTTGAGTAGGAGTAGGTTGTGTAGCCGAATTTTTGGGTTGTGGAGTGAGGTTGGGAAGCATTCGGGTTTGGTGCTTGGGAAGGGGGTGTGCCGAATGTCTGTGGTGGTCTTGGGGAACATTTCGGCTAGTTGGGAGAGCTCCTTTCTCTTACGTTTAGGGGTCATAAACCGAAACCCCTCTCACTTATCTTCTCATTTTTGCTTTCTCTTTTCGGCAATAGGGGGCTTGGCCGAATCACTTGTGTTACTTCTTTGGTGAGCCGAAACTTGCTTCTTTTTTCCTTCTTCTATTTTGCTCAAAAGCCGAAATCAACTCTCTCTACTTCATCTTTTTCTTTCTTACAATCTCCTTGTGCCGAAACCTTTTTCTTGTTCCTTGCCGAATCCATCCCTTCCTATTCCATTTTCTTCTCCATCTCTTCCATCTTCAAAAGCCAAAAACCTTGTTGATTCTCTTTCGTTTCCATCAAAGTGATTGGCCGAATACCCTTAGCCTATTTTTCTTCTCTTCTCACGTGTTTTAATCCCCTTTGAAGTGCCGAAATCTATCTCTTTCTTTTGGGTCATAGCCGAATCTCCTGGTAAGTATAACTTCTTATTCTTCTTTTCTCGATTGATTTGGTTAATGCCGGATCTCACTTGCCATTCTCTTTTCCTATTTCTCCATTCGTTATAAATCGGGATCTTAAACTCTTTTCTTGTTCTATATTAGTGAGGTAGCCGAAATCCCCAAATATCACTAGGGTGTGCCGAACTTTGGTGATTGGTAGCCGAATCTGTCAGTAAGGTAAGGGGGTAAGTGTTTTGCGGTTTCGATATCTCCTGTTGTGATTAGTACCGAAGGCTTTAATCCAATGATAGTGGTACTTGGCCGATTGTAGGAAGGGGTGACGCCAACGTGTGGGTTCTTGGGATTTGTTTGGATCGTGGCTTGGATCTAGATCTTCTAGATCTTCGGGATTTGTCGACTCAGGTAAGGGAGTGACAATCTCTTTTGGTTTCCGGGATTCATGCTAAGGCCGAATGGCTTTTGGATTCCTAATGATGTGTCTAACCGATTGTACGAAGGAGGGTAGCCGTGTTCAGTAGATCTCCGGGATTTGTTGGCTTGCGATTTAAGCCTAAAGGCTCGGGTGTAATCGATCTTGGTAAGGGTCTTATTGTGCATTATTTCATCCTTCGGGATTTCTAGATGAGCCGAATGGGCTTTTGTTCATTAACAAGGTGTTGGCCGAATACAGGAATGGAGGAGGCAAACGTTTCCGGATCTTCGGGTTCTATTGGTTTGGGAATAGATTGTAGTTTCGGGATTTTGCTAGATTCGCAAATAGTCAGGTGTGTAACGCTTACACACTTCATTAGTATTATATGTTTTTTGTGTTACTGTTAAAAGCCGAATAGCCATTGAAACCAGTAGTTATGCCTTGTGGGCATGAGCGTGGACTCCGGGTAAGTCCCCTGATTATGGATCTCGATATATGCTATCATGTCATTGTTTAATGCTATGCCATGTGTTATTTGCATCATCATACGTTATTATGCCACGATTGATATGGACATGATGGTGGGATTGTTGAGAGGAGGGGGAAGAATTAATTGGACTGTCACCAGTGGTTTTGACCACACGACGAGTTGGCCCCGTCTTGATACTATTATTTGTGACTAAGTCCCAGTGGTTTTGACCACCAGTGGTTTTGACCACATATATGATATTGTGGCTACGGTCACCAGTGGTTTTGACCATATATGGATATTGTGACTCGTCCCAGTGGTTTGGTATCACAGTGGGTTGGCCCCACATGTTGATTACGGGATTGTCATTAGTGGTTTTGACCACACGATGGGTTGGCCCCATCACTTGATTTGTGACTACGGTCACCAGTGGTTTTGACCACACATATATATATTTGTGACTCCGGTCACCAGTGATTTTGACCACCAGTGGTTTTGACCACACGGGGTAGTTAAAGGAGATCGGATGGTTAGGTTATGGGGTTGCATGATTTGCATGTTTTATTAATGACTTGTGTAAGTGCTATTCTATCGGGTTGGTGATTTATACACTGAGTCTCGGTGACTCACCCCTTCCCTTATATTTTGCAGATGAGGCTTAGATCGCGGATTTGGAGCCGGGGAGGACTTGAGGTGGCCATGCAACTTATTTTCGGGTTTTGACTTTAAATTAAAATTCCGGTTTTTACTTATTTACTTTAAATTTGGTTTTGGTTTTGTAATAAGGCCGCTGATTATTATTTTGGGTTTTTTTTATATACTTGCTTTTATTTGATTAGATTATGCATGTGCTTAATAATTTGATTTGCTTAAATAACAGGTAAAAAGCAACGTTTTCAAATTTAATTTCTTAAACAACTCTAAACACAAATGGTTCTTAACTCGACTATGCTTAACTCACTTGGTTTTTAATAAGTATCGAAAGGTTTTCCAAAACTATAAACAGCAAATGGATTTCCATCAAAAGAGGGTTTTTTTCGGGTTTTAAAGCAACCAAAAACGATTTCAACTATACTCTACACGGGGTTTTCTAACCTTTTAAACGGTAAAGGAGTTTTCAATAGAAATAAATCGGCAAACTTGTTTTACTCAAGACGTTTTCACTCTGTAATATGCCAGATTCGGTCGTGGTGTGTTGACCGGGTTTGGGGTGTTACAGGTTCTATTGGAAACACGAATATATATAGACTTTTTCATACCTTTTGTAACTCAAATTCATGCAGTTTCGTAGTAATTCTTGTCAAAAAAATAATATAATTACAAAATATATAAATTGTACTTAAATTATTAACATATTGAATTTTAATTAATTTTATAATAAATTTTCATAAATTTTCATTTGTTTTCGATAGATTTTCAGAAAAAGGTGAAAATTGGCTCGGCAGACGCTGCTAGAAGCACAAAACGGTGAAGCGATTTTTGAAGTATTGAGGCGAATTTTCAGCCTAATACGGCCCAAATTATGAATATTAATACATAATATAATTAATTTTAATTTTTATCGAATTTATTTTGGGATAAATAATTATTATTAATTATATTATGAAAGGAGGCCCAACTGTACTAATACGATAGACTGATCCAACCGAGCAATCGGGCTACCCAAAACCATCTAAAATGCTAACCCAATCAACTCAAAATAGCTGATTTATTGATTTGCAAATCAGCCCTTGAAGTCTCCTTGAAATTGCATTCAAACCCCTCCACTTTCTATGCTTTTAAAAATTCACCCAAGCTAAATTTAGTAAGTTTGAAACATTCAAACTTGCCACATGTGTGGCCGGCCAAGGGGGTATATGGCTGCTGATTTTTTTCTATTTTTAGTAGCCAATCCCACCTGTAAATACCCTCTTCCCCTCTTCATTCATAACACCTTTCATTCCACACATCTCTCTTCCTTTCAATCCCTTTCTCTCTTCCAAACCTTTCTTTGTTTCCCATTTTTCCCTTCCATTCCCGTGCCGATTTCTCTCTTGGAAAAGATCCCTTCAACCACCTTGGGTAGCAGCATTAAAGTGCTTGTAGAGCAGAGCAAACTAGTCAGACTTCGGAGAAATACCAAATTTGATTCTAGTTTCCTATCCTTTAACTTATATTGTTCTTGTTATGAACATGTCTATGAATATTTGTTATGTTGTTATTCTAAATTTTATTAACATGGCTTAAATTTAGTTTTTGTTAGGTTGATTGCATTTGTCTACTTAAGTTATTAAAATCATGTTTGTGTTGTTATAGGTCTTGGTAAATTGTTTGATCAAGTAAAACCATGATTATGTTATACTCGCATCACAATTGTAAGGTAACTAATGAATTAATTATTAATCGTATTGAAATTGTAATTAATTGACACAATACTTAATCAGTGCATGTTTAATCTTCTAAGGTAGCTGAGGGTTAAATTAGCGACGATATGAAACGGTACATTAGCCTTGCATAGCTTGCAAGATTATTGTGATTAAACTGTTTCAATGTAGGTATATATTGTTACTTCACTTAATCATTTACTTGCTTATTAAAATTGATTAATTGTTTGAATTGGCATAGTAATATGTTCAAGAGATTAGTTAATTTTGTAAGTCTATATGTGCTATAGTTAACAAAGTACCAAGTTCCCGTGAATTTATTTGTAACAACATGAACATTGTTTTAGTAATATTAAGTTAAGAAATGTAATTGATCTAACACAGTTATGTCATATTGATTAAACTTGTTTTTCAGAAATCGTGCATTGGGTTTTTTACCTTTTAAAATTTTCTTAGTTAATTTACTTAGTTAAAATCTAGTTTTCTTAAACACTTATTCAAAACAAAATATTTTTCCCATCACCGAAGTGTTTGATTTACATTTCATAAATATTTTTTCTTTCACAGTCCCTATGGGTATGATAACTTGACATTTACTTGTCACTTTATTACTTGTTGTTATTGTGTACACTTGCACATTTCAATTGTACCACCTACCTTTCGCTATTTCTTTTTTAAGCGGGTTTCACCCTTCCCATCCCAGATTTCATTCAAGATGTTTTGTATGAGTTAGACATGGCACTAAGTCAATTAACAGATCTTTCCTGGTGGATACTTTTTGGTTTTATTATGATGGCTCGTAAGAAAGAAATATATCTTTCTAATCAATTGTTTCGATACATGTTTTTCTTGCGGGAGTTGAAAGAGGACCAATTTCCTGGGTTATTGAAATTCAGTCCTTGAACATCCACCCCCGAACAATGAACTTATTCTATGTTGGGAAAGTGACAATGTTAGTTGATTACAACAAGTATATCCTTGTAGAGTTGAAGTTCAGAAGGAGGTTCAATTTTCCTATCGAATGTACGCATCCTTCCACCGAGATTTGCTATTAACGTCCACACTTACGAGATATTCATAATGGTTCTCGTCATTTCAAGATGACGAACCAAGAGGAGTCACTAGTGGTCCCCCTTAAGATAACTTTGAGAAGTGTTTTCAAGTATTTTCTTGAGGAGAGGGGTGTTAGTCGGTACACTACCCAAGATATAGTTGACGATTTTGAAATAATGAAACCGTGCCTCTAGCTTCTTATGCGTTTCCTTTTCAGGTAAGGTCTACATTAGCCAAATGTCCTCGAGGAGTGACTTTGGGACTTATCTACTATATCACCAAATTGTTCCACCTTTCTTGGTGTGCATAGAAGATGCCACCAGGCACCTACCCAATCATTCCTTAGCTTCAAGATGATTACCACATAGTTGCCTTAGAGCCTTTTTCTTCAAGTGATAGTGAGTCTGGTAATCATAATTTTGATGGTGGTTTATTGACATCGTTGTTTGGTTTTTCAAAATTAACCCTTGTATTGGCTACATGGTGCAGGAGACGTCTCTTTCTCTAGTGCCAAAAGGTCAAGGGAAAATGGAATGAATTTAGGAGGAAGCGAACATAAGAAGATTTTTTCGAAAGGAGGACTTTTGTAAAGTCTACCGGGGTAGTGATCCATGATCTTACTGGCTTTGACCATACCCCTCACCATCTGGTTGCTTTGAGTGGACATTCTCATCTTGCTCATGGGGTTCCCCTTAGATTTCTACTACTAGATCTTGGTTCCAGCTCGAAGTTTAAGGGGTTGTTGGTGCACAATCGAAAAGCTGAGGTCCTCAGTTAGAAGGCCTTTCCCATGCTTTCTCAAACCATGCACTTGCGAGATCTGTATCTTTGGGGTGAGAGGGAGCAGTGGCAGAAATAAAAAGAGGAGTATTTCATGTAGATCCATGAGTGAGATAGCAAGATTCGTCAATTGGAGGCACAACTTAACGCTGTCACCGAAAAGTTGGAGAGGTGAACTCAATCCTTGAGGGAGGAGAGAGTTTGTTGAAAGGAAAAAATGGAGAAATGGGTGGAAACCAAAAAAGCCATGGATATAGTGGAAACAATTCTCTCTGTTATTATTGTGTAAGGGGTGCTTGCTGCTATACAAGTGGCTTTCTTTCTGTTGAACCTTGTTGGGCTAAAATTTCAGGCCTTTCTTAACATGGTCCAAGAGGGTCATAACCTTGGTTTCGATGTATACCACCACTACTGACCTAAATTGGAGAAATTTCGTGATTATTTCAAGAGGTGAGTATACTACGGGGATGCTCTCACTAGAATCTTTTTTCAATACCCTGAAGATACTGCAACCCAGGTAGGACCATCTAGGGAAGTTGCTACGGATGGTGTTTCCAGCAAAGATACTTCTAATTCTTCTGATGGCGACGATGATGTTGTTGATCCTGACACCTCTCGTGATAAGGGGAAAGGGCTTGTAGGTTCAAAAAGCTCTCGCATAATGGGAAAGATCCTGTCTTTGTAACACCCCTAACCCATATCCGTCGCCGGAATAGGGTTACGAAGCATTATTGGACTAATTTGTTAAATAATCATACATTTCATATACATTTCTCAAATCCAAATAGAAATCATTCAAATACAATCATATAGTCCCTAACACAAGCCCTCGAGGCCCAAAACAACCATTAGAAGTGGTTCGAGACTAAATCAAATACTCAAGGAAATTTTGGAAAAACATTGAAAATTTTCAAAGTGCAGGGGACACATGCCCGTGTGGATAGGCCGTGTTCAAATACAATCATATAGTCCCTAAAACAAGCCCTCGAGGCCCAGAACAAGCATTAGAAGTGGTTCGAGACTAAATCAAATACTCAAGGAAATTTCGGAAAAACATTGAAAATTTTCAAAGTGCAGGGGACACACGCCCGTGTGGACAGGCCGTGTGGGCACGCCTGTGACACAGGCTGTGTGGACATTCGAAATTGGATCACATGATCGTGTCCCAGCCCGTGCCCGACGTCGTGTAACTCTCTGACTTAGGTCACACGGACAACCACATGCCTGTGTGACTAGCCCGTGTACCCTTCGAAATGGCCTCACACGCCCGTGTGCCAGGCCGTGTTCTAGGCCATGTGAAAACTGAAGGGTATACGGACTTGTGCCACACGGCCAAGCCACACGCCTGTGTTCTAGGCTGTGTGAAGCTACTGACTTGGTTTTTAAATAAACAGCAGGGGACACACGGTCGTGTCACCTGGCCATGTGTCACACATGGCTGAGACACACGCCCATGTCTCAACCCGTGTGGACAAAAATAGGCTATTTTTCCATGCCACATTCCTTACCCAAATTTGCAACAACCTAAACACATCAAATATCATATGACTATATCATCAATGAGCATTCAAACCAACCATAATCAAGTCCAAATCATGCTATACCAATTCCAACTAATAATAATGCTTATAAACATCACAATTGGGCATTCAAATCATACCAATACCACATCCAAAAATCACCTAATGGTCAATTTCATATATGCATTATTTTGCCTAATACTGAGCTTACTAATACATTCTCAATTTCAAAAATTTGCTACCTTAAAAACTAATTCACAACAAGGCATTCACGTAGAAATTATAAACCACATATCAAAGGGTCATTTATACATATTTACATAACCAAGTATATCAAAATAAGCCAAATCACATGGCTAAACACATTTGTTTACATACCATCATATACCAAATCAAGCCATATTAAATGACTTAATTACATTACCAAAACATATAGGCTTTCATTAGCCAATTGACCTATACATGCCATATAACCAAAATACACAAAGTTCAAAAGTACCAAATAACGGCTGGATAGTGTGATGAGATCCCCGACAAATTCCAATCTGAGAAAGCTTCGAAATCACTATAAAACACGAAAAAGTAAACAGAGTAAGCTATTAAGCTTAGCAAGCTCGTATTGCTACTAAGTACAACTTACCATTTAATCATAATTTATGTATTTAAACATGGCATAATGCAACTCAACTTAATCCACAAACCTAACACATATTCATCCATAAGGTTAGACATAAAAATTCACCATTTTCATAGATTCAATGCTTATATGATTCATATACATACCTGTAATGATAGGTATCAATCTCTCATTCTTTCATACATTAATATACCCGTTGAACCATTTGGAATACTATTGGATACTCAGGAATCTCGCACACTAAGTGCCAATACATGGTTGAAACCATCTCAATCTCATATCTCATATAAATGCTCACTCTCGAGCTATCACCGGGTCTGCTCACACAAGCTGACGATCGAGATGTAGGTACATGGTGCTGCTCACAGAAGCTGACGAGTAACCGCAACACATGGCGGAAAACTCAGCCACCGGTAGAACGTACGAACCAGCACCCAAAACACGGTAACCCCTAATGACATGTCATTTGTATCCTATCTATTCCTAATGTTCAACAGGGATTTATACATGGTCGATAACTCGTCGAGAATTTCTGTGGTGTCGTATCATCTCAAATATAACAATTAAGTATTTAAACACATTTAATTTAATGCTTATTAAACATACGAACTTACCTCGATCACAAAAACGACGAAATAGGATCAACTAGTCCGACACTTTATCTTTCCCTCGATCTAGATCCGTACGAGGCTTAACTTGATCTAAATAATCAAATTCAGTCCATTTAGTACTCATTCTATTCAATTTAACAAAAAATTCATATTATGGAAAAATTACTATTTTGCCCCTAAACATTTAACTTCTTTACAATTTAGTCGCTAGTCTCGTAAAATGAAATTCATTCAACTTTATCCCTACCCAAGCCTAGCCAAATATTAAACATACTTATAGCAGCCCATATAATTCACATATTCACACTTTTACCACACAATTTATCACATTTCTCAATTTAATTCCTAATTTGCAATTTCATTCAAAATCACTTAACAAATGTTGTTTATCTAACAACAACCATTCATTTTCTACCATTAAACTTCAAAACACATACACTTTCAACAATGGTGAAACCCTAATATTTTAACAGTTTCACAAATTTATTCCCTGTGCTAGCTAGATTAAGCTACAACGATTCCAAAAACATAGAAATCATTAAAAACGGATCAAAATTCACTCACCAATTGCACACACAAGCTTGGCCGAATGTGAAGGATGAATAATGGCTTCTTTTTTCTTAATAATCGGTTGAGGAAGATGATACCAAATGATATTTTAAATTTCGATTTAATTATTATAACCTGATTTACATAATTACCTATTTAACCTATTAAAACATTTATAATTACACTTATACCAAGCCATGTACATTCACTATCAACATAAATAGTCTAATTACCACATAAGAACTTATACTTTAAGGTTCTATAGCTATTTAATACCTTTAGCTACTAGAACACAACTTTCGCACTTTATGCGATTTAGTCTTTTTTATCTAATTAAGCATGCAAACGTTAAAATTTCTTAACGAGACTTTTATACAATCATACTATTATGTTGTAGACCTCAAAATAATAATAAAATAAATATTTCAACCTCAAATTTGTGGTCTCGAAACCACTATTCCGATTTCACTGAAAATGGGCTGTTACAACTCTCCTCCCCTAAGGAAATCTCGTTCCGAAAATCTTACTAGAAAATAGGTTAGGGTACTATTTTCTCATAGCTTCCTTGGGTTCCTACATAGCCTCTTCAACATCGTGACGTTACCAAAGAACCTTCACTAAAGCTATGCGTTTGTTTCTCAACTCTTTAATCTCTCGACCCAAAATTCTGATCGGTTCTTCACTATATGACATATCGGGCTGAATTTCAATCTCTGCCGGAGAAATTATATGCGATGGGTTCGATCGGTACCACCGTTACATTGACACATGAAACACATTATGAATCTTTTCCATCTCTGACGGTAACTCAAGTCGATAAGCTACTGGCCCAATTCTCTGATAATCTTGTAAGGTCCGATAAATCGCTGACTCAATTTTCCTTTGCGACCAAATTGAAGAATCTTCTTCCACGGCGATACTTTCAGGAACACTCTGTCACCGATTTGAAATTCAATATCTTTACGTTTCAAATTCGTATGCGATTTTTTTCGATCTGAAGCTACTTTCAAACTACCACGAATTACTTTCACTTTCTCTTCAGTCTCTCTGATCAAATCAACCCCGTGAATCTTTTTCTCTCTAAACTCGGTCCAGTACAACGGAGTTCGGCATTTACGACCATATAAAGCTTCATACGGTGCCATCTTTATGCTTGAATGATAACCATTATTATACGCAAATTCAACCAATGGTAAATATTTTTCCCAGTTGCTTTCAAACTCTAAAACATAGCAACGAAGCATATCTTCGAGAATCTGAATCACTCTCTTGGATTGACCATCGGTTTGAGGATGAAATGCAGTACTAAAATGCAACTGTGTACCCAAAGCCTCTTCCAATTTCTTCCAAAATCGTGATGTAAATCGCTGATCTCTTTCTGAAATAATAGAAACTGGTACCCCATACAATCTGACAATCTCAGAGATGTACAATTCAGTTAATCTATCAAGTGAAAAGTTTGTACGTACCGAAATGAAATGTGCGGATTTCGTTAGACGATCAACAACAACCCAAATAGCATCTTTCTTTTTTGGAGATAAGGGTAACCCCGATATGAAATCCATCGTAACTTTGTCCCATTTCCACTCAGGTATCATTACTGGCTGTAGTAGTCTTGATGGTACTTGATGTTCAACTTTAACCTGTTGACAAACCAAGCATCTCGACACAAATTCTGAAATGTCTCATTTCATGCTTGACTACCTATACAACTGTTTCAAATCATTGTACATCTTAGTACTCCCTGGATGAACAGACAAGCAACCACTGTGTGCTTCGTATAAAATTTTTTGTATAAGCTCGGGATTCCTCGGCACAAAAATTCTACCTCGAAACAGCAAACAATCATCGGACCCAATCTGATACTCTGAATCGGTAGTCGACTCGCACTGTACTCTTTTAGCTTGTAATTCATTGTCACATTTCTAAGCTTCACAGATTTGCTGGAGAAACACCGGTTTAGCTTTTAACTCAGTTAAAATCAAACCATCATCAGATAATGTCAATCGTGTGTTTCATTGCTCTCAAAGCGAACAAAGATTTTCTACTTAGAGCATCCGCGACTACAATCGCTTTCCCCGAATGGTAATCAATCACTAACTCATAGTCTTTCAATAATTCGAGCCATCGTCATTGTCGCAAATTCAAATCTTTCTGAGACATTAGATACTTCAAACTCTTTTCATCAGTAAAGATATGACATTTTTCACCGAACAAATAATGTCGCCAAATTTTCAATGCAAATACAATTGCGGCCAACTCTAAGTCGTGCGTCGGATAATTCTTTTCATGCAGTTTTAACTGTCTGGAAGCATAAGCTATCACTTTGCCTTCTTTCATTAAAACACATCCCAAACCGTTCAATGAAGCATCACTGAAAATCACAAACTCTTTACCCTATTCAGACTGAACTAAAACTGGTGCTTCGGTTAAAAGTGCTTTCAACTGATCAAAACTCTATTGACATTTCTCAGACCACTCAAACTTCACATCTTTTTGCAATAAACGAGTTATCGGTGTAGCTATCATCAAGAACCCTTTTACAAAATACCGATAATAACCAATTAATCCTAGAAAACTTCTAACCTCGGATACATTTCTTGGTGGTTTCTAGTCAACAACTGCTGAAATCTTACTCGGATCAACTCGAATGCCTTTCGCTGAAACAATGTGTCCTAGAAATCCAAATTTTCGGAGACAAAACTCACATTTACTGAATTTAGCGAACAATTGCTTATCTCTCAATGTTTGTAACACAACCCTCAAATGTTCAGCATGCTCAGATTCATCTCGAGAGTAGATCAGAATGTCATCAATGAATACAACTACGAATCTGTCTAAATACATTCTGAAAATTCTATTCATTAAATCCATAAAAACTGCAGGAGCGTTAGTTAATCCGAATGGCATAAAAAGAAATTCATAATGTCCCTACCTGATTCTGAACGCAGTTATCGGCACATCCGAATCTTAACCCGCAACTGATAGTAACCAGATCGCAGATCAATCTTTGAAAATACTGTTGATCCTTTCAACTGGTCGAACAAATCATCAATTCTCGACAAATGATACTTATTCTTGATCGTAACCTTGTTAAGCTGATGATAGTCAATACACAGTCTCATTGATCCATCTTTCTTCTTGACGAACATAACTGGTGCACCCTAAGGCTAGAAAATCGGTCATGCAAAACCTCTATCTGTTAACTCTTGCAATTGAGCTTTCAATTCTTTCAATTTTGTCGGAGCCATTCTGTACGGAGCTATCGATATCAGTGATGTTCTCGGTACTAACTCAATATTAAATTCAACCTCTCTGATCGGTGGTAACCCGGGTAATTCCTCTGGAAACACATCTGGATATTCACAAACCACTAGCACTGATTCAGTCTTCGATTCAGACACTTTTGTATCAAGTACATAAGCACGGTAAGCTTTGCAACCTTTTCCTCACATATTTCTGTGCTAGCATCATCGATATCACAACAGGCAACCCACTCGAATCATCAGATTCAATACGAAGAATTTTACTATTCTGACATTTCAACTCAATAGTCTTTCGTCTACAGTTTACAACAGCATCATGCAGAGTCAACCAATCCATACCCAAAATCACATCAAAATCATCAAATGGTAAAAGCATCAAATCAGTTGAAAAACAATAACCCCGTGTTATTGAAGGACAATTCTTGCAAACTTTATCAACTAAGACATACTAGACTAAGGGGTTCGATACTTTAATCACAAATTTAGTTGACTCAACAGGTAAACTCTTACTAGACACTAAATTCATACAGACATATGAATGAGTCGATCCAGGATCAATCAAAGCAATTACATCAGTGTCATAAAGAGAAAATGTACCGGTGATAACATCTGGTGCTAATGCATCTTCGCGAGCAAGAATTGCGTAGGCTTTGGCTGGCACTCGAGCCTCTGATCTCACAGAAGAATCTTTTGTTGCACCTTTACTACTAGTTTCATTTCCAGTATTTCTAGTTGGTCTCCCTCTGGCAGCTGTATTACTCCGCCTTGCATTCAGAAGTTTGTCTTTCTCGGGTAGCTCAGGACAATCACGAATAAAATGATCTTGCAAGCCACATTTGAAACAGGCTTTATTATTCATCCAACAATCTCCAAAATGTCGTCTTCCACACTGTTGACACTCAGGT
This sequence comes from Gossypium sturtianum, assembly GCA_025698515.1. Taxonomy (NCBI): domain Eukaryota; kingdom Viridiplantae; phylum Streptophyta; class Magnoliopsida; order Malvales; family Malvaceae; genus Gossypium; species Gossypium sturtianum. The sequence goes on from CM046955.1 coordinate 39,757,842, forward strand.
TCGTTGGTTTTGACACTACCAACACTTGATATTGAAGTGGCTTGAGCTTTCGGACTTGTGTGTTGCTTCCAACAATCTCTGTTAGAATACCCCACTGAAGCAGTCGAACGGTTATAAGAATCCCTTGATTTCTTTGAAAAGGTATGATAGGGTTTACTCATTGACCTCTTTCTCGTGTCTCTAGCCTCAAAATCAGCTCTTCTCTTTTCTTTGCTAAGCTCATCGGCTTTGCAAGCTCTATCGACTAACACAACGAATTCTTTCAGTTCAAGAATCCCGACTAGAAGCTTAATGTCTTCATTCAACCCATCTTCGAACAGTTTACACATAATTTCTTCAGTGGAGACGCACTCTTGAGCATACTTACTCAGTCTCCTGAATTCTCTTTCATACTCAGTTACGGCCATACGACCCTGTTTCAATTCTAGAAATTCTTTGCGCTTCTGATCAAGAAACCGTTGACTTATATATTTCTTTCTGAACTCAGCCTGAAAGAATTCCCACGTGATCCATTCTCTCGGCACCAAAGATATTAAAGTGTTCCACCACTGGTATGCAGTATCTCTCAGAAGAAATACAGCACATTTAACACATTCCACTAGCGTACAAGACAGTTCATCAAAAACTCAAATTGTATTCTCAAGCCAGAACTTGGCTCTCTCAGGATCATCGTCAACTATAGCTCTAAACTCTTCAGCCCCGTACATTCAAATTTTATCAACAGGTGGCTTATTCATACGCAAAGATTCTAAACCTTGAGGAGCTACGGGAACCGGTTGGGGAATAGGTGGGGGTAGAGGTTGCTGAGCAGCCGGATTCGTTCCGAAAAACTAAGAAAACAACTCATTCATCATTTGGAAGAAGGCATCCTTGGCCTCTCCTCCTCGACCCTCAGATACAGGTCTCGATTTAGATGTGCTACTCCATGAATGGAGGCTGGCGCATGACTTTCTACATCATCAGAAACTGCTCGATTGGGATCCATTTCTATATGAAAACATGATTTAAAACTGTCAGGAGATATAACACTATCACAGGTTAAATATGGCATGTATAGCTAGACTCACACACGCTACATTAGTCCGAGAATCCACTAAACCATAGCTCTGATACCAATAAATGTAACACCCTAACCCGTATCCATCGCCGAAATAGGGTTACGATGCATTACCGAACTTATTTCTTAAATAATCATACATTTCATATACATTTCTCAAATCCAAACAAAAATCATTCAAATACAATCATATAGTCCCTAACACAAGCCTTCGAGGCCCAAAACAAGCATTAGAAGTTGTTCGAGACTGAATTGAATACTCGAGGAAATTTTGGAAAAAAATTGAAAAATTTCATAGTGCAGGGGACACACGCCCGTGTGGACAGGCTGTGTGTCTCACACGGCCAAGAGACACTCCCGTGTCACAGGCCGCGTGGACATTCGAAATGGGATCACATGACCGTGTCCCAGCCCGTGTCAGACCCCGTGTAACTCTCTGACTTGGGTCACACGACCAACCACATGCCCATGTGACTAGCCCGTGTACACTTCGAAATGGCCTCACACGCCCGTGTGCCAGGCCGTGTGCTAGGCCATGTGAAAACTGGAGGGTATATTGACTTGTGCCACACGGCCAAGCCACACGGCCAAGCCACACACCCATGTGCTAGGCCGTGTGAAGCTACTGACTTGGTTTTTAAATAAACATCCGGGGACAAACGACCGTGTCACCTGGCCATGTGTCATACACGGCTGAGACACACGCCCGTGTCTCAACCCATGTGGAAAAAAATAGTCTATTTTTCCAAGCCACATTCCTTGCCCGAATATGCAACAACCTAAACACATCATCAAATAGCATATGACTATATCATCAATGAGTATTTAAACCAACCATAACCAAGTCCAAATCATGCTATACCAATACCAAAAAATAAAAATGCTTATAAACATCATAATTGGGCATTCAAATCATACCAATACCACACCCAAAAATCACCTAATGGTCAATTTCATATATGCACCATTTTGCCTAATACTTAGCATGCTAATCACATGGCTAAGCACACATGTTTACATACCATCATATACCAAATCAAGCCATATTAAATGACTTAATTACATAACCAGAACATATAGGCTTTCATTAGCCAATAGATCTATACATGCCATATAACCAAAATACAAAGTTCAAAAATACCAAACAACGGCTGGATAGTGTGATGAGATCTCCCACAAATTCCAATTCGAGCAAGCTTCGAAATCACTATAAAACACGGACAAGTAAACAGAGTAAGCTATTAAGCTTGGTAAGCTCGTATGGCTAATAAGTACAACTTACCATTTAATCATAATTTATGTATTTAAACATGGCATAATGCAACTCAACTTAATCCACAAACCTAACACATATTCATCCATAAGGTTAGACATAAAAATTCACCATTTTCATAGATTCAATGCTTATATGATTCATATACATACCTGTAATGATAGGTATCAATCTCTCATTCTTTCATACATCAATATACCCGTTGAACCATTTGGAATACTATTGGATACTCGGGAATCTCGCACACTAAGTGCCAATACAAGGTTGAAACCATCTCAATCTCATATCTCATATAAATGCTCACTCTCGAGCTATCACCGAGTCTGCTCACACAAGCTGACGGTAAAGACATAGCTACACGGTGTCGCTGCTCACGTGTTTGACGAGTAATCGCAACACATACTCGAAAAACTCAAAGAATCGTAGAACGCGTTTTACCAAAGACTCAAAACATGGTAACCCCTAATGACATGTCATTTGTATCCTATCTATTCTTAAGGTTCAACTGAGATTTATACATGGTCGATAACTCGTCGAGAATTTTCGTGGTGTCGTATCATCTGAAATATAACAATTAAGCATTTAAACACATTTAATTTAATGCTTATTAAAAATACGAACTTACCTCGATCACAAAAATGACGAAATAGGATCAACTAGTCCGACACTTTATCTTTACCTATATCTAGATCCGTACGAGGCTGAACTTGATATAAATAATCAAATTCAATCCATTTACTACTCATTCTATTCAATTTAACCCGAAATTCATATTGTGGAAAAATTACTATTTTGCCCCTAAACATTTAACGTCTTTACAATTTAGTCCCTAGGCTCGTAAAGTGAAATTCATTCAATTTTATCCCTACCCAAGCCTAGCCAAATATTAAACATACTTATAGCAGCCCATATATTTCACATATTCACACTTTTACCACACAAATTATTACATTTATCAATTTAATCCTTAATTTGCAATTTCATTCAAAATCACTTAACAAATGTTGTTTATCTAACAACAATCATTCATTTTCTACCATTAAAATTCTAAACACATACACTTTCAACAATGGTGAAACACTAATATTTTAACAGTTTCACAAATTAGTCCCTGGGCTAGCTAGATTAAGCTACAACGATTCCAAAAACATAAAAATCATTAAAAACGGATCAAAATTCACTCACCAACTGCACACACAAGCTTGGCCGAATGTGAAGGATGAAAAATGGCTTCTTTTTGCTTAACAATCGATTAAGGAAGATGATACCAAATGATATTTTAATTTTGGTTTTAATTATTATAACCTTATTTGCATAATTACCTATTTAACCTATTAAAACATTTATAATTACACTTATACCAAGCCATGTACATCCACTATCAACATAAATGGTCTAATTACCACATAAGGACTTATACTTTAAGGTTCTATAGCTATATAATACCTTTAGCTACTAGAACACAACTTTCGCACTTTACGCGATTTAGTCCTTTTTTTTCGAATTAAGCATGCAAACGTTAAAATTTCTTAATGAGACTTTTATACAATCATAATGTCATGCTGTAGACCTAAAAATAATTATAAAATAAATATTTTGACCTCAGATTTGTGGTCCCAAAACCACTGTTCTGATTTTACTAAAAACGGGCTGTTACAATCTTAGGATAGACTTTTGTAAAATTTTCTTTTGTATAATTTTCTTGTAATTCATCCCTTTGTACATTATTATAGTTTTAATGAAATATATATAATTTTCTCCAATATTTGTGTTTTTTCCTTTATCCTTTCATTTCATAATTCCTGTTGGTGCCATGATATTATATTGATTAACAAATAACATTTGGAAGGTGTCTTCTATTTTTGGATAACCTTCTGTGTTGTGAAGTAGTGGATATATAATTTTTGTACTTGGGAAATTTAATTGTTAACAAAATGGATGGTTCACTTTCAGGTGTCTGGTTATCTTTATTTAGTCCCTTGGAAGTGTATTAGAAGGACATCATGTACGTTTAAGAGCATTTAATTCTGGGCTTGACAATGACATTTAAGGTAGTGGCACCAATGATGATGCCTTACCAATAATGTCTCGTTCGACCATGTGTTACTTCTATATTGGATGGTACCATGGCATCATTTAATTTCATTGAAACACACTATTTGACTGGGAAGGTCGATAAAAAACCTTCTCTTCTTCTTCATCTATTTATTTCTTGTGTTGTTATTATGTTGTTTTGCTTTCATCGTTCTTTTTCCAAAATCTCTTTTATTTCACATCATTTCTCTTCTTTTCCGTTCAAGTTTTATTCTCAGGGTAAGAATTTTCCTTTTCTTGTTGTTTTTTTGCTATTTATGATGTCTTTTTTTATAACTCAATCCAGTTCATCGAAAGTTTCTGGATCTCTGATGATCAAAAATCGTGAGGGTGAAATGAGTTCTTCTGGAGGTGCTAGTGGTGATAAGGCAGTGAATCCTTCTTGAACGACATGGGTGGCTACTCCTACTAGGTAATTTTGGTGTACCACTACGTCCAATGAGTCTACAAGGATGCTCTAGGCTAGGGGGTCCACCACAAGACAATTATGAACAAGATATCTTGAGTGGAGGGGAAGAATAATTTAACAATACTTACCAAAATCCTACATGGTTCCAACTCCGTTTGCATGCTTTAGAAGGGGGCTTTACCCTTCTGTCGCACCCTTTTAAACGAGAGGTGTTAAACTTATACAAGATATATCTCGAGCAGGTATCTGGTATCTCTTAGTAGTCATTGACTGGCTTCATCATCTTGTGTTAAAAGAGGGGAATGAGTATGAAGCTTAAAATGTTTCAAAATCTATTCTAGCTATTTGAGGGGAACCAAAAGAAACAACCTAGGTTGTAGTGGTTTTGACGTCGGTTGGGTCACCTTCAAGCAAAAAATATATTATATGGGAAAACTAAACTTCAAATGATCGTTCCAAGTATGTTGTTGTCCAACTAAACTTCGGGGATGATTTTAGTTTCTCCATCGAATGGCTTCTACCTCTTAAAGATATATACAACTTCAAACCCTCTATAGTCGATAATCCAGAAGCTTAACTGCAATTCAAGATCATTAATTGGAAGGTTTTTCTTGTTGGTCCCCAGGACATCTTCCTTCGGAGGTATTCAAATATTGTCGTTTAATACGGGAGATTATGGGTGCATTAACAAAGATCTCCGAAAGGATTTAATCTAGGGGAACATTGGAGAAATCAAGCTGAATCCTTTCCCTTCAACAGTGGTTTCCCTATTGTAACAATCTAATTTCGATGAAATCGGAACAGTGGTTTCGGGACCACAAATTCGAGCCAAAAATAAAATTTATTTTTTATTTTATTTTATGGTCCGTAATATGATAGAAATGTCATGTGAAAATTATGATAAGAAAATTTTACCGATTATATGCTTAATTACGAGAAGGACTAAATCACATAGAATGCAAAAGTTGAATTCTACTAGCTAGAAGGATTAAATAGCTATGGAATTCAAAACTTGAGGTCCTTATATGGTAATTAGACCATTAATAAAAAGTATGTAGATGCTTTGGTGACTCATCCATGGAAATTTAGAAAAAGGGCAAGGACTAAATTGGAAATTGAAATACTTTAATTAATTAAAAGATGATAAAAAGAAATATCATCTTATTTTCTCATCTTCTTCCCGAATAATACATGGAAACCCTAGGAGAGAGAGAAGAAACTTTCATGGCCAAATTGGGTAAGTTTCCTTGGCCTGTTTTTAGTAATTTTGATATTTTTGAAATCGGGATAGCTTAATCTATCTATTTGGGGGATTAATTTAAAAAGTTATCAAAGTATGGAAATTGGGTCATGGATGAATATGCCGAAAATTAGAAATTTATGGTAGAAAATGAAAGGTTGTTGATAGATACACAACTTTTATAAAGTGATTTTTGATGAAAACATGATTTAGGGACTAAAATGTAAAGTTTTGAAATTTGATGAAAAATTCTAAATTTTTATGAATACATGTGCTGTAAATTTTGTGATGGAATTTTGGTTAGGCTTGTAATAGGGAGTAAATTGCACAAATTTCATTTTCCGAGCTTAGGGATGAAATTGGAATTTATGGAAAAGTTAGGGGCAAAATGGTAATTTTGCCTAGTATGTAAATTTAGTCCATTTGTATATTAAATGTGATAAATTGATGTTAAATTTACTCGTATAGATCCGGATAGACCAAATTCGGAGCTAGAACGAGGAAAAGAGGAAAATGTCAGATTAGTAGATTTTATGTACACGAACATTTGTCGAGGTAAGTTCGTGTAACTAAATTTGTGTATATCTGTATGATTGAATTAAATGTTGTGTTTTTAAATTGAACAAATATTATATATATGACATTGAAAATATATATGACAAATCCCGATCAATGATAATGCCCGAAAAATGATAAATGGTAAAAATGTTACCTTTTTATGCTTGAATTGAATGTGAAATGTGTTTATTTGAGTATTGTGAATATTATAAATGTATGAAATAATTACATACCTGAAAATTGTCTGATAAATGTCAAGTTCTGTTTGAATAAATGAAAAATCGATGGATATGTGATTTCTCGAAATGAATGAGGTCCTGCATTTGTTGCAGAGTGGATTTAGCTCGGACGAGAAATCCTATTGACCTCATTTCTGAAAGGATTTAGCCCGAACGGGTAATCCTATTATAAGTCCTCTCGAGCATATGTTATGGATTGGATTTAGCCCGGACGGGTAATCCAAATTGAGCTCTTTAGAGCATATGTCATAAAAAGGATTTAGCCTGGACTGGTAATCCTGACTAAGCTCTATTGAGTATATATTGTAGACAGGATTTAACCTGGACTGGTAATCCTATTGTATATATGTGTGGCTCGAGAGTGTACTCTCTGAAATAGTACCTTATGGGTACCACTGAATATGAATTGACGGATTTACCGATTTGTACACTTTATGTGTACTACCTTTGTACCCATCGATATTCCGAATAAATTTAACGGGTAAAAATCTTGACATGAGAGAATATGAATAAGAAATGAGTTGTTATACGTATTTGTCTGAAATACATGAGAATGATGATATATGTCATTTAATATATGAAAACATGAGAGGATGATATTTGAACATGGAATTCATTTGATGAATATGCTCATCCTTGAATGTAGACTTGTATACTTTGAGTGTACTACTACTCGTATGACAATGATATTTTGAGTAAAACGAGTAAAGTTCTGATATGAAATAATCTGAACTCGAGATGTGTTATATGAAAATATACTTGAGATGTAACGAAGTGATTTATACATGTTTTGGAAAGATATGTGCATGGAGACTTGATTGTTAATGAGCCCATACATGTTTTGATGTTATTATGGAATATATGACTAACAAGGGAAATGAGGATATATGTAGGGCTTGAGGTCAAATTGATTTAATGTGCATTACATAGTTACCTCAAAATAGAATGAACGGTAAGTTAAGTACCATGTTATACGAACTTACTATGCATGTAATGCTTACTTAGTTTTATTTCCCTGTTTTATAGTAAATCGGAAGCTCATTAGATTGGAAACTCGGTGGAGATCACTCACACTATCCATCGGCCTATATCGGTATATATGGTAAATCAATTATGGTTGTAATGGCATGTATAGGTTATATTGGCCCTATTGGCTTGTAAATGTAAATGATGCTTGTAATCTAGCCATTGGAATGGCTAGTAATGGTTTGTTTTGATATATATTTGTAATTCCATACTATGGTAGCTACATATGTGTTAAGTAGTTGATCAAATTATGTCTAACATATGGACTAAACCAAAGTAAGATTGTAAACATGAATGCTTGTAATGATATGCCATGTTGAATGATGGAGTTTGCTTAAATGCTTGAAATGGTTGGTATTTGGATGTAAGTTTAAGTGCAGGTCATTGGTGTGATTTTGGGTGAGAAATGAAGCTAGAGATGGCTTTATTTCGTCCACACGGGCAGACACACGGGTGTGCATCTAGGCCGTGTGTGACACACGGCCTGGTACATGGGCGTGTGGTTAGGCCGTGTGTCCCCTGCACCTTAAATTTGAGAAACAGAATGCTCAGAGTTGAGCACACGGGTAGAGACACGGGCGTGTGTCTCAGCCATGTGGGAGACACGGCCTTGAACACGGGCGTGTGTCTTGGCCGTGTGAAACCTGAACCTAATTTTGAAAGGAATTAATTAACCACACGGCCTAGCACACGGGCGTGTGGCATGGTCGTGTGCACAAGAGAGAGTTACACGGGATCGAACACGGCTTGCAGCACGGGTGTATCCCAGGGTCACACCGGCATGTCCCCTGGACCACACGGGCATGTGAGCCTTGCACCTTGGAAAATTTTTGAAATTTCGCGAAAAAAATTCTTAGAGGTTCCTATTAAGCCCCGACTCGATTCTAATGCTCGTATTGGGCCTCGAGGGTCCATTTAAGGGACATTATGAATAATCTCGGTAAATGAATAATAATTGATGTAAATTACTTAAAAATGTTCTTAAAGTTTTGGTAATACTCCGTAACCCTTTTTCGGCGACGGATACGGGTTAGGGGTGTTACACCTATAGCTCGGATGCTAATAGGAAAAGCTCCTAAGCCTTGGAACCACCTAGTAGCTATAAGAGCTCCACCTGACCAAAAGTGGTTCGCGTTTAAGTCAGAAAAGAGGGATTCTTCGCCTCTCATTCCCCCGAGTGGAGATCCTTATGGAACCATCTGAGGTTGGACTGGTCAGTTCTTGAAGAATTCCACCTATGTTTTTCCTCCCACTAAGTTACCGAGAAGAAGGCGTTGTAAGATAAAATCTTATTTTTAATTTTTTTATGTTACTAATTTGTGACTGACTTTCTTTTTTAAGTAGGATTAACCATGAATAAAGAAGCATTTCACCAGAAGGCTGATGTTGGGGCCAAGAACATATGAAGAGGGTAGCTACCTCTCTTCCTACCCCAAGGAAATAGGTTAGTAAGAAAAGGAAATGAGCCTCTTCTGAAGACATTCCTCCCTTTATTGAGGATCTTATTGTTGAGGCTAATATTCAAAGTGGTGGTGACAATAAAAACCTCACCCATTCGCTTACCAATATTGTTGGCTTGGCCACCATTTCTTCTGCCAGAGAGGCTTCATCTCCTGCTGTTACTTTTATTGGCAACCCTTCTACTGCTGGGGGTTCTTTTTCTTCTCCTTCTCTTACCATTGTGCTTCTTTTTGTTGTCTTTGATGCTTTGGGTAATTTTATGAGCTCCGCTAATTTAGTTGAGTTATGTTTATGTTGCTACCATTAAATGTTTGTGCAGGGTCTATAGACCTAATGATGATTTTAATGCTAGCGCATGATCGAGTGCCTTAAGAGATGTTGGCTCTTCAGATGGCACTTGCCAAAGCAAAAGGTGTTGCTAAATCCTTGAAGAAGGAAAAGAGAGGATGTTCTTGAAGCTAAAAAGGCGAACTCTAGCCTGAAAGGAAAAATGAAGAACTTGACCGATGAAGTACAGGTTCTGAAAAATTAGCTAGAGGAGAAGAATAAAATGAGCCTTCAGTTAGGAGAGAGGGTTAAGGAACTGGAGGATAAGAAAAAATAATTGGAGGCTGACATAGCTAAGGAAAGAAGTCTCATGCTATGGATGAGGCCTGTTTTGCTTTGGCCTAGAGGAATGTGTTAGATTTCCTCTAGTACCAACTAGTATTGGCCTTTTAGGTTGTTTGTGTCCCCATACAAATTTCATTGTGTGAACACAACACCTTTCTTAGAGGAAAGTTTTGAAGTGATAGAGTTTGGCCTGCACAATCCAGACCCTGAGGATGAGGATTGGCAAGATTTTTTTAGATAGGCTTCTAATTCTCTGACTACTTCACTCAAGAAGGTCTTTTTTGAAGCAACAGTTGCTAGTATTTTTGTGGAAGGTGGTGAGTTTAATAAGGACATGGATGGTGGTAGCTTGGAAGCTGTTGACCCTTACTTTCATATTATTGGCCCATCAGGAGATGTTTTTGACCCCTCCTAGGGTAAAGACTATATTGTTGAGCTCGAGGGCTTTGTAAATGTTATGGACTAATAATTTTTTCTTTCATTTCTCCATTTTACTTCGTTGCTTTTGCTATGTTTCTTTAATTTAAAGCAAATGGAATTGCAGCATTTCGCTACTTAAACATTGTCTTATTCACTTAATAAAACTCGTGAAGCTATTAACTTTAAAGAAATTGTGTGACACACGTCAGAAGGTTTAGATATTCGGAAGGCCTTGTATTTTTTTTATTGTCGATTCTTGATGGAAACTTGTAGTGATTATTTGTGAATAGGATTTTTTTTCAATAACCCAATCGATATAGTTCTTTTGTAAAACCTCAAGATCACACTTGTAATGAAGATAACTTATTTGAATGGCTTGAAATGTGAAAACACATAGAGAATCCTGCTGCTACACATGGGGTAGACTTACGAGGGGTCTGCTTCCACCCATGGGGGAATGCTTATGGAAGGCCTACTCCCAGCACATAAAAGGGAAGCTTACAAAAGGTCTATTCCTAGTACATAACGAAGGCTTAAGTGGGGCTTGCTTCCACACATAGGGGAAGGCTTATAGAAGGCCTGCTCCCAGCACATAAGGGGAAGCTTATGGAAGGCCTACTCATAGTACACGGGGGAATGCTTACAGGGTGCTTGCTTCTACACATGGAGGAAAGCTTACGGAAGGCTTGCTCCCAACATATGGGGAGAGGCTTATAGAGGCTTGCTTCCACACATGAGGGAAGGCTTACAGAAGGCTCGCTTCCATACAAAAGGGAAATGGCTTACGGAAGGTCTTGCTCCTAGCACATAGGGAAGAGTTATGGGAGGTCTTGTTCCGAGTACATGGGGAAGGCTTATGGAAGGATGTTGAAGCTTATAATGTATGAAAAATAAATAAACGACAAATATTTCTTTGTTTATGCTATTCAAAATTTTACAAGGAAAATAGCAAAGATTATTTTCGATTTAGGATTACATGCTTGTCATTTATACGTAGAACCTTCGTAGGCTGCGAGCACAACAAGTCCATGGTAAATTTGTCCTATCTATTCACTTGATCCGATATGTGCCAAATCTGAAACCAGCTACTACCCGATATGATCCCTCTAATGGAGTCAATATCTTGCCTTTGTTTGCTGCCGGTTGACTTGAATCTATATTCCTTATGACCAGATCTCCTTCCAGAGATTCTCGCCTATGCACTGTAATATCCCGGGTTGGGGGGCTATTTTGTTGTTGCATGATATTGCATGTGTTGGTGTGCTATGTTGCTATTTCTATGTTTTAGGGGCTTAGTTGTAGGCTAGGAGTATGCCTGAGGGAATGGGAAAAATTTAGTTTTTGAACTTTAGGTGTAGGGAGCTGATGGAGCTGAGGATATGTATTTTATTTGGTGCTTGTTGCACAAGTGAGGAGCTGCAAGGTGGCAAGGCATGCGTTATTTGGGAGCTAGGTGTGGCGTCAATCGCATGAGGTGGAGGTCTTGTGTTCAAGCCGCAAAGACCTCACTTTTTGGCTTCATTTTGGACTGCATAGGAGGGAAGAGTTAGATGTAGTTCAAATTCCACTTTGGACCAAGTCAAAAGTTCAAATGTTGGGTGGAGAGTAATTGTAGGAGTAAGATTTGGTAAACACATTTGAAATGTGTGGTTGGGAGCTATTGGGGGATTATGGCCGAATTTGAGGGAGTTTGGAGTGGGGAGTGGACGGCTTGGTGTGGGGAGTTGGTAGCCGAAATGCATTTTTGCATTTTTGGCATTCTTTTTGGTTGTTTTCGGTCACACTTGGTAAAAGAGAAAGTTCCCTTCTAGTCTTTTGTGAGTCGAATTTCTTCAACAAAGCTTCTTCACACTTTCTTCTCGAACCGAAAAGCACAAGCAAATTTGCCGAATTTTTCTCTGTGGTTGTTTTTCTCAAACATCTTGGTAGCCGAATACCTATCCCTCCCTTTCTTCAGTGTGTAAACCAAAACTAGTATTCCCTCTTCTCATACCTCATTTTCTTCTCTTTTGAAACGCTAAAGCTGAAATTTACCTTGCCTAAACCGAATCTTCATTCATCCCTTCCATTTCTTTTCTTCTCAAAACCAAAAATAGAGGTGTTAAACACCTAGTGCCGATTTCTTCTTTCTATTGCTTTCAACTTAGCCGAATATTTCCCTCTCCCAAAGTAGTCTCCTTGGCCGAATATTTTGTTCTTCTTTGGTGCAAGCCTTGGCCGAATCTCTTGTGGTTCTCTCCTAGAAGTCCTATTTTGGCCGAATATTGGGTGTTGGTAAGCTCTTGGCCGAATGGCCATTCCTCTTTCTCTCAAGTGTTATGTCGATTTTGGTTTATGGAAGAGGGTTAACCATTCGCTTAAACATCTCATGTTAGGGGCAATCAGAGATTTCAAAGCGCTGGGCTGGAGCCTTTCCCCTTTGTTAATCGATTGGTAAGTAAGGGTAAGTGATTGGTATTATTTTATTAGTTCAATCTTTTGGTTTCGATTAAGTCAAGGGCGCACAAGGGATTAATCGTTCTTTTTAGTAGGGTGTGCCGATTGTTAAAAGAGGAACCATTGTTGGTTCGGGTTTGGTAGAAACCAAACGCTTGCAAGGTAAGGGTTAATCGATATACCCTTTGGTTTATATGGTTATGGCCGAATGGTTTAAGTGATTAACCCATGGTTGGTCGATTGTTTTTAGGAGCAAAAGGATCGAGGGTCTTAGACCTGGTTCTTAGGATTAAAACCTTCGCTATTTCAGGTGTGTAAACTAACACACTTCTGTTTAGTAATATGATTAATAACCTAATTACTTATTAAAGTGAAACAATATGATTGATGGATTTGGTACCCGATGGGGTATAAGCACGGATACGGGTAAGTCCGCTTCATTACGAGATCTCAGTAGTGATATATGTGATAACATGTTTTATGATGTAAATACCATGAGATGTCATTTGAGCATGTTAGCATGATTGCATGTTTTATATCATTTGCATTAGTATGACATGTGTGGGTGATATGAGAGGAGGGGGAATATGATATCCGTGTCTTTGGGACACTGTGTCTTTGGGACACCGAGGTTTGGCACCTCCAAAGGGTTTGGTACCACGCTTGATTTTGTGACTTCGGTCACCAAAGATTTGGTATCACATTTGTGTCTTTGGGACACCGGAGGTTTGGCACCTCATAGCGCCTCGTCCCGTGGCTTAGCACCACAAAAAGGTTGGCCCCACGCTTGATTATACGGGATTGACGCCAAAGCGATTTGGTATCACACGATGGGTTGGCCCTATCATCGGATTTGTGATCGCGGTCACCGGTGATTTGGTATCACACGCGTGTCTTTGGGACACCGCAGGTTTGGCACCTCATTGCGACTCGTCCCCTGTGGTTAACACCACCGTGGGTTGGCCCCACTTATGAGATACGGGATTGTCGCTAGTGATTTGGTATCACGCGATGGGTTGGCCCCATCATTGGATTATTCGTGACTTTGGGTCACCAAAGTGGTTTGGCACCACACTTATGGATATCGTGACTTTGGGTCACCAAAGTGGTTTGGCACCACCAAAGGTTTGGTACCACACGGGGTAGAAAGGTGATATGGATGGTTAGGATCGGGTGCATTGATTATGTTGCTATGAAATGATGTGTGTTAGCATGTTTTTTATCGGGAGTGGATTTATGCACCGAGTCTTGCGACTCACCCTCTCCTTTGACATTTCAGTGACACTTAGACGCGACATGAAGCCGGGATGGACTCGAGGTGCTCATGCCATGCTTTAATAAAGATTTGCTTAGACTTTACAAAATTGGGTACTTTAGCTTATTTATTACTATTTGGTTTTATTTTGGGTTGTAAATGGCCTTTAAATTAGGTTTTACTATGTTTATGCTTAAAGTAGCTTTCTAATATGCTTTAACAAATTAATTGAGTTAAAATTGCTAAAAACTTGGAAGGTCAACGGTTTCAAAACTATAACGCAATGTGTTTTAAACTTTACCATCTGGTAGCACTCTAAAACATTAAAATATGACAAAGCAATCATGCCAAGATTTCAAAAGTATAAAATATGACAAGGAGTTTTTCATCGAATCTTTAACCAGTAAACCTAACCTTCAAACGCGATTTTCCCCGTAACATGCCAGATTCGGTCGTGGTGTATTGACCGAGTTTGGGGTGTTACAATTGTGGTATCGAGCCAAGTTCAAAGGTTTCACTGTGGGCCCGAGGCCCAAAATGCTTTCAAAAGTCTGCTTTTAAGTGTTTTGTTTGAAATAAATGGTTTGAAGGGCATGACACCGAGTCTCCGTCACCAAATCCGCCTGTAAGTACCCTTACTATTTCTTGTGATTTATTGATGTGATTGGATGATTGCGGTAGTGGATTACTTTAGAAATCAAACCGATAGGATTCTCGTGAACTCGCGAAACAAAGCTTCTTTACTATTCATAAGACTTTGCTTTAAAATGGGAATAAATACCGATGCATAAAACTCCTAAATCGATACGAGAGAATTTAGTCATGAGCGCTAGAGGTGGACGTGGTCGTGGACGAGGTCGTGGTAGGATGACGGTTTCGAACCCGTAGGGTCCGGTCGTGGGTCGAAAATGAGATACTCGTACCGCCACCACCGGAGGTGGTGAGTTTCAAGATCGATCGATGACGCAGCGTCACAGCGATCGCCGCGAGTGTTGGAAAGGGTAGTTGGAGTAGGTGGTGGTGCAGAGCTAGGAAATCGGTGCTCGAGTGACTTCGTGCAAATGGGGCTGAATTTTTCGAGGTGTTTCGGTGTTGCTCCCAAAGATCGCTTGAGTATTGGCCGAGGCAACAGAGCGGATCATGGATGATCCGACTTGTCCGCCGAGAGAAGTCAAGGGCATAGTATCGCTTCTTCGGGATGAGTCATACCAGATGGTGGCTCACGGTTCGTGACAAATGTGGCGGCGCAGAGGATCCGACATGGGATTATTTCGTGGTGCATTTCGGGAAAAAAGTACATTGGAGCTAGCTACATCGACGCCAAGCAATAAAAGCATTTTTGAGGCTAGTCCAAGGAGTAAGTCTGCTTTCCGAGTATGAGGTGAGTTCTTGAAACCGAGCCAGATGCTAGGGTATTGTGGCTACCGAACACGAGAGGTGTGTTCGCTTTGAGGATGGTCCGAGAGACGAGTTGAGGTTACTTGATTGCTCCTCAACAGAGCGTGAGTTTGCTGTCCTGGTTGAGAAGGCTAAGGTAGCCGAGGGTGTTAAGGAGTCCGTGAGGCGGGCATGGACAGAAAGGCATAAGAGGAGCTTTGGGTCTTCCGGATCGCCGGGTAATCCTCGTAAAAGGGCTAGACAGAGTGGGCCGAATCCGGGCCTGTAGGGTTGTTGCCGCTAGTCGTGGACCGCCGCGTGTAACCATTGTGGGAGATATCATTGGGGAGGCCGCTGGACCGGTGGAAAAGGTTGTTTTGAGTGTGGTTCTCGGATCATCGTGGTGAGGGACCGCCCGCGTAAGTTGGCCAGATTGGCCCGAGAGTCGTACCGTACTCGGCTCAGAATAATGTACCGCCACCGCAGAGGGGCCGTGGTGATGGCGCAGGTAGTAATGGATCTGGTCGGGCGTGGAGCACCGCGGTGGTGCGGTAGTTCTCGACGCCGCATACCGGGTTAGTGTATGCGCAAAAGGCGCCGAGAGGGCGACGCGACCGGACGCCATAACCGCAGACGCTTTTGATCTTTGGTTCTCCTTTTACCGCTTTGATTGATGTGGGTTCGACGCATTCTTACATGGCCGTGAGTATAGTAGAGACCATGGACTTAGACTCGAGATATCTTCTAGGCGGATGACCGTAATTAGCCCTTTAGGTCACTCGTGGTAGTAGATAAGTCGTTTAGAGATGTACCCCTAGAACTCCAAGGGGTAGTGTTTGTCACGATCCGATGGAACCGCCATTTGGGGAGTTCGATTTGATTCTTGGGATGGACTGGTTGGTTAAGTACCAGCGGTTGGATTGCGCGCTAAGCGCATGGTTCTAAGGACGATCGAGGGTGATGAAGTGGCTATGATAGGTAATAGGAGAGATTACTTATCTAATATGGTGTCCGCTCTAAAGGCGCAGAAGATGGTGAGAAAGGGCCGTGAAGCGTATGTGGTTCATGTGTATGCCTTGGAGGCTAAAGAGTCTGCTGAGAAAAAGTCCGAACAGCTTAAGGAATTTGCTGATGTGTTTCGTAAGAACTTCCGGTTTGCCGCTGGATCGTGAGGTAGAGTTTGGGATAGATCTGTTATTGCCGAATCACGCGCTGTCTATTGCTCGTATAGGATGGCGCCAAAGGAATTGGTGGAGCTTTAAGGCTCGGGATCCAAGAGTTGTTGGACCGAGGTTTTATCAAAGCCAAGTGTTTCACCGTAAGGTGCGCCGGTACTTTTGTTAAGAAGAAAGATGGTACAATGCGGATGTGCATAGATTACCGCCAATTGAATAAGTCGACGATCAAAAACAAGTATCCGCTGCCACGGATAGATGACTTGTTTGATCACCGGCGGTGCAAAGCAAGATTTTCTAAGATTGACTCGAGGTCCGGTATCACCGCTTAAAGGTGAAAGAAGCGGATATTCACAAGACAGCGTTTCCTGACTCGGTATGGGCACTACAAATTTACGTAATGCCGCTCGGGTTGACTAACGCTACCGGCAAAGATTCATGGATATGATGAATAGGGTGTTTCAGCAGATCTGACCATTCGTGGTAGTTTTTATTGACGACATCCCGTGTATTCAAGAACGTAAGAAGAGCATGATGCGCATTTGCGCGTGTGGTAATCGCAGATTTTGAGGAGAAGCAACTTTACGCTAAGTTCGGTAAAGTGCGAGTTCGCTTAGAGAAGTGACTTTCTTGGGACATGTAGTGTCACCGAGGGGATTAGAGGGATCCTCGAAAAATTGAGGCGCTTTTGGATTGGAAACCGCCTAAGTCGCGTGGTGAGATTCGAGTTTTCTGGTTTGGCAGATACTACCGGAAGGTTTGTAGAGGGTTTCTCGTTGATTGCAGCACCAATGGCCAAGTTGTTAAGGAAAGAGGTTCCATTTGTTTGGACCGAGAAACAAAGGAGAGTTTCGACAAGCTTAAGAAGATTCTAACGAAGCTCCGTTTTGATTCAACTCGAGGTCGGTAAGGAATTCACGGTCTCATCGCGATGCATCACATACGGGGTTGGGTTGTGTGCCGATGCAGGAGGTAAGGTTGTGGCTTACGATCTCGGCAAATGAGGCCACATGAGGTCAACTATCCGACGCACGATCCGGAGTTAGCGGTCAGTAGTCTTTGCGCTGAAAGATTTGGAGGCACTACTTGTACGGAGAGAGATCAATAGTCTACACCGATAATAAGAGTCCAAGTACCTCTTGACTCGTAAGGATTTGAATTTGAGGCAACGAGATGGGTTGAGTCGCGAAAGACTACGACTCGCTCGATTGAGTATCATCCGGCAAGGCTAACGTGGTGGCGCACGCGTTGAGCCGCAAGGTTGTTTCGGACTTAAGAGCGATGTTTGCCCATTTGAGTTTGTATGACGACGGAGTATTCTCGCAGAGTTGCGCATTAAGCCTACTTGGGTTGAGCGATCGAGAGAAACAGCTTAGAGGATGAGGTTCTGAGTGCGCAGAGGTTGCGTGTGCAGGATGGTGGTTTGGAGGGTTATAGTTTGTCTAGTGATGGGGTGCTTTGTGTTTTCAAGGTAAAGCTTGTATGCCCAAGGATGTTGAGTGAGGCGGAGGATTCTTCAGACGCACATAGCAGCCCTCTTATGCTATGCATCCCGGAGGTAGTAAGATGTATAGGATCTCGAGAGAGCGCTTTTGGTGGCCTGGTCCAAGAAAGAAGTGACAGAGTGTGTTGGGAAGTGTCCGACATGTCAAGAAGGTCAAGGCCGAACATCGCTTGCCGTCGGTGGTTGCTTCACTGTGAAGATTCCTCGATGGAAGTGGGAAAGGATAACCATGGATTTCGTCGGTGGGTTACCGCTACGCCAAGCAAGAAGGATTCATTTGGGTAATTGTGGATCGATCGACTAGATCACTCATTTCATTCCGGTGAGAGTTGACTACTCACTTCGCAGGTTGGCGGCCGTATGTTTCAGAGATAGTGAGGTTGCACGGTGTGCCAAGATCGATCATCTCGGATAGGGATCCCGATTTACGCCAAGGTTCGGAAAGCGCTGCATCGTGCTCTGGCACGCGGTTGGATTTCAAAGACGGCTTTTCACCCGCAGTCTGACGGACAATCGGAAAGGGTTATTCAGATCTTGGAGGATATGCTGAGGGGTTGTGTTCTGGATTTTAGAGGTAGTTGGGAGGAGTTTCTACCATTAGCCGAGTTTGCCTACAACAACGCTTACTGCGAGCATCAAGATGGCACCATATGAGGCGTTGTATGGTAGGAAGTGTCGATCACCTACGTGTTGGACGGAGTTAGGTGAACGCCGCTTGTTAGGACCCGAGTTGGTTGCTTTGAGACCGAAAACAAGGTTAAGTTGATTCAGCTCGGTTTAAGGAAGCTTCGGACCGCGAAGTCTTATGCCGATCTTAAGCGGAGAGACATAGAGTTTTCTGTGGGGGATCAAGTTTTTCTGAAGGTCTCGCCATGGAAGAAGGTTTTGAGGTTCGGAAAGAAAGGCAAGCTAAGTCCGAGGTTTATTGGGCCGTATAAGGTATTGAGACGAGTGGGACCAATATGACGCCTTGAGTTGCCGCAGAGCTAAGTCGATCCACGACGTTTTCCATGTTTCGATGCTTCGGCGTTATCGTTCAGATCCGTCACATGTGGTAGCAGTGGAGGAGATCGAGGTAAATCCAGATTTGACTTTGGAAGAAGAACCTGTGCAGATTCTTGATCGGGATGTGAAGGTTCTGCGTAGAAAGTCTGTGCCTTTGGTTAAGGTTCTTTAGGCGGAATCATGGCGTGGAAGAAGCCACGTGGGAACCCGAGGATATGATGAGACAAAGCAGTACCCGCAACTCTTTTGATCGTAATTTCGAGGCCGAAATTATTTTAAGGGGGGTAAAACTGTAATATCCCGAGTTGGGGGGCTATTTTGTTGTTGCATGATATTGCATGTGTTGGTGTGCTATGTTGCTATTTCTATGTTTTAGGGGCTTAGTTGTAGGCTAGGAGTATGCCCGAGGGAATGGGAAAATTTAGTTTTTGAACTTTAGGTGTAGGGAGCCGATGGAGCCGAGGGATATGTATTTTATTTGGTGCTTGTTGCACAAGTGAGGAGCCGCAAGGTGGCAAGGCATGCGCTACTTGGGAGCTAGGTGTGGCGTCAATCGCATGAGGTGGAGGTCTTGTGTTCAAGCCGCAAAGACCTCACTTTTTGGCTTCATTTTGGACTGAGGCATAGGAGGGAAGAGTTGGATGTAGTTCAAATTCCACTTTGGAGCAAGTCAAAAGTTCAAATGTTGGGTGGAGAGTAATTGTAGGAGTAAGATTTGGTAAACACATTTGAAATGTGTGGTTGGGAGCTATTGGGGGATTATGGCCGAATTTGAGGGAGTTTGGAGTGGGGAGTGGACGGCTTGGTGTGGGGAGTTGGTAGCCAAAATGCATTTTTGCATTTTTGGCATTCTTTTGGTTGTTTTCGGTCACACTTGGTAAAAGTGAAAGTTCCCTTCTAGTCTTTTGTGAGTCGAATTTCTTCAACAAAGCTTCTTCACACTTTCTTCCGAACAAAGCACAAGCAAATTTTTGCCGAATTTTTCTCTGTGTTGTTTTTCTCAAACATCTTGGTAGCCGAATACCTATCCTCCCTTTCTTCAGTGTGTAAACCGAAACTAGTATTCCCTCTTCTCATACCTCATTTTCTTCTCTTTTGAAACGCTAAAGCCGAAATTTACCTTGCCTAAACCGAATCTTCATTCATCCCTTCCATTTCTTTTCTTCTCAAAACCAAAAATAGAGGTGTTAAACACCTAGTGCCGATTTCTTCTTTCTATTGCTTTCAACTTAGCCGAATATTTCCCTTCTCCCAGTAGTCTCCTTTGGCCGAATATTTTGTTCTTCTTTTGGTGCAAGCCTTGGCCGAATCTCTCTGTGGTTCTCTCCTAGAAGTCCTATTTTGGCCGAATATTGGGTGTTGGTAAGCTCTGGCCGAATGGCCATTCCTCTTTCTCTCAAGTGTTATGTCGATTTTGGTTTATGGAAGAGGGTTAACCATTCGCTTAAACATCTCATGTTAGGGCAATCGAGATTTCAAAGCGATCGGTTGGAGCCTTTCCCCTTTGTTAATCGATTGGTAAGTAAGGGTAAGTGATTGGTATTATTTTATTAGTTCAATCTTTTGGTTTCGATTAAGTCAAGGGTGACAAGGGATTAACTGTTTCTTTTTAGTAGGGTGTGCCGATTGTTAAAAGAGGAACCATTGTTGGTTCGGGTTTGGTAGGAAACCAAACGTTTGCAAGGTAAGGGTTAATCGATATACCCTTTGGTTTATATGGTTATGGCCGAATGGTTTAAGTGATTAACCCATGGTTGGTCGATTGTTTTTAGGAGCAAAAGGATCGAGGGTCTTAGACCGGTTCTTAGGATTAAAACCTTCGCTATTTCAGTGTGTAAACTAACACACTTCTGCTTAGTAATATGATTAATAACCTAATTACTTATTAAAGTGAAACAATATGATTGATGGATTTGGTACCCGACGGGTATAAGCACGGATACGGTAAGTCCGTTTCATTACGAGATCTCAGTAGTGATATATGTGATAACATGTTTTATGATGTAAATACCATGAGATGTCATTTGAGCATGTTAGCATGATTGCATGTTTTATATCATTTGCATTAGTATGACATGTGTGGGTGATATGAGAGGAGGGGGAATATGATATCCGTGTCTTTGGGACACTTTGTGTCTTTGGGACACCGAGAGGTTTGGCACCTCCAAAGGGTTTGGTACCACAGCTGATTTTGTGACTTCGGTCACCACGGTGATTTGGTATCACATTTGTGTCTTTGGGACACCAGAGGTTTGGCACCTCATAGCGCCTCGTCCCAGTGGCTTAGCACCACAAAGGGTTGGCCCCACGCTGATTATACGGGATTGACGCCGCTGATTTGGTATCACACGATGGGTTGGCCCCATCATCGGATTTGTGATCGCGGTCACCGGTGATTTGGTATCACACTCGTGTCTTTGGGACACCGAGGTTTGGCACCTCATTGCGACTCGCCCTCGTGGTTAACACCACCGTGGGTTGGCCCCACTTATGAGATACGGGATTGTCGCTAGTGATTTGGTATCACGCGATGGGTTGGCCCCATCATTGGATTATTCGTGACTTTGGGTCACCAAAGGTGGTTTGGCACCACACTTATGGATATCGTGACTTTGGGTCACCAAAGGGTTTGGCACCACCAAAGGTTTTGGTACCACACGGGTAGAAAGGTGATATGGATGGTTAGGATCGGGTGCATTGATTATGTTGCTATGAAATGATGTGTGTTAGCATGTTGTTTTATCGGGAGTGGGATTTATGCACCGAGTCTTGCGACTCACCCTCTCCTTTGACATTTCAGTGACACTTAGACGCGGACATGGGCCCGGATGGACTCGAGGTGCTCATGCCATGCTTTAATAAATATTTGCTCGTGACTTTACAAAATTGGGTACTTTAGCTTATTTATTACTATTTGGTTTTATTTTGGGTTGTAAATGGCCTTTAAATTAGGTTTTACTATGTTTATGCTTAAAGTAGCTTTCTAATATGCTTTAACAAATTAATTGAGTTAAAAGTGCTAAAAACTTGGAAGGTCAACGGTTTCAAAACTATAACGCAATGTGTTTTAAACTTTACCATCGGGTAGCACTCTAAAACATTAAAATATGACAAAGCAATCATGCCAAGATTTCGAATAGTATAA
Source organism: Gossypium sturtianum (assembly GCA_025698515.1). Lineage (NCBI taxonomy): Eukaryota > Viridiplantae > Streptophyta > Magnoliopsida > Malvales > Malvaceae > Gossypium > Gossypium sturtianum. The sequence continues at coordinate 39,780,128 of CM046955.1, forward strand.
AATATGACAAGGAGTTTTTCATCGAATCTTTAACCAGAAACCTAACCCTTCAAACGCGATTTTCCCCGTAACATGCCAGATTCGGTCGTGGTGTATTGACCGGGTTTGGGGTGTTACATGCACCTTGGTATAGTAATACTTGGCCACCTTTTTAGCTTTGATTGCTAGGTGAAAGGTTGTTTGATTTCTTGCTTCTTTCAAGAAATCCTGATCTTCCACAAATTGATGTGTCAAATTAGGCTCCTCTTTGCACTTAATGAGCTTGTTTTCGCTCAATTTATATGTTTTTTTTTTTGTTTTTAGCTTTAATAAATAAAAATGTCTCGTTTTTTCTCATTTTGTGACCCAATTTGGCAAATCGTGCCATGGTGAACCTAACAAGTTGATTAAGTGTTGCAGGGAATTGGCGGTGGTCTGAACGTGAAGAAAACATCACCTAGAAGGCGGGTATCGCAATATCAAAGCACGGAAGTCGTGATACCCTTGATAGCACTAAAATAAGGATATTAGAGGCCACCTACAGTGGTATCGCAATACCAAGGATAAGTATCGTGATACTGAGACCCCCAAGGCTTCATATTTCAATACTAACTTGGGTATCGCTATATCCAATTCAAGATATCATGATATCCCAGGATGTTGCAACATCCTGCCTAATGCAACAAAAAAATTGACTGTAAGGTTTTTTTTGTCCAACAACCACACCAATCAAAATTAGGCGCCTAAGGACATTTTCATTAAAAGTTAGGGTTGAAATCAAATATTTAAAGGCACTTTTGGTAGAATGAAAAAAAAAGGGAACTTTTCACTTTTGTTTCTATTATCTTTTCTCTATAGTTTTAGGTTAGGGTTAGGGTTTCTTTTCTTTTCTTTTCTTTTTCTTTTCATTTTTAGTTTAGGTTTTTCTCTTTTGTTTTTAGAGTAGATTTTAATCTTGTAGTTTCCTTTATTCTTTATTGTTGAAGATTTTTGTAAATAAGGATAGACAAAATCTTGGGCTTCAATGGATCTTCATAAATTAATGAGCATTTTCTTAAACCCATTGCTTTCATTTTATGCTTACAATACGTGTAACACCCCTAACCCGTATCCGTCGCCGGGCTAAGGTTACGAGGCATTTCCAAACTAATCGTAACTTGGAACAGACATTCATTTGAATTCAAGCACAAAGCAATATGATCTTTTCTAAATTTTTTTTATCCATCCTCTTATTCCTTACAAATCAAACTCATATATATATATATGGATCACATAATCAACCAAAATCACTTCATATTTTTTTCTAGTCATATCACATGTACAAATCATGCTTCAATATTTAACCATATTAATATCATCTAAATAATCACATATTCAATTTAACAATATGCAACAAGTCATATTACAAGAACTTAATACATAAAATGTCCAAACCACATGACTTAAACATTAATGGCATTTATAAACTTAAAACTTATCTCAAAGACATATATATCATTATAACATATATCGAACATAAATCAAAACAAATATAACATAAGTTGATTATTAATCATATTAATTCAATATATACACATATTAAACCAACCGAACTATATTATACCATTTAATATTCAATTGTATATACAAGCATAGTAACATTTCATCATGGCTTTAACATACTACTAATTAATAGCAACATGATGCGCCTTTAAATTCAATCAATATAAACCATATCACATACTTAAATACCACTCATTTAAACGACATTGCACACATTTAAAATAGCACAATTTAAAATCGACATATTCCTTTACCAATCATAAAACCATGCGCATATGACCTTGCTATCATAAACCAATTTGAACACAAATAACAACTAAAATCACATATTATTCACATATCAATTTATATGCATTAGATTGTACCAAAAATTTCATTCATACCACAAACTAAGTTAATCTACAATCGGACAATTAATATAACATATAATACATAATATATTTATTTAGGTGTGTTATAAACCAAAATGACATGCTTATAATTTATTATCATATCCTTAACCTCATTTGCATATTCACTTTACTTATCAACCAAAACAATCATATGGCATATTCATTATTTATCTATTACCAACCGTACCTATTTAGTCAATCATTCAAGCATAATATATATGCATACATTGCCAATTCAAACCTAATCAATATAACCTCTACACATTCGGACTTATAATCATCCAAATCATACACATTCGGACATATAAATATCTTCTAACCTTTATATACATAGTTCATTTTATAAGACCTAACCGAACTCACTTAAATACCAAATCCAAACATACCATACATATTATATATATATATATCAAAACCTTTACCGTAATATTAACTAATCATAGCAACCATAAACTGCATATAAATAAGCCATGGTTGAAATGATAAAACCAAACACATTAAACACTTAAACATGAACTCATATAACCGAATCTAAACAAAATGATTAAGCCATTTTCGCATGGCTATATATATATACATGACCAAAAAATCAAACTTAAAGATTCCATCTATGCTATACATGCCATAAGCCCAGATTCAACTTAGTAAAATACCGAAAAACTGTCGATAGTGTGAGTAGTCTTGCTGACGATCCCCGAGCTCGTAACATATATCCAAATCTATAAATGTATAAACAAGAATACACACAGAGTAAGCTATTTAAGCTTAGTAAGTCATAAGCAATTATATATTTACCAACTATTATATATTAACACTAAGTTAGCAAAACCGAATATACATGTTCTCAAATACAAGGTTATCATTTAAATCTTCCATACACATATTGTATGGCTAATTGTACAAATACACATGAACTTATACAAATCTCACTATTAAAATCTCATATACCCCATTTGGCTGAATATACACAATCACATATACATTCACATTTTTCACATTTGTAACTTTAACATCTACATAATAAATTCAATAACTGACTTACCTTATTTTCACATACACAAGAGCATTTTGTCAATTTTCTTGCTCAATAAACATCACATATGCACTTACCAATTTGGACGAATATAAAAGACACATCTATGCTCATTTCTAAAATCAATTCCATAATGTCATACTATTCATTTATAGGGTCGAATACACTTACTAAAATTTACATATATTCCTCAATTGTACCACATATAGCTAGTATCAAATAACAATTTACTAATTTACCTTATCTCTCACAACCATTAGATTTACACATACCTGAACATTCAGCTCATTTGCCGTATTTAAATTCCACATCGTAAAAAAAATATATTGAAGCATATACTTATAATAAATCACCAAGCAACAAGCTCCGCTAGGCATAAAACTCCGATATTATCCACCCAAGACAAAGCCCGCTAGACCCACTGATCCGATATTTATTCACCTAGTAATAAGCTCGCTAGGCACGAAGCCCGATTAATTTCACCAGCTCAAAGCTTGCTAGGCCCAAAGCCCGAATAACGATACTATAAAGCTGTCACCCACACATTTCATATATCGAAACTTTTATACACTTCATAATCTTTGTATGGATTTTCTAACATCATATCTCAATCGAATCAAACTCAAGTATATTAAAGTCTATTTTTACTCACATTCGGCTACTTCAAATTAATGCTACTAAATTTCCAAATCGGTATATACTAAGTTATATACAAAATTTACAATGCTTTATTGCTTAAAGACTTACCTCGGACGTCAACGGTTAGTAAAATTGACTAATCGACTACTTTCGTTTTTCCCTGGTCCAGATCTGATTTATCTGGTTCTTGATCTAAACATATTCAAATTAAGCTTGTTTAAACACCATTCCATTCAATTTAGTCTAAAAACGCATAAATGGGTAAATTACTATTTTACCCCTAACATTTACAATTTTTTTACAATTTAGTCCCTATTGCACAAAACACAAAATACATCAAACTTCTTCATACCCAAGCTATGCCGAATTTTACCCATGACTATACAAGCCCATATAATTCATTAATTTCACATTTTAGTCCCTCAAACTATTATATTTGCAATCAAGTCCTAATTACTAAAAATCATCAAAAACTCCAATACAACATATGTTAATCTAACACATATTTATCATAATTCATCCTCAAACAACATAAACAACAAACTATCATCAATGGCTCAACTCAAAATATTCATCAAACTCAAAAATTAAAACATGGGTCTTGAAGATTTCTAAGCAACGATCTCAAAAACGTAGAAATTATCAAAAACCGAACAAAAACGAACCTTGATTGAGCTTGAATAAGAGCCGAAACCTAGCTTGGTTTCTTTCTTTTTCTTTTCTTTGTTATTCAGCCATGGAATAAAAAAAGAAATGAAACTATGGCTTTCTTATTTTATTTTTATGTCATTATATTATAATATGACATTATTATACATTAATATATATTTTTAATATAACAAATAATATATAAAACATATAATGATGGCATGTTGCCGTCCACTACATTTGAAAATGGGCTTTTTGCCCTTTAAGGACTCAATTTTAAAAAGCCACTATCAACTAAGCACTTTACACTATAGTTTGTAACTTTTATATTTTACGCGATTAAGTCTTTTTATTTAATTGGACACCTAAACGACAAAATTAAATCACGAAAATTTAACACAAACAAATTCAGACATAATAAATACGAAAAATAATTTTAAAATATTTTTCGGACTCGGATTTGTGGTCCCGAAACCACTTTTCCGATTAGGGTCAAAATCGGACTGTTACAACTCTCCTCCCTTAGGGATTTTCGTCCTCGAAAATCTTACCAGAAAGTAGATTAAGGATTTGCTTCCGCACAATACATTTCAAATTCACACATAGCTTCGGATTTCAAATCTCTTTAATCTCACAATTGAAATTCGATCGACTTTCATTGTACATCATCTCTAGCCGAGATCGCTTATGATCAGATTAAATTGTTTTCTTTTCTCGCTCAATTTCTTTGACGATATTAATCCCGTGGATCATTTTCTCACAAAACTCGATCCGTAATAACAGAGTTCGATGAATCGCTATAATAGCAATCTTTCTTTCTTAGTTGCTTTGAAACTCTAAATGACAATGACAAATAAATATTTCGAGAGTTTGAATTGCGTTTCGCGATTTCAATGCAATCTCATACTCACAGATATTGTAACTTTCCTCGAATCCCAATATGAGTTTCAGATCTCAATCCAAACAATGATAATTGGTACCATGTGTATACCTATCATCTCGTAAATGATAACTCTATAATCAACACTTTATTTCTATAATCAACAAAGTCGAAATATCACAGCTTCACACTCATTCATCAATATCATATCTTGGAATGTCGTGCATCATGTTACCCTCGCATTTATCAAATTAATCGACACTCGTGAGCCACCTATAACAATGGTTATACAGCCTCCGGAGCTTCTCGGTATAGACACTTTATCTCGAAGTAACAAATAATCATCGATTCCACATCCAAATTCAATCGAAATCAATTTATCTTTGAACCCCTTTTTAACTTATAATTCATCGACACATTTCGAATTTCCCAACTTCACTAAATAAACATTTATTTAGCCTCTAATTCAACTAACAACCGTTCATTACTTGATAAGATCAATCACATATTCATCGCTCAAAAAGCACACAAAAGCTTCCCATTCAAAACATCCGAAACTATAATCATTTCCTCGAATAAGAATCACTTACAGACTCAAAAGTTTTTCGACGATTCGGGCTAACTTTGCTGTGCCAAGTTCGGATCTTTCTCTGACATTAAACATTTTAAACTCTTATAGTCATCATATATATCACATAACTCTTTTCATGCATCTTTAACTATATGAAATCACAAGATATCTCTATACACTTTTTTTCATTAGAACACACTTCAAACCATTCATTAACATATGACTGAAGATCATAAACTCTTTATTCAACTCAGACGAAACTAGAACTGACATTTCGGTTGATAATGTCTTCGTGCAAAAGAAAGCTTCAACATTCGAACTAACTTTAATTTACCACAACATTTCTCAGATAGAATTGTTCCAATAGATATAATTCTGTATTAAATCTTCAAGAGTACAAATTCTTCTTCCATACTATCCTTCAACTCATACATGTACGTTCAAAATTTATTTCCAGTTCGTAGATAGATTCAAACACATACAACCCAATTAACTTTTCAATCAAATAATTCAGATCATACTAAACCACTGATTTGGTCTTTTTGAAGAAATCTTTTCTTCTCGTTAAAAGGATAACCCCAAACATATCATTATACAATTTTATCTTGATCTTCTATCATTTTTACTTTTATCAATGTCGAACCTTCACAAGAACTAGAAAAGAGTTTATAATGAAGCTGTCTCTTATATTAATCATCGAAACTTTGAATTCTACTGAAATCATCTTAACCAAATAGAAATCATTGGACCTTACTAGGAACGATGTATCAACCCTATAATAAATATTATCCCGACTATTAAGGAAGCATTTGAACACTGAAGAGAATCAAATATGATTTTAGTAGCAACCATTACAGAGACACAACTTCTATAACTCTGAGGATGGTACCACTGCACTCTTACATTTCAAGCCAGAAGTTATAATCATAATAAACATAGTCATCTCTGTCATATAGAGATCTCTTGCAGATAATCACATGGAATCATAAGAAAACTAAAATAGTGAAATTTCAACATATGGAGCTATACAGGATATCTGAAAATTACAACCCGTATAGAATGATATCAATTCCGATACTATCCCAGAAAATGTCCAGAAAGAACAATGTCACTCATAAATACTAAAATCCCCAGTAGGAGAAGCAATATAATCTTCACGTATATTCAACAGAACAATAACCAGTAGAAACAGAATATTAACTTCATACAGATTTTACCGTCGACTTTTATATCCACATAATGGAATAAATTATCAGAGAAAGACATCACAATGTCGAACATAACCCAAACAGATCTACGATGCTTTCGTCTATTAATATGTTTAGCTAATGTTCTCATACGATAAGACTTCCTTTTTGAAATTAAACAGTCACATATACTTCTGAGGAAAATTGTACACATAGAATGCCCAAAAGGAATCATAGTAACTACCCGATTATAACCATTGTATTCAACCATTAATACGATTCAATCATTATTCATCTATCTAATTCACATCATCGAAATTTTCACATTATCCCTTCACTACGTAAATCAATTCGAAAAAGCTTTCGATTAATAATTTCTTTAAATAACATACCGGATAGGTCATTTAATCGAGTTAACTTCTTCTATAATAGTGACTTTGCATAATCTGAATAGTCTTGAACTATCCAATATCTCTTTTAGTATCTTGTCTTCATTTGCTGATTTGTTCTCTTTTAAAACCACATTACTAATATTTCAAATACGGACTTACAGAACTCCACACTCATGAACTTATTCAATCCAAATCTTACAGATTTCATTATAACATTTTTACTGAAAAGGGGGGGGGGTAATAACGCCTCAAATTTAATTCGCACATAAATACACATAACACATACTATCACAAATAGCCGCTTTATTTCTAATTTCACATTCTCAAAACATTTAATAAAAATTTGCTTATAATCACTTTTTTTCTTAACACATATTTCATAAGCCAACTCAAATCACTAATTCACAATCGAAATTCTCATATAGCATCATAGCTCAAATGTCATAACTCATACGCTCATATAATTATAACATTTATCAATAACAAAAATGTCATACTCTTTGATTCATACCTTTACGAGTGTCAACTCATCACCAATATATTTTCACTCAAACATTTGAGTACACATTCCATACTATCAGAATTTAGCTCGGTTGGGAAGCATATCTGTCTAATTAAAATAATTTTCGTCAGAGTCGGGAGATATCACACTATCGCAGGTTAAATATGGCATGTATAGCTAGACTCACATACACTATGGTAGTCCTAGAACCGACTAAACCATAGCTCTGATAACAATCAAATGTAACACCCCTAACCCGTATCCGTCGCGGAGCTAGGGTTACGAGGCATTTCCAAACAAATCGCAACTTGGAACAGACATTCATTTGAATTCAAGCACAAAGCAATATGATCTTTTCTAATTTTTTTTTATCCATCCTCTTATTCCTTACAAATCAAACTCATATATATATATATATGGATCACATAATCAACCAAAATCACTTCATATTTTTTTCTAGTCATATCACATGTACAAATCATGCTTCGATATTTAACCATATTAATATCATCTAAATAATCACATATTCAATTTAACAATATGCAACAAGTCATATTACAAGTACTTAATACATAAAATGTCCAAACCACATGACTTAAACATTAATGGCATTTATAAACTTAAAACTTATCTCAGCACATATATATCATTATAACATATATCGAACATAAATCAAAACAAATATAACATAAGTTGATTATTAATCATATTAATTCAATATATACACATATTAAACCAACCGAACTATATTATACCATTTAATATTCAATTGTATATACAAGCATAGTAACATTTCATCATGGTGGAACATACTACTAATTAATAGCAACATGATGCACCTTTAAATTCAATCAATATGAACCATATCACATACTTAAATACCACTCATTTAAACGACATTGCACACATTTAAAATAGCATAATTTAAAACTGGACATATTCCTTTACCAATCATAAAACCATGCGCATATGACCTTGCTATCATAAACCAATTTGAACACAAATAACAACTAAAATCACATATTATTCACATATATATTTATATGCATTAGATTGTACCAAAAATTTCATTCATACCACAAACTAAGTTAATCTACAATCGGACAATTAATATAACATATAATACATAATATATTTATTTAGGTGTGTTATAAACCAAAATGACATGCTTATAATTTATTATCATATCCTTAACCTCATTTGCATATTCACTTTACTTATCAACCGAAACAATCATATGGCATATTCATTATTTATCTATTACCAACCGTACCTATTTAGTCAATCATTCAAGCATAATATATATGCATACATTGCCAATTCAAACCTAATCAATATAACCTCTACACATTCGGACTTATAATCATCCAACTCATACACATTCGGACATATAAATATCTTCTAACCTTTATATACATAGTTCATTTTATAAGACCTAACCGAACTCACTTAAATACCAAATCCAAACATACCATACATATTATATATATATATATCGAAACCTTTACCGTAATATTAACTAATCATAGCAACCATATACCGCATATAAATAAGCCATGGTTGAAATGATAAAACCAAACACATTAAACACTTAAACATGAACTCATATAACCGAATCTAAACAAAATGATTAAGCCACTTTCGCATGGCTATATATATATACATGACCAAAAAATCAAACTTAAAGATTCCATCTATGCTATACATGCCATAAGCCCAGATTCAACTTAGTAAAATACCGAAAAACTGTCGATAGTGTAACACCCCAAACTCGGTCTATGCGTTAAGACCAGACTTGGTATGCTACACAAATCGAATATACATCTAGTCATCTAATGAATTAAAGAAAACAGGTCTTCAAAAACTATTTTGGAGATGGAGTTTATCAAAAACCGAGGTTAATTTAAAATCTATGATTTTAGAACATAAGAGTTTATAATTTGATCTCAGAGAATTAATTGGTTAAATTTTTAAATAAATTTTAAAAAAAAAAGTTCAAAAGGACCTTGGAAACGAAATTTATAAAAGAGTTTTCACCGAAATTTTTACGAGATAATGATATTTAAGAAACCCTTTTTTTGTTTATACGTAATTTAAAAAAAACATTTATAAACTTAAAATAGTCCACTTTAAGTATCTAAAACATATTAAAATCCATCCACGAAATAAAATCCTTAAAAACCATACTAGAGGCCTTATTTCATCGCCAAAATAATAATTAAGTAATAATACTAAAGAGTAGTTTAAAATTCATAAAAACCATCGTTTGAAGTATGGCCTCCACGAAGTCATCCCCGGCCCAAGCCTCCATCAATTATCATTACCTGAGAAGGGTAAGAAAACGGGGTGAGTTACTTAGAACTCGATGTGTAACCCACTTACCGTGTCCATCGGGCCAAAACCATATAAGCATTTAATTGGGCTTGAGCCCATATACAAATATAACAATATAGCAATCATAAAATGCACGTGATATGCAATTCCCAACCAAGCCTAAATTTCCATCCGCTACACACCACTGCACATACCAACACACCTGTGGGGATCAAGTCAACCCACCCCGCCAAACACACCGATCGCAGGCATAAAGCCATTTAAAATGTTTGTGGCTGAGCCACCCGAACTAGATTTTGTGGCAGAGCAACCCGAACTAGATTTTGTGGAAGAGCCACCCGAACTAGATTTTGGTAGAACCACCAGAACTTCTCTTCAATTTAATCCCAACCCATGCAATCATGTATACATAAACAAAGCTTAAAAATTTACATATGATAATTTCAACATAAGGCCCATACTACAAGTTGGCCCAATTCTCAATTTGGCCCATATGGTAATTTAGCAATTCGGCCCATTAATCAATTTAGCAATTTGGCCCATTAATCACATGAGGCCCAAAAATTAGTTTTTATCAAATTAGCCCATTGAGAGCGATTCCGTAATTTCCACGACTTTAATACCGATTTCATGCACTTACACAAAAAGTGTTAATATACTGTATTTTTCGATTTTACCAACTTTACGATTTTTATTCTAATGCTTACGATATAACATCTAACCCATGAGATAAGTGTCAAATTACACACCTGATTACGGTGAGAACTATACTTTCCCGCTCGTCGATACCTATATATATGTCACGCTTGATTAGAACACTAATATTTAATATAAATCCATACTAAAGATAAGCGATCTAGATCTTTAAACTCAGAATCTCGAACAACTACTATTTGGCGGTTCTCCCCGGTGGGAAATCCCGAACAGCTAATGGCTCCGAACTACGAACAACTTCGAATAATTGATTTTCACCGGATACGGGTCCATAAACCGGTGGAAAATCCCGGATTGCCGAAACAGCCCTTCGCTTAAATTTAGAGGGAATAGCGAAACCGCCCCACTTCTGAACACTATTCACCACCCTTTTCGACCCTATCTTGTTTGCCTCCATTGACAAAAGAATATTAGTCCAACTAATATTTCGGAAATTAAATCTATAGATTTTAAGGGTGAAATCGGCTTACCACGAAATATCTTTACGTTCGCGGAATGAAAAATCGAGCGATAACGTCCCTAGGATAGAATCGATTAATAACCCCTCTTTGACAAGATAACGAATAATATGGAAGTTCTTGATAGAAATCTTTACCTTAACACTTTTGACCGAAACCTAGCGATTCACGATGATTACGAACACTTCGAGTTTTGGCTTTCACTTTATCACTATAAAGACGAAAAGATTGTCTAAGAAGAAGATGCTATTTTCGGTCAAAAGACCCTCCAAACTAATATGTATATTCGGCTAAAGACAAATAAGAAAATAAAGAAATGAAAAGGGTTCTTACCACTTGATTTGAACGAAAGTTGAAAGAATGATTAACAAGAGAAAATATGTGAGGAGGAGGGTTCGGCTAAAAAGAAAATTTTGATGGAAATAATGCTAGCAACATTCGGCCATGGAGAAAAAATAGAAGAGAGAAAATGTGTTTCGGTTTTTCAAGGATGAAAAAGAACAAAGGGAGGGGTTTGGGACAAGAGGGCATTCGGCCAAAGAGTAGAAAAGAAAGAAAAGAACAATGGCCTTTGTGCTTAGATGATTTCGGCACTAGAGAGGAAGAACTTGAGAGGTTAGGTAAAGATTGAGACCAAATGGTCAAAAACAATGACCAAAAGAAGAAAACAAAAATGCTCACAATGCACCAATTGCATTCGGCTAAGGAGAGAAAAATGGAGAGAAAAATACTTTTGAGAAAAACACAAAATGACCAAATGCCAAATGACCAACTAGCTACCAACCTTACCAAAACCTTGAACAAAAACTCGGTCACCCCCTAGCCCCCAAAACCGTCCAAATACATTGGCCAAAAGTCAAAGTTTTAGCCACCCAAAAGTTTCCAAAACATCACCCTTGTTTCATGCCTTATGTCCCCTCTACATGCCATATTCTCATGATTCCCTACCATAAGTTTGCACTTGCCTTTTCTCTTAGCCACCTTACCATAAAAATAAAAGTCTAACTTACCAAAATTTGATGCTTGGCCGACACTTGCTAGGAAAGAGAAAACTAAATGTTCACAAGATGCATACTAGGGAATTCGAACCTCTTCCCTCAAGCAACACTCATGGCGCCAACTCCACTTTACTACTAGCTCATCTTATGCTAACTTTTGTCACTTAATTTCCTTAAACATCAAGGTTACTTGTTCCACTTCAATAAAGTACTCATTACTAAAATTTATTCTAATTCCGAATAAATCCCGAGCCTTCTCAAGACAATATTAAACACACAAATTGAATCATTCACAAGCTAAGCACCAAAATTATGCAACATATCGATACTCAATTTTTAGGATGTTACAGATAGTGTGAGCAGTCTTGCTGACGATCCCTGAGCTCGTAACATATATCCAAATCTATAAACAGAAGTAAACAAGAATACACATAGAGTAAGCTATTTAAGCTTAGTAAGTCATAAGCAATTATATATTTACCAACTATTATATATTAACACTAAGTTAGCAAAACCGAATATACATGTTCTCAAATACAAGGTTATCATTTAAATCTTCCATACACATATCGTATGGCTAATTGTACAAATACACATGAACTTATACAAATCTCACTATTAAAATCACATATACCCCATTTGGCCGAATATACACAATCACATATACATTCACATTTTTCACATTTTTAACTTTAACATCTACATAATCAATTCAATAACTGACTTACCTTATTTTCACATACACAAGAGCATTTTGTCAATTTACTTGCTCAATAAACATCGCATATGCACTTACCAATTTGGACGAATATAAAAGACACATCTATGCTCATATCTAAAATCAATTCCATAATGTCATACTATTCATTTATAGGGCCGAATACACTTACTAAAATTTACATATATTCCTCAATTGTACCACATATAACTAGTATCAAATAACAATTTACTAATTTACCTTATCTCTCACAACCATTAGATTTACACATACCTGAACATTGAGCTCATTTGCCGTATTTAAATTCCACATTGTAAAAAAAATATATTGAAGCATATACTTATAATAAATCACCGGCAATAAGCCTGCTAGGCACGAAGCCCGATTAATTTCACCAGCTCAAAGCTTGCTAGGCCCAAAGCCCGAATAACGATACTATAAAGTCACACCCACACATTTCATTTATCAAACTTTTATACACTTCATAATCTTTGTATGGATTTTCTAACATCATATCTCAATCGAATCAAACTCAAGTATATTAAAGTCTATTTTTACTCATATTCGCTAATTCAAATTAATGCTACTAAATTTCCAAATCGGTATATACTAAGTTATATACAAAATTTACAATGCTTTATTGCTTAAAGACTTACCTCGGACGTCAACTGTCGAAGAAATCGACTAATCGACTACTTTCGTTTTTCCCTGGTCCGCATCTGATTTATCCGGTTCTTGATCTAAACATATTCAAATTAAGCTTGTTTAAACACCATTCCATTCAATTTAGTCTAAAAACGCATAAATGGGTAAATTACTATTTTACCCTAACATTTACAATTTTTTACAATTTAGTCCCTATTGCACAAAACACAAAATACATCAAACTTCTTCATACCCAAGCTATGCCGAATTTTACCCATGACTATACAAGCCCATATAATTCATTAATTTCACATTTTAGTCCTCAAACTATTATATTTGTAATTAAGTCCTAATTACTCAAAATCATCAAAACTCCAATACAACATATGTTAATCTAACACATATTTATCATAATTCATCCTCAAACAACATAAACAACAAACTATCATCAATGGCTCAACTCAAAATATTCATCAAACTCAAAAATTAAAACATGGGTCTTGAAGATTTCTAAGCAACGATCTCAAAAACGTAGAAATTATCAAAACTCAACAAAAACGAACCTTGATTGAGCTTGAATAAGAGCCAAAACCTAGCTTGGTTTCTTTCTTTTCTTTTCTTTGTTATTCGCCATGGAATAAAAAAAGAAATGAAACTATGGCTTTCTTATTTTATTTTTATGTCATTATATTATAATATGACATTATTATACATTAATATATATTTTTAATATAACAAATAATATATAAAACATATAATGATGGCATGTTGCAGTCTACTACATTTGAAAATGGGCTTTTGCCCTTTAAGGACTCAATATTAAAAAGCCACTATCAACTAAGCACTTTACACTATAGTTTGTAACTTTTATATTTTACGCGATTAAGTCCTTTTATTTAATTGGACACCTAAACGACAAAATTAAATCACGAAAATTTAACACAAACAGATTCACACATAATAAATACGGAAAATAATTTTAAAATATTTTTAGGACTCGGATTTGTGGTCCCGAAACCACTTTTCCGATTAGGGTCAAAATCAGACTGTTATAACTCTCCCCCCTTAGGGATTTTCGTCCTCGAAACTCTTACCAGAAAGTAGATTAAGGATTTGCTTCCGCACAATACATTTCAAATTCACACATAGCTTCGGATTTCAAATCTCTTTAATCTCACAATTGAAATTCTGATCTGACTTTCGCTGTACATCATCTCTAGCTGAGACTGCTTATGACTGTATTAAATTGTTTTCTTTTTCTGCTCAATTCTTTGACGATATTAATCCCGTGGATCATTTTCTCACAAAACTCGATCCTGTAATAACAGAGTTCTAGAATCGCTTATAATAGCAATAATCTTTCTTAGTTTCTTTGAAACTCTAAAAGACAAATGACAAATAAATATTTCGAGAGTTTGAATTGCGTTTCCTGATTTCAATGCAATCTCATACTCACAGATTATTGTAACTTTCCTCAGAATCCCAATATGAGTTTCAGATCTCAATCCGAAACAATGATAATTGGTACCATGTGTATACCTATCATCTCAGAAATAGATAACTAAACGACAAAATTAAATCACGAAAATTTAACACAAACAAATTCACACATAATAAATACGGAAAATAATTTTAAAATATTTTTCAGACTCGGATTTGTGGTCCCGAAACCACTTTTCTGATTAGGGTCAAAATCAGACTGTTACAATACGTTTGATAAAATTCTTGTTTGGGATTTGAGTTTGAATATGTGCTAAAATTGTTGGATGATTGATTGTTTGATTGTTTGTTAGCATAATTTGATGTCTATTATTGATTGATTGGTTGTTCTATTATATCGAAATGCTTAATATGCTAAAATTGATGCCTCTAGCGGAAAACCTAGATAAACGAGACCGAAATGAGAGTTTATCCTTGGATAGTTCAATATGACTGTGCTAAATAGTGAGATTCAGAGGTAATCTATATGCCGAGGTGAGACCAAGAGGTAATCTATATGCCTAGGTGAGACCGAGAGGTAATCTTAGGTGATATCTTTTAGTCTAGGATGAGACCAAAAGGAGATTCCTAACTAAGAGTGGCAACCAATATAATCGGTATAGGTTCATTAGTTTAATTAACACTCAACTAATCAATTGACCATCGTTTAATCATTTACTTTATCTAAAATGTTAGGAAGAAAGTTTAGCTTAGTTAGTTTAGTTAATAGTTTAATTTTAGTTTATAAATCATTTTATTCGGACTTGCACTAATAATTTTCGACTCAATTAGATTAGTAATTACTTAACTTGTAATTAACTTGATAAACACATTTACCCGCTTGACAATCCTTTGGGTTCGACCCCTTAGAATACTTTTTGTCCATCGGAACTATAAATATTACAACTGACATTGTTCGCTTGCATTTAAAACTCGCTCTTTAAATTATTTTATAAAATTGTTTGTTTTTCTGCAGACAAGCGCGTGCGGGTCAAATCCAAATTCTCTCGAAGCATCACTTCGTTGTCCTAAGAAGTGTAGCTCAATACTAGGTGGGTGTTGAGGATGATTTCTACAGGTATCACTTCTTCAGTCCCGAACATACGGTTGAAGGGAGTCTCCTTGATTCCAAAATGTGATGTTTGGAGAGACTACAAGATTCCGGGGAGTTCCAATTGCCATCCACTTTTGGCCTTGTCTACTTTATTTTTTATCCCTTAAAGAATTTTCTTGTTGGTGGCTTTATCTTGGCCATTCATTTGCACTATTTTAACTGAGCTTTGGGCCAAGAAGATATGGAGATTCCTATAAAAATATTCAAATATTCCTTTGAATTGAGCCCCATTGTCTGCAATTATCACTCTCAGGATCCTATACCGAGAGATAATGGCTTTCCAGATGAAATCCTTCATTTGTGTTTCTATGATGGTGGCTAAAGCTTCTGCCTTCATCCACTGGGTGAAGTATTCGATGGCCACCACAATATATTTCTTATGTGCTACAACAGGTGGGAATGGGCCAACAATATCTATTTCCCAAGTATCGAAAGGTTAAGGACTAGATATATTATGGAGAGGTTCCAGTGGTTGTCGGGGTATTGGTGAGAACTTCTGGCATGGTTCATACTTGGCAACATACTCTCCTGCATCATTTTGCATCGTAGGCCAATAATATCCTACCACAAGACTCGCTGTGTGAGATCCCTTCCTCATGGATGGTTCCCACAAATTCCTTCATGAACCTTTGCTAGGACATACTCTACCTCAGATGGTCCCAAAAATTTGATAAGTCCCTATAGGAAACTCTTCTTGTTGAAACCCCATCAATTAAAGTATACTGGGAGGTTACCCATGTTATCTTCACATTTCTTTTTATTCTTCACGTATCTTGTCTCCTTATAAGAAATTCTAGATGGGAGTGATCCAAGTGTCTTTTGCATCCACGAAAAGAATTTGCCCTACTACCTCATAACTCAGATATTGCTTGTGCTCCAATAAGATTTTTCCCCTTTTCATGATGTTGATGGTGGTTGCTAGCTTGGATAGGGCATAAACTTTAACATTTTTTGTCCTAGGGATTTTATTCACTTCGAATTTATGGAACTTTTCAATAAATTCATAGCCAGGGTTCGCTCTTTGACCTCATACTTTCTCTAAAGGTTCTTCGCAGCCAGTTGGGAATCCGTGTAGACTTGGACATTTCAAATGCTCAAATTTTGGGCCAGCTCTAATCCTACTATCAGAGCTTCATATTCAATGATATTATTAGAGGTGGGGAAGGCAAAAGACAAATTATATTGCCATTCTTCCCTTTCGGGGTGAATGAACAAAACTTTTGCTCCAGATCCTCCTTTTCTTGCGGAACCATCGATGTGAAGTACCCAAGGTTTCTCCTATGGCAAGAGGGGAGCTATGGAAGGACCTTCATTAGATGTTTCTACTGGTTGGTTGTTTTCTTCAAAAGCTTCAATTTATTAGGAAAATGAACACTTGACTACAAAGTTTGCTAGAGCCTAAGCTTTGACTACTTCTCGTGGTGAATACTACAACCTGAATTCACTCAATTTGTTGCTCCACTTGGATATCCTTCTGGAAATGTAAACCTTCCCTAAGATTCCTTTTAGTGGTTGCATGATGGGGTGAGCTTGAAAATAGGGTTGGAGCTTCCTTGAGGCCATAATCAAGGCAAAGACATTTTCTCCACTTAGGAGTACTTTAATTCTCAATTTCGCAGGACTCTACTGATGTAATAGACCGGGTGCTGGTGCCTTTCAAGTTCCTTAACCAACACTGTTGCAACTATCTTATTGGAGGGGACAAGGTAGACATAAAAAATCTCCAAGTGAGGGTGATGCTAGAAGCAAAAGGGTGCCCAGGTACTACTTTAATTGCTCGAAAGACTATTGACACTTTTTTGTGTTGGATCTGGTGCCCTAAGTGTAGTATATTCATTTGTACACTTGTAATTTTTTCAAACATATTGGTTATTAAAATTATTCATGAATTACATTAATACCTTTTGCATATTGTCCTCACATGGTTTTTGCATGTAAGGCAAAATAAAAGCAAATATTAGCTCATTAGTTGTCTAATGTTTAACTAATACTAAGCGGTATTATGTGGTCAGATTGTAATATGGAAAAGTAACTTATATTAGTAGACGAACCTAAATATTTCCTTAGTATAATTGAAAATAAGCAAACCAATTGAAATAGTAATATGTCGTCTACTAAGTCTAATTGGGGAGATGCTTTGTCTCGGAATTGGAGAGGATGACTCCAAGAAGATAGAGACATAGATGTGACTGACTAGACTGACAGTACATTGGACTGAACCCAAACAGAATAGATCCTAAATCCGTTTATGGATTTATTCACTTGCAACATTTATAGTGTGACAAACCTTAACCCTAAGTAGATGATGGACAATGTATGTGGGACTCGTATACTTTGATGTAAGTAAAAACCTGAGTTCGAATAGATAAGGAATCAAAAGTTGGTGCATTGGTTATATGACTTTCGTAGTATGTAGCATCATCCACAATAGTGGAATTCATAGCCCACGACATTGGTAAATGATAGCCTTTCATTGGCATTACATGATAGATGAAAAGTAAATGTAGCCATTTGTCATTTTCTTTTGTGATTAATGACTTAATTACTATTTGATAGTAGTTGACTTTTCATGAAGAAAGATGTAATGTTTTCCATGAGATAAAATAGGATCATATTGAGAGAACAAATTTATCCCAAGAGATTAAGGATATCTTAGGAAGGTAACACACTTATGACAAGGTCATTGGACGAGAACTGATCGAGTAGCTTTTATAATGGTACGTCATTAGGGAGAGCTCGGTCACGATAGTATAGTGGAATGACTTTGTGACTAAATGAGTTCATACTTAAGAGGTAAAAATTTGGAACTTAATTATAAATCATTTGAACCCCAATCACAAATGTCCAATTGGTCCTTCTGTTGGCTCGTTGAAACCATAAATGAATTTCATGTTAGATCAAATGAACAAAAATAGATAGAAATATAAAGTTAGAGAAATGGGTAAAACTCAAAAATGAATGTAGTTTTCTCACTATGTATGGAAATGACCGAAGAAATAATTTATGGTTTTTAAAATTATTAATTAATTGAAGTTTGAAAATGAAATGAAATGAAATTAAATTAATTGGTCATTGTGAATCCGTTAAATGTAGAAACTAAATATATTTTTCATAGATTCTTTTACGGTAAAGTTTTTATGATTTTAACAGAATTAGAATTGAATTGAGAAAATTATTTAATTGGAAATTTAATTAATTTAAATTAATTTAATAAGTAATGTCTATTTTAGTAAATAGAAAAACAAGTACTAGGTTGGATTAATTTATAAAGTGTTGGGTTAAAAGTTCAAGAAGCACATATAATTGGACCCAATATAGGAGAGACCCGAATCTCCGTCATAATACATAAGAGGGGAAGCACACCATATTAACCCCTCTCTCTCCTAGTTCATCTAGGGATTCAATTTTGTCCATCGAAAGAGACCTTTCCAGTCTTTGAAGAACGAAAGGAATCTATTAGCCACCTTCGAGAAGAATCTATTCAGTGCCACTATTCATCCAGTTAACCGTTGAATCTCTCTAGGTTTCTTAAGAGGATTCATTTCCAGGATGGCCTTGATCTTGTCCGGATTGGATTCAATTCTTCTACTAGATATCATGAAGCATGACAATTTTCTAGCTCTAACCTCAAAAGGGCACTCACTCAGATTGCACTTAATATTATATCTGAGTAGTACTGTGAACACCTACCAATGGTCACTTATATGCTACCCCATGGTAGTGATCTTGTGCAACATACATCTCCATACACTTCCCTATATGGTTTTGAAGCAATTTATTCACTAATCGTTGGTATGTAGCTCCCTCATTCATAAGATCGAAGGGCATCATCTTGTAACAGAACCTATCTTAAGTGATGAAAGCCATCTTTTCTTGATCCTTTTTTGCCATAAATATCTTATTATAGCTTAAAAAAGAATCCATGAAGCTCATATATTGGTGGCCTGTAGAGGCATCTACTAAACAGTTCATAGATGAGAGCAGGAAGCTGGCATTTAAGCATGATTTGTTTAGGTTGGGTATCATAATTACATTGGAAACCTAATCTAAATAAGCGACCTCCCAAATGTAACCTGCAACTAGAAGCTTCTTCACCTCCTTTCTAGTGGCCATGACCTTTTCATCTTAAATTTATTCTCTTCTTCTAGTTTACTAGCCGGGCACTAGGGTCTACTCCTAAGGAGTGCTGAATGGTTGACAGATGAATTCTTAACATGCCAACCACCTTCCAATTGAAAATCTCCCTACATTCTATGAACAAAGACTTCAAGCTTTCCTTTTCCTTAAGGGGAAGATTGAGGCAGTTTGGGTAACCTTTTCAGGCTCCCCGTGGTACAACCGAACTGGCTCTAATGCTTATACTTGTTGTGGTTTGGGGAGTTGGGTCTCTGGTCTAGTTTCAAGACCTTCCAGATTGATCCCGACCTTTTCAATTACATTGACCCTAACAGCAAGATGAGTATGCAATGTGTAATAAACCAGAAGGGGAGGCAAATGGCTTTGATCTTTCCCAACAAGATGCATGTAACACCGTATACCTGACCCGTTCGCCATGTCCTGGTATCAAGTGTCACAATCAAGCCGAATACCTAACAAAATTTCTAACCTTACTTACTTACAAACTTAGACAATATCAAATTATACATACCTTATTATTTCTCAATCTTACTCAATTTGAAGAAAACAACCTTCGATTCAAAATTTCAACTCCTATAATATTCCTTATCATACAAACACTAAGTTCTTACAGACATTCTATCTTATTAAACATGAATAATGATTTACAAATTTTGATATGAGACTTTACTAGATTTATTTTAAATTAATCCCCGGGGAGTGACCTCTAGGGGTGCCCTTCTATATACATTATGCAGCTAGTGCGCCCGTTGCGCAATTCTAGTGGTGTCTGTGTAACGCCCTCAAATCGATCCAATTAGCCAAATCTAGATCTTGGCCATTAGCACACAATGACAAACACAGGCTAAATTTACTTCCACGATTTACAGATAAATACAACCTACTTAACTACAAATTTCAAACTAAAATACATAAGTAAATAAAGGTACAACATGAGGTGATTAAACTACAATGATAACCAAATTGGAACCCTAATTTATTACAGATGCCCCAATTAAATTTCTAAGGAGTATTATAGTCTTTGAACATGCCGCCAACTTCCTCTATATGCATAATAGCCTAATACGCCACTCCTTAGGCATTGTCCCGGAATCGTCCCTCCTAGCGTACACCCATATCAACTCGCTTGTAGCAAGAAAAACACCCTTACAAGTTCATATGAACTTAGTGAGAAAAACATCATTTACCCGTGTCATTTTCACACATCGCAATTGGTAACTCATTTAGACGATCATATCGTTCTAAACCTTCAACTTTGTCCCTGACAAATACTCCCTCAATTTTTATCCTCATTTAGACGTCAAATACCACACCTTGCTCAGAACTCATTTCTCACCCATCAACCTCTTTGATACACCACTTAGCTCTTTCAATCTGAACGTTCATAAGTCTTCACCTGTTTCCTTTACTGAGGTCCATACGATAGAAACACTGTTACTCTTGTATATGTAACTTTAAGCTATCATTCCACAATCCATGTTTGATCACATATAAAGATAATAGGTACATTCCTTCTGATATATAGTTAAAAAATCCTTATTCAGAATATGTTTCTATTATGTTTACTCATCTCCTTTTCTATATCTCATCACTTCATTATTCACATTCGAATCATGGTCTTGTATAACATTTTATCATAGCCCATAGAGGCATTGTGCCTTATTAATCTTTCTAATCATACTTACAAGCCATATTGAACACGCCAAAGCAATTTAATACAAAATCTGCCAAGAATCATTCCTTTAGGTTAGGCCATTGCGATCCTTACTAGGGTACGCCACAAGGGCACTACTTTCAGATTTCACCATGTATGCCGTTCTTTCAAGTTTTTGCCACAAAGGCTGTCATGTCAGAAGTTGCCACACAGGTTATTAATTCATTGTACGCCACAATGGCTGTTCTTAAGAGTGCGCCATAAAGGTATTTCTTACAGATTTTTCCATAAAGGCATTATTTACGCCACAAAGGCTTTCTTTATCTATCGTGTTTTTTTTTTTATACGGATTTGCCTAAACTCACTTATAAAAGGTTACCCATCATCGCCTGGAACATGCAGAAAACCCCTACGGGTAATAACCTTCCTTTATGTTTCTTTAGAGAATGACATGGCCACGGGCTTTTCCTTCAATATTCATATCAAAGACTATGTTTCTAGTCATGACGGACCCCTTTAGACTTCACTGCGGCGAACAGACACAGACTTACTTGCAGACTCTTCATGTACAGACATCACTTAGGACTCAACACTTTAAGTCACTAATCATATACTTTATCACATGTATTTCAGATGTGCCAAATAACAATACTCAAACTTCACATACTTAACTTGTTAAGCTCATACGAACTATACATGCAACCTCAACAATCATTCAGACTATGCATTTTTGGTTTCTATTTCATAGCTCGATCAACTACAACAGAAGTATCTTGTATGAACAGTATACATGCAAGAGTTAGTACAGAGACTCACCTGACAACCACGAATAGCGGTTTGAACTTCTAATCCAACCTTCATCAAGATACTGTAGCAACCACTTCTTACAAAATAGAAGAACACCATTAAAGCTCATTTGAGTAACCATGTTATCATCTCAAACCCAGATGAGCCCCATACAAGCCTTACCCCTTCATCTTACTATCCATGCACTCATTCGGACCTACTCTTACATAGCACAACATGTAGAGTCATAAAAATTCCCTTGTCATGGAGTAATCACTAATAAAATCTGAGATCTCAATTTAGCTTAAAGAAATACCTTCGGTTCCTCAAGCCTCGGAAAACCTTATCTTAAAAGAAAGAAGAAGAGAACTCCCCTTTCCCAAACTTGAATATCTATTATTATAATTTAAGTTCTTATTGGAACTTGACAAATGTCACATCATTACAGAATTATCTTATCAAAAGTCTACAACTTCCAAGAAACCTAATTGAGTATTCCCTTATCTTTTAACTATTCTGGTTCACATTCAGTTGGTTCATAACCAACGTACCCTATAACTTAACTTGCACAGTAGCACAGTTAATGGGTGCACTATATCCCTGACGTGAACTCATACTCTCGATACCATTTTAGTTAACACTAATCTTATTCCAACTAACATAGCCACCTGATAAGGAACCTTTATTGACTTAACCACATAACTGTACATGCTTGCTCTATACGACGAAAGATGCACTTGGGAGAAGCTTACTCAGCCAATCATACTACCTTAAGACTATATGCTAAACCTTGTACCTGTCATAATCGAGGTGTTACATCTGGCTTGGTCCCTCAACATGAACCCAGAGTCATTCAATTACCCTACATATAAGTAAGTAGACTTATAAGTTCAAATGAACTTAGTGAGGTTCTATATCTCGTTATTCAGAGAAAATTCTTAAATTTTTGGGAACAATAAAATTTCATTCATAGAATTAAAAACATCTTGTTATATTTTAGGGGATTCAAAATTAGTTTTGTCGGCACCCATACTTTCTTTGCATCAATCGTTGGCGGACCTATCGGCTGACTTAACCATCAGTGTACTCTTCCAAGTAACCCTTTTCTAGGATTTAACCTTGTTTGGCTCCACCTAGACTTCCGTTTTACCTTCCTGGCTCAACTCATCAAAGAGTACCATACAAGCGAATATGCGAAATGTTGACTACTACTTGTGGCGGCCTTCACATTTGACAGTCCCAAATGGACATTTCCCGTTCTATGTAGTCCTACAGAACTTTCGTTTCTCCAGTTATTTCCCGACAAACTTCTAACCAAAATAGTCCTCAGTAAATTATCTTCTTAGAAGAGTCCTCGGTGGACTTTCCTCTTCTTTGGGCAAACTTTTTATCCGTGAATTCATAGGGCTAATATTTTTATAATCATCTAGATTTATTACAGCTAAAGCTAGTTCGATCGCCAACTTTGACGAACTCTTATGACGAATATCTATTTGCCCACAGTTTGAAGGAATTCCTTCTTTCTCTCACATATAGTCTCGTTACAACGCCTCTAGTAGTTCCACTTACCTTATAAATTTCGTGGAGCCACTCATTAGCATGTTTGCTCGCAGTCGCAAATGTGCCTCACTCGTTTTGTCAAACTACCCGCCGCACGATTCATACAATGATTTCCCTTTATGTGCCTTGAAAGGCATCCTACTTACCATCTCAGTGTACTATCCCATGTTTACTTTCTTTAAGAGTCTTTAAACCTCTTTCGAGGTGTCACTTTGTAGAGCTTGTATACCATCATCACGGTGCCGTCCATAGAGCCTGCAGACCTCATCACAGTGTTGCTCTGTGGAACCTATAAACCATCCTCATGGTGCCATTCTAGCAAGCCAATAGATAACCATTCCACGATGCCCCCAACTCCCTTGAGTCCCAACACAATTTTCCCATTCCTCCATTACGCCATCTTTCCCAATCTTCGTCACCCTGTCAAGGTAATTCCCTCCATACTCTGTATACAATAAAAACATGCTTTACACACATAACAATGCACTTTTTCTATAGCATAAAGTATACCACATATTAATACGATAGTATCGCATCTTGCATGTTCAGAGCACACTTGCAAGCGTTCATATTTTCCATAGTATAATGCATGCTTAGCCTACTCATTCATCGTAATCACACACAACCATGGAATTTAGATTGAAATCACAATAGGAATACGAGCAGAACATTCTAGTACAACAACAAACGCCCAAGGTGGAGTACAGTATCTCACCTAAACTCCATCCTGGTAGTTAAACATGATAATCATAATACAAATTAAATCGAAAATTATTCATACTTAAGAAACCAGTATCCAGTAATATGCATAAACCTTTTAGATTTTTTTCATAAATCCTTGACTTCCTTCTCTTTCCTCAAATCCATGAAGGTAGAAAGGTTAAGAATCTTATCGATTTATGAAATTCTCAAATTGTAGACGTCACACTCCAGTTCCAACTTGCCATGCAGAGCTTTTCCTTAAACCCTCTCTTTATTGAGGCAAACTTAAGAAGAAGATAAAGAAGATAAAATAGAAATGAGATGTAACACCTCAAATTTGGTGGATTTGAGAAGAAGGTGAGAGGTCATGAATGATACCTGTTTTGGCGCACTATGGTAGCATAGTTTGCCATTTACAAGCTTCTCACAAACTAAAGTGGACACATAAGGTATCCGATCGTATAAGTATCTAAGAATTTCAACTAAGGGTATTCTTTAACCGAAGAAAGAGTACGGAATATGAAGGTTACGCCTCAAATTTTTGGCTGAACATGAAGCGCCTACTAAGTATATGAGAAAGCTGTAAGTGAATAAAGTGTCTTTAAGACCACGCCATATGCGAGTCACTGCCAATGTGTAATACGCTTGGTTTGCATGAACATTGTTCTAGTTGTTTCTCGTAATGGGATTAGTTGAGGGTTAACTAGACTAATTTGACTCTCTTCTTGACTAGCCTATCTTTAAAGGTCATCTTCTCCGGATTTTCCTCTACTTGCCCCAAATTTTTAGTAGGGAAAACAAGGGATAATTTCAATAGACATTTGACACTTGTCAAGATCCACTAAGAGAGACTGGATATATATATGGTATAAAGGGAACATTCAGATGGTTTTAATTCCTTATGTAATACTCTATAATCCTTCTTCTTAAACTTAAATATTATTTTCTTCTTTATTAAATTGGAAGCTAGTGTTTTAAGGTTACATCGGTGTATGTTTCAACCATTTGGTAACTCTAACAACTCTGCATGTTATGATTTTAAAAGAATAAGAGGCCCTGGATGGAGGTCATTTTTAATTAAAATGATAGTAAATGAGATTTTAATGGAGGGTTCATGTTCTTTTAAGTAGTTGTTGTTACTGATTTAGGAAGGACGACCATATTTGGAAATCTGACTTGTGCATGTTAATTTATAATGAAGATTTATATGTTGAGGTCGTCTTGAGTAATTGATGAAAGAGTATGAGAAGTATCGTAAAGTTGTTGCATGTTTACAAATGATAGATATGTTTTACTGCATGAATAAGATGATGTGTGGTTCGTGTACATGTAAAATCAGGTATGACAGGATATGACTTCATTAGAAGTGTGAACAAATCTGGGTAAGTGCATTCTGTGTTAAGTGGGTATCCCAATCGTTTGTGATGCCTCTGGTAAGGCAGGTACATTGCTAACCAGACTGGTAGATCATGACATGCAGATATGTGTAAGACCATATGGTACAGACCCATGGCAACATATGACAATGAAAATACTCATGGTGTTGCCTCCGATAAGATGTAAATCGAACTGGTAGAGCACAACACGAAAATATGTACAAGACCAAGTGGGAGAAACCCATGGCACCTTCTGAGATAGTCCATCGGGACAGTGAACAAGTAATATTCAGTAAAGCCTTTTTGGCGTATTCAGTAAAGCCTTTGTGGTGTGTTTTGTAAAGCCTTTGTGGCGTGTTCTGTGAAGCCTTTTGTGGCGTATTTTATAACGCCTTTGAGATTAGGTCTGGATAAGTTTAAAAATATCTCTGTTTGGGTAGCCTTGTGATGGAATTGAATATGACTTAAAGTCATTTACTGAAAGAGTTCTCAATAATGTTTCTGAAAGGTGAATCCGCCATAGTAATCTGTCAGTACATGTAATTTGGTGTATTCATAATTATGAGTAGTTTAAGAGTTTATCAACCCTAAATTTGTTTACACTATGTAAGGAAGTAATCTGAATTATCTAGTATCTGCCAAATCTGAGTGTTTCACGCTATATATAAAAAGGTTATTCGAAGTATAAGTTTTCGTCAAATCAGAGCGTTCTCTTGATATGTAACATGGTTGTTTGGGATTCCACGGGATGACTTAGAAGATTCCATCCATCAGAATAAGTTATGATCTAGGTCGATTTAAGATATGATCTGACTGGTAATCTGGTAAATGTTAATTCAATATGAGAATCCAGCAAAGGTAGGTTCTGTGTGGATATCTTTCTGAGAAGTGTATTTAGTAGTGAAGTATGGAATTTGTTCAATGAGTGAACTATGTGTAGGATGATTTAGTATGGAAGTTGGCATATATGTATACATTGATATTAAGGAAGTATCCGCCAAAGACAGAAAGAAACCCAAAATCTTTAAGATGAGGAATTAAGCAACAAATGTTTCAAGGTAATCTCAGCTGAAACTCACTAAGTTCATTTGAATTTACAAGTGTTTGTTTATGTTTCAGGTTCCGCTTTAAGAGTAGGTACGCCAGGATGGACCAAAGCTAGGATTGAGCCAAGGGGGCAGTATGTGTTGCGTCATTATGCATATAAAAGATTGTGCATAGTACACTACACCATGAAGAGTTTGTCTTTAGCAAAGTTTTGAGTTGTAACATCATATGCCGCTTTGAAAATCAAATGTATTTTAAAATATTTTATTTATTTAATCTTTTGTTTTGAAGACAGTTAATAAAATAATAAGAAATATGTCATTTTAAAATGGTTATATGCCGATTGTAATGTTTGTGCTAAGTGTTTATGTGTTGTAACATCTGATATCCGAATCCGATGTTTCGGGTCGAGTAAAAGGTGTTACATGAGAAGAATTTGCTTGCAAAATAACATTTCACACATATATATAACCCCCCCACACAATCATCAAAGACCCAAATTCTAAATCATGAGCCAATAATCATTATGTTCCCCACTAAGGAACCAACCAATTCCAACTTAATTGAACAATAATTGAAACTCAACTATTGGTCATTCAGCCACTAAATTTTTCCAAAATTTTTAGTAGAGCCCACCGACTTTCTATTTTTTTCAATTAACTCCCAACTCTTCATTAATTCCAGGCTGTATTAGGAATCGGGTGTGAATTTGTAAGAAAACTATATAGCATTCTTAGGTTATCTTCTAAACAGCTTTCATGTATCCCTCACCCATGGAAATCGGAAATTTCACCATCACGCAGAAGGTGGCCACCACCATCTTCGTCATCCTCATGATTGGCCTCCTAAAAATGGAATTGTAGGCTATCTGGTGGTGAACCACTAGAAAATCTACCATTTCTATGGTGGTGTGCTCACCACCTCCCATTACCACCGGAAGGACAATGAACCCCTTAACCGCAATAACCTGGTTGGCAAAATCGTACATTAGGGTTTCAAGTTTGAGTTGTACATCCTTGAGCCCTATCTGATAAAAAGTCTTGGCCGTTAGAATATCCATAGAGTTGCTTGTATCAACCAAGATCCTTTTGACTTGGAAGGAAGAGATATTTGCTGAGACCACCATAGGATTTTCACCTTCCACGTGTAACAGCCCGATTTTGGGTCTAGTCGGAACAGTGGTTTCGGGACCCCAAATCTGACGAAGAAAAATTCATTTTTATTATAATTTTATGGTCTACGATTTTATGGGATGATTTCATGAAATTTTCGTTCGAAAATTTTGACGTTTGGGCACTCAATTTATTCAAAAGGACTAAATTGTAAAAAGTGCAAAACTTGAATTCTATATGTTAGAGGTGTCCAATTGCTATGATATTTTAAATTAGAGGTTCTTAAATGGTAATTAGACCATTTTTTAAGTTGGTGGACAAAAATGGACATGGTTTGGTATGTTTTCAAAGTTTTTCATTAAGGGCATTTTGGTAATTTGGTAATTTGGTAATTAAATGAATTAAAAAGCCAAATTAAAAGCCAATTTTTGTCCATCTTCTTCCTCATGGACAAAATTCACAAGGTGGAAGCCATAGCTAGGGTTTGGCCACTTCCAAGCTTGATTGTAAGTCCGTTCTTGCCCCGTTTTTAATGCTCTTTACATTTTTAAAGTCGTTGTAACTCGATCTTTCTATTTCTACCATCAATTTGAAGAGATGTCAAGGTCTAAAATTTTACCCATGTTGAACATGTATGTATTTTGATGTCTAATGGTAGAAAATGCATGTTTGGTGTATGACAAACGACTTTTGCTAAGTGATTTTCGGTGAAAATACCTAAAAGGACTTATTTGTAAAAGTTATAAAATATGGTGTAAAAATGTTAATGAATGAAAACTGTGGGATGTTATAAGCATGTATAAGGTTTGGCTAGGCATGGGTATTGAAGAAATTGAGTACATTTCATTTTACGAGCCTAGGGACTAAATTGTAAAAATGTTAAACTTTAGGGGCAAAAATGTAATTTTTGCCATATTGTGATTTTGGGCTAATTTTAATTGTATAATGATTGAATAAGTTAAATGTGATATTATAGATCAAGAAAAACGAGGTTTGGACCTAGAACGGGGGAAAAACGAGTATTTGACGATTTAGTCCTTTTTGTCGTTTTTTATGCCGAGGTAAGTTCGTATGTTTAATAAGCATTAAATTATCTGTGTATAAATTCTTAATTGATATAATTGTGGTAAATGTTATATTATTGAAATGAAATGTGAATACTATTGAGTACAATACTACGGAAATGACCGACAGAGATTAGGTACAGCGAAAGTTCCGGTTGAACCTTAGGAATAGATAGGATATAAATGCCATGAAATTAGGGTTACTGAGATTACATGTAAGACCATATCTGGGATATGGCATCGATATGAGACTTCGTGTAAGACCATATCTGGGATATGTCATCGAGATGAGACTTCGTGTAAGACCATAGCTGGGCTATTGGCATCGATACGAGATTACATGTAAGACCATATCTGGGATATGGCATTGGTACGGTACTGTGTGTACGAGATTCCCGAGTATCCTTTAGTATTCTAAATGGTTCAACGGGAAATTCAACGAGTATGTCAAAGAAGAGAAAGAGTATGCAAGCAATTACGAATCGGTATAGGTATGTACGTAAAGTTTATAAGCATGGACTTCATGAAATTGGGAGTTCATGATTTCCACGATAATGATTTTGTGAAAACCTTGTGATTATTAGTCTATACTTGTGATGTAAGAAATTCATGATAAATTCAGCTGACGATTATGTGATTGTCTTTCGGGCCAAATTGAGTTATGATAAAGCATGTTTTATTCATGCAAATTGTGATTTATCAGGTATGTGAATAAGGAAAGACTGGCATAACTGCCTATTAAAATGATTATGGAAGTATGAAAAAATATGAGCTTTAAACAATTGAAAGATGTTAAAGTATATGCTTGAGAGGTGAATACTAGTAATTAATGTGCATGTTTATTATGGGGTATAAAATGATTGGTTGATTATGGTAATTTGTTATAATGGAGAGATTATGGTTATTAGGCTAATGTCAAAACATGTTAAAATATACTTGCAAATTGATTGAGCAAACAATGTGACTGTATAAATTATAACTGTGAGTTTAATAGCAAATTTTATCATCTTGTGTTTATATTATCGGACTTGGTAAATGATTGGTAAAAGTTTCTTATTACTTTCATACGGACTTACTAAGCTATATATATATAGCTTACCCCCTTCCTTTCCAATGTCTTATAGGGTTATTGAGCTAACTCGGGTTAGAGTTCTCTGGAGATCCTATCACACTATCAAGCTATCATTTGGGTATAAGTGAATTCAAGTATTTTAAGTCTATGGCATGTATAGGGACTTAGTCATTTGTTAAATGTGTCATTGTGATTGTTGCCAATGTGTTGGCTTGTGATTGTCAAATGCTTGTTTTGATATTTGGCCATGTAAATTGGTTTATTTAGGCTATCATGGTTGTAAGCCTAAATATATATATGTGCTAATGTCTTTGGTGATATGAACATGGTATACTTGGTGAATGATGGAAATATGATTTATGATAAGAATGTGAAATTAGTATGTTTTTAATGAGCTAAGTATGATGTTTTAAGCATGATAAATAATAGCATGAGAATGACATGTTATTGTCTTGGTTGTGGTTATTTGGTTGCTCTCACATGCTTGATTTTGTGCCATGAGATGTTGTATAGATGTGTACAAGTGAGGGTGGCAAAATGGCTTGGTAAATAGCCTTGTTTTTGTCCACACGGGTAGACACACGGGCATGTGTCTAGGCCGTGTGTGAAACACGGTCTGCCCCACGGGTATGTGTTCTGGCTGTGTGTCCCATTCACCTTAATTGTTGCAAAATAGAATTTCCAGAATTGAGCACACGGGCAGAGACACGGGCGTGTGTCTCAGCCGTGTGTGCTACACGGCCTAGCAAACAGGCGTGTGGCACGGCCGTGTTGCACAAGTCAGAGAGCACCCTAATTTGAACATGGTCTGAAGCACGGGCGTGTCCCGGGGTCACACGAGCGTGTCCCTTGGACCACGCGGGCGTGGGAGCCTTGTAATTAGCAAAATTTTCTACGTTTTATAAAAATTCCCTAAGTTCTCGGTTTAGTCCCGAACCACCTCCAAAGCATGTTTTGGGACTCGTAGGCTTGTATAAGGGACTTTATGATCGATTATGAATGATTTTAATTTGGAAGCAAATTTTATGACTCGAAATTGTGTGATTACTTGTGTTGTGAGTCCGGTAATGCCTCTTACCCTGTTCCAGCATCGAATACGGGTAAGGGGTTTTACATTTAGTGGTATCAGAGCTATGGTTTAGTCGATTCTCAGACTAACGTAGCGTATGTGAGTCTAGCTATACATGCCATATTATTACCGGTGATAGTGTGATATCTCCCGACTCTGATGAAATTGTTTTGTTGAGGCAGAGATGCTTTCCAACTGAGCTATTTTCGAAAATGCTGAAAGTGATACTAAGATATTTGAAAATGTGTTTGTGATGAGTCAAAACTTGGAAAGGTATGAATAAGGGTTCATGATATTTATGTGACGATGTACAAAATGAAATAACCATAAGTTTAGAAATATGGATAAAATGTCATTGTTTCGGTTGAACATTGTATTTCGATGGATTATGGTGATTTTATGAAATGGATAAAATGTTTTAAATGTTGCAAAAAGGATTTAGCCTGAATTGGCAATCCTATTATGTCATATGTGGCTCAAGAGTGTGCTCCCGAAAATGTGTCAAAAGGGAACTTTTGAATATGAAATGACGGATTATTGACATGCATACCTTGAGTATACTACTCGAGTATCCATCGAAATTACAATAGTTCAATGGGAATTATCCTTGAAATATGAAAAGGTGAAATGAAATGAAAGTTTATATTGTGATAAGCTCATCCATGTTTGTTTGGCATTCATATAATGTTATGTGCATAACTTGTTTGATTAAGTGAATGCGATAAGTAAACTTACTCAAAATTTATGGAATGTATGTATAAGTGCACTTGTTTGAATAAAGATAATCGGAAAGTTCGTGTAGGATAAATATGTATGCTAATTAGCTTGAAGCTAATTATATGATTTTGAAGATATTATGTTGATGATGAATGCTAAGTGATATGTGTATTTTTATGAGAGTCGAGTTAGAGGCTTTACGACCTCACCCCCTTACCAATGTGGTATCTTATAACGAAATTTCACGAGATTTAAGTTGAATGAGCTCACAAGTAAGAGACTAAAGAGTTCAGTAGCGGAATGACTAATAATGTGGTCAGAGTTAAGAATAGTTTGACAAGTAAATACAGTTCTGGAAAAGATGCCAGGTTATTCTAAAGATCATTGGATTTCACGTTGTCACGGTTAAAGAAAAAGTTAATTGTAACATCCTGGAAAGGGCCTATGCATTTTCGGTTTAATTGTACGAAGTAACATGTTTTATGTACTAAGAATAAATTTTGAACAATTTTGGAAACCTGAAAATGTATGGAAATGTTAAGTTAAAAAAAAATGGAAAGTGAACATTTTTGGAAACTTGGAAATGGATGGAAATGATTTGGAAATGATTCAAAATAGGAAAGTGCACATTTCTGAAACTTGGAAATGTAAGAAAATGTCAAGTTCTGAGAGTCGAACGAAAATTTTTGGAAACTTAGAAATGACTTAGAAATGTCGAGTTTTAAAGTTTAAAAGAGGAAATTAAGGCAAGATGGCCTTAAAAGAAAAAGTTTGTGAAATTTGACACACAAACAGGCTTGGAAAAGTGGCTGAAGATGCCACTTAGGGCCTCTGGAAATGGTGCCACATGCAAGGTGTTGGGCACAGGTTCGAGTCACTTGGGAAGCAAATAAAAGAAGTTTTATTTTTGCTTCCGAGAAGCTCTGAGTGGACGGCACAAGCCTTCTAGAAAGGGGAGTTTTATTCTCTTTAATATTCGATTAATAAGGTGATAAATAAGGGATTTAATTTGGATTATTTTTGAAGAGATAATAAAGGATTATTCTCTAATTATTTTAAATTATGAGATAAAGCTATCAAATAAAGAAGAGTGGTGGCCAAGTAAGGGATTAGAGAGGAGTAGTTTCGCTATAAAAGGAAGGAAATAGGGCTACTCATCAATTTTTCTTCCTCCTCCTCTCTCTGCCGAATTTCTAAGTGCTCTCCTCTCTTCTCTTCTCTTTTTCTTTTGTCAAGCCGAATCTATAGTCCACCATTGCCAAAATTCTCAAGTTTATTTTCCTTATTTTCGTGGAAACCAAATACCCCAAGAGAACCTCTAGTCGACTTCTCCATTAAATCCCAAAAGCCGAAACTTTATCATCTAGTCATCAAGGCCGATTCTTTAAGGGGCTTTTAACAAGGGTGCTACCGATTTCTTAAAAAGGGTAAGATCCAAAGTTTGGTTTCAATTCTTTTATATTTTAAACCTATCTAAAATTTAGGGACTAATCTCTATTATGGATTTTGGCCGAGTTATGGAAGGGTGTTTTCGGGATTTAAGAAATTGTCAACTACAAGAAGGTATCTTTCGGAACTTCTAAGATCTAAGGTAAGTTATGAATACCATTCAGCCATAAGCTATATTATTATGATTTAATGTTAGATTGGATCTAACATGGGTACATAGGGTATTTCGACAGCAATAAAGAAGCAAGGATCCAATTCGGGAGTTAAGATTTGGAAGGTAAGAACAAAGGTAAATTATGTGTTTTAAGCCGAAAACTAACCAATTCAAGGGATTTAGTGACTAGCCGATTTCAAAGGGGAAAAATACGAGTTTCTGGGATTTGATTAAATCATCAAATCGACACCAAGGTAAGCTTTAAGAATACAAATCCTACTAGGATTTGGTTTTCTAGCCGAATAGGCTTTGTGTTAAATTAGTAAGTGATTAATCAATTGTAGGAACTTGAGATCTAAGGCAGTAGATCAGATTTCGGGATTTCAGTGAAGTGGTTAAGCAAATCAGGTGTGTACCCCACACTACTTCATAATAAGTTTTATGGATATGTCTAATTAAATATGTGATAATAAGAATAAGAAAGTGGCTAAGGTACCATGTTATGGTACTAAGTACTCAGGTACGTTTCCTACTTCTACAAAGAATATGAAAAAGGTCAATAGTAACTTGAGAATATGATAAGAATGTGAACTCTGGCATATTTATGCATATCATCATTATATGGGGCATATGGGTTTGTTTGAAAGGGGAAGTGAATGTGGTGACTTAAGACCACGAACACGGTGACCTAAGACCGTGATATCTGAAAGTGGTGACCTAAGACCACGATGTCCTGAAAGTGGTGACCTAAGACCACGATGTCTGAACGTGGTGACCTAAGACCACAAATCGGGTGACCTAAGACCGCGATATGGAGTGTAGCGGAAGGAGGGTCGACTTAGTAGTCCCCACGGTGTGCAAGGTTGAGTGCGGGGAGTGTAGCGGATGGCTTATTAGGTTTGGGTTTGGGAATGCATCATAATTTGTATGCTATGATATGAATGCGTAACATTTGTATGCCCGATTCTATTTTGATTTAGTGTTTGTGTACACATTGAGTCTGTTTGACTCACCCCTTGGGGAATATTTTTCAGGTGATGATCGGTGATGGACCGGGACAGCGAGAACTTGTGGTGGCCATGCTCAACATGAAGTTTTTATTTTATGAACTACTATTTCTATTTAAGTACTTGAATTACTTGGAAATTATTTGATGTAATAAGGCCATAAGGCCATAGTTGGATTATTTTCCATTTATTTCTATTTATTATGATTATGAGTTTTACCTATTAAAGTTTAAGTAAAATTTTTAATATAAAGAATTGAATTCGTTTTCAACACAAGCCCAACCCAAGACAAATTTTTTTTTTTAAAATCGCACAAGTTTTCTCTAGGTAACGAAAGAATTTTGAAACCGGTTTACTTGAGGAACATACCAAATCTGGGCAAATCTCGTGGGCCGGGTTTGGGGTGTTTCAGTTTGGTATTAGAGCCAGGTTCTAAAACTCTCGGCCTGTGGGCCAAGGCCCAAAACGTTTTCAAAGCGAGCCCAAATGAGTTTTTTTTGAAAATATTTTATGAAACAAGCAGGTTTTCTAGCATGGCACCTAAAAGGAAAGGGCCTATGCATTTTCGGTTTAATTGTACGAAGTAACATGTTTTATGTACTAAGAATAAATTTTGAACAATTTTGGAAACCTGAAAATGTATGAAAATGTTAAGTTAAAAAAAAATAGAAAGTGAACATTTTTGGAAACTTGGAAATGGATGGAAATGATTTGGAAATGATTCAAAATAGGAAAGTGCACATTTCTGAAACTTGGAAATGTAAGAAAATGTCAAGTTCTGAGTCGAACGAAATTTTTGGAAACTCGAAATGACTTAGAAATGTCGAGTTTTAAAGTTTAAAAGAGGAAATTAAGGCAAGGTGGCCTTAAAAGAAAAAGTTTGTGCAATTTGACACACAAACAGGCTTGGAAAAGTGGCTGAAGATGCCACTTAGGGCCTCTGGAAATGGCGCCACATGCAAGGTGTTGGGCACAGGTTCGAGTCACTTGGGAAGCAAATAAAAGAAGTTTTATTTTTGCTTCCGAAGCTCTGAGTGGACGGCACAAGCCTTCTAGAAAGGAGGAGTTTTATTCTCTTTAATATTCGATTAATAAGATGATAAATAAGGGATTTAATTTGGATTATTTTTGAAGAGATAATAAAGGATTATTCTCTAATTATTTTAAATTATGAGATAAAGCTATCAAATACAGAAGAGTGGTGGCCAAGTAAGGGATTACGAGGAGTAGTTTCGGCTATAAAAGGAAGGAAATAGGGCTACTCATCAATTTTTCTTCCTCCTCCTCTCTCTGTAGAAATTTCTGAGTGCTCTCCTCTCTTCTCTTCTCTTTTCTTTTGTCAAGCCGAATCTATAGTCCACCATTGCCAAAATTCTCAAGTTTCTTTTCCTTATTTTCGTGGAAACCAAATACCCCAAGAGAACCTCTAGTCGACTTCTCCATTAAATCCCAAAAGTCGAAACTTTATCATCTAGTCATCAAGGTCGATTCTTTAAGGGGCTTTTAACAAGGGTGCTACCGATTTCTTAAAAGGGTAAGATACAAAGTTTGGTTTCAATTCTTTTATATTTTAAACCTATCTAAAATTTAGGGACTAATCTCTATTATGGATTTTGGCCGAGTTATGGAAGGGTGTTTTCGGATTTAAGAAATTGTCAACTACAAGAAGGTATCTTTGGAACTTCTAAGATCTAAGGTAAGTTATGAATACCATTCGACCATAAGCTATATTATTATGATTTAATGTTAGATTGGATCTAACATGGGTACATAAGGATTTCGACAAAGAATAAAGAAGCAAGGATCCAATTAGGAGTTAAGATTTGGAAGGTAAGAACAAAGGTAAATTATGTGTTTTAAGCCGAAAACTAACCAATTCAAGGGATTTAGTGACTAGCCGATTTCAAAGGGGAAAAATACGAGTTTTTGGGATTTGATTAAATCATCAAATCGACACCAAGGTAAGCTTTAAGAATACAAATCCTACTAGGATTTGGTTTTCTAGCCGAATAGGCTTTGTGTTAAATTAGTAAGTGATTAATCAATTGTAGGAACTTGAGATCTAAGGCAGTAGATCAGATTTCGGGATTTCAGTGAAGTGGTTAAGCAAATCAGGTGTGTACCCCACACTACTTCATAATAAGTTTTATGGCTATGTCTAATTAAATATGTGATAATAAGAATAAGAAAGTGGCTAAGGTACCATGTTATGGTACTAAGTACTCAGGTACGTTTCCTACTTCTACAAAGAATATGAAAAAGGTCATTAGTAACATGAGAATATGATAAGAATGTGAACTCTGGCATATTTATGCATATCATCATTATATGGGGCATATGGGTTTGTTTGAAAGGGGAAGTGAATGTGGTGACTTAAGACCACGAACACGGTGACCTAAGACCGTGATATCTGAAAGTGGTGACCTAAGACCACGATGTCTGAAAGTGGTGACCTAAGACCACGATGTCTGAACGTGGTGACCTAAGACCACAAATGCGGTGACCTAAGACCGCGATATGGAGTGTAGCGGAAGGAGGGTCGACTTAGTAGTCCCCACGATTATGCAGTTGGTATGGGGAGTGTAGCGGATGGCTTATTAGGTTTGGGTTTGGGAATGCATCATAATTTGTATGCTATGATATGAATGCGTAACATTTGTATGCCCGATTCTATTTTGATTTAGTGTTTGTGTACACATTGAGTCTATTTGACTCACCCGTTGGGGAATATTTTTCAGTGATGATCGGTGATGGACCGGGGCGAGCGAACTTGTGGTGGCCATGCTTAACATGAAGTTTTTATTTTATGAACTACTATTTCTATTTAAGTACTTGAATTAATTGGAAATTATTTGATGTAATAAGGCCATAAGGCCATAGTTGGATTATTTTCCATTTATTTCTATTTATTATGATTATGAGTTTTACCTATTAAAGTTTAAGTAAAATTTTTAATATGAAGAATTGAATTAGATTTTCAACACAAGCCCAACCCAAAACAATTTTTTTTTAAAATCGCACAAGTTTTCTCTAGGTAACGAAAGAATTTTGAAACCGGTTTACTTGAGGAACATACCAAATCTGGGCAAATCTCGTGGGTGGGGTTTGGGGTGTTTCGATTTAGTATCGAGCCCGCCTCTAAAACTCTCAGCCTGTGGGCCAAGGCCCAAAACGTTTTCAAAGCGAGCCCAAATGAGTTTTTTTTTTAAAATATTTTATGAAACAAGCAGGTTTTCTGGCATGGCACCTAAAGTCTCCGACCCATGATCCACCAGGTAAGTACCCTAACTATTTGTGTGATTATGTGTAATGAATATTAGAAGGGTAGAAAAGGAATGGAACGTAGAATAGCATGATAGGAACTTGAACCCTAGGACTAGTCTACTCAAACACAAACACGTAAGACTTAAGGAACGTTAAACAAACCCATGGCTAAGTCACTAAGCTAGGGTGTGGTAACAGGCATACGCATGTCTAGGATTGGATCCAAAGAGCACAGTATTTAAGCGATCCTAGTGACTCACCTCCTCTTGTTGGAATCCTACAGTGCGTAGTGGACTGCTCACCTTAGCCAAGTTAGGGTGTGGCAATGGGCATACGCATGTCTAGGAGTGGATTCGGGAGAGCTTGGTACTTAAGCGGTCCTAGTGACTCACCTCCTCTTCACTAGAATCCTACCTGGTGCGTAGTGACTGTTCACTTTGATCACGAGGACTTGTTGACAGGCTAAACCTTACAATTAAAACCCGAAAGGGACCAGCCACCCTATTTCTGAAAAAAAAAATCCCCACGTTTTGTAAAATTCTCAAAATACATTTGATTTGTGAAAATTTCCAACCAACTATGAATTTATAAAAATACCTATGTTTTGAAAATTTACCCGAAAATCTCATGTTTACAAGAGTAACCCGAATTATGAAACTAGATTTTCCCAAAGTACCCCTGTTAGAAAAAAAACAACAACAAATATCCATGGTTTGTAAAACTACTAAATTACCCCTGATTTATAAATAACCAAAATATCATTGATTTGTAAAATTACCGAAATACCCCGAATTGCAAAATTACCGAAATACCCCTGGATTGCAAAATTACCAAAATACCCTTATTTTTGCAAAATAACAAAAAAATTCTATTTTGGAAAATTACGAAAATACCCCTGTAGGATAAATTACGAAAATACCCCTGGGTAGTGAAATGACGAAAATACCCTTACATGATGACTGTGATGCCACTTGTACATTGATGAATGAATGTATGTATGTGCTCCCTGGAATTAGGAAACACAAACTTGAGACTGAATCGTAGATATAATCGCGAATTCGACAGAACTACTCTTAAAACTACTGTTCATAAAACTGTTCGTGGATAATCAGTGGAAGAAATTAATGATTCATAAAAATTTTAATCAGATAAACGTCAATCGGAAGAATGAGTACAAGGGGACGAGGATGCTCTAGATGCGAACAATAGTGCGTACCCTA
This sequence comes from Gossypium sturtianum, assembly GCA_025698515.1. NCBI lineage: Eukaryota > Viridiplantae > Streptophyta > Magnoliopsida > Malvales > Malvaceae > Gossypium > Gossypium sturtianum. The sequence continues at coordinate 39,819,743 of CM046955.1, forward strand.
CCATAGTATACTAAGTGTTTATTTTTTTTTTTTGGCTTTAGAATCGGAGTGCGCAGCGAAAGCATAGTGGTGAGACTTAGGTAGTACGATTACTAGTTAGTTGGAAATTTCGAGGACGAAATTTCTTTAAGGGGGTAGAACTGTAACATCCTGAATTTTTGGGCCTATGCGTTTAATGGATGGAAACCTAGGCAAATGGGTTGGGCCTTGCATATTATTTGTTATTTTTTTTAAATGGAATTATTAATCTATTTTATGGGCCTAAGGCCAAAATCTAGTGGTGCATGAGGGTTGCACACTGAGTCTCGCGACTCACCCTATTAATTAACCTTTCAGGTGATACCTAGTGCTTCGGACCGGGCTGGAGAGGAACGCAAGGTGGCCATGCAAAAGACCAATTGGATCTAGCAAAAAGTCTCAAGTTAATACTTTATATTTTTAATTAATGGATTTTAAATCTCGTTGTAATAAGGCTATGGACCACTAGTTTATGTTTTGTTTTATTTTGGGCTTTAATTACTTTTAGTTATTTAAATTCTTATTGAACTAATGTATCTATTTAAATTTGGGTTTTTAATTTATAAAGGCATATTTTATTTAAACTATCAACTATTAAATTTCTCTCGAATAAGAAGATAAACTTTAGAAAAATATTTTTCTGAAAATACGACATGTTCTTCCAAAATTTTCTTAGTGACATACCAGATCCGGTCGTGGTGTTTGGGCCGGGTTTGGGGTGTTACATTAATCTTGGCTAATCGACTCATTCAAGTATGATGTCTAAAGTATGTATTTGCTGGAATTTCTTCCGGATTGATTTTCGTTAGTGAATGGAATAATACGGGATTAGTGATGATAGAATTAGTTAGAGAAATGATATTTGAATTGTAAAGATGTCTGAGTGTAACAGTAGTAATTGAATAGATTATGATTATCTCTCCTGGGTATTTTATGTACTCATTTATCCTCAGAGATATATGTGATTGTTCATTTTCTGATGAAATTCTTATCGTATGAGGATGTTAGCTGCTTATAATGTTAGATGAAAGCACTGTTGGTCTGGTGGGTTGATGAGCAGCATTTCTTATCTCTTTCTTTGGGATTCTATTCTATTATGTTTGGAAAAAAAGTTGGTAGTGAAAATTTATGTGAGACTATTCTTCTATTTCTACTGGATATTGTTTTGTTTTATATATATATTTGGAAAATATATTATCTCTGTTACAATTGATTCCAGAGCGTGTAAGCATTGTTTTTCTTCTGGTTTTCTTTGAGGAATCATCAAGATCTTTATTATTTACTTATGAGTTATGTTCTCGGACTTCCAGTATGATATTGTATCTTGGATTTCTTTATCTCGATTTTCTTATCATCCTTATTTCGTAAATTATCAATCATGCCTCATCTTTAAAGTGTGTTCTGTGGCTTGTGATAACTATGTCTATTATGAGTGTATTCCTGGTTTGATTATGGGAACGTAGTGATTCTCGTACCAGGATTTCTCTAATTTTCGTGAAAGGAATTGACATCGGCAAAGGTATAGATAGTGGAAGCTCAAGCTCAAATTGTACGATGGTTTTCTTTTCTCAAGTAAGTTTGATTAAGGTCAATGAGTTCAATCAGGATATTTTGTTTCCTTGAGCTAATGCAGTGTAAAGACCTTTGACTCGCATGTGAGGAAATTTTGAAAGATTGCATGTTTGAGTCATTTTAACAACATAAAGAAGGGAGTATTTTGATATGATATTATTTGATAGTTGAGATCGACTCAGTTGCTTTTATCTGAGCGAGCTAGTTAGTTGAAAAGTAATTTGAGTTATATGCATTTAAGTTTATCCTCAGGTAAGAGGATAAAATCTTGTACATTCATGGGTAAATTGACGAACAGTCTGAATGAAGAATTTATATTCAAAAAGGGTGTGATAAAAGGACATACCTATTAGATCAGTTCTAATTGGATGATATTATTATGAGTTAAAGCTGTTTTGATTGATAAAGTTATCACATTTGTGAAAGTTTAAATGGTCTGTTGAGTATTAGCAAAGTTGAAAATAGTCGAAGGTATTGTTAACCGAAGCACTAATTCTGAGTCCAGTTTTGAATTGAGTAAAGAATTTTATGATTTTTAAGTGATAAATTATCGAACGGATTGGAATGTGTTTTAATGCAAGAATGTAAAGTGATAGTTTATGCTTTCAGACGGTTAAAGTCCCATGAAAGGAACTGTCTGACGGGTGATTTAGAGTCGGCCACTTTTATGTCTGTGTTGAGAATTTGATGACATCGGTTGTCCGATGAAAAATGTCATATTTTTCCTGATCCCAAGAGTTTAAAGTATCTAATGTCACAGAAGGAATCTGAATTTAAAAAAGCATAGACGGCTTGAACTATTGAAAGATTGTGAGCAGTTATCGATTAACCTTTGGGAAAGTAGTTATAGTTTCAAATGCTGGAATGGAAAACCTTTGATTATTTTATGAGTATTGGATACATGATTAATCTTATTTGATGACGGTCTGAATCTAGCTAAATTAGAAGCTAAAGCGATGTTTTCTTTGCAAGATTGAGAACCTCAGGAATGTGATAGTGAGTGGTAACCTAAATGAGTACAGTGTGAGACGACTTTTGATTCTGGATCTCATGTCGGACTTGATGACTGCTATCATTATTCTGAGATGGAATTTGCACACTGAGTAATTCAGAGCTTATGCAGAAAATTTTGTAAGAAGCTCAGTAGTAGCTCGTTTATTCATTTAGGGAGTAATAAAATGTACAGTTATTTGAAATAGATGTTCTGGAGATTGGGTATGTAACATGATAGATTAGTTGAGTTATATGTTTCAGAGACTATCCGATCAGAAATCATACAGAAAGTAAAAGTGATTCGTGGTAGTTTAGAATCCACTTCAGATTGTCGGAGAATGTATGTGAATTTGAAACATGGGGATATGAAATTCCCGTTCAACGATAACATATTTCCGAAAGTATTGCCTTGGAAAAAGGATTCAAGATGTGTTTTGTGTATCTATGTTGCGATGGTATCGATTGGACTCTTTGGATATGAATTCTCCGATAGAGATTAAGATTCAGTCGATGTGTTGTATAACGAAGAATCGATCAGAATTTTGACTCGATAGATTAAAAGTCGAGAAATAAAAGCATAACCTTAGTGAGAGCTCTTTGGCAGTGTCACGAGATAAAGGATTCTATGTGAAAATCGAATTTATAGTCCTGTAATATTTTCGGGGACGAAAATCCCTAAAGGGGGAGAGTTGTAACAGCCCAATTTTGGGTCTAGTCAGAACAATGGTTTTGGGACCACAAGTCCGACGAAAAAATTCATTTTTATTATATTTTTATGGTCTACAGTTTTAAGGGATGATTTCGTAAAAATTTCGTTCGAAAATTTTGACGTTTGGGCACTCAATTTAGTCAAAAGGACTAAATTGCAAAAAGTGCAAAACTTGAATTCTATATGTTAGAGGTGTCCAATTGCTATGAGATTTTAAATTAGAGGTCCTTAAATGGTAATTATACCATTGGTTAAGTTGGTGGACAAAAATGGACATAGTTTGGTATGTTTTCAAAGTTTTTCATTAAGGGAATTTTGGTAATTTAGTAATTAAATGAATTAAAAAGCCAAATTAAAAGCCAATTTTTGTCCATATTCTTCCTCATGGACGAAATTCACAAGAGGGAAGCCATAGCTATGGTTTGGTCACTTCCAAGCTTGATTGTAAGTCCGTTCTTGCCCCGTTTTTAATGCCCACCGCACCAATTATTGATATAAAGCTCAACAAGGGAAGGGTATAGAGGAGAGGAGAATGGTTGCTAAGATGGTCGGTTCACCCAGTCGGGGCGGAGAGTCAGAGGTTATGGAGAATGAACGTGGAGAGAATTTCTAGGTTGAGTATCCAGATAATGCAGGCTTATTCTTGGAGAGTTGATCATTTCTTCAACTTTCTTGGGGGGTATTTATAGGCATGGTGCCCATGCAATATGGTGTTAACGTGTTGGACTTGCCATCTAGCCATCATTACGAAGCTCGTGGTGTAACAGCCCGATTCGAGGTCTAGTCGAAACAGTGGTTTCGGGACCACAAATTCGATGCAGTAAAATTCATTTTTATTATATTTTTATGGTCTACAGTTTTATGGAACGATTTCGTGAAAATTTCGTTCAAAAATTTGAGGTTTGGGCACTCAATTTAGTTAAAAGGACTAAATTGAAAAAAGTGAAAAACTTGAATTCTATATGTTAGAGGTGTCCAATTGCTATGATATTTTAAATTGGAGGTCCTTAAATGGTAATTAGACCATTGGTTAAATTGTTGGACAAAAATGGAAATGGTTTGGTATGTTTCTAAAGTTTTTCATTAAGGGCATTTTAGTACTTTGGTAATTAAAATGAATTAAAAAGCCAAAATAAAGCCAATTTTTGTCCATCTTCCTCCCATGGCCGAATTTCACAAGGGGAAACCATGGATAGGGTTTTTCAAGCTTCCAAACTCGATTGTATGTCCGTTCTAGCCTCATTTTTAATGCTTTTTACATTTTTGAAGTCGTTGTAACTCGATCTTTCTATTTCTACCATCAATTTGAAGAGATTTCAAGGTCTAAAATTTTACCCATGATGGATATTTGTTTATTCTGATGTCTAATGGTAGAAATGCATGTTTGGTGTATGATAAATGACTTTTGCTAAGTGACTTTCGGTGAAAATGCCTAAGAGGACTTATTTGTAAAAGTTATAAAATATGGTGTAAAAATAGGAATAAATGAAAATTGTGGGCTATTATAAGCAAGTATAAGGTTTGGCTAGGCATGGGTATTGAAGAAATTGAGTACATTTCATTTTACGAGCCTAGGGACTAAATTGTAAAATGTAAAAAGTTTAGGGGCAAAAATGTATTTTTTTTCCATAATATGATTTTGGGCTGATTTGAATAGTATAATGATTAAAAAAAGTTAAATGTGATATTATAGATCGAGAAAAATGAGGTTCGAAGTTAGAACGGGAGAAAAATGAGTATTTGGCTATTTAGTCCTTTTTGCCATTTTTATGCCGAGGTAAGTTCGTATGTTTAATAAGCATTAAATTATATGTGTATAAATTGATATAATTGTGGTAAGTGATACATTATTGAAATGAAATGTAAATGCTATTGAGTACGATGTTACGGAAATGACCGACAGAGATTCAGTACATCGAAAGTCCCGGTTGAACCTTAGGAATAGATAAGATATAAATGTCATGACATTAGGGTTACTGAGATTACGTGTAAGACCATATCTGGGATATGGCATCAATATGAGACTTCGTGTAAGACCATATCGGGGATATGGCATCGATATGAGACTTCGTGTAAGACCATAGCTGGGCTATTGGCATCGATACGAGATTACATGTAAAACCATATCTGGGATATGGCATTGGTACAGTACTGTGTGTATGAGATCCCCGAGTATCCTTTAGTATTCCAAATGGTTCAACGAGAAATTCAACGGGTATGTCAAAGACGAGAAAGTATGTGATTATGTTACGAGCTGGAACAGGTATGTACGAAAAACTCAAAGGAAATGAATTCGATATATGATGAACCATTGGTAAGAATGTGACTGAGAATGTTATGTTCATGAAATTGTGAAATTCATGATAAATTCGGGTGACGATTATGTGATTTGCTTTCGGGCCAAATTGAGTTATGATATAGTATGTTTTATTCATGCAAATTGTGATTTATCGGATATGAGAAAATGGGAAGATAAGAACTTAGGTAATTGAAAAATGTTAAAGTATATGTTTGAAATGTAAATACTCATAATTAATGTGCATGTTTACTATGAGGTGTGAAATGATTGTTATTTGTTGTAATATGTTACAAATGAGAGATTATGGTTGTTAGGCTAATGCCAAGATATGTTAAGTTATTTTTATAAGTTGATAGAGTAAATATTATGATTGAATAAGGATTATAACTGTGAGATTTATAGTAATTTGTATTATATTGTGTTTAAATTTTTTGGACTTGATAAAAGATTTGTAAGAGTTGCTCATTATTTTCATACGGACTTACTAAGCTATATATATATAGCTTACCCCCTTCTTTTCCAATGTCTTATAAAGTTATTGAGCTAGCTCGGGTTGGAGATCGTCGGAGATCCTATCACACTATCAAGCTGTCATTTTGGGTATAAATGAATTCAAGTATTTTAAGTCTATGGCATGTATAGGGACTTAGTATTTTGTTAAATGTGTTATTGTGATTGTAGCCAATGTGTTGGCTTGTGATTGTCAAAGGTTTGCTTTGCTATTTGGCCATGTAAGTTGGCTCATATTGGCTAACATGATTGTAGGCCTAAGTATATTCATATATGTGTCAATGTCTATGGTGATATGATTATGGTATGCTTAATGAATGTGGAATTTGTATGATTGATTTAGGGCTTAATAAATGTAGTGAATATGTTTTACAAATATATAAAGTTGATATGTTTTAACCATGAATGTGGAATCTCGAATGAATTGGTGTGGAAAGGTTGATGTTCTAACCATGATAAATAATGGCATGAGAATAACATGTTATTGTCTTGGCTGTGGTTATTTGGTTTCGCTCACATGCTTGATTTTGTGCCATGAGACGTTATGTAGATGTGTGCAAGTGAGGCTGGCAAAATGTCTTGGTAAATAGCCTTATTTTTTTGTCCACACGGGTAGACAGACGGGCGTGTGTCTAGGCCGTGTGTGACACACGGTATGCCCCACGGGCATGTGTTCCGGCCGTGTGTCCCCTGCACCTTAATTTTGCAAAACAGAATGTCCAGAATTGAGCACACGGGCGTGTGTCTCATCCGTGTGTGCTACACGGCCTAGCATACGGGCGTATGGCACGCCCATGTGGCACAAGTCAGAGAGCTCCCTAAATTGAACACGATTGTAGCACGAGCGTGTCTTAGGGTCACACAGGTGTGTCCCGAACCCACACGGGCATGTCCCGAGCCCACACAGGCGTGTGACCTCTGTAAGATGAAAAATTTTCTAAGTTTTGTACAATTTTCTAAAGTTCTCAGTTTAGTACCGAAGCACTTCCAATACATGTTTTGGGCCTCGTAGGCTTGTAACAGGGACTTCATGATCGAATATAAATGGTTTTAAATTAGACGCAAATTTATGACTTAGGATTGTGTGAATGCTTGTGTTATAAGTCCGGTAATACCTCGAGCCCTGTTCCGGCGTTGAATACGGGTAATGGGTGTTACATTTAGTGGTATCAGAGCTACAATTTAGTTGATTCTCGGACTAACGTAGCGTATGTGAGTCTAGCTATACGTGCCATATTACTACCTGTGATAGTGTGATATCTCCCGACTCTGATGAAATTGTTTTGTTGAGGCAGAGATGCTTTCAAACCGAGCTATTTTCGAAAACACTGGAAGTGATACTAATATATTTGAAATGAATTAGAGTTCATGATATGTATGTGATGATGGACAAATTGAAATAACAATAAGTTGAGAAATATGGATAAAATGTCATTGTTCCAGTTGAACGTTGTATTTTGATGGATTATGGTTATTTTATGAAACGGATAAAATGTTTCAAATGTTGCAAAAAGGATTTAGCCCAGAAGGGTAACCCTGAATTAAGCCCTCTCGAGCATAAGTTATGAAATGGATTTAGCCCGGACGGGTAATCCAGAGTAAGCTCTTTAGGGCATACGTTACTGAAAGGATTTAGCCTGGACTGGCAATCCTGTTATATCATATGTGGCTCGAGAGTGTACTCTATGAATATATGCAAAAAGGGCACTTTTGAATATGAATTTACGGATTGTTGACATGCATACCTTGAGTATATTACTTGAGTATCCATCGAAATTACAATAGTTCAATGGGAATTATTCGTGAAATATGGAAAGGTGAAGTGAAATGAAAGTTTATAATGTGATAAGCTCATCCATGTTTTTTTGGCATTCAAATGATGTTATGTGCTTAATTTGTTTGATTAAGTGAATGTGATAAGTAAACTTACTCAAATTTACAGAATGTATGTTTAGATACACTTGTTGAATAAAGGTAATCGGAAAGTTCGTGTGACATAAATATGTATGTTAATTAGCTTGAAGTGAATTATGTGATTGTGAAGATATTATATTGATGATGAATGCTAAGTGATATGTGTGTATTTATGAGAGTCGAGTTAGAGGCTTTACGACCTCACCCCCTAACCAATGTGGTATTTTATAACGAAATTTCACGAGATTTAAGTTGAATGAGCTCATAAGTAAAAGACTAAAGAGTTCAGTAGTGGAATTACTAATAATGTGGTTAGAGTTAAGAATAGTTTGACAAGTGAATACAGTTCTGGAAAAAATGCCAGGTTATTCTAAAGATCGTTCGAATTTCGCGATGTCACGGTTGAAGAAAAAATTAATCTCGGCTAATCGACTACTCATACAGGTATGATGTCTAAAGTATGTATTTGCTGGAATTTCTTTCGGATTGATTTTCGTTAGTGAAGGGGATAATACGGGATTAGTGATGACAGAATTAGTTAGAGAAATGATATTTGAATCGTAAAGATGTCTGAGTGTAACAGTTGTGATTGAATAGATTATGATGATCTCTCATGGGTATTTTATGTATTCATTTATCCTCAGAGATATATGTGATTTTTCGTTTTCTGATGAAATTCTTATCGTATGAGAATGCTAACTGCTTATAATAATAGATGAAAGCACTGTTAATCTGGTTGGTTGATGAGCAGCATTTCTTATCTCTTTCTTTGGGATTCTATCCTATTATGTTTGGAATAAAAGTTGTTGGTGAAAACTTTTGTGAGGCTATTCTTCTATTTCTACTGGATGTTGTTTTGTTTTGTATATATATTTGGAAAATATATTATCTTTGTTACAATTGATTCCACAGCGTATAAGCATTGTTTTTCTTCTGGTTTTCTCTGAGGAACCATCAAGATCTTTATTATTTTCTTATGAGTTATGTTCTTGGACTTCCGGTGTGGTATCATATCTTGGATTTCTTTATCTCGGTTTTCTTATCATCCTTATTTCATAAATTATCAATCATCCCTCATCTTTAAAGTATGTTCTTTGGCTAATGATAACTATGTCTATTATGGTTGTATTTCTGGTTCAATTATGGGAACGTGGTGATTCTAGTATCAGGATTTCTCTAATTTTCGCGAAAGGAATTGGCATCGGCAAAGGTATAGATAGTGGGAGCTCAAGCTCAAATTGTACGATAGTTTTCTTTTCTCAGATAAGTTTGATTAAGGTCAATGAGTTCAACCAGAATATTTTGTTTCCTCGAGCTAATATGATTGTAAAGATCTTTCGACTAGCATGTGAGGAAATTTTGAAAGATTGTATGTTTGAGTTGTTTTAACAGCATGAAGAAGGGAGTATTTTGATATGATATTATTTGATAGTTGAGATCGACTCAGTTGTTTTTATCTGAGCGAGCTGCTTAGTTGAAAGGTAATTTGAGTTATATGCATTTAAGTTTATCCTCAGGTAAGAGGATAAAATCTTGTACATTCATGGGTGAATAGACGGACAGTTTGAAGGAAGAATTCATATTCTACAAAGTATGATACAGAGATATACTTATTAAATTTGTTCTAATCGAATGATGTCGTTATGAGTTAAAACTGTTCCGATTGATAAAGTTATCACATTTGTGAAAGTTTGAATGGTTTGTTGTATGTTAGCAAAGTTGAAAACTGATGAAGGTGTTATTAACTGAAACATTGGTTCTGGGTTCTGTTTGAATTGAGTAAAGAATTCGTAAGTTTTCAGTGATGCACTATCGAACGGATTGGAATGTATTTAATACAAGAATGTAAAGTGAAAGTTTATACTTTCAGACGGATAAAGCCATATGAAAGGAACTGTCCGACGGGTGATTTAGAGTCGGCCAATTTTTATGTATGTGTTGAGAATTTGATGGCGTCGGTTGACCGACGAAAAATGTCATATGTTTCCTGATCCCAAAAGTTTAAAGTATCTAATGTCACAAAAGGAATCTGAATTTAAAACAGCATAGACGGCTTGAACTATTGAAAGATTGTGAGCAGTTATCGATTAACCTTTGAGAAAGCAGATGTAGTTGCAAATGCTTGAATGGAAAATCTTTGATTATTTTGTGAGTGTTGGTTAAATGATCAATCTTATTTGATGACGGTCTGAATCTAGCTAAATTAAAAGCTAAAGTGATATTTTCTTTGTGAGATTGAGAACCTCAAGAATGTGATAGTGAGTGGTAAACTAAACGAGTACAGTGTCAGATGACTTTTGATTCTGAATTTCAGGTCGGACCTGATGAATGTTATCATTATTCCGAGACAGAATTTGCGCATTGAGTAATTTAGAGCTTATGCAGAAAATTTTGTACGAAGCTCAGTAGTAGCTCGTTTGTTCATTCAGGGAGTAATAAAATGTACAGTTATTTGAAATAGATGTTCTGGTGATCGGATAAGTAACATGATAGATTGGTTGAGTTATATGTTTCAGAGACTATCCAATCAGAAATCGTACAGGAAGTAAAAGTGATTCGTGGCAATTTAGAATCCACTTCAGATTGCCAGAAAACGTATGTGAATTTGAAACATGAGGATATGAAATTTTCGTTCAGTGATAACATGTTTCCGAAAGTATTGCCTGGGAAAAAGATTCAAAATGTGTTTTGTGTATCTATGTTGCGATGGTATCGATTGGACTCTTTGAATATGAATTCTCCGATAGAGATTGAGATTCAGTCGATGTGTTGTATAACAAATAATCGATCGGAATTTTAACACAAGAGGTTAAAAAGTTGGGGAATAAAAGTATAACCTTAGTGAGAGTTATTTGGCAGTGTCACGAGATAGAGGAGTCAACGTGGAAATCGAATTTATATTCCGGTAATATTTTCAGGGACGAAAATCCCTAAAGGGGGAGAGTTGTAACAACCCGATTTTGGGTCTAATCGGAACAGTGGTTTCGGGACCACAAATCCAACGCAATAAAATTCATTTTTATTATACTTTTTATGTTCTACAGTTTTATGGAACGATTTCGTGAAAATTTAGTTCAAAAGTTTTGAAGTTTGGGCACTCAATTTAGTTAAAAGGACTAAATTGTAAAAAGTGAAAAACTTGAATTCTATATGTTAGAGGTGTCCAATTGCTATGAGATTTTAAATTGGAGGTATTTAAATAGTAATTAGACCATTGGTTAAGTTGGTGGACAAAAATGGACATGGTTTGGTATGTTTCTAAAGTTTTTCATTAAGGGCATTTTGGTAATTTGGTAATTAAAATGAATTAAAAAGCCAAAATAAAGCCAATTTTTGTCCATCTTCCTCGCATGGTCGAAATTCACAAGGGGAAACCATGGCTAGGGTTTTTCAAGCTTCCAAGCTCGATTGTATGTCTGTTCTAGCCCCGTTTTTAATGCACTTTACATTTTTGAAGTCGTTGTAACTCGATCTTTCTATTTCTACCATCAATTTGAAGAGATGTCAAGGTCTACAATTTTACCCATGATGGATATTTGTGTATTTTGATGTCTAATGGTAGAAAATTCATGTTTGGTGTATGATAAACAACTTTTGCTAAGTGATTTTCGGTGAAAATGCCTAAAAGGACTTATTTGTAAAAGTTATAAAGTATGGTGTAAAAATGTGAAAAAATGAAAATTGTGGGCTATTATAAGCATGTATAAGGTTCGTCTAGGCATGGGTATTGAAGAAATTGATTACATTTCATTTTACGAGCCTAGGGACTAAATTGTAAAATGTCAAAAGTTTAGGGGCAAAAATGTAATTTTTGCCATAATGTGATTTTGGGCTGATTTGAATAGTATAATGATTAAATAAGTTAAATTTGGTATTATAGATCGAGAAAAACGAGGTTCGAAGTTAGAACGGGGGAAAAACGAGTATTTGACGATTTAGTCATTTTTGTCATTTTTATGCCGAGGTACGTTCATATGTTTAATAAGCATAAAATTATATATGTATAAATGCTTGATTGATATAATTGTGGTGAGTGCTACATTATTGAAATGAAATGTGAATGCTATTGAGTACGATGTTACGAAAATGACCGACAGAGATTCGGTACATCGAAAGTCCCGGTTGAACCTTAGGAATAGATAGGATATAAATGTCATGACATTAGGGTTACTGAGATTATGTGTAAGACCATATCTGGGATATGGCATCAATATAAGACTTCATGTAAGACCATATCTGGGATATGGCATCGATATGAGACTTCGTGTAAGACCATAGCTGGGCTATTGGCATCGATATGAGATTACATGTAAGACCATATCTTGGATATGGCATTGGTACAGTACCATGTGTACGAGATCCCCGAGTATCCTTTAGTATTCCAAATGGTTCAACGGGAAATTCAACTGGTATGTCAAAGATGAGAAAGTATGTGATTATGTTACGAGCTAGAACAGGTATGTACGAAAAACTCAAAGGAAATGAATTCGGTATATGATGAACCATTGGTAAGAATGTGATTGAGTATGTTATGTTCATGAAATTGTGAAATTCATGATAAATTCGGGTGACGATTATGTGATTGGCTTTCGGGCCAAATTGAGTTATGATATAGCATGTTTTATTCATGCAAATTGTGATTTATCGGATATGAGAAAATGGGAAGATAATAACTTAGGTAATTGAAAAATGTTAAAGTATATGCTTGAAATGTAAATACTCATAATTAATGTGCATGTTTACTATGAAGTTTGAAATTATTGTTATTTGCTGTAATATGTTACAAAGGAGAGATTATGGTTGTTAGGCTAATGCCAAGATATGTTAAGTTATGCTTATAAGTTGATAGAGTAAATATTATGATTGAATAAGGATTATAACTGTGAGGTTTATAGTAATTTGTATTATCTTGTGTTTAAATTTTTTGGACTTGATAAAAGATTTGTAAGAGTTGCTCATTATTTTCATACGGACTTACTAAGCTATATATATATATAGCTTACCCCATTCCTTTCCAATGTCTTATAGGGTTATTGAGCTAGCTCAGGTTGGAGATCGCAGGAGATCCTATTACACTATCAAGCTGTCGTTTTGGGTATTAATGAATTCAAGTATTTTAAGTCTATGGCATGTATAGGGACTTAGTCATTTTGTTAAATGTGTCATTGTGATTGTAGCCAATGTGTTGGCTTGTGATTGTCAAAGGTTTGTTTTGCTATTTGGCCATGTAAGTTGGCTCATATTGGCTAACATGATTGTAAGCCTAAGTATATTCATATATGTGTCAATGTCTATGGTGATATGATTATGGTATGCCTAATGAATGTGGAATTTGTATGTTTGATTTAGGGCTTAATAAATATAGTGAATATGTTAGACAAAGATATAAAGTTGATATGTTTTAACCATGAATGTGGAATCTTGCATGAATTTGTGTGGAAAGGTTGATGTTCTAACCATGATAAATAATGGCATGAGAATGACATGTTATTATCTTGGTTGTGGTTATTTGGTTGCTCTCACATGCTTGATTTTGTGCCATGAGACGTTATGTAGATGTGTGCAAGTGAGGGTGGCAAAATGGCTTGGTAAATAGCCTTGTTTTTTTGTCTACACGGGTAGACAGACGGGCGTGTGTCTAGGCCGTGTGTGACACACGGTCTGCCCCACGGGCATGTGTTCCGACCGTGTGTCCCCTGCACCTTAATTTTGAAAAATAAAATGTCCAGAATTGAGTACACGGGCAGAGACACGAGTGTGTGTCTCAGCCGTGTGTACTACACGGCCCAGCACACGGGCGTGTGGCACGACCGTGCGGCACAACTCAGAGAGCTCCCTAAATTGAACACGGCGTGTCCCGAACCCACACGGGCATGTGACCTCTGCAACATGAAAAATTTTCTAATTTTTGTAAAATTTTCTAAAGTTCTCGGTTTAGTATCGAACCACTTCCAATACATGTTTTGGGCCTCGTAGGCTCGTAATAGGGACTTCATGATCGAATATAAATGGTTTAAAATTAGACGCAAATTTATGACTTGGGATTGTGTGAATGCTTGTGTTATAAGTCCGATAATACCTCGAGCCCTATTCCGGCGTTGAATACGGGTAAGGGGTGTTACACGTGGGGGGATGTCTTTGATGGGACAAGGATGTCTGTAACAGGGCAAATCCTATCATTCATTCTGACTCAAATGGGATAAAGCAGTGGAGCCTATTTGATGTTCTGTGACCGAACGACTCCATGTTCCCAATGAATATCATACCATCCATTGTTCGGATAGTCCCCCTGGGAGGGTGAGTTCACAAGTGACCTCGTATCTTGCTAATGGTGGGTTGATTGTTCAAGCATCTTTTTATGCTTGCCACGTGTTTTATTACGGATGGAGATATAACATGTAGTAACCATTTTTCTTTTTTTTTCCCCTTTGTAATATGGGTTCCTATTTTCTTTCTTTTTTCCAAATGATATTTTATACTTAATAAATTTTAACAATATTTTAGATTTTTCAATTTTTATTAAAATAATATATTATAGTGTGTGATATGACCAAGTTGTTTACCCATAAATGTCTTCTTTATTAAACCATTTAAATTATCACATATTGATTTATTTTAATAAATTTGCTAATTTATTGATTCTTATTTTCCAAACCTGAGTATAAATTTCAAGAACCCACAATTATAATACCAGAGCAATTAGCACGTTAATGAAAATTAAATGTATATAAACAAAAATATGGAAGAAAAAAAGGTCAATATCATCACATATTGTAACGCCCAGAATAATTTATTTCTATTTTTGTAGATATTTGACACAAATGTGCATATGCTTTAGTGGTTAAGTGATGTGGGTGTGTGTTTGAGAGGTCTTGGGTTCAAGTCCCACCTTTAGCAAATTTTTTTATATTTGGATCCAAGTCTTACCCTTGTGGAGTGGACTTACATAAAATTATCTGTTAACTCGTATTAGAATGAGCCTGCTGGTTCGAGTGGTAAGGGAGTTGGTGTGTGGGAGGTCTTGTGTTTGAATCCCTGTGCGAGTGAGAATGTTATTTTTGCTTGATTGTGTGTCAATGTTTCGGTGGAGTTGGGATTCTAAGGTAGTTGGATGTGAATTAGTGGGGAGTTAGGATAGTAGTGGGATTTGAGAGTAGATTTTATTTTATTTTATTTTATTTTCTATTTTCTATTTTTATTTTCTATTTTTATTTTCTATTTTCTATTTTTATTTTTCCAAAAAATTACTCTCATCTTTTTGGACGTTCTTTTCTGTGACTGGCGAAATTCTTTTGTTCCTTGCTTCTGAAATCCTGTCGATTAATCTCGGTTTTTCAAATTCTTTAGTGCTTTGCGCAGTGTGGTAAGTGTAAGGCGTGTTTTAGCGTGGGTTGGGGAAACCATTTTGTTAAACTATTCAAGTCAATGCTTTTCTTTTCTTTCCGTTAGTTGATGTTGAGTTTTTGGTAGCAACGAATCGGGAAGAAAGGGGCTCCACTCTTGTGGAATCTTAGCCGAATCATTCGGGGCGTTGGGGTAAGTGTTGAATGCTTGAATTGGACTATTTTCAATTTCATGGTTTTGGTTTAATCGAGAATTATGACTGATTTTGGAGTTTGGTTTGACGATTTTAGGTTCTGCTGGCCTCGGGATTATTTTCGCATCAAAATTGTAATAGGTGTGTACCCGAAACACAGAAAAACGAGCTTCGACAAAAGCCAAAAAATCACACTGTCGACGCCACACGGGTGTGTGTCTTGTCGTGTGGTTGGCCGTGTGTGAGACACGGCCGTGTGGTCGACAAAGGCATGGTCGTGCGCAAGACACGGCCGTGTGGTGGTGTGAGTGTGGCCGTGTGGACCACACGGGCTAGGCCAAGTTGGGCATGTGGACCGACACGGGCATTCCACACGGGCGTGTGGATTTTGGGCCAGGCCGTGTGGGCCACACGGGCAAGGCCAATCTGGGCGTGTGGGCCCACACAGGCATGCGGGCCCATAATTCTGATATTTTCCTTAGAGTCACACGGGTCGTTCTGATCGACTGTGGGCCTACCGTAGGGTCGGTAAGGGCTAACTAAACCCTAGATTATGTGATCTGTTATTCTGATGGTATGCTCTAAGTAGGACACTGTTATGCATGTCTGATTAATATGCTATATGTATGTCTGTATATGTATCTGTATTCTGTATATGTTTTTGGGGTGGGATTTTATACATGGAAGAAGTGTTCTATATGGCGACCTTCGTCTATATTCTGGCAGCTTGGCTGCACTTTATCTGATATGTGTCGTAATGGCACGATATAGTGTGTAGGGATGGGTGGGTGTTTTTAACCCCACACGGTGTGATGGAATGGTCGGAGTTGGTGTGTAGAGGATGGGGGTAGGATTCTGAATATCTGTTTCTGTTATCTGTATCTGAAATGGGCATGAGTCCGAATCTGTAACTAACTGTATATGAGATTTTAGTAAGTTGGCATGTTTATTTCTGTTGGGTTACACACTGAGTTTACGAAAACTCACATCTGTTTATCTGTTCTGTTCAGGTAATCCACAGACTTAGGCAGATGGGAGCGGTGGAGTCTCGCGGTGACCACTCGTCTATGAATCAATTTTATGATTATGGTTTTAGTTTAAATTAAGGATTATTTTGGGAGTTTTGTAAAAATTGGACTCTTCGGACTTTTGGTTTTATTTTGGATTTGAGTTTTCGATTTAAATACTTTATTTGAGACGAATAGCATAAAACATGGTTTTATCAAAACAAAGGTTTTCTGAGAACACAAACGAGATTTTCTAATTAAACGTTTTATGACTTCCGTTGTAACTTACGCTTTTGGCAAATAAATAAGTTAAGCAAACGCTTCCAAATATAGATATAAACAAATATGAGTTTTGAAACTTGAATAGTTTGACGAAACGACTCCATTTCCAAAACCCTACCTTGTGACATCTCTGGATTCAGCCATAACGTTTAGGTCGGGTTTGGGGTGTTACACATATGACTGATTATTAGAACCATATAAAATAAAAATAAAAATGCATTCAATCAACTCAAAAGCAATGCAACTAATTAATAAGATAATATTCTCATAAGAAATTAAGTTAAAACATTTTACATAAATAATACAATACCTAGTTCATAGCACATTCACATATCTATTGTTACTTCCATCATTCTATAGCATATCCACCTTCTAAAATGTCATTACATATAATCTATGATCAATAGACTAAAGCCAAAACACAACAAAAAATTAGGTGAATATACCTGAAATATCATATCACTGATTCTCTTCTTCTAGCAATCCTCTCACCCACATCTCTTTATGTTCAGTTGGAATAGTGAAGAAAATAAGCATATTGATTGGATTACTAGGAATGTTCCTTGAAGCAGCAAGTTTTTCAACTTTAGATAGTCTTGCTATTTTCATTAACTCATCCCATAGCTATATAGACTTCTGAGCAATTGAGTGGTTTTCCCCTAAACTCTTTGTC
This sequence comes from Gossypium sturtianum, assembly GCA_025698515.1. Taxonomy (NCBI): domain Eukaryota; kingdom Viridiplantae; phylum Streptophyta; class Magnoliopsida; order Malvales; family Malvaceae; genus Gossypium; species Gossypium sturtianum. The sequence goes on from CM046955.1 coordinate 39,837,257, forward strand.
AATTCCATTGTGAATTCAACCATTTTGCTTCCCAAAAACGCAACAAATCCTAAAAAAATCAGCCCCATTATTAGAATTCAAACCTATCTTACTCTGTCCAACTCTTCAACCCTTCTAATTTGTGCTCTGCTAAGAGATAGGGACTTTGATTAGCCATTATCTTCAAGATCCATTTCATACCTAACCTTCTAAGTTCTAGTCATGTCATCTTCTCCTACACTAGTACCATTTGCACTATTCTCTATTCCACTATTATCATCTTCATCCTCTTCTAACTCTTCAATTATGCTAGTTGTTTTTTGGGCATCTTTTCCAGTTACACAATCTTTTACCAAAATATTCAAAATATGGAAATATTCTATTCTTGAATGGGTTCACATTCTTATGACTCTATATACATATTCATATAAAAATTATTAAATGTGTTCAAATATAAACTCAAAATTCATATATAACCATAATTTATAAATTCACCTTAAGGAATTCATCTCAAACCGCTTGCTTAGCTATCACCACTTTCCTTGTGCTATCCCATGCAATTTTTTTGGTGTGCTTTCCATAGATCATGTCATGTAAAATTTACCACTCCTTCCTAAGTGTCCTTAGCCTGTTGTCAATGTGAGGCTTAGCCTTGATACTAGAATGTGAGAGTTTTGATTGTAACATTCTCAAAAGTATAGGTAGATACCATTGTATAAAGCCACAATTAGCATTGTGGTTGCCTATATGGTACAATTCAACAAGAAATTGCACCAAAATTCTATCCTTTTCATTTTTCTAGTGTCTCCTAATAGACTTGTTACTTGAATTCTCACTTTCGAAATTCATCGCTTGACCTGACATTCTTTTCATATATGCCAAATTGGATTAGCATAATAGATCATAATTATTATTTATCAATTTTAGCTAAAATGGAAAAATATAGAAACATAAAGATATCTCATACAAATAAATGCACGCATTACAAGAAAGTATAAATAAAATATTTATAAAAATATAGTTTGTGCATAGATTGTAATAGCCCGATTTTGGGTCTGGTCGGAATAGTGGTTTCGAGACCACAAATCTGACGAATAAAAATTTATTTTTATTATATTTTTATGGTCTATAGTTTTATGGAATGATTTCGTGAAATTTTCATTCAGAAATTTTGACGTTTGAGTACTCAATTTAGCTAGAAGGACTAAATTGTAATAAATGCAAAATGTGTGTTCTAGAAGCTAGAGGTGTTTAATTGCTATGAGATCTTAAATTAAAGGTCCTTAAATGGTAATTAGACCATTATACTTCATAATGGACAAAAATGGACATGGTTAGGTGAAATTTCAAAGTTGGGCATTAAGGGCATTTTAGTCATTTGGTTAATAAAGACAAAATAAAACAAATAAAAGATGTTCATCTTTCTATATTCATCCCCCCATGGCCAAATGTCCCAAAGGAAACCATAGCTAGGGTTTGCCAAGCTTCCAAGCTCAATTGTAAGTCCGTTCTTGTCCCGTTTTTCATGATTTTTATGTTTTTGAAGTTGTCTCAACCTAATCTAGCCTTTCCAAGGACTAATTTGAAGAGGGATTAAAGTTTAAAATTTTACCCATGTTGAACATGTATGTATTTTGATGTTTTATGGTAGAAAATGCATGTTTGTTGTTTGTTAAACGGCTTTTGCTAAGCGATTTTCGGTAAAAATGTCAAAAAGGACTTATTTGTAAAAGTCTATAAAATGAGTAGAAAAATGTGAATAAATGAGAAATGTGGGCTGTTATGAGTATGAAAATAGTTTCGGTTAGGCTTGGGTGTGAAGAAATTGAATGAAATTCATTTTACGAGCCTAGAGACTAAAGTGTAAAATGTCAAAAGTTTAGAGGCAAAAATGTAATTTTTCCATAATGTGACTTTTGGGCTGAAATGAATAATGTGATGATTAAATGAGATGAATTTGGTATTATAGATCAAGAAAAACGAAGTTCGGGTTTAGATCGGGAGAAAACCAAAGTGTTTGACGATTAGGTCCATTTCCGCTATTTTTGTATCGAGGTAAGTTCGTATGTTAATAATGCAATGTTATATTTGTATTTTAATGTTTTGATATTGCATGGATTGTATGATTGATTCTATGAGTATATTCGACGAAGTTCCAGCAAGAAAGAAATCCCGGTTGAACCTTAGGAATAGATTAGGATACAAGTGACATGTCACTAGGAACCCATGTGATTTATGTGTCCCGGGTGCTAGTCCTGTACGTCCTACTGGTTGTTGGGTATACCGTCATATGTTGCAGATACCTGACAACTTGTGTGAGCAGCACTGTGTAGGCCCGTGGATAGCTCGAGAGCGAGCCTATATGTGTTATGAGATTTGTGGTAGCATTGGCTACATATGTGGCACTCATGTGCAAATATTTTCGTGTATCCGATAGTATTCCAAGTGGTTCAACAGGTATGTTAAAGACGAGAAAGTATGTGAATATGTTGTGAGATGATACAGGTATGTACGAAAAACTCAAAGGATATGGATTCGGTATATGATGAACTATTTGTAAGAATGTGATTGAGTAATTTATGCTCATGAAGTTTAATGACAATTATGTTGATATATGTTATGTTATTCATATGATGAACTATTGGTAAGAATGTGATTGAGTAAGTTATGCTGATGAAGTTTAATGACATTTATGTTTATATATGTTATGTTATTCATATGATGAGCTATTGGTAAAAATGTGATTGAGTAAGTTGTGTTTATGAAGTTTTAATGACATTTATGTTAATATATGTTAAGTTATTTATTTGTCAAATGTATGAATAATCTTTGTATTATTTGCATATGAATTTACTTAAGCTATATAGCTTACCCCCATTTCTTTCCCTTATCTTATAGTGTTACCAAGCTAACTCAGGATCGGAGACCGTCGGAGTTCGCATCATACTATCAAACGATTATTTTGGGTATTGATGAGCTTAACATTTTGAGTATGTGGCATATATAGGGACTTAGTCATTTTTGTTATATGTGTCATTGTGATTGTAGCCAATGTGTTGGCTTGTGATTGTCAAAGGCTTGTTTTGATATTTGGCCATGTAGATTAGCTTATTTGGGCTATCATGGTTGTAAGCCTAAGTATATATATATGTGCCAATGTCTTTGGTGATATGGTCATGGTATGCTTGGTGAATGATGGAAATGTGATTTATGACATGAATGTGAAATGTTTGGCAATGTGGTCTATTGGAGAGATGATAAAGTGGTGTACAATTAGTTATTTTAAAAGCAGTCAATTGTGGCTTAATAATTGTTGTGAGTATGATAGATGTTGATATTGTGTTGGTATGTGTTGGGCATAATTGTGGATGTTTTGGTTGCCTAAGTATGTTATGTTTTGTGCCTTGAATTGGTGTAAGTGTATGTGTGAATAAGGGTGGCAAGTGGCTTGGTAAATAGCCTTTATTTTGTCCACACGGGCGTGTGTCTAGCCCGTGTGTGACACACAGTCTGCCCCACGGGCATGTGTTCCGACCGTGTGTCCCCTGCACCTTAATTTTGAGAAACAGAATGTCCAGAATTGAGCACACGGGCAAAGACACGAGCGTGTGTCTCAGCCGTCTGTGCTACACGGCCTAGCACACGGGCATGTGGCACGGTCGTGTGGCACAAGTTAGAGAGCACCCTAAATCGAACACGGTCTGAAGCACGGGCGCGCCCCAGGGTCACACTGGCATGTCCCTTGGACCACACGGGCGTGTGAGCCCTGCAGTTAGCAAAAAATTTCTAAGTTTTTTAAAAGTTTCCTGAGTTCTCGGTTTAGTCCCAAACCACCTCCAAAGCATGTTTTGGGCCTCGTAGGCTCGTATTAGGAACTTTATGAGTTAATACAAATGGTTTTAATTTGGACGTAAATTTATGACTCGAAATTGTGTGAATGCTTGTGTGTAGGTTCGGTAATGCCTCGTACCCTATTCCGGTGTCAAATACGGGTAAGGGGTGTTACATAGACAACTAAGCTTAGTTCATGTATAAACATCTCTATTACTTCTACATTTATTGAACATTCGTAACACTAAATTCAACTCATTTTTCTATTACTTCACCTCCTTGATCGAGTAGTCCTACACTCATTAAACATCTCTATAACAGGTTGTTGTCTCCACATGGTCCACTTATTTGTAGGCTCAAATCCAAAAATTAATGCTATGAAGCATCAGATGATGCGAAAGCTAGCTTTTTAGTTGAATCTAGGGCAGAGGGTTTAGTTTCTTTTTTACCAAATCGAAAATATTCAGCTATTGAGATCGAAAACATGAGGTTCAACACCTTACCTAGTCCGAAGCAACACTGTTGGCTCTATTCTATGGTCTAGGGGCAAGTTGCCCACTTTCACGCACTAACACGAATCTGAATCGCAGAACCAACTTTACCCTCTTCTATTTTATGACCCTCATTACTTGAAGCTTCATCACCACATTCCAAAGGTTCATAAGACTTTGCCCGTGTGGCAGGCCGTGTGACTGAACACAGGCGTGTGGTCGACGAGGAAGACCGTGTGCGACGCATGGGCCAAGCCGAATTGGGCCATGTAGGTCACACTGGCGTATGGGATTATTGGGCTAGGCCGTGTGATCCACACGGCCAAGGCCATTTTGGGGTGTGTGGCCCACACGGGCAAACAACATGGGCTTGTGGGCCCATTTTCACTGTTTGTTTGCTAAGGTTGCACGGGTCACCCGAGTTGAATGTGGACCTACTGAAGGGTCAGTAAGCTTACCTAGACCCCTAATTGACTGAATGACTGTTATATCCATGTACGATATATATATTTATGACTGTATATTGAGCATGCTATTAAAACTGTACTGAATGCATGTATGATACCATGATTTGACATGACATGATTGTATGATGCATAGCATAGGGATGGGTTTATATTGATCGGAGGAAGTGTACTGAAAGGTTTCGAGCCTAACTTACTGGAGCTGCATATTACTGTATAGTGCCGCATTCGGTGCTACTTGGAGTGTAGGGACGGGTGGGTTGATTATATCCCCACATGGAGTGTAGGGTTGGACGGAGATGGAGTGTAGAGGCTGGCTGGGTAGGATTTTGTGATCGCATATCCGATCATGTGCGACATCGATATCAGAATGGGCCAAGGCCCTAATGCATGACTGCACCTATACTGAGATGGGCTAAGGCTCTGACTGAAACTGGATCTAATACTGAAAAAGGGCTTAGGCCCAGATTGTGATTACTTTCTGTCTGCTTGTATATATAGGATTACACACTGAGTTTTCGTAAACTCACCCTTCTGATTTATCTGCACAGGTAATCCCTAGTAATAGGCGGATCGATGCGGTGGAGGACTCAGCGGTGACCACACGACCTACTTCTTTCCATTTAAGTACTTAAATTTTGATTTTGATTTTATGTTGGGGATTTTACTGTATCATGGCCTCTTTGGATTTATATTTTTAATTTGGGATTTTTATTGTTTTGATTTATAACTGCTAGTAGTAGGGATAATCGAGTTTTCAAAAAGAATCAAACGTTTTAACAAAATTCACTCAAATACGCAACTGTTTTAAAAAGCTTCCGCAATAAGTGATGTTTTGAAAATTAATAACGTTTTGAAAGAGAATAACTATGTGACAATGAATTACGTTTTGAAAATGAACAACACGTCCTAGAATTAACATAAGATATTGTAAAGAGGTTATATAGAAAAGAGGTTTTTGACAACAACTCACTTTCTCGAAAAACACTACCATGTGACATCGCCAGATTCGGCCATAACGTCTAGGCCGGGTTTGGGGTGTTACACAACATGTAAGGATAATTTGATTATTTGTCCTAATGGGATAGAAAGAGGGGCTCCTAAGTATACCCCATCTCATCTTTAAAAGACCAAAGGACCTTTCCATTACAATTCGTGCAGAAGCATGCTTTACATTAAACAACTCTTATCATTTAAGTGATATCGTTGCCCTCTAAAAGGGGCCAAGAACCCCTCTAAGTGGGTGTAACCTGCATCAACAAGGTAATAACAACCTAAATGAATTTATAAGACAAAATTTCTAAAATTTATATTTTGAATAAAAAATCTGCTTAAAGTTTAAAATTCCTTATATGAAGTTTCATTATCATCATAACCTAATAAACACATACCAGTAGGCACTTTTAGACCATTTCTCCTACTTAAATTGTAACATCCTAAAAATCCGAGTATCGATATATTGCATGTTTTGGTGTTTAGCTTATGAATGAAAATTTTCCTTTCTTCTTTTTCGTGTTTATTATAGCCTTGAAAAGGGCATAGAAGTATTCTGGTATAGAATAATTTTTAGTATTGAGAATTTTTTTGAAGTGGATCAAGTGACACTGATACTTAAGTTAATTTAAGTGTCTAAAATTAGCATAAGATGAGTAATTGGCAAAGTGGTGATGGCGCCATAAGTTGGACTTGAGGGGAGAGGTTCGAATCTCCTAGCATGCAATTTAGGAGCTTTTATTTTTGGTTTTTCCTAGCATGTGTCGGCCAAGCATCAAACATGGATAAGATGGACTAAATTTTTATGGTAAGAATATTAAGGTTTATGGCAAGCATGATTTAAGGGATGGAATGGCTTGATTTTGGGGATAAGATTCTCAAACTTTAGGAAAATGGAGGATTGCAAGGCTTGAATCAAGGTTGATGTTTTGGTAACTTCTTCATGGCCATTTTGACCATGAACATGGACGGCATTATGGACTAAGGGGGTTGGCCGAATGTGTTAGTAGCTTGGCTAGGATTAGGAGTTAGCTTTTGGTCATTTCTAGCATTTTTGTGCAAAATTTGCAATTCTCTTCTCAACCTTTCTTTTAGCCGAATTTGAGCTTTTGGTAAGCTTTGTTTTTGACCATTTCATGTTACCATTTGGACACATTTTTGCTTAGCATCTCAAGACATTTTCTCTTTTGGCCGAAATACCAAAGCTAAGATCATTTTCGTTTCCTTCTCCTTTTCCCCATTGCCGAATGTACCTTACTCCTAAACTCATCTGTTTTCTTTTCTCTTTTCTCTCTTGAAAACCGAATCAACATCATCTCCTTCCTTCATCCTTGTACTTTCTTCTCAACTAAATTTTCTTCATTATTTTCTCTCATGGCCGAATGCTAGATTGCTCCATTGCTTAGAACCATTTTTCCCTTCCTTTGTTATTCATAGCCGAATCTCCTACTATACATAGGTATTCTTCTCAAACGTTTCTTTTTCAATCGTGGACAATAGTGTGATTTTGGAGGACCGAAACTCAAGTGTTCGTGAGTATAGTGAATCGTTGGAATCGATCTAAAGAGTTAAGGTAAGGAGTTTATTCAAAGATTCTCATATTACTCGTCATTTTGATATAGATGGATTATAACTCAATTTCAATTTAGGGGACGTATCGCTCAATTCGCATATTGTGGAACAAGGATATTTCGTGGTAAGGCAATCTCACCCTTGTAACCGTTAGTCATAATTTTGATATATTTAGTCGGAATCATGATCTTTTGTCATCAGAAATAATCAAAATAGGGACGAAAAGGGTGGTGAATATTGTTCGGAAGAGGGTGGTTCCGCTTATTCCCCTAAGTTTAAGCAAAGGATCATTTCAAAGAATCCGGGATTTTCCACCGGGTTGTGGACGCTCATCCGAGGAGAATCAGTTGTTTGAAATCGTTCGTACTCCCGAACCTTTGTTTGTTCGTGGATTTTTATCGGGTAAAAAACCATCACTCGAGGAGAAACCACAAATAGAAGTGGTTCGAAATTTTGAGGGTAAAGTCTAGATCGTTATTTCTAAGATTCGATATGTGAATAAATTATAGTGTTCTAATTTATCGTGATGCGTTTAGGTATCGACGAGCGGGAAAGTCTAGTTCTCACAGTAACCAGGTGTGTAACTTCACACTTATCTCTCGGGTTAGATACTAAACCGTAAATATTGGGATAAAATCGTAAAGATGGCAAAATCGGAAAATACATAGTAATTAACACTTTTGTGTAAATGTATGATAACCGTTAAATTCATGGGCCGAAAACTGCTAGATCGTTAAATGGGCCGAAAACTGCTAGATTGTTAAATGGGCCGAAAACTGCTAGATCGTTAAATGGGCCGAAAACTGCTAGATCGTTAAATGGGCTGAAAGTTTGCTAGATCGTTAATGGGCCGAAAATCTGCTAGATCGATATATGGGCCCAAGTTAGCTAGATTGCTAAATGGGCTAAATGCTATTTTATCTTATGGGCTCAAATGAAAATTTGTAATATAGACTCACATGTATGGTAGGCCTTTTGTTAAATTATTACATGGATATAAATTGTTATGCATACCTGATTGCATGGGTTGGGATAACTGATGAAGAGAAGAAAGCCCTGTTGCCAAAAATCTAGCTCGGTGGCTTTGCCACAAAAATTTTAATGGCTTAATGCCTCTAGTTCGGTGACTTTGTCACAATCTAGTTCGGTGGTGCATCACAATATATTTAAAACGGCTTATTGCCTACGATTGGTGTGTTGGCGGGGTGGGTTGACTTGATCCCCACAGGTGTGTTGGTTGGTACGGGGGTGTGTAGCGGATGGAAATTAGGTTTGGTTGGGAAATTTCATTTTGCATGCATTTAATTTATTATATTATATTCGTAAATGGGCTCAAGCCCAAAACAATGCCTTGATTATCCGACTCAATGAACGTGGTAAGTGAGTTACACACTGAGTTCTGAGTAACTCACTCTATCTTTTTAACCATTTCAGGTAATGGAAATTGACGAAGGCTTGGGCCGAGGATGACTTCATGGAGGCCATACTACGAATATGGGTTTTTATAAACTATGAACTTTTATTAAGTAATTTCTTTTAATTACTATTTTGGGTATGATGTAATAAGGCCTCTATTAATACTTTTATGGATTTTTATGTGTGTGGATGGATTTAAATTTCCTTTAAAACGTTGAAGATGCTTTAACTATTCGTGTTTTTAAATCCTTTTGAACTCTTTAAAAACTACTTTAAAGATTTAAACAATTAAAGTACTAAATGATAAGATTTCAAACTAGTATTTCTTAATTCATCAAATTTTAAATCATTTTTCTAAATTTTCAAACTAAACATCATTTTCGAAAGGTTTTATAGAACTGTTTACCTAAAACATTAGAGTATTAAATGAATGATAGATCGATGTAACAAACCAAATCTCATCTTAACGCATAGACCTGGTTTGGGGTGTTACATAAATCATCTTGTAGAACTCTACCATCAACAATCGGCCCTTCCCAACCAAGTAACATGTTGTAAATTGCATGTTAGGGTCACAAGAACATTAGTAGCTATCTCATTTTTCCTTGTATGATACCTAGGTATCTCCTCAAGTGGCACTTGTACTTTGATGTGGGTTCCATTTAAATGCCCCAAGACAATTCTAATAACTTATAACCACAAAGAGTTTTCAAATTTACTTAACTAATGTGAGTAATATGCATATCAAAACAACATTATTTTTAATTAATTACCTTAAACCATTTCACCTGTAATCAGTTGAATCATTAGAAATAGGTTTGGGCTTTCTAAGTAGCATGTGTTCGAGTTTAATGACACTAACAAAGACTTTATTAAAATACCTACTCACTGTTTCACCTGACATTTGAAATATGTCTCTAGAAGTTTTATTCTTAATGTGATGAGAAAGTATGAAAAGGAAAGTCGCTATTTGCTCATCAATCAACAAGATTTTTGTGTCCCTCAACCCTCCTTTTCTTTTTAGTAACTCATAAAACTTAAAACAATCCAGTTCTAGACCTTCTTAATTCATCAATATAAGTTTTCTCATCACCATGGACAAAAGCTCTAATCTTCTTTTTCTTCTAAAAAAAATCCTAAGTGTAGGATGTAATTTTAGGCCTTTAAGAAGTTAAAGCTTTTTTTTTTCATTATGAAGTTAACAAAGTAAAAATTTATTAATGTTATCATCTTAATCCAATGACTTAAAACATCTATTCTTACTTCTTCGAAAATTAATACCCAAAAGAAGCATTCTTTATGAAATACCTACAATTGTTTAACAACATGCAAAAATTGTTTATCAAGCAATTGGGAGATTAGAAAGATTCATAACAATTTACAACTTAATGAGATGCTAATATTCCAACCAAGGAAACAATTATATAAGTAGCATGCTAAGAATGAAAATAATTAGATCTATCATCTATGAAGCTTTTACATATGGAAATTTCTTTTTAAAAACATAGATTTAAATATATACTCCAATTTTCTTTTAAAAAAAAAACATAGCATTCATGTGGAAATAGTTAACTTGGTTTTCAACTAAATCAAGAATTTTTTATAGAATACATACCAGTAATTTAATATTGAATATCTTAATTATTGTTTATAGAGGAAATCTGAAAAGAAGAAGAAGAAGAAGAAGAAACGGATAACGAGTCATGAATGATGAAATTTTTTTTTATTACAAACTCTAGGTATTCATAAATATATCTAACCTTGCCTCGCAAATGATGAAATTTGAACAATTTTTTTACCTTTGTTTGACAACAATGGCATTAGAAGGAAATGGAGAAAATACAGAAGATGAGATCTGTAGAATAATTTTTAGTAATCAATAATAATAAAAATGTGCAAGTTTTAGTTTTAAATGATGGTATTGTTGGAAAAATAATAACATAAAAAAGTGTTAACACAATGATATTTAAATATCACCTCCATGTCTGTCTTATTTATCCCCCATCTTGAAACAAAAAGTCACGTGAGTTTGTAAAATTTCAAGCTTACCAAACAACTTGTTATTTCAAAATTAGATGATACACTAGTATCAATTAATATATCATGCTAGTTTTATCTTTACCAAACGAACCGTGAATTTTTAGGCTAGTATTAATCAAAATTGTTTGGTAAATTAGTAAATATAAGTACTAAATATAATTATGTTGTTTGATAAAAGTAAATACTAATCTTTAAAAATTAGGTATTTCTTAGTTTTAATTTTATTAATATATTATTTTGGATAGTTTTGGATAAAAAATAAATATGGGGATTTGAACATCTAATTTAAAAAAAAAGATAATTTATTTATTTTTAATAAAGTAAAATCAACTTAATATTTTCTACATTAAGTGGTAAGTAGTTGTCTATCTACTTATCTTATTCAGTATTTTTTTTAAAATTTTATACTAATTACAAAAATAATTATCAAGCACATTTAAAATATTAATTTTTGAAAATTTTCACCTTCAATGATATGCAAATTTTCAATAATTTAGTTAGTGTTCGGTGCTTTTCCATGTTATGATACCAATGGAATGTAATTGTTGAGAATTTGATTGCCGGGAAAGTTACTGTACAACGTTTGGCATACAATGGAAGGTATTGATTAAAATCCTAGGAAAATTATATTATCACATTTGGTTCACTAAGTAGAATGTAATGATAATTTATGAGTTTACTTGTAACACCCCGAAACCAATCTAGAAGTTATGACTGAATCTTGAGTTATTACATACGTTCGTTTTAAAACCAGAGATTAAAATTGGAAACGTAGCATGAAACAAAACTTAGTAGTGATATTTTCTAGTTTTTTAGGAAAGGACACCTTTTTAAGTTAATTCATTTCAATTACAAAAAAGCACTTAAGATCACTTAGTTTTGCAACGGAATTCTTTGAGTTATACCAAGTTTTGAAAATAGTGGTTTGATTTGGAATTCAACGAATTGCAATTGGAATAAAATAGTTTAAATGCAATATATCAGTTCAAAAATGACAAATAAAACCCAAAATGAATAACAGTCCCCAAAAGCCCAAAACAATCCAATTAGAAATAAAACCTTACTTAACCAAATTATAAAAAAAAAAAAATTAACTCGAGCTTCCGCTATGCCAACTCGTCCTAAGTTTGCTTGTTACCTGAGAGGAAATCAAAAAACAAGTGAGCTTATGAGCTCAGTGTGTAATACATCCTAAGCAAGAGATTAAGTACACATAAATTCATATATACGTTTCTAGATACACGATCAGATACAGAATCAAATGTATTTTCATAATCAGATACATATTCAGATGCAGATTTAGATCCTACCCCCATCCGCTAAACACCATCCCTACACACCTAATAGGGTATTAAATACTCATCCAACCCTACACACTTATAAGTGAGCGTATGTCACTTTTCAGAGTAGTGCAGTCAAGCTGCCATATATAATACGCGGTAAACCGCCAGATTTAGATTTATATGTTCAAACCACCAGATAAGGCAGATTATTAAACTGTCATCACTTCCTTCATCAAACATATTCCCACCCCAATGCTAATGCATATACTAACAGATAACAAATGCTCATATTTCATGCATGCTTCTCACATATGACATGCTATAAAAAATATCAGAATACAGATCATATATAAATTTCACATATCATATCCACAATACATACATTAGCATACCATCAAATATCATGTTTTCAAGTCCTATTTATACATTGTGAACCCTACGGAGTGGCTAAACACGAATCACACTACAATATGGGCCTAAGCAATTTTTTTAATAAATGGGCCAACACGACCCAATCAGCCAAGTTCGTGTTGTCCACACACCCCAACACATGCCCTGGTGGCCCACACGGCCTGTCACACGGCCGTGTGGCCGACACAGCTTGGCACATAGTCGTGTGGCATTACCAGTCCATTTTTCGGCATTGCACCATTTATTGTTTTTCAGGTTTTTTGTTACGCACCTAGTCATTTCTAAATCTCAATGCAACAACACACTTCCAAAACCCCAAATAGTAACACAAGTTCTACAAATCTTCTAAATTGCTGGAGAAACGTCGTTCACTCACCAACTTCTTCGAACCACTACACGCATTAAGAACGACACCGTGGAACAAGAGTAACAATGAAGGATAAAAAGAAAACTCAATCGATTAAAAAAGTTTGCAAAAAAAGGCAAGGTAAAATCAGAAGAAAGTTATTTATTGTAACCAAGAGAAAGAGAAAAGAAAGAAATTTGATATGGTTTTCCTTAAAGCAATTAATGTGAAAAACAAAACGAGAGTTTTGGGGAAAAGTGGAGAGGTGGACGGTTGAGTGGGAGAAATTTTTGGGATAATTTTTCAAAAATAAAATCCCACTAAATTCCACTAACTAACCACCCATCAGACTTCCAAAATCTGAATTCAACTCAAACTCCACTACATGGGTGGCACAATAGGGAATTGGCAAAATTTATTCCCATTTTCATGCATAAAGATTCGAACACAAGACCAAAGGATAAGTTAACACCCTACCATTGAACTAATAGGCTCATTTTATCATTAATTGCGTGAAAATAATATTTAAGCCCAAAGTACAAATATAGGGGTTTGGAAAAAATTAACAAAATCCAAGGGGAAAGGATTTGAACCTAGAACCTCACATACTCAAGCACAACATTTAACCACTGAACTAGATTAATCACTTTGACACATTCTAATAATTCAAATACCAAAATTTTGGGGTGTTACAACTTTGAACCCTAAAAGAAATTTCGCCCTCGAAATTTACCTGATTCCAGCAGATATGGTTATTGCTGTCAAATCGAGCCCTCAGGCTCCCAAGTGGCTTAACAACGAAATGGTCTTCCTTCTCAAGACCTTCACCTCTTTATCCAGAATCTATACCGACTCCTCCACGAATGTCAAATCTGACCTTAGCTCAATTTCCTCAACAGACACAATATGAGATGGATCAGACCAACACCGTCTCAACAAAGAGACATGGAAAACATCATGTATACAATCCAATTCCAGAGGCACTCTAGCTGTTAGGTAACCGGCACAACTCGTCTCAAAACTCGATAAGTCCCAATAAAAATAAGGTTTAACTTGCAATTATGTCCAAACTGAAGGACCTTCTTCCACGGATATACCTTAAGGAAAACCCGATCTCCCACAGCAAACCCTATGTCTCTCCTTTTCAGATCCACATAAGACTTCTGTCTATCATAAGCTGCCTTAAGACGATCCCAAATCAATTTGACCTTCTCCTTAGTCTCATAAAGCAGATCCAGACCCATAAACCTCCTCTCACCCAACTCAGTCCAACATAAGGAAGTAAGACATTTACGACCATAAAGAGCCTCATGCAATGCCATCTAAATACTGGATTGAAAGCAGTTATTATAAGCAACCTCAGCCATTGGTAGAAATTCCTCCCAACTACCACAGAAGTCGATAACACAACTCCGTAACATATCCTCCAATACTTGAATCACTATCTCGGAGTACCCATTAGTCTGTGGATGGAACACAGTACTGAAGTCTGACCGAGTACCTAGGGCCTTAAGCAGTTTCTTCCAAAATTGAGATGTACAGCTTTAATTGGAACCCCATAAAGTCTAACAATCTCAGAAATGTATAGCTTCACTAGCTTCTATGGAGAATAATTGGTCCTAACCAGAAGAAAATGAGGAAACCTGGTCAACCAATCCACAATGACCCAAACAGAATCCTTCTTAGTGGGTGTTAAAGGTAACCCACTAACGAAGTCCATAGTTACCCATTCTCATTTCCATCATGGAATCTTAACGAGTTGGAGCAAACCTGAAGGCAATTGGTGCTTAGCATTATATTGCTGGCATATTAGGAAACAAGAAACAAAATCAGTTACCTCACGTTTCAAATCAGGCCACCAATACAACTCTCGGAGATCACTGTACATCTTATTCCCACTAGGGTGCATAGAATAAGGGCTACTATGCGCTTCCCACAAGATAAACTATCACAACTTCGTATCATTCGGCAAACAAACCTGACCTCTGAAGCATAGACACCCTCACTATTCAACCCAAAATCAGAAGTCTTACCCTCCTCAACCTGCCGAAATCAAAGAACCAGAGAATCATCCAAAAATTGTTTACTCTAAATCTAATCAATCCAAGTTGGTTTAACCTGCAACTCGGCTAACAAACTACCATCCTTAAATAGACTAAGGTAAGCAAAATTGTAACAGCCCGAATTAGGGGCTAGTCGGAACAGTGATCTCGGGATCACTAATTTGAGGTTAGAGAAAAACATTTTCATGTTATTTTATGTGTATAACATGTTTATAAGGGTTCATGAAAATTTTGGTGCTTTAATTTTAGCGATTTCTTGCTTAATCGCGAAAAAGGACTAAATCGCATTAAGTGCAAAAGTCCTATTTTATTGGCTAGAGGGGACAAATAGCTATAGAGTGTAAATTGGAGGTCTTTAAAGTGAAATTATACCTTCCTAAGAGTGATGGAAGGTCAAGGGGACAAAGAATTAAAAAGTTGACAAGAGTTGGTGACTTTTGCCGACTAAATGAATAAAATAAGAGATAAATAAAGAAAAGAAAGGTATCATCTTTTCTTTTCTTCATCACCACCAAAAATTGGAAGCAAACAAGGGTTGGAGAGCTCAAAAATTTCAGCAAACATTTCTCCTCACAAGTGATTTTGGTGATCTTTCTTGATAAAAATTATACTTTTGGAGTCCCCAAAGCTTAAGCTAGCTAATGAGGGGACTAATTTGCAATATGGTTGAAAGTCTACGGACTTTCCATGAGAGAGTTTATGTTGGTTGCTGAGTTTTTATGGAATAAAATGAATGTTAGGAAGATGAGAAACAACTTTTGTGAAAGGTGTTGTCATGAAAACACCTAATTAGGACTAAGATGCAAATGGTGTAATTTGTTCATTAATGCATGAAATAGTTGGAATTGTGGAAAGTTGTAAGAGGATTAAATGTTCAGCTAGGCTTGTTTAATATGAAAATATGATGAAAAGTGATTTACGAGCCTAGGGGCAAAATCATAATTTTGCCAATGTATAAGGGCAAAATAGTCATTTTTGCCTAAGTATAGATTTTGAAATATTATGTATTATAAGTGATTAAATGAGTAAATTCTATTGTTCTAGATCTAAGAAAATGAGATTTGGACCTAGAACGAGAGAAAAGAGAAATGTGGGCAAAATGGTCTATTTCTACCCTTTTCGGTATCGAGGTAAGTTCATGTGTCAAATTGTACAACTCTAAGTGAAGTATTTTTAATATTTCAATGTTGTATACATTTTTTATTGCCTCCATGTATACGTTAAATATGTTTTGATGTAATGTCAAGAAATGAAAGTCTTGAATTAAACCATGAATAGTGGAAATACAAATAGCATGATACGATGGTAATTAAGGTTCCGTGTAAGACCATATTTAGAATATGGCCTCGGTATGGGATTTTGTATAAGACCATGTCGGGGACACGGCATCGATATGTTAATTCATGTAAGACCCTATCGGGGGTATGATGTCAGTGTGACTTTATGTGTATGAGACTCAAAGGTGTTATTTAACAATTTGAGTGATTCAATAAGTATGTTGAAAATGAGAATGAATGTGGTTGTACCACGAGAGGTACAGGTATGTGTTAGAACTAAATTGAGATGAATTCGGTATATGATGAACCCATAGTGGGTTATGTGTAAATGATGCACCTTGGTTGCATAAGTTATAATTATTAATGCATTGTATGGATGCGAACGATTATCGTAGAAAGCTAAGTAAGGTTGGTAGTGTGTGTGAGGATGTTCCCGGGAGGAACATTTGAAATAGAGAAATGCATGTGGATAACTATCCATGAATGTATAATAACGGTGGGCTGTGTGCGTTAACACCTTATTAATTATAAATGATTGGTGGGCTAAGTGTGATACCACCTTATTAGAGATTGAGGGTGGGCTGAGTGCGAAACCACCGAGTAATTGATAGTATGAATGGCTTATTGAAAATATTCGATAAGTTGTTTTATGTGATTATGTGGTGACAAGTGCAAGAATGTATGCTAATTATCATGAGCATTTGGCTTGTGGCATGGTTAGAATGTGGTAAGAGACAGAATGAGTAAGCTTCAAGGATGATTATGTAGGTAACCATGAGTTTAAGATGTAAAACTCATTATAATACCTTGCGATTGATTATAATCAATTACTATCAGTAGTTGATTATTATATGCATATGAACTTACTAAGCATTATTGCTTACTTCTCTTTCTTTCTCACCTCTTATAGGTTAATTTAGCTAGCTCGGGTCGGAGATCGCCGGAGATGTTTCACACTATCGAGCAGACACTTGGTATGAGGTTTCAAGTCCTTATGAGTTATGGCATGTATAGGGATCTCTTTTAAAGTTGATTAAGTCATAGTTGATATAGCCAAATGTGTTGGCCTAAGAGAGTTTACGGTTAGGTTATGCATAGCCATAGATGATGGCTTAAGTCGATTGTAATTATAATAGAAATAGTTCTCCCTCGTGTTGGGGATGAAGACTTCATTTTCATAAATCAAATGTGTTATAATCGATTATTTGAGAGTGTTGTGTGATGGTGTATGATTGTATACAATGTAAGGTGGCAAAGGGCTTGGTAGATAGCCTGCTAATTGTCCACATGGGTAGACACACGGGCGTGTTTCTAGACCTTGTGGGAGGTACGGCTAGAACATGGGCGTGTGCCCAGGTCGTGTGAAGTCTGCACCTTGCACTTGGAATTTGAATAGCCACACGGCTGAAGCACACGAGCGTGTGTATAGCCCGTGTGGATAAGTCAGAAAGCTAAGGTTTGGCACACGGGCTAGGACCACAGGCGTGTCAAGGCCATGTGAAATTAGTCAGTGTCGACCACGGGTGAAAGACACGGGCATGTCTTAGGGGCACACAGGCGTGTCCTTAGACCCCCACACGGGCGTGTGGCCCCTGTTTTGTTGAAAAGTTTCTCGAACTCGTAAAAGTTCCCGGAATAGTTCCGATACCTCTCGAAAGTATGTTAGGGCCTCCTAGGCCGAGTATGTACAAGTGATGGGTTTAAACAAAATTTTATAACCCTATTCGAGATGTTTAAGCAAGACTAGTTAGGTAATGCCTCAAACCCTGTTCCGGCTTGAATACGGGTAAGGGGTGTTACGTTTAGTGGTATCAGAGTTATGGTTTAGTCAGTTCTCGGACTAACCTAGCGTGAGTAAGAGTCTAGCTATACATGCCATAGGTGGACCGTGATAGTGTGATATCTCCTGGCTCTAACGAAATTGTTTTGTTAAGACAGAGATGATTCCCAACCGAGCTAAATCCAATAATGTTGTAAGTGATAATGAGGAAATTGAAATGTGCTCATGCATTAATGATATGCGGAGAGGTATAAATAGAAGTTTATGACATGTATGTGATAAGGATTGAAATGAGAGTTATAAAGTGATAAGCTTATCTGTATTGGCTTGATATGCATACGGTGTTATATAGTCGACCTATTGGGTTAGGTGTATATAGTGAGTAAATATATATCCAGAGAACGGGATATGTGTGTATGTATGACTATTTGAATGATGTATGAACAATATGTCCACATAGTTGAATCTCATGTGCGACTGTTAAAGTAGAGGATGTATAATGTTTTATTTTATGACTCTGTTATGAAGCCACACATATTATAGTGTGGGAGTTAAACTGAGAAGTTTGACTAAGTAGAATGCAGGAGATAAGTACGGTCGTTCAATGATAAAATTGATAAATAAGACCATGGTTGGGCCATGGCAATACGTGTGATCCCATATAAGACCACGTCTGGGGCATGGCATTGGCAACGATACGTGATCTCATGTAAGACCATATCTGGGATATGCCGTCGGCATCGAATAGTGACTCCGTGTAAGACCAATCCGGGATTTGGCTTCAGCATGAAATCGTGTAAGACCATATCTAAGATATGGCGTCGATATTGATATAAGATCCCATGCAAGACCATATCTAGGATATGGCATCGGCATCAACATGAGTTTCCATGTAAGACCATATCTGGGATATGGCATTGGTATTGATATGAGATTTCGTGTAAGACCATAGCGAGGCTATGGCATCGTGGCGACATGTAAGGTAATAGCTGGGCTATGATGTTGTGATACGAGTAAGACCATAGTTGGACTACGGCAATCAAGTAAATGACGTACTCAAACCCGTAAGACATTCTTTAATTTGATAAGTGATGGTAAGAGAAATTGGGGTTAAATGTTGAGTACTCGAGTAGACATTAATATGGAGCGAGTTGTGTGACTACGATGATATTTCATTAATGATGAATGTTAAATCATATGTATGTAGTCATGAGAGTCAAGTTAGAGGCTTTACGACCTCACCCCCTTACTACTGTTGATTGATAATGAGATCCTTACGAGAGTTAAATTGAATAAGCTCATGAGTACAAAATGAAAGTTTAGTGGTAAAACAAGTAGTAACGTATATAGAGATAAAGGTAGTTAGAAAGTGAGGACAACTTTGAGAAGAATATCAGAATGTTTTAAAGATTGCACTGATTATGCAATGTTAAGCGTAAGGAGAAAGTTAGCCTAGGCTATTTGACTCAATTGAGTAGGAAGCCTAAGGTGTACGCTTATTGAGACCTCCCTGAATTGATGTTCACTAATGAAAAGGAATAGTCAAGAAGTTTTGATAACGGAAATGGTTGGAGAAACAATATTTGAACCGCGAAAGTGTTTGATCATGACAACCATAGTTGTATGGATCATAATGATCTCTTTGAGTATTACGTATTTATATTTGTTGCCTTTCAGGGGTGATGTAGTTGTCCTTTTCATGAATCATGATTGTGTGAGAATGTTAGTTGATTATAAGATCAGACAAAATGGTTGTCGATTTAGTTAATTGAAATCGACATTCCTTTATCTCTTTGTAACCTTATTCTAGTACTTTGAGGAGGAAGTTAGTGGTAAAACTTTATGTGAGATTTCTCTTATACTTCCGTTGATCATGATTATTTTTTTCTAAGTGTGTGTTTTTTGAGTTGTGATAATTATACCTACTATAATTGTGCTTTTGATTTGATCATAGAAAGGTTATAATTCTAGTATAAGAAGTGAAATCACAAGTTTCATATTGTGCGATGGGTTTTCGGGTAAGCCGAATAGAGTTAAAGTACTTGATTGAAATGTCCCCGCTATCTTGGGATATGATGATAGTAAAGGTTTTAAATTAGCACATCAAGAGAAACTCAAACGAGAGTGTGTTTGAAATGTATTCTCAGTGAGGAAAAAAGAGTAGATTGATGTATTGAGATATGATTTTAGTTATGTGTATATTTATGCATGAAGCAATAAGGAGAATGAAATTTTATGTGTACATGAGTAAGGAGCATGATACAGAGGTATGCTCATAGAAACATTTTAACCGTGATGGTTAAGATGAAAGTCATTAAAGGTGCTATTAATTAAAAGTTTTAGTATTGAGTTCAGTATGAATCGAGGAAAAGAGTTTGTAAGTTTTAATGTGATTAATGCAACATTCATGTTGGCATAATTGAGAATGCTTGGTATCATATTGATGCATGATACTCTACCAAATTGAGTAGTTAATGTTTAACGAAATGTTGAAGTCCTAGTGGACCATATTGAATATGAAAATGCTATCATTGAGATATGAAATAGATAAGGTCCCGTATAAGATCATGTCTGGGACATGACCTCGGCACCGAGTTGAGATCCCGTATAAGACCATATTTGGGATATGGCTTCGGTAATGATTATGAGAATCGTATAAGACCATATCCGAGATATGGCATCGATGCATGATATGAAACCTCCATATGAGACCATATCCGGGATATGGCATTAACACCTAGAGGTGACTCCATGTAAGACCACCTCAGGGATGTGGCATTGGCTTCGTACCTACCTTAATGATGATGAATATGCGTCTTTGATGATCCCTAGTGATTAATGGGATAAGTAGATGAGTTAGAAGTAGAAATGAGAATTGTACTAAAGTCATGTGAATGAGTGAATACAGGTACTCGTGAAAGAGTCACGAAGAAACGAGTATGATGTGTGGCACGGTATATGCTAAATAAGGGCGATTGTAAGTAAGTATGGCAAGAAGCCTATGACTTGTGTATGGTTAGTTATGCCATGGATGGTATTTTAAATAAACTCTGAGTGAGCTTGTTTAAGACGTTAAAATTCAGGTCGAATAAGATTTTCATTGTTGATGTTGCCTTGAGGTAGAATTTGTATGTCGATGAATTCAGAGCTTATACAGAAGGTTTTGGTATGAGACTTAGTAATAGCATGTCTACTCGTGCAAGACTAAGAAAAAGTACAGTTATATGCATGAATGTTTTGACGATTGAGTGCATTTCACGATATGATTGAGTTTATGGTCAAAAGTAGTCGACCACTAAAAGCTGAATTTTCAAAGCGTACAAGTCAGGACTATTACAGTCAGAGAATATCCTAGTAATAAAGTGAGATAAATGCAATAGATGTCAAATTTGAAGTGACTTGATTTCCAAGGAGGGGGTTGTCATCTGAATTTTAGTGAAGTATGCGATAAGGATCCGAATGATCATTTTTAGCATGTGCCGAGTTCACAGTTGTAAGATTACTGAGTATTTACGCCCGGGAGGAAGATTAATCTAGGTTTTGAGTTGTGCTTCGACCTTGTGTACTACAGCTTAAAGGTTGTTGGCGAGAGAAGCTTAAGGATAAGTCGATTTGTGATTTTGATGAGTTGGTGAAAACGTTTCAGGAATGTTAAGAGCAACTTCTCCTGGTAAGATTTTCGGGGACGAAAATCCCTGAGGGGGGGAGAATTGTAACAGCCTGAATTAGGGGCTAGTCGGAACAGTGATCTCGGGATCACTAATTCGAGGTTAGAGAAAAATATTTTCATGTTATTTTATGTGTTATAACATGTTTATAAGGGTGCATGAAAACTTTGGTGCTTTAATTTTAGCGATTTCTTGCTTAATCGCGAAAAAGGACTAAATCGCATTAAGTGCAAAAGTCCTATGTTATTTGCTAGAGGGGACAAATAGCTATAGAGTGTAAATTGGAGGTCTTTAAAGTGCAATTATACCTTCCTAAGAGTGATGGACGGTCAAGGGGACAAGGAATTAAAAAGTTGATAAGAGTTGGTGACTTTTGTTGACTAAATGAATAAAATAAGAGATAAATAAAGAAAAGAAAGGTATCATCTTTTCTTTTCTTCATCACCACCAAAAATTGGCAGCAAACAAGGGTTGGAGAGCTCAAAAATTTCAGCAAACATTTCTCCTCACAAGTAAGTGATTCTGGTGATCTTTCTTGATAAAAATTGTACTTTTGGAGTCCCTAAAGCTTAAACTAGCTAATGAGGGGACTAATTTGCAATATGGTTGAAAGTCTAGGGACTTTCCATGAGAGAGTTTATGTTGGTTGCTGAGTTTTTATGGAAGAAAATGAATGTTAGGAAGATGAGAAACAACTTTTGTGAAAGGTGTTGTCATGAAAACACCTAATTAGGACTAAGATGCAATGGTGTAATTTGTTCATTAATGCATGAAATAGTTGGAATTGTGGAAAGTTGTAAGAGGATTAAATGTTCAGCTAGGCTTGTTTAATAGGAAAATGTGATGAAAAGTGATTTACGAGCCTAGGGGCAAAATCATAATTTTGCCAATGTATAAGGGCAAAATAATCATTTTTGCCTAAGTATAGATTTTGTTGTATTATGTATTATAAGTGATTAAATGAGTAAATTCTATTGTTCTAGATCTAAGAAAATGAGATTTGGACCTAGAACGGGAGAAAAGAGAAATGTGGGCAAAAGGGTCTCTTTCTACCCTTTTCGGTATCGAGGTAAGTTCATGTGTCAAATTGTACAACTCTAAGTGAAGTATTTTTAATATTTCAATGTTGTATAGATTGTTTATTGCCTCCATGTATACGTTAAATATGTTTTGATGTAACGTCAAGAAATGAAAGTCTTGAATTAAACCATGAATAGTGGAAATACAAATAGCATGATACGATGGTAATTAAGGTTCCGTGTAAGACCATATTTAGAATATGGCCTCGGTATGGGATTTCGTATAAGACCATGTTAGGGACATGGCATCGATATGTTAATTCATGTAAGACCCCATCGGGGGTATGATGTCAGTTTGACTTTATGTGTATGACACTCAAAGGTGTTATTTAACAATTTGTGATTCAATAAGTATGTTGAAAATGAGAATGAATGTGGTTGTACCACGAGAGGTACAGGTATGTGTTAGAACTGAAATGAGATGAATTCGGTATATGATGAACCCATAGTGGGTTATGTGTAAATGATGCACCTTGGTTGCATAAGTTATAATTATTAATGCATTGTATGGATGCGAACGATTATCGTAGAAAGCTAAGTAAGGTTGGTAGTGTGTGTGAGGATGTTCCCGGGAGGAACATTTGAAATAGAGAAATGCATGTGGATAACTATCCATGAATGTATAATAACAGTGGGCTGTGTGCGTTACCACCTTATTAATTATAAATGATTGGTGGGCTAAGTGTGATACCACCTTATTAGAGATTGAGGGTGGGCTGAGTGCGAAACCACCGAGTAATTGATAGTATGAATGGCTTATTGAAAATATTCGATATGTTGTTTTATGTGATTATGTGGTGAAAAGTGCAAGAATGTATGCTAATTAACATGAGCATTTGGCTTGTGGCATGGTTAGAATGTGGTAAGAGACAGAATGAGTAAAATTCAAGGATGATTATGTAGGTAACCATGAGTTTAAGATGTAAAACTCATTATAATACCTTGCGATTGATTATAATCAATGACTATCAGTAGTTGATTATTATATGCATATGAACTTACTAAGCATTATTGCTTACTTCTCTTTCTTTCTCACCTCTTATAGGTTAATTTAGCTAGCTCGGGTCGGAGATCGCCGGAGATGTTTCACACTATCGAACAGACACTTGGTATGAGGTTTCAAGTCCTTATGAGTTATGGCATGTATAGGGATCTCTTTTAAAGTTGATTAAGTCATAGTTGATATAGCCAAATGTGTTGGCCTAAGAGAGTTTACGGTTAGGTTGTGCATATCCATAGATGATGGCTTAAGTCGATTGTAATTATACTAGAAATATTTCTCCCTCGTGTAGGGGATGAAGACTTCATTTTCATAAATCAAATGTGTTATACTCGATTATTTGAGAGTGTTTTGTGATGGTGTATGATTGTTTGCAATGTAAGGTGGCAAAGGGCTTGGTAGATAGCCTGCTAATTGTCCACATGGGTAGACACACGGGCGTGTGTCTAGACCTTGTGGGAGGCACGGCTAGAACATGGGCGTGTGCCCAGGTCATGTGAAGTCTGCACCTTGCACTTGGAATTTGAATAGCCACGGCCGCACACACACGGCGTGTGTATAGCCCGTGTGGATAAGTCGAAAGCCAAGGTTTGGCACACGGGCCAGGACCACGGGCGTGTCAAGGCCGTGTGAAATTAGTCAGTGTCGACCACGAGTGAAAGACACGGGCATGTCTTAGGGGCACACGGGCGTGTCCCTAGACCCCCACACGGGCGTGTGGCCCCTGTTTCGTTGAAAAGTTTCTCGAACTCGTAAAAGTTCCCGGAATAGTTCCGATACCTCTTGGAAGTATGTTAGGGCTCCTAGGCCGAGTATGTGCAAGTTATGGGTTTAAACAAAATTTTATAACCCTATTCGAGATGTTTAAGCAAGACTAGTTAGGTAATGCCTCAAACCCTGTTCCGGCTTGAATACGGGTAAGGGGTGTTACAAAAATTGCCCTTAAATCAGACATCAATCTCTGACTAAGAGCATCAGCCACAACCCTAGCCTTACTAGGAAAATACTCAGTGATACAGTCGTAGTCCTTAAGCAACTCAATCTATCTACGTTGCCTAAGATTCAGTGTAAATGATACACCTCTCACCAGACAGATAGTGCCTCCAAATTTTTAGTGCGAAGAAACGAACTCCTTACCGCATTCAGGATGTATCAGGATGGGTGCCTTAGTCAAAATAGACTTGAGCTTCTCAAAGCTCGATTGCTACATATCAGCCCAAACTAAAGGTTCTTACCCAACAACTTAGTCAAGGGAGCTACAATATGCAAGAAACCCTCCACAAATCTTTGATAATAACCCGCTAAACTGAGAAAACTCCAAATATCAGACACATTCCTAGGTTTTTTCCACTCAAGAACAGCCTTAATCTTTTTAGGGTCTACAAAAATACCCTCTACGGAAACCACGTGCCCCAGAAAAGTAAATTCTCTTAACCAAAACTAACATGTGCTCAACTTAGCATAGAGATTTTTCTCGCGGAGGATCTATAGAACCACTCTAAGATTTTCGTCATGTTCAACCTTAGTCTTAGAGTATACCAGAATGTCGTCAATGAAAACCATGATAAACTGATCCAAATACGACTAAAAAACCTGATTCATGAGATTTATGAACGTAGCCAGAGCATTCGTCAACCCGAATGGCATGACAAGGAACTCGTAATGCCCATAACGAGTCCTAAAAGCAATCTTATGCACATCAGCCTCTTTTACTTTCAACTTATTCCTTATCATCAATTTATTCAACTGCTGGTAATCCACACACATCTAAGACAAGATCCCAACCTCATCCAGTATTCACTCGGATGGCGCCTGCCACAATCCCCACATATGTAAATCCTTACAATAGTAATTGATGCCTTAACCTGCGGAGGCCTATCAAATCTGGCTTGCTTCTTAGGCTGCTGAGTAAAAATAGAATGACCTGAATCCCTCTTATACTTATTCTGACCCCTCTCCTTATCTCCCCTTTTGCACTCTACGCACTTAATTTCCTCGGTGATCTTAGTCTTCTCCTCTAACGTTTCGAAGACTCTCTCTTTCTACGGAGCCACTAACACTTTCAAATCATAGCAGAGTCCGTTTTCAAAAAAGATACTCTTATCATAGCCCGTCGCTACCAGTCTCTGAACATACCTGTTCATCTTAAAAAATTTAGCCTCATACTCGGCCACAGTCTTATCAGCCTAAGTAAGCTCGATAAACTTTAACCTCTAAGCTACAACATACCTCTCCCCCACATACTTTTTGTAGAAGGCGTTCTGAAAGAAAGCCCAAGTCTGCTAAACCTCAAATATTCGGCCCAATACTCGACAACAGTCCTATCACCCTGAGTAAGCTCGATAAACTCTAACCTCTAACCTCCGAGCCTCAATATACCTTGCTCCACATACTTTTTCTAAAAGGCGCTCTGAAAGAAAGCCCAAGTCACTCGCTCAGGCTGGATGCTTCGCTCAACCAATTACCACCACTTATACGCTTCATCGCGAAGCAAGGATACTGCACCCTTCAGTTTTTGCTCGGGAGTGCTGTCCAAATCATTCATTATTCTCTCGGTGTGTAACACCCCAAACCCGGCCCAAACGTTACGACTAGATCTGGTATGCTACGAGGTTTAACGTTAAAAACTTCACTTGGATGATTTTTGGAAATTCAGTTTGTTTATTTAGGTATTCGCTAAAATAAGTGATATTTGAAGAAAACCTTTGCTTTTCTTTGAACGTGTTTGAAATTCCCATATTTTTACTTCCTATAGATAAGTCTTTGAACATAAAATTAAATTTTAAAAAAAATAGAATAAAGACATTAACAATTATAATCAGAACCTAAGCTATGGAGCCTTATTACATAAATAGTCCCAAAATTGAAAACTTAAAGGAAAACTGAAAATAGTTTATGAAAATATAAGACTTGATGGCCCCTCGAGTCCGCCTCGGCTCCCATGTCCATGATCTACTGCTCATCTGAAAAGTCAGGGAAAAATAAAGGGGTGAGTCACCAAGACTCAGTGTGCAAATCCCGAAAACACATAAAAAGGCTTGAGGCCCACAAACACATTATGGGCCTTGGCCCATACACAATGGCAACAAAATATTCACATGCTGCATGGCCCAACCCAACCTAAAAGTCCATCCTCTACACACTAGCCCGTACCAGCCATCACACCTCGGGGATTTCTACAATCAACCCACCAACCGCTACACACCATATCGATCATCATGTCGCTTATAATGCCGATCACCATGTGACCTTATAATCCACCGTGGCAGAGCCACCGATCACTGTGTGACCTTATAATCAAGTGTGGCAGAGCCACCGATCACTATTGTGACCTAAGTGTACATATCGTGGTTTAACCTCCGATCACTAGGTGACCTTTTAACATGCTCTTCCCCTTCATCATATCAACCCCATCCCATGCATACATCCATGCAGAAGCAAAATAATATACTACCTAAAAGATCACAGTCTATCACATACATCGATACACATAGAGAAGTTTCTATGATTACATACCTGGCATCCCTTGCCTACCCTTTTCGGGTAATACGACTGTCCATACAGCCTTTATCCGGCTTTTAACCCATAACATATATAGTACAGATTAATTAGTGTGATAGAGATCTACACACCTGATTACATACAAGACGAGACTTTCTATGTTGACACTATCAAAAGCCGATACGATCGCTAATCGCCTAAGGTTTTGTTCTAAGCTTTATCCCACAACCCGGTGGCCAATCTGAATCACGACACCGCTCGTTTCTTAAACTTAGGAATTGGTTTAACAGATCTAATCCCCTCCTTCGCCTGATCGATATTTGATTTCATCAAAAGACCTTATCAGTTGCTACCATCATAACATATGGTTAAGATCACAATTACGATAGCGAATCTAACGAGAATCTAAAGAGAACCCCTTACCTTGAAATCCCAAAAAGAGAGATATGAGGTTCAGAGACTAGCGGTTCCGGCTTTTAGATCTAAGCGATCTACTTCAATTCCCGAATGTCGCCCAACACGTAAACATAAGAAACCATCAATCCATTAGCCTTTCGGCTTTGTCTTCTAAAAACCAAAAGAGAAAAAAGAATAGATCAGAAGAAATCGGCACCTACCTTTACAGAGAATTCGGCAACTCCTAGAAGATTTCGGCTTTTTGCGAAAATCAAAAAGAGAAGATGATTCAAAGAAATCTATGGAGATTCGGCTTTCAATGAAGGAATCGGTAGGAAGAAAAAGAATGGGCACTAGGACATTCAGCTATGGCAGAAGAGAGTAAAGAGAAGGAATACTTAAGGGTTTCGGCTTGTAGAAGAAATCGAGAAAAGGTGTAGAGAAAAGCTATGAGGTTTCGGCTTTAGCAGAGAATGAAGAAGAAGATGAAACTTTAGGAGTTTTCGGCTTTTTGAGAAAAGAAACAACTAAGAGAAGAGAATGAGAATAAATGCCGAAATTAAGAAGTACCCTATTTTCTAATCAAATTTTCGGCACACACACTAACCAAAAGCTGGAATTTCCCTCTTTTAAAAACTAAGACTAATTAATGAACAAGGGAAATTTCGGCACCCCCCTTAGCCTCATCAAAACCGATTTCCTCTTTCCCCCAGAGTTGGAAATTCGGCCACTACTGTGATCAGTAGATAATTTCCAAACTTTCTCCCTTATCCTTACCTGATCTCTCATCCACAAGTGACCCAGATAACACCACCTCTTCTTCCTTTTATCTGCCACATTATCCATATTATCCAAACACATAAATCTCCTAATTCCAAGCATCCTAGCCGCCCCCAACTCTCCTCTCTTTTGACGCCAAAAACATTTAAAATAAGTGGGTAATGCGACTCGAACCTTGGACCTCCTTATTGCTTATCACACCACCTCAAAGCCCCTAAGTAACGCCACTGACCACTGGACCACAAGCCCATTTGTGTGTCTTAATTTACAGATAATATCTTTTAAGCCCTATCCTAGCTGGCTTTCCACCAGAGTGCCCAAGCAGAAAATTCGATTAAGGCCTCGGCCCAATCCCTGAGCCCATTCTTAACCCCTTAAACACCCTAACTAGCACATCAAGCGTAACATAAACATCACAGCATACTAAATGCGAAGCCCCACCAATTCAGGATGTTACACGGTGTCCTCCAACCAGTACTCAGTCACCGTCGGGTTAGTCCTAGTGACACCCCTAAACAACTCAACCCCATTCAATCGGAGTCGTTCAGTTATCGACCCTCGGCTCTCAGATCCAGTTCGGGCCCCAGCGACCCTCTCAAGCACCCTCAACATAGCTTGGGACAATGCGTCGTCCCTAACAGTTTGAGCCTGAGACTCAGTCTCAGTCCCTAACAGTACGGAGTGGCTAAATACGAACCACACTACAATATGGGCCTAAGCAAAATTTTCAGGAAATGGGCCCAACTGGCCCAGCCCATGTGGCCCACACGACCCAATTGACCCAGTCTGTGTGGCGTCGACAATCCACTTTTTGGCATCACGTCATTCACTATTTTTTTGGGTTTTTCGTTACACACCTGGCCGTTTCTAAACCTCGACGCAACAGCATACTTCCAGAACCCTAAATAGTAACGATTGTCCTACAAATCTTCTAAATCATTGGAAAAATGTCGTTCACTCACCAACTTCTCTGAACCACTACACGCATTAAGAACAGCACCACGGAACAAGAGTAACAATGAAGAATCAAAAGAAAACTCAATCGATTAAGAAATTTTTACGAAAAAGGCAAGGCAAAATCGGCAGAAAGTTATTTACTGTAACCAAGAGAAAGAGAAAAGAAAGAAATTTGAGAAGGTTTTCCTGAAAGCAATTAACGTGAAAAACAAAATGAGAGTTATGGGGAAAAGTAGAGAGGTGGATTGTTGAGTGGGAGAAATTTTTGGTATAATTTTTCAAAAATAAAATTCCACTAGCTAACCATCCATCAGACTTCCAGAATCCAAACTCAACTCAAACTCCACTACATGGGCGGCATACTGGGGAATTAGCAAAATTTATTCCCATTTGCACGCACAAAGATTCAAACACAAGACCAAAGGGTAAGTTAACACCCTACCATTGAACCAACAGGCTCACTTTATCATTAATTGCGTGAAAATAATATTTAAGCCCAATGTACAAATATAGGGGCTTAGACAAAAATTAACAAAATTCAAGGGGAAAGGATTCAAACATAACCTCGTACACTCAAGCACAACACTTAACCACTAAACTAGATTAATCACTTTGACACATTCTAATAATTCAAATACTAAAATTTTTGGGTGTTACATTACTCTTATTAAATAAAAGATAATATTCATGTATTTATTTTTTTAAGGAAAAAGCATATTCATTAAAAACCGAAAATATTGGAAAGAAAAATCAAAGTGAAAACAAATAAGGGTATAACTATACCCAAGTCGACAGGTTTAATTTTTATAATAAATTTTATTCTTAATAAATATTTGATAATAAATTTTAATTGATATTTTTAAATTTTTTTCCTACATATATTTTGTAAATATAATAATGCACATATAAAATTATGTATATATGAAATTTGTTTTTAAATAAATTAAAAATATATATATGTATATATAATACTTGCGAATAATTTGTTGAAATGAAAAAATTAAGCAGTAGGACCAAGGAAGAAGACAATAGTTTCTTTTTCTTTTTTTTTTTACGTCTGTTTATAGATTAATACCTTAAACAAATATAAAATATGGTTAATTTTGTCTTAATATTCTTTTTAATTTTCGAATTTACATGGGAAAGTAACTTTCCCACATTTTATCATGAGAATGACATTGTCATGTTCATGAGAATGTAACTCTCAAGGGAAAGCTAGATTCCAAAGAAAGTAAATAAAATTTGACATATCAAACATTAGAACCAATTTCCAACTGATTAAATTTCCAAGAAAGTGACTATTTTCCATTATAACAAACGCTACCTTAAAGTACTTTAAGTGGATAATCTGAGTTTGAATTTAATTTATTATTTTAAATTAAATTAAACAAAAATTAAAATAAATTATTTAATAGAGGCATTGGACTGAAAAAATAAAATACTATTTTTAAAATAAAGGCAAACATGGCAATTTGGATGCTTTGAATAAAAGTTAACTGCTTATATAAATGACAAAAGAAGTTCTTACATATAACTAAACTAAAATATTTTGACTTAATGTTTCATTTTATGTTGATTCACTACATTAATTTAAATCGAATATTAGAATATCATCTCAAATTTTTGTTTATATAATAGAGAATTTTCAATTTCAGACATTAATTTTCTTAAGTCAATCCAACATCAGCAAATTAATTAGTTAGGGTCATTTTGCCTAGAAAGAAATATCATTCTATTAAAAGGAATATAGGGATATCTATAACTATCCATAAAAGTTATCCCTAACCAACAAGATATCCTAATAACTCTCAATTTTAATGGCAATTTTTTATTTCTTTGTTTTTTTCATTTAAATTTATTATAAAATATCATCATGTCCGATATATTTATATCTAGCTGGGCAGTGCATTGAGTGTATCATGATTGAAAGGGCCGTGCAGAATACAATTTGGCCAGCATCAAAGTAAATGATATTGGAATCCTGACATAGCTCATTTAATAAAGAGTTACTCAACTTTCATAACTTTTTAATTTGGGTATCCTAAAATAAAAAGTATTATATATTGGTTACTATCATTAATAACCGTTTTTATTTTAGTTACTCAACTTTAATAAAATTTAATTTTGGTCATGCCGTTACACTCATTTTAATCATTCAACTTTAGTAAATTTTCATTTTGATGGATCATTTTATTTTTTTAAATGTTTTAAAATGTTAAAATAATATTAGATTATTACGCAGTCACAATGTTAGTGAAAGCATTTATGTAATAAATTTATTAAAATTTGATATAAAAAGTAAATGCGATTGAAATGGTAAATTTGAGATGATGAAATTTATGTTATGGGTTCAAATTTTATAATGTCTATATTTTTTTAGATTTAATAAAATATAAAAATACATAAATATCTTCAAAATAATAGTTGTTCCTTTGTTAAAAGAATATAGTTTTGGTAATTTCATAGTTAACATCCGATTAATGGGTGATACTAACTTAATTAACCTCTCAATATATAACTAGATTTTATCACACCTACAATATATGTGAACAGAAATATTTTATATTAAAAACATAGTTATAAATTATATCAATAAATGATTATTAGTGAGGATGGCAATGATTTTTATATAAATTTATTGGTTTTGTATTAGATTTTAAAATAATTTTTTTTTAGTTGTAACACCAAATTAGTCACTCACTTTAACTATAGTATAGATATAGCAAATGGAAGCCATAGGTGTCATACTTATATTCAAAATTTTATCCCCTTTGATAATATATTATTTTTATCAAGAGTTTTTTTTTTTATTTTGTATGAGCTTATTCGATATTCGATAATTATTTTGAATTTTGACTAAATTTAGATTTAAATAAAGTTAAACTTATAAGGTAAAAGTGTACAAGAAGTAAGTGTCTTGATCCTTCTTAACTAATGAAAAGAAATTAAAATTATCATCCTTTCGAAAATAATAATTTAATTTGAATTCTTTTATCTTTTCAATTAATTTTTTTAAAATTATTTTTAATCTTCTAAAATAATTAACAAATCAATTTAAGACTTTTAAACATAAGAACTTTAGCATTTTTAAAAATTTTATAATTTTATCTCGACTTTCAATACAACATTACTAGTTTCTCTGTTTATTTAGGGTCAAAATTCTTTTAATGTTATTTCTTTATCCACAAGATTCAAATTCAAGATCTTACTTTTAAAAAAAAATAATCAAAATTCTTATCACTCAATTCAAGAGAAATAAATAAAATCCAGAAAATTTATTGTTCAATAACTAAAAAAAGGCAATCCAACAAGGTGATAGAGATAAACGAAGGCAACGTGGCTATAGGTTTTGGTCATTCCATTGCAGCAGAAACATAAAAGAAAAGGATAGGCCGTGCCAGGTATGAAGAAAATCCTCAATGAAACTGTTTCGTCCATTGCCGTTGCTATTAAATGAGGGCAATAAAGGATGGTGGACAATTTTCAAAGAAGCTAAAGTTGGAGGGCCATGGACACAGTTGGGGGTTGAGATTTCAAATTAATAGTTATCAAAAGAAAGAGTAGGTTGCATACCCAATCTCAATGGCAAAGTTAATTGTCATTTGTTAATCTAAGTTTGTTTTTGTAAGTGGAGTCGTGCACGAAGACATCAATCATAAATGTAGAAAATATGATAAGATATGTTTAATTGTCTTTTTCATGTTTACTTGTTCAAAGTTCAACCCCATTCTGATTTATGGTTGAACTCGAACATCTTTTACAACCATACGTGTCTTTTCTTGGTGCCCCTAATTGCATATCGTTAGCTTAAACAGTCGCTGAGACATAAGTAAAGTGCACTAAGGAAATAAGGACTTCTTCAAGCATAGTGATAATAGGAATTAAATAGGGGATACAAAAATTGTTTATGCAGTTCGGTTTCCCTACGTCTTCAGTTGAACTCGGTGAGAAATATTCACTATCTTCAATGCTTCCAACAAGTGATCTTAAATCTATCACACACCCATGACAATTTCCTCACATCTGCACCTTGAAGACGAATACTTTCACCACTAAATTTACCCCTATATAGTTAGCAAGTAAAATCGTAATACAAAAGGCTTTACCATCGCAATGCACTCATAAAATAAAGTTTCTCACTTGAATAGATTAAGTGATCTATCTCTCTGTACAATCACTTGTACAAGCCTCTCAATTATATAGAATATTTTTAGACTTGCTAACATAAAGAAGATCTATCATAATCCTAATATCTATTAAAAAACAACTAAATAAACTAAATACAATATAATACTAACAAATAATGTAAATAAAGATTGTTGGAAGCTAAATCTTCAACAATCCAATCCAATTCAACTTCCTTGATCCAAGGTATTAGATAAGCATGATCTGATCCAATTTGATCCTCCATATATGTTTCCAAGTGATATGATCTTCATTCATGAGCTAGATACATTCCACAATATTAGTACAACCCCAAAAAATCCGATTCAATAAATTGCCAATAATGCAAATATGGAAACAATCCAGACAGACGCAATTGGACAAGGAGTGGGCACTTTCGTGGACACTAATTTAGTCTTTCCATAGTTTTCAACAATCTGCCCTTTTGGCAATTATTGAACAAAACTTGTACAAATCAGGAAGCTATATCAACAATTAACCTTAGCTCCCCCTTAGCTTCAATGTTTTTAAAATCAAACCGGTGGTCAAACTGGTAAGGCCATCAGTTTGCTGTTTCGACCGGTACAATAGGTTCGATTAAAAATTTATTAAAGTTCAAAAAATTTAAAAAATAAAAAATAAAACTCAGTTTTATCGGTTCATACCGGTTCCCAGTCTAACTAGTTCAAAGCCACTTTCTAGATTGGCCCCTGGTTGGATCCTGGTTCAACCGGTCTAGTCCGGTGCAAATAACACTGCTTAGCATATTCCCCTTAATTCCAAAAACTTAACTTAGATAATAATTAAGTGAATTAACCATCAATGTTAAGTTTGAATTGTGCATCTGTAACAGCCCGTTTTTAGTCAAATCGGAACAGTGGTTTCGGGACCACAAATCTGAAGTTAAAATTTTATTTTATTATTATTTTAATATCTACAGCATGAAAATATTATTGTGTGAAATTTTCGTTAAAGAATTTTATCATTTGAAAGCTTAATTCAGTAAAAAGGACTAAATCGCGTAAGGTGCAAAAGTGGAGTTCTATTAGCTAAAGGTGTCTAATAGCTATAGAACCTTAAAGTAGAGGTCCTTATGTAGTAATTAGCCCATTTATAATTTAGTGGATGATAGTGGCATGGCATTTGGTGTAATTATTGAATATTTTTAAGGTTAATTATGGTAATTTGTAAATAATGTTAAATTAAATAAAATAAAACCAAATTTTATCCCATTATCATCTTCTCCAACCGATTGCTAGAGCAAGGGAATCAATTTTTATCCATTTCATTCGGCCAAGCTTCCTAGCTCAATTGTAAGTTCGTTTTTGTCCCGTTTTTAATGATTTCTATGTTTTTGAGATCGTTGCAGCTAGGTCTAGCTAGCCCAGGGACTATTTTGTAAAACTGTTAAAGATTTTGAATGTTTTCATTGATGAATAAGCATTTTTTTTTAATTTTCTTGATAGATTATGAATGCTTTTTGATAGATATACAATTTTTGTTAAGTGATTTTTAGTGAAAATGCAAATTAGGGGTTAAATTGTGAAATGTGTAAATGTAGTGGTTAAAGGTGAAATAAATGAGAAATATTGGCTGCTAGGGACTTATTTTTAATTTGGCTAACATGGGTTTGGGTGAAATTGCATGAATTTGTGATTTTATGAAATAAGGACTAAATTGTAAAAATGTGAAACATTAGGGGCAAATGTGTAAAAGTGCCTTAATGTGAATTTTGGATTAAATTGAATAGAGAAATAATTAAATAAGCTAATTTTGATTACATATAGATCAAGAAAAGCGAAATTCGGAGCTAGATCGGGGAAAAGATAAAGTACTCGACTAATCGGTCTATTTAGTCGTTTTTGCGTCCGAGGTAAGTTCGTATGTTATAAGTTTCATTACAAATGTATTTTATATGCTTTGATATTGCATATACTGTGAATATGAGACTACGGATATGTTCGATAGTGGTTCGACGATAATTCGGCATTCGAAATCTCGATTGAACCTTAGGAATAGATTAGGATACTAGTGACATGTCATTAGGGGATACTTTGATTTGGCTTCGGGCCATGATATCGGCACTTCGGGTGCGAGTTACTTTGATTTGGCTTCGAGACATGATATTGGCACTTCGAGTGCGAGTTACTTTGATTTGGCTTCTGGCCATGATATTGGCACTTCGGGTGCGAGATATATTGAGTTAGCTTCGGGCCATGATATTGGCACTTAGTGTGCGAGACTCCTGAGCATCCGATTTCTATACTGAATGGTTCAACGGGATTTCGAATGCCAAATTGTCGTCGAACCACTATCGAACATATCCATAGTCTCGTATTCATAGTTTATTGGTATCAGAGCTACGGTTTAGTCGATTCTCGGACTAACGTAGCGTATGCGAGAGTCTAGCTATACATGCCATATATAAATTGTGATAGTGTGATGACTCCTGACAATTTAAACTGTGTTTTCATATAGTAAATGGATCTCAATCGAGCTGTAGCTGATGATGTCGATAGTAATGCACCAGCTCCCGCTCAAGGGGCAGCGCCGTCTGAATCTAGAAACGTATCAAGTAGTCACAGAGGAGAGGCTAAAGAAGCTTTTTTTCCAAATGATGAATGAGTGGTTCACACAATATATCCGGACGAATCCGGCTGCTCAACAATTTCCACCCCCACTTAATCTCCAACCAGTTCCCGTAGCTACTCAAGTTGTGGAATTTCAACAACTGAATAAGCCTCCAGTTGATAAGATTTGAAAATACGGGGCCGAAGAGTTCAGAGCTACCGTTGATGATGATCCTGAGAGAGCCGATTTTTGGCTAGAGAATACAATCCGAGTATTTGATGAGTTGTCTTGTACGCCAGCGGAATGTGTTAAGTGTGTCGTGTCACTTTTGAGAGATACTGCGTATCAGTGGTGGAACACATTAGTGTCTGTGGTGCCGAGAGAAAGAGTTACCTCGGAATTCTTTCAAATTGAGTTCTGGAAGAAATACATAAGTCAGAGATTTCTCGATCAAAAGCATAAAGAGTTTCTAGAATTGAAACAGGGTCGTATGGCTGTGACCGAGTATGAAAGAGAATTTGTGAGGTTGAGTAAGTATGCTCGGGAGTATGTTTCCACTGAAGAAATCATGTGAAAGCGATTTGTAGATGGGTTGAACGAAGACATTAAACTTTTAGTCAGAATTTTGAACTGAAGGAATTTGTTGTTTTGGTCGACAGAGCTTGCAAAGCCGAGGAGCTTAGCAAAGAAAAGAGAAAGGCTGATTCAGAGATGAGAGATTCGAGGAAGAGATCGATGAGTAAACCTTATCATTCCATGTCAAATAAATCAAGAGATTATTTTAACTGATCGACAACTTCAGCGAGGTATTCCAATAGAGATCGCGAAAAGCAATACACCAGTCCTAAAGCTCAAGCTACATCAGTATCGAGTGTTAGAAACGTGAAAAACAATAAACCCGAGTGTCAACAGTGTGGGAGACGACATTTTGGAGAATGTTGGAATAAAAGTAATAAAGCTTGCTTCATATGTCGTTCACCAGATCATTTTATTCCTGATTGTCCTGAGTTAGCTGAAAAAGATCAATTCCAAAATGCAAGAACCGGTAATACAGCCACTAGAGGGAGGCCACTAAGAAATGCGGGAAATGTGACCAGTAGTAGAGGTACAACAAAAGACTCTGCTATGAGATCCGATGCTAGAGCACCTGCTAGAGCTTACGATATTCGCGCTTGCGAAGAGGCGTCGTCACCTGATGTTATCACCGGTACATTCTCTCTTTATGACAATAATGTGATTGTATTGATTGATCCTGGACCGACTCATTCGTATATCTATATGAATTTAGTGTTTAGTAAGAGTTTGCTTGTTGAGTCTACTGAGTTTGTGATTAAAGTATCAAACCCCTTAGGCAAGTATGTTCTAGTTGATAAAGTTTGCAAAAACTGTCCTTTAATGACTCGGGGTTATTGTTTTCTGGCTGATTTGATGCTTTTTCCATTTGATGAGTTCGATGTAATTCTGGGTATGGATTGGTTGACTCTGCATGATGCCGTTGTAAATTGTAGACTAAAGATCATTGAATTGAAATGTCAGAATAGTGAAATCCTTCAAATTGAATCAGATGAGTCGAGTGGATTACCTGTTGTGATTTCGTCTATGTCAGCTCAGAGATGTGTGAGAAAAGGTTGTGAAGCTTATCTTGCTTATATACTGGACACAAAAGTGACTGAATTTCGAAGATTGAATCAGTGTTGATAGTATGTGAGTTTTCGGATGTGTTTCCAAAAGAGTTGCATGGATTACCACCGGTCAGAGAGGTTGAGTTTGCTATTGAGTTAGTACCGGAAACATCACCGATATCGATAGCTCTGTACAGAATGGCTCCGACAGAATTGAAAGAATTGAAAGCTCATTTGCAAGAATTAACAGATAAAGGTTTTGCACGACCTAGTTTTTCGCCCTGGGGTGCACCAATGTTATTCGTAAAGAAGAAAGACGGATCGATGAGAATGTGTATTTACTATCGATAGCTTAATAAGGTTACAATAAAGAACAAGTATTTGTTACCGAGAATAGATGATTTGTTTGATCAGTTGAAAGGGGCAACAGTGTTTTCGAAGATTGATTTGAGATCTGGCTATTATCAGTTGCGAGTGAAAGATTCAGATGTGTCGAAAACTGCATTCAAAATGAGATACGGACATTATGAATTTCTTGTTATGTCTTTTGGATTGACTAATGCTCCTGCAGTCTTTATGGATTTGATGAATCGGATTTTTAGACTGTATTTAGACAGATTTGTTATTGTGTTCATTGATGACATTCTGATCTATTCACGAGATGAGTATGAGCACACTGAGCATTTGAGGATTTTGTTACAAACCTTGAGAGATAAGCAACTGTATGCTAAATTCAGTAAATGTGAGTTTTGGCTCAGATAAGTCAGATTTTTGGGGCACATTGTTTCAGCGGAAGGTTTAAGAGTTGATCCGAGCAAGATTTTAGCAGTTGTTGACTGGAAACCATCGAGAAATGTATCTGAAGTTAGAAGTTTTCTGGGGTTAGCTGGTTATTATCGACGCTTTGTTAAAGGATTCTCAATGATTGCTACACCGATGACCAGATTGCTACAGAAAGATGTGAAGTTCGAGTGGTCAGAGAAATGTCAACAGAGTTTTGATCAGTTGAAAGCATTGTTAAATGAGGCACCGATTTTAGTTCAACCTGAATTGGGTAAAGAGTTTGTGATATACAGCGACGCGTCATTGAATGGTTTGGGTTGCATTTTGATGCAAGAAGGAAAAGTTATAGCTTATGCCTCCAGACAATTAAAGCCACGTGAAAAGAATTATTCGACACATGATTTAAAGTTGGACACTATTGTATTTGCATTAAAGATTTGGCGACATCATTTGTACGGTGAGAAATGCCACATTTTTACCGATAATAAAAGCTTGAAGTATTTAATGACCCAGAAAGATTTGAATTTGCGACAACGAAGATGGTTCGAATTGCTTAAACACTATGAGTTAATGATTAATTATCATCCAAGAAATGCAAATGTAGTTGTAGATGCTTTGAATAGAAAATCTCTGTTTGCTTTGAGAGAGATGAATACAAGACTAATGTTGTCCGATGATGGTTCGATTCTAGCAGAGTTAAAAGCTAAACCGGTATTTCTTCAGCAAATTTGTGAAGCTCAGAAATATGAAAATGAATTGCAAGCCAAAAGAGTGTAATGTGAGTCGACTAGTGATTCAGACTTTCAAATCGGATCTGATGATTGTTTAATGTTCTGAAACAGAATCTGTGTACCAAAGAATTCCAAACTCATTTAGAAAATTTTGCACGAAGCTTACAGTGGTAGTTTATCTGTTCACCCAGGAAGTACTAAAATGTACAATGATCTGAAACAATTGTATTGGTGGTCGGGAATGAAACGAGACATTTCATAATTTGTATCGAGATGTTTGGTGTGTCAACAAGTAAAAGCCGAGCATCAAGTGCCTTTGGGTTTGCTACATCCTGTAATGATACCAGAATGGAAATGGGATAGAGTTATGATGGATTTCGTATCGGGATTACCCCTGTCGCTGAAAAAAAAGATGTTATTTGGGTTGTCGTAGATCGATTAATGAAGTCAGCACATTTCATTCCAGTACGTACAAACTATTCACTTGACAAATTGGCTAAATTGTATATCTCTGAGATTGTTAGATTACACGGGATGCCAGTTTCGATTATTTCGGATAGAGATCCGAGGTTTACGTCGCGATTTTGGAAGAAACTGTAAGAAGCTTTAGGTACGAAGTTGAACTTTAGTATTGCATTTCATTCGCAAACCGACGGTAAGTCTGAGAGAGTAATACAGATTCTCTAAGATATACTTCGATGTTGTGTTTTAGAGTTCAAAATTAACTGGGAAAGATTTTTGCCGTTGGTTGAATTTGCATATAACAATAGCTTTCAATCGAGTATAAAGATGGCACCATACGAAGCTTTATATGGTCGCAAATGCCGAAATCTATTGTACTGGACCGAGCTAAGTGAGAAAAAGATTCACGGGATTGATTTGATTCGAGAGACTGAAGAAAAAGTGAAAGTAATTCGTGACAGTCTGAAAACAGCTTCGGATCGACAAAAATCGTACGCGGATTTGAAACGTAAAGATATTGAATTTTAGATGGGTGATAAATTATTTCTGAAAGTATCTCCGTGGAAGAAAATCCTTAGATTTGGTCGCAAAGACAAGCTGAGTCCGCGATTTATCGGGCCGTATGAAATCATTGAAAGAATAGGTCCAGTGGCTTATCGGCTAGCTTTACCGTCAGAATTAGAAAAGATCCATAATGTGTTTCATGTATCGATGTTACGTCGATATAGATCGGATCCTTCACATATAATATCTCCGACAGATATTGAGATTCAACCTGACATGACGTATAATGAAGAACCGATCAGAATTTTAGTTCGAGAGGTTAAAGAGTTAAGAAACAAATGCATAGCTTTAGTGAAAGTCTTGTGGCAATGACACGGTGTCGAAGAAGCTAAGTGGGAGCTCGAGAAAGCTATGAGAAAATAGTACCCTAACCTTTTTGCTGGTAAGAGTTTCGGGGACGAAAATCCCGAAGGGGAGGAGAGTTGTAACAGCCCGTTTTTAGTCAAATCAGAACAGTTATTTCGGGACCACAAATATGAAGTCAAAATATTTATTTTATTATTATTTTAATGTCTACGGCATGAAAATATTATTGTGTGAAATTTTCGTTAAAGAATTTTATCATTTGAAAGCTTAATTCGGTAAAAAGGACTAAATCGTGTAAGGTGCAAAAGTGGAGTTCTATTAGCTAAAGGTGTCTAATAGCTATAGAACCTTAAAGTAGAGGTCCTTATGTAGTAATTAGCCCATTTATAACTTAGTGGATGATAGTGGCATGGCATTTGGTGTAATTATTGAATATTTTTAAGGTTAATTATGGTAATTTGTAACTAATGTTAAATTAAATAAAATAAAACCAAATTTTATACCATTATCATCTTCTCTAACCGATTGCTAGGTCAAGGGAAGCCATTTTTATCCCTTTCATTCGGCCAAGCGTCCTAGCTCAATTGTAAGTCCGTTTTTGTCCCGTTTTTAATGATTTCTATGTTTCTGATATCGTTGCAGCTAGGTCTAGCTAGCTCAGAGACTATTTTGCAAAATTGTTAAAGATTTTTAATGTTTCCATTGATGAATAAGCATGTGTTTTGAACTTTCTTGATATATTATGAATGCTTGTTGATAGATATACAAGTTTTGTTAAGTGATTTTTAGTGAAAATTCAAATTAGGGGTTAAATTGTGAAATGTGTAAATGTAGTGGTTAAATGTGAAATAAATGAGAAATATAGGCTACTAGGGACTGATTTGTAATTTTTCTAGCATGGGTTTGAGTGAAATTGCATGAATTTGTGATTTTATGAAATAAGGACTAAATTGTAAAAATGTGAAACATTAGGGGCAAATGTGTAAAAGTGCCTTAATGTGAATTTTGGATTAAATTGAATAGAGAAATAATTAAATAATCTGATTTTGATTACATATAGATCAAGAAAACTGAAATTCGGATCTAGATTGGGGATAAGACAAAGTACTCGACTAATCGGTCTATTTAGCCGTTTTTGCATCCAAGGTAAGTTCGTATGTTATAAGTTTCATTACAAATGTATTTTATATGCTTTGATATTGCATATACTGTGAATACGAGACTACGGATATGTTCGATAATGGTTCGACGACAATTCGGAACTTAGTGTACGAGACTCTTGAGTATCTGACTTCTATTTCGAATGGTTCAACGGGTACATTGAAGGTATGTATCGGTGAGAAATAGATAAGTAACGGTACAGGTATGTACTGAAAACTATACGAGCATTGAATCAATGGAAGTTGTGAGTTTATGATTAAGTATGTAGTTAAGTTCATGTGAGCTTGGGATTAATGTATTGTTTTATGTTATGTCATTTAATTTGAATGGTAACTGAGTGGTGAAGCTTGCTTATTATTTCCATGCGAGCTTACTAAGCTA
Source organism: Gossypium sturtianum (assembly GCA_025698515.1). Classification (NCBI taxonomy): domain Eukaryota; kingdom Viridiplantae; phylum Streptophyta; class Magnoliopsida; order Malvales; family Malvaceae; genus Gossypium; species Gossypium sturtianum. The sequence continues at coordinate 39,879,329 of CM046955.1, forward strand.
TAAAGCTTACTTTGTTTATTTTTCCAAGTTTTATAGTGAATCCAAAGCTGGCTCGGATTCGGGGACCGTCGGAGACTCCATCACACTATCCATCTATCAATTTTGTACTTCTGAGTTTATGTTTTGAGTATATGGCATGTATAGGGACTTTGGTTATTTTTGGTTATGTGTTGGTAATGAATTTAGCCATTTGAATTGGCTTGTAATTATATATGTTTTGGTTTGTATATATCGCCATAAGAGATGGTTTGTTTTAGAATGCTTGAATCATGTATATATATAAGTGTATGTGACTTGTGTGATGTTTTGAATGTTGGACATGAAACACCCCACACCCGGCCCACGAGCTTGAACCGGATCTGGTATGTTCCTTAAATAAATCGGTTTTCAATGTTCTAAATGACTTAGAGAAAATTTGTGTAATTTTAAAAAAAATTGTTTTGGGTTGGGCTTAATTTGAAACCTATTTAATAAATTCTGGAAATCCAACTTAAATAAGGTGACAAAATAATTTTTGGGTTTATTATTTTAAAAGAAATAAATTTACTTATCTTTAATCAAACATAATTTGTATCATATTTAAATAAAAATAAACAGAATAAAGAAAATCCAATTGGGCCTTATGGCCTTATTACATCATTCAAACCCAAAATAAAGTTTAAAGTACTAAAATTTCATAAAGTCCAAATTCCAAATAATTTCTTCAAGCGATGCATGGCCACCTTTAGCTCCCGCCGACCCGGTCCATTCTTTGCTCATCACCGAAAAATAATTCCCCAACGGGTGAGTCAACAGACTCAATGTGTACATAGTACTAATTTCCAACAAATCGGGCATACAAGTCATATCAATATCATGTTCATACAAAATAAAGGATGATGCAACCCAAATCCAAACCTATTTGTCCATCCGCTACACACCACCCGTACCAACTTTGTACAATCGGGGACTACTAAGTCGACCCTCCATCCGCTACACACCATCGAAGGCGATCAGCTGCATCGACGTGCTCATCGCCCACTTATGTTGTGTCATTAGACACTTGTATTCACTGGATGTAACCGAAGTTACCACTTTTCACTTTATGTGACCGTAGTCACCACTTTACGTTGGTGAGACCGTAGTCATCACCTTCACTTTCTTCCTCCACAAATATCCCGAATGCCCCAATTATTTCATAACATATTTCACATACTTAATTTTCATTCATGTTACTAATCACATGTTCAAACTATATCACATTCACAATCCTATCAAAAGTAGGAAACGTACCTGGGTACTCCTTACCACATTTGTGGTGCTTAGCCACATTCACATACTCACATATTTACATATCTAATGATTGCCATGCAATTTATTGAAAGTTAGTAAGAGTACACACCTTTTTCGCTTAATAGTTTCCGTGAATTCCCGTGAGAGCGATCTACCGATCTAGATCTTTCACTCCTATATTCGGCCATTAATTAAAACATATAAATAAACCTATTTGGTCTTAAACCAAATCCTACTAGAAGTAGAATTACTTACCTAGTTGCCGAATTGATTTAATCAAGTCCCAACAGTTGCTAGAATTCCTCTTCCTTGAAATCGGCTAATACTAGGAATATAACCAAGTCGGTTTTTCGGTTTTTGAAATAATGGAAAACACTTAAACAATTTATGCCTTGGCCGAATATCCCTTACCTTATGATGGGATTCCAAATCAAGAGGATTCCTTTATAAGCTTTGTTGAAATCCTATAACTTCGTGTTAGATTAGATCTAACTTTGAAAACGTGAATCATAATCTTTAACCACATATTTATATTTATAATCCTTACCTTAGATCCTTAGATTTCCCGAAAGGTCCCCTTTTGATGTTGTGGATGATTACCCTCTTTCTTAGAATCCACAAAGATTCAGCTTAATAAAGAGAACGGAGAAGAAAATAGAAGAAAAGAGAGGGATTTTTGCTTAATGAAAATTCGCGCAGAGAGGGGTTTTGCCTAGGAGAATTTCTACAGAGAGGAAGAGGGAGCAAATGTTGATGAGTAGCCCTCCTGTCCTCCTTTTATAGCCAAAGTTATCACCTAGGAGTCCTTTACTTGGCCACCACTCCTCTTTTGATAATATTATCTCTTTTATTTAAAAGATAAAAGCCTTTAATCCATCAATTATCTCCTCAATTATCTCATTAGAAAATAATTCTTTATTTATCTCTTATTATTCACATATTTATGTGAATAAAACTCCTTTATTTATCTCTTATTATTCACATATTTATGTGAATAAAACTCCTTTATTTATCTCTTATTATTCACATATTTATGTGAATAAAAATCCTTTATTTCTCTCTTATTATTCACATATTTATGTGAATAAAACTCCTTTATTTATCTCTTATTATTCACATATTTATGTGAATAAAACTCCTTTATTTATCTCTTATTATTCACATATTTATGTGAATAAAACTCCTTTATTTCTCTCATATATCCAAGTTTCCCGAAATGTTCAAGTTTCCATTTTTGGATCATTTCCAAAAATGTTTAGGTTTCCAAAAATGTCTAAGTTTCCAAAAATGTCCATTTCCATTTCCATTTTCATTTCCATCTCCATTTTCATTTCCATTTTCATTTTCATTTCCATTTTCATTCATTTCTAGGTTTCCAAAAGTATCAAAAATTTATTCATAATACTTAAGACTTGTCATTTCATACAATTGATCTCAAAAATGCATAGGCCCTTCCTAGGATGTTACAGATTCTACCCCTTAAATAAAATTTCGTCCTCGAAATTTCCTAACTAAACAGATTGAGGGTATTGCTTTGTCGCATTGTCTCTTCCGCTCCCACGAAGCTTCTTCCGATCCATGATTGCGCCATAACACCTTGACTAAAGGCACCGACTTCTTTCGTAGTGCTTTCACGTCCACGTACCAAGATCTGAATCGGCTCCTCCTCGTAGGATAGATTTGGCCTTAACTCTACTTCTTCAACAGTACCACATGAGACGGATCCGATCGATAGCGACGTAGCATGGACACATGAAATACGTCGTGCATTTGATGCAACTCGGTGGCAACTCCATTGGTATGCCACTGCCCAACTCGCTTGATGATTTGATAGGGCCCTATAAACCTTGGGCTTAGCTTCCTTTGCGACCAAACCGCATAACCTTCTTCCAAGGTGAGACCTTTAGAAACACTTGGTCTCCTACTTCAAACTCAATTTCTTTCCTCTTAAGGTCTGCGTCGACTTACCTCTATCGAAGCTTCTTTCAACCGTGTCTGAATTAATTCCACCTTCTCCTCGCTTCCGCCACTAACTCGGACCCAAAACGCGGCGTTCTCCTAACTCGATCCAACAAGTTGGTGTTCTACATTTCCTTCCATACAATGCTTCGTATGTGGGTGCCATCCGAATGCTTGCCCGATAGTAGTTGTTGTTGTAGGCGAACTCGGCTAGAGGCAAGTAATCTTCCCAACTTCCTCGAAATCCATCACACGACCTCTTAGCATATCTTCCAACACTTGTATAACCCGCTCGGTGCCCGTCCGATTGTGGATGAAAAGCCGTAGTGAAGTCTAGCTTAGTGCCTAATGCTTGATGAAGTGCTTTCCAAAATCGAGACGTAAACCTTGGGTCTCTATCGAGAGATGATCGACATCGGTACCCCCGTGTAGCCTCACGATCTCCGCCACATATAACTTGGCTAACTTTTGAAGGGAATAGTCAATCCTCACGAGGATAAAATGTGCGGACTTGGTCAAACGGTCCACTATCACCCATACCGAGTCCTTCTTAGTGGGCGTAAGGGGGAAGCCCACTAACTAAGTCCATGGTAATTCTTTCCCACTTCCATTGGGAATCTCAATTGGTTGAAGCAATCCGATGGGACTTGGTGTTCAGCCTTTACTTGCGACATGTCAAACATTTCCCCACAAATTCAGTCACCTCTCGTTTGTGTCCGACCACCAAAATTGTTCCTTAGATCTCTATACGACTTGATGCCTCCGGGATGCATAGCATAAGGACTACCATGCGCTTCTCAAGAATCCTTTGTCTCAACTCCTTATCCCTCGGCATACAAACCTTTTCCTTGTAACACAGTACTCCTTCATCATTGACGCCATAATCCTTTAATCCTCCTTGCCGTATTTGTCAGTAACTTAGTACTTAAGTCCTTATCCGCTAACCTGTCCCTCTTTTCACCTCCTTGGCCGGTTGGCTTGACTTGTAACTCGCCCAACAAAGCTTCCGTCTTCATACAAACTTAAGTGAGCGAACAAAGCCCTTAAATCCGACACAACCTTCCTACTTAGGGCGTCGGCTACCACATTCGCCTTGCCCGATGGTATTCTATCGAACAGTCATAATCTTTCAATAACTCCACCCACCTTCGTTGCCTCAAGTTCAACTCCTTCGAGTCAACAAATACTTAAGGCTTTTGTGGTCCGTGTAAATTATCGACCTTTCTCCATAAAGGTAGTGCCTCCAAACTTTGAGGGCGAAAACCACTGCCATGAGTTCCAAGTCATGAGTTGGGTAGTTCACCTCATGCGGCCTTAATCGTCGAGATGCATAAGCGACTACCTTTCCTTCTTGCATTAGCACACAGCCTAACCACGTGTGCGAAGCATCACAATATACTACGAAGTCCTTACCGCCTCTGCTGAATTAACACCGAGCTTCACAAGACCTTTTAAGCTTTTCAAAGCTCTCCTGTTTGCTTATCCGTCCACACAAACGGTACTTCCTTCCTTAGTAACTTTGTCAAAGGTGCGGCTATTGACGAGAATCCTTCCACGAACCTTCAGTAATAGCTTTGCCAAGCCTAAGAAACTTCGATTTCAGCCACCGACCTAGGTGATTTCCAATCCAACATCGCTTCGATCTTCCTGGATCCACTCTTATTCCTTCTGCGGATACCACATGTCCTAGAAACGCCACTTTCCTTGAGCCAAAATTCGCACTTGCTGAATTTGGCATAAAGCTTCTTTTCCTTAACACTTCTAACACAACTCGGAGATGCTCATCGTGCTCCTCCTCCGTCTTGGAATACACCAAAATGTCGCCGATGAACACCACGACGAATCTATCCAAGTAGGGTTGGAAAACCCTATTCATCATATCCATGAACGCGCCGGTGCGTTCACAACCCAAACGGCATCACCACAAATTCAAAATGACCGTACCTTGTCCTAAAAGCGGTCTTATGAATATCACCTCCTTCACTTTCGATTGATGATACCCCGACCTTAAGTCGATCTTTGAGAACACAAATGCTGCCCCTTTTCGGTTGGTCGAACAAGTTATCTATCCTTGGCAAAGGATACTTGTTCTTGATGGTCGCTTTGTTCAATCGACGATAATCTATGCACATCCGCATAGTTCCATCCTTCTTCTTCACAAAGAGAACCGGTGCTCCCCACGGAGACACACCGGGTCGAATGAACCTACGATCCAACAACTCTTGGATTTGAGCCTTGAGCTCCACTAACTCCTTTGGTGCCATTCAAGTGGGAGCGATTGACACAGAGCTGCCTCTGGTAGCAAATCTATTCCAAATTCCACTTCTCTATCCGGGGGTATTCCGGGCAACTCCTCCGGAAATACATCCTCAAAATCCCTTTAATGCTCTAACTCCCTTAACACCTTCCTCTTCTCCTCTTAACGCACTCACGAAGGCTAAGAATGCCTTACATCATTTCTTAACCATTTTCTTGGCCTTCAAGGTCTAAAACTACGTTAGACAAGTAGTTCCTCCTTTCTCCGATCATCACTACTACCTCATCTTCCGGGGTTCTTAGTTCCATACGTTTAGCCGCACAATCCAACACGGCTCGATGCTCTACTAGCCAATCCATTCCAAGTATAAGCTCAAACTCTCCGAAGGGTAATTCCATTAAGTCAGCCCGAAAGTTCGCTCCCCCGAATCTCTAGGGGTACATTCCGAAAGATCCTATCTATCCTCACCGCTTGGCCTAAAGGGCTTACTACTACGCTATCCGCCTATCGTAAAGTTCAGAGTCTAGGCCTAGTGTTTCAACCACACTACATGCAACATAGGAATGAGTTGAGCCCACATCAATAAGAGCAAAATAGGGTTTGTCATGAATAAAGAACGTCTCTGGTTATAACATCCGGCGCGTCTCCTCTTCCCTCCGTGAACCGCGTAAACCAAACCCGGTTGCCTTGCTTCGCGTTAGTCACACACTCGGCCCCGAGCTCCACGGCCTCGCCACTACCTCTGTTGGCCGACCCACGACCTCTTTGAGGTCGCTGTCCGCCTCTACCACTGGTTAGCATTCTCGAGTGCTGGTTGGCTCTCATCTAATAGCTTGGGGCAATCCTTAATCATATGGTCCTTGGACCCACACTTGAGACATCGTCCCGCCTTTTCCAACACTCTCCCCGTGCTTCCTTCCACAATGTTCACAAGGGCGAAATTGCCACCACCGTACCGGCTGTTGACTTTGTGGCTGTCAACTCTAGGCCTCTTGTGGCCTTTTCCGGATGGCCCAAAACCTCTTTTGGGCTTATTTCATCCCACACCGCTTGGTGGCGTCCTTAATTCCCTCACCACTTTAGCCTTTTCCACCAAGGCGAGAATTCCCGCTCTGATGCGGTGCTATCAAAAGTCTCAAATCGTCCCTAAGTCCGTCCTCAAACGAACACGAGCGTTCATGCTCGATCGCCACTACTCCTCGGGCATATCGGCTCAACCTCAAGAATTCCGCTTCATATTCGGTGACGCACTTACTTCCTTGTACCAACCCCTAAAAGCCTTCCTTTGCTCATCTATATACCGGTTCCCACATACTTCTTCGAAATGCTTCCTTAGCATATTCCTGTGTCGAGATCTTCCGCAGCACCGTCCCCGAACGGTTAACCACCATTGATACGCTTCATCGCGTAACGATGCCGTCATCCCTTTCAACTTCTCCTCGGGGTCAAGTCGAGCTCATCCATGATGCGCTCAGTTGCTTCCAACTAGTACTCAGCTGTACTGGGTGCCACTCCCGATACTCCTCTAAACATTTCAGCTCCATTAGCACGGAGCCGCTCAGAGCACGGACTTACGATTTCTGAATTGTTTTCGCACCACCACCAATTCCAAAACTCGCAAAGACACAGGACACGGCATCTTCCACATCAGCCTCGAGCCGCTGCTCAACATTGACAGCTGGGGGTGATGGTGGTGGTGGTATCTCATTGTCAGAACCTTGTCCCGATCTAACAGTCATCCTTCCTCTACCTCTTCCACGACGACCACGTCCTCTTGAGCTCATTATCGACGAGATCTGATTAAGGAATTTTATGTATTAGTATTCTTGTTTCACTTATTACCCGCGATGATATCTTATGAAGAAGAGTTTAAGAGTGGTTCTTTCGTATTCATGCATGCATACAGTCTTGCATTCATTCATTCATCCATCAACAAATATGAACTTTCGTTCATTCAAAGAAACGTTGTAATTCTTGTTGTTGTTTTCGTTATTTTGCTTTTCCACTACCCAGGGGCATTTTCGTAATTTTATCCTACAGGGGTATTTTCGTAAATTTTCAAAAATAAAAAGTTCCCTGGTGATTTTGACGAAAGTATTTTGGTACTTCTAAAGTTCCGGGGAAATTTTGGAAGAATTTTGAAATCCAGGTATTTCTAAATTTTTGACCTCGGGGTATTTTGATAATTTTTCCAAAAATCAGGGTAAATTTGTAAAATTTATTAAGTTAGGATATTTTCCAAGATTGTAAAACATTGAGGGTTCCTTTGAGAGTTACACTTTTCAAAGCAATGATATTGTAAAAATTTTGGAAATCAGGGTCGTTTTGGTAATTTTGTAAGTTAGGAGCAATTTTGTAATTTTCCAAAATCAAGATAGTTTGATATTTTACAAATTAGGGTTTTTTGAACATTTGATAAAGTAATGAAATTTTGTTAAAACTATGGGTGGTTTGGTCATTTTATAAACCAAGGGTATTTTTTTTTTTAGAAGAAAATGTTGTAAAATAGTTCTCATAAGTTTCTAAGAGTTTTAAAACTAAATTTTGGTTATACATTTTTTTTTTTATAAAAGAAAAATGGCTAAGTCCCTTTCGGGTTTTATTCTTTGTGTTTAGCCTATGACCGAGCCCTCTTGGTCGTAGTGAACCAAAGCTACGCACTGAGCAGAGATTCGAATGAAGAGGAGGTGAGTCACGCGATCGCTTAAATACCAAGCTCTCACCGACCTTTCTAGACATGCGCATGCAGGTTGCCACACCACCGAGCCTTCCGAGTTAGGGCGAACTGAAGCTACGCACCGGGTAGGATACTGCGAAGAGGAGGTGAGTCACTAGGGCTCGCTTAAATACTGTGCTCTTCCGGATCCAATCCTAGACATGCGTGCATGTGGGTTGCCACACCTAGCTTAATAACTTAGTCATAGGTTTGTTAAGTTCATTAAGTCTTATGAGTTTCAAGTGTTTGAGTAGTCTAATCCTAGGGTTCAAGTTCCTATCACACTATTCTACGTTCCATGCCTTTGCTACCCTTTTACAATTCATAATTCACATAATCACACGGATGGTTAAAGGTACTTACCGGTGGATCATGCCTCGGAGACTTAGGTGCCATGCCATAAAACCTGCTTATTTCAAAGAAATTCATTTGGGCTCGAATTGAAAACGTTTTGGCCTGAGCCCACAGGCCGAGAGTTTTAAAATTGGGCTCTGATACCAATTGAAACACCCCACACCCGGCCCACGAGCTTGAACCGGATCTGGTATGTTCCTTAAATAAATCGGTTTTCAATGTTCTAAATGACTTAGAGAAAATTTGTGTAATTTTAAAAAAATTGTTTTGGGTTGGGCTTAATTTGAAACCTATTTAATAAATTCTGGAAATCCAACTTAAATAAGGTGACAAAATAATTTTTGGGTTTATTATTTTAAAAGAAATAAATTTACTTATCTTTAATCAAACATAATTTGTATCATATTTAAATAAAAATAAACAGGAATAAAGAAAATCCAATTGGGCCTTATGGCCTTATTACATCATTCAAACCCAAAATAAAGTTTAAAGTACTAAAATTTCATAAAGTCCAAATTCCAAATAATTTCTTCAAGCGATGCATGGCCACCTTTAGCTCCTGCCGACCGGGTCCATTACTTGCTCATAACCTGAAAAATAATTCCCCAACGGGTGAGTCAACAGACTCAATGTGTACATAGTACTAATTTCCAACAAATCGGGCATACAAGTCATATCAATATCATGTTCATACAAAATAAAGGATGATGCAACCCAAATCCAAACCTATTTGTCCATCCGCTACACACCACCCGTACCAACAACCTGTACACCGCGGGGACTACTAAGTCGACCCTCCATCCGCTACACACCATCGAAGGCGATCACTGCGATCGACGTGCTCATCGCCCACTTATGTTGTGTCATTAGACACACAGTATTCACTGGATGTAACCGGTTACCACTTTTCACTTTATGTGACCGTAGTCACCACTTTACGTTGGTGAGACCGTAGTCATCACCTTCACTTTCTTCCTCCACAAATATCCCGAATGCCCCAATTATTTCATAACATATTTCACATACTTAATTTTCATTCATGTTACTAATCACATGTTCAAACTATATCACATTCACAATCCTATCAAAAGTAGGAAACGTGCACTGGTACTCCTTACCACATTTGTGGTGCTTAGCCACATTCACATACTGTTACATATTTACATATCTAATGATTGCCATGCAATTTATTTAAAGTTAGTAAGAGTACACACCTTTTTCGCTTAATAGTTTCCGTGAATTCCGTAGAGCGATCTACCGATCTAGATCTTTCACTCCTATATTCGGCCATTAATTAAAACATATAAATAAACCTATTTGGTCTTAAAACCAAATCCTACTAGAAGTAGAATTACTTACCTAGTTGCCGAATTGATTTAATCAAGTCCCAACAGTTGCTAGAATTCCTCTTCCTTGAAATCGGCTAATACTAGGTATGTAACCAAGTCGGTTTCGGTTTTTGAAATAATGGAAAACACTTAAACAAATTATGCCTTGGCCGAATATCCCTTACCTTATGATGGGATTCCAAATCTGAAGAGGATTCCTTTATAAGCTTGTTGAAATCCTATAACTTCGTGTTAGATTAGATCTAACTTTGAAAACGTGAATCATAATCTTTAACCACATATTTATATTTATAATCCTTACCTTAGATCCTTAGATTTCCCGAAAGATCCCCTTTTGATGTTGTGGATGATTGCCCTCTTTCTTAGAATCCACAAAGATTCAGCTTAACAGTAGAACGGAGAAGAAAATAGAAGAAAAAGAGAGGGATTTTTGCTTAATGAAAATTCGGCAGAGAGGGTTTTGCCTAGGGAGAATTTCGGCAGAGAGGAAGAGGGAGCAAATGTTGATGAGTAGCCCTCCTGTCCTCCTTTTATAGCCAAAGTTATCAGCCTAGGAGTCCTTTACTTGGCCACCACTCCTCTTTTTGATAATATTATCTCTTTTATTTAAAAGATAAAAGCCTTTAATCCATCAATTATCTCCTCAATTATCTCATTAGAAAATAATTCTTTATTTATCTCTTATTATTCACATATTTATGTGAATAAAACTCCTTTATTTATCTCTTATTATTCACATATTTATGTGAATAAAACTCATTTATTTCTCTCTTATTATTCACATATTTATGTGAATAAAACTCCTTTATTTATCTCTTATTATTCACATATTTATGTGAATAAAACTCCTTTATTTATCTCTTATTATTCACATATTTATGTGAATAAAACTCCTTTATTTCTCTCATATATCCAAGTTTCCCGAAATGTTCAAGTTTCCATTTTTGGATCATTTCCAAAAATGTTTAGGTTTCCAAAAATGTCTAAGTTTCCAAAAATGTCCATTTCCATTTCCATTTTCATTTCCATCTCCATTTTCATTTCCATTTTCATTTTCATTTCCATTTTCATTCATTTCTAGGTTTCCAAAAGTATCAAAAATTTATTCATAATACTTAAGACTTGTCATTTCATACAATTGATCTGAAAAATGCATAGGCCCTTCCTAGGATGTTACAGGACATGTTATGCTTGTGGATAATTAGCATTATAGTTATCTAATAGCCAAGTTTTGAATGGTTGAAATGCTTGAGAGTATAGATCAAATTATGCATATTTGTTAATGGTCATTTTGATGATTTGAGAAGATAAAGGTTGGTATGAACTTAGATTGCATAATGTGGTATTTATGTTTTGTATTGGTTGGTGTTGGAAATGGTATAAAATGTGCTTGATTTGGAATTGAATTATATGTCTATTTATGCTATGTTTTGTGCCATACGAGTTGTGTAGGTGTGCATAAGTTTGGGTGGCAAAATGACTTGGTAAATAGCCTATTTTTGTCCACACGGATAGAGACACGGGCGTGTGTCTCAGCCGTGTGTGACACACGGTTATGTACACGGCCGTGTGTCCCCTGGTATTGAAAATAAAATCAAGTCAGTATGCTTCACACGGCCTCACACACGGGCGTGTGACTTGGCCATGTGGCATAAGTCAGTATACCCTACAGGTTTGGCACGGCCTAGCACACGGCCTAGCACACGGCCTAGGACACGACCTGGCACACGGGCGTGTATGGCCATTTTTAGGGCACACGGGCTAGCCACACGAGCGTGTGTGTTGGCCGTGTGACCCAAGTCAGAGAGTTACACGGGGTCGGACACGGGCTGGGACACGGCCATGTGCTCCCATTTCAAATGTCCACACGGTCTGTGACACAGGCATGTCTTTTGCCGTGTGAGACACGCGGCCGGGCCATACAGGCGTGTGTCCCCTGTTTTTGAGAAAATTTTATAAATTTTCAAAAACTTTTTAAAGTTATCGGTTTAGTCCCAAACCACTTCTAATGCATGTTTAGGGCCTCGTAGGCTCGTATTAGGGACGATATGAATGTGTTGATTGATATTTGAATAAAATTTGGAAATGTATGAGAAAATGTATGTGTAATTGTGTTATAAGTCCGGTAATGCTCTGAAATCCTATTCCGATGTTGAATACGGGTGAGGGGTGTTATAGCATCAATAATCAACTAACCATAATTACCAAGTAAGCTAATGAAACAAGGAAAATAAAGCAAAAATAGTAATAAAAATCCATTCAAAAACAGCAAAGGTCGTATAAACTAAAATGATAGAATCAAGAGGAGAAATTAGGATTACACTCATCTCGAAAGAAATTCCAAAAGAACAATTTCAAAATCATCATAAAATTTATCATCAAAAGAGAAAGACTCCCCCTTAACAACTCATCTCCCCTTCAATGGCAGCTTCCAGCTACATCATGATTTCTTCTCTTTTTTTTTTATCAACAAACTTGCCAAACTACTCATTATCAGAGATTGCAAGAAGATTAGTTGGCAAAGCTTTTTCTTTATCAATCAATTTCTTCTTAGATTTTGCTTCTGCTCTTTGTCACAATGTCTCTAATGGAATTCAATCTATGAGTTTAGCTCAACAATTATCCTTTGCCTCATGCGTGAGAGGATAGACTTGGTGCCTGCAGTAGTGGGCACTTCCTGAAACTAAGCATATTTCTTTTCTGCATTGCCTAATTTAGAATCTGAAGCCTTTTCTGCTGGTTCATTTAAAATGTGATTTCCTTTTATCCATGTATAAAGGAAATTCAACTTAGACGCAGCCTTTTCATATTGCTTAGTTGCACGAACAATTCTTAGACTCTGATTGTGCAATATTTGAAAGATAAGGGACAGAAAGGGTAGAAATAAGGATGATAAATCTTTTCTGCAAACTTAAGAATTTCATCAAAGATGATCTCGCCAAGATCAAATTCAATGACTTTTCTCAGTAACATAATCATTCTCTTACTGAAAGAGTCCCTTTGGTTGTTGGGAAGCCAACTTCTAGTGGTTATAGAAAACACAGTCGCATAAAGAGGGGAGAGAGAGGAGGCATGAAGAGTACCTTTTTTTTCGACTAAGTAAGATGAAAATTGTTTGTCAAGGTTGTTGCTATTTGGTCAAAAGACTTATCGAGGTTCATCATGTTCAAAGTAACGCAATTTAAAATATTTTTTAATCTAATAGGACCAAATTTGTACCTTTCACCATGAATAAATACTTTGAGGTAAAACTAATTATCCTTGTCAGTTATGCTTTTGTTCAAGTTGGCATAAAATTCAAATACGACATTCTGAACATATGGATTAACATAATTTACTGAGCCCAAAAGACATGCATTCTGTAAGATCACATCAATGACATGATCAACAAAGCAATTCTCATCAATGTTTTGCTTATCGATGAAGTGCTTCAAAATTAAGATAGTATATATTTTAGAATACAAACATCCCAGAATACTCTCTTCTTAGTTTCCAAATTTTTTTCTTCTTGCTTTCTGGTAACTTTCGTTGTAACACCCCTTACCTATGTTCAACACCGGAACCGGATACGAGGCATTACCGAACTTAACTGACTTAAACATACAACATCAGGCTGTAAAATTTCGTTCCAACTTGAAACTTTTTATTCATGTACATAACTTCCTTATTGCGGGTCTAAGAGACCCTAAATATACCTTTGGAATGGCTCGAGACCAAACCGGAAACTTTTACGCATTTAGAAAATTTTTACTTAAAACGGGGCCACACGCCCGTGTGGAGGAAAGGACACGCCTGTGTGGAATTTCACATGCCCGTGTTCCACACCCGTGTCGATCTATTTCTCATTTTGAACCTACAGGGGTTTTCACATGACTGAACACACGCCCGTGTCCCTGGCCCGTGTCCCTCACACGGCCTCGACATGCCCGTGTCTTAGTCCGTGTGCCAAAAACCATGGCATTATGTTTATGACGTCATCATCTCACTAAGGTCACACGGCCAAGGCACACGCCCGTGTCCTTAGACCGTGTGTCGAATTAAATTCCTAATTTCAGGTGCAGACTTCACACGGCCTGGGCACACGCCCATGTCCATGGTCGTGCCTCCTACACAGCTGAGACATACGGCCGTGTCTCTGCCCGTGGAGCATACTGACTTGCAAACCTAGCATGCAAGGGGACACACGGCCAATCAACACACCCATGGGGCTGACCGTGTGTCACACACGTCCTAGACACACGCCCATGTGTCTACCCGTGCAGACAAGCACAGGGTTATTTCCCAAGCCCTTTCGCCATCCTCACTTGCACACATTCACGCAACAACACATATCATTCGCATATCACTATTTGTAATACTTAATCATCACATTTAACCCATGTCAACTATACTAGATTCACATTCAAATGATAACACTAACACATACGTGAATATATAATCAACATAAGCCATCATCCATGGCTAAATTCAAATTGAACCATTAACCAATTTAGGCCAACACATTTGGCTACATTAACGATGACTTAACTAATTAATAGACAAGATCCCTATACATGTCATATCTCAAGAAGACCTGAAAACTTATACCCAAATGACTGCTCGATAGTGTGAAAGCATCTCCGGCGATCTCCAACCCGAGCTAGATAAATTAACCTATAAGAGATAGGAAAGGAAGAGAAGTAAGCGATAACGCTTAGTAAGTTCATATGCAAATAATAATCAAATATTGACATTCATTATTTTTACTCAACCACAAAAGTATTATAATAAGATTTGCATTTAAGCTCATGATTGCCTACTCGATCATTCATAATGCTTACTCATTCCAAACCTTCTCACATCACAACACATATCATAAAATATTGTTCACCTTTACTTGCACTTATACCCTGCATTATCACCACAAAACCACATGTTATGTAATTTCACTTAGTCAAGTTTCTCGATAACACCTCAGATTAATAATAAATACTCGGTGGTATCGCACACAGCCCACCATTGACAATAAACATGATGGTATCGCAACAGCCCATCATTAATAAATAATAAGGTGGTATCGCACACAGCCCACCATTGACAATAAACACGATGGTATCGCACACAGCCCATCGTTAACAAATAATAAGGTGGTATCGCACACAGCCCACCATTTATCACATATTCACGGATATTTATCCGCACCCATTTTCCTATTTCGAATGTTCATCCGAGGATTTCCTTACTCTCTATCATGTTCAATAGACCTCTACGATATTCATTCGCATTCACGCAATGCATTAATGAGTAAAACATATGCAATAAAGAATGCATCATTTACACATAAACTTACTATGGATTCATCATATAACGAGTTCACTTCATATGAGTTCTGGGTACATACCTGTACCACTCATGACATATCCACTTACTTCCTTATTTTCAACATACCTGTTGAATCGCTCAAAATGCTACAAGATACTCTTGAGTCTCATACACACGGTATCGCATCAACGCCATATCCCCTATATGGTCTTACATGAAGTGTCATATCGATGCCATGTCCCTGACATGGTCTTATACAAAATCTCACACCGAAGCCATATTCCAAATATGGTCTTACACGGAACCTCAATAACCTTAGTATCATAGTATTTGCATTCTATCCATTCTTAAAGTTCAATTGAAGATTTTCATTTCTTGACTTCCCGTCAACATCGTATTTAATATATTCCATACCACATCGAAATAATAAATACTTCACTTAAGGTTGCATTATTTGCACACGAACTTACTCGATACCGAAAGGGTAAAAAGGGACCTATTCGTCAATTTCTCTCCTTTTCCTCGCTCTAGGTCCGAATCTCATTTTCTTTGATCTATAACAATAAATTTTACTCATTTAATCACCACACTAATCAATAAATTTTAAAATTTCTACTTTGGCAAAATTATCATTTTGCCCTTAGACTTTGGCAAAATTATGATTTTGCCCCTAGGCTCGTATATCAATTTTCATCAAATTTATTTAATAATCAAGCCTAGCCGATTCATATTCTCTCTTATAGCAACTCAAGATTTCAACTATTACACACATTTACCACCCAATTTACAACCTTTACAAAGAGGTCATTTTAGGTGTTTTCATGGAAACACCTTTCACAAAAGTTGTATATTTAACAACTAGGACTTATTTTCTTCCATAAAATTTCAGCAAACAACATAAATGCTCTCATGGAAAAACCATAGACTCTTAACCATTTTGCAAAATAGTCCCCTCATTAGCTAGCTTAAGCTTTAGGGGTTCCAAAGGTACAAAAATTTTCAAGAAAGGCCACCAAAATCACTTACTTGTAAGGAGGAAAGCTTGGCTGAAATTTTTGAGTTCTCAACCCCCATTTTTCTGCTAATTTTAGGTGGAGAAGATAGAGAGAAAAGATGGTATTTTTCTTTTCTTTATTTTATGATAAAAATTAATTTTTTTTTATCACCAAATTTCCACCTAACCAATTGAAAAAGTTCTTTCTTTGTCCCCCTATGGATGGTCATCACTTCCCCATGGCATAATTTCACATTAAGGACCTCCAATTTAATATTATATGGCTTTTTGGCACCTCTAGCAAATAAAATAGAACTTTCACACTTTATGCGATTTAGTCCTTTTTTCGCGATTAAGCATGCAGTCGCTAAAATTAATGCACCAAAATTTTCATGTACTCATATAATCATTCTATAACACATAAAATAATATTAAAATAATTTTCTCCAGCCTCGGATTAGTGGTTTTGAAACCACTATTTCGACTAGCCCCAAAATCAGGCTGTTACAATTCTCCCCCCTTAGGGATTTTCGTCCCCGAAAATCTTACCAGAAGAAGTTGCTTTCAACATTCATGAAACATTTCCACTAACTTTTCAGAATCACAAATCAATTTAACCTCGTATATCTCTTTCTAATAACATTTAAACTTTAGTACACAGTTTCGGAGTAGATTTTTAAAATCTAAATAACTCTCTTTTTGGAACACATATACTTAGTAATCTGTCAAATAACAATTCTGCACATGCTAAAATGATTATACAGATCTTTATCAAACAATTTACCACAATCCAAATGACATCTTTCTTTTTGGGGATTATAACAGTCCCGATTTAAAACCTGTAGTATTTTCGACCCATTTCTCCCTTGAATCTTCACCGACTATAATAGTCCTGAATACTCTTGAAATTTAGCTTTTAGTTGTCGATAAATCGACATCTGGACATAAACTCAAAAATATTGTGATGTACTTATACACTCAATCACCTTAACATCTACTCATATAACTGCTCATTTTATTATTCTTGGATGAACCGACGTGTTACTACTGAGCCTCGTACCAAAACTTCTGCAGAATTTCCGGGTTCATCAATACGCAAATTCTATCTCGAAATAGCAATAATAACAAGAATCATAACCGAACTGAATTTTAACATCAGAAGTAAACTCATTCTGAACTCATTTAGATTACCATATACTATCACACTTCTGAACTTCTCTGTTTTGCAAGGACAAACTCGCTTTAGCATTTAATATCGCTAGAATTAGGCCACCATCAAATAAGGTCAACCGAGTAAGCAACTCGCATCAATTTAACGAGGGTTTTCCATCCAGATATCTTTACTATATCTGCTTCCTGAAAGGTAATTCGATAACTACACATACTCTTGCAATAACTCAAGCCATTATCATGGTCTTACACTCAGATTTTTCCACAACATTAGATACTTTAACTCATCAGTATTCAGGAAGCATATGACATCTTCCGTAGATCATACTATATCATCGAATTTATAACACAGACATAAAAGTGATCGTCTCTAAATTACCAGTCGAACAGTTCTTTTCGATATAACTTTAACCATCTAAAGATACAAACTACCTCTTTTCTTCATATTGAGGATGCAGTTCAAACACACAATTTTTTTAAATCCTCTTATTATGCTAACCAAACACCTTCGCTATTGCCTTAGTTCAGAGTAACAAGGATATCTTGACTGAATGCATTGACTTTAATTGACTTACCTGAAAAATCCATCGTACAACTTGGAACTTGCGATTTCACCACTTATACCCTCGTCAATATTAACTTCTTATACGAAAATTAGAGGTATCCAAATACTAGAATCATCACTTCTCTATGATCGAACTAAAAGCGTAATCATAGTAAACATAGCCATCACATGTTGAAAAACATACTTTAAAGATAAACCATGGTTAATAATTCACGAAATAGGAATGATAGAAAAACCGAGGTAAAGATATCCAAGATACGATACCATACTGAAAGTTCGAGAACATAACTCACAAGAAGATGATAAGATCTTGATAATTCCTTAGAGAGAGTCAGAAGAAAAACACTGCTTATCGACTCTGGACTTCCGTCATAACAGAGATAATATATTTCCTGCATATATAAGACAAAACCATAATCAATAGAAACTTAAGAATAGTCTCACATAAAATTTCTACAATCGACTTCATTCCAACATATTAGAATAGAATTCTGGAGAGATAAAAAAAAATGCCAATCATGAACCAACCAAAACAACAGCACTTTCGTCTAATCTTACAATCATCTAACATTCTCACACAATCATAATTTCATCCGAAAATGAACAACCACGTAACCCTTGAAGGTGAATAATTATCTATACAGGATACTCCAAGAGATCATTATAATCTATTCAACCATGATTACCATACTCAAACGTTTTTATAGCTTAAATATCGTTTCTCTGACTAATTCTGTCATCATAAACCCCATATTATTTTCCATTCACTAATGAACATCAAATCGGGAAGATTTCGGTAAATACATACTTTAAACTTCATACTTATTTGAGTCAAATAGCTAAGACTAGCTTTTTCTTTATTCGTGACATTGCATCATCGGTGTAATCTTTAAAACATTCTGGTATTCTTTCCAAAACTGTTTTCACTTTCCAACTATTTCCATCTCTGCATGCATTACTAATTGTTCCATCACTAAACCATTTGGTTTCACACTTATGAACTTATTCAACTCGACTCTCATAAAATTTCGTTATAAATCAACACTGGTAAGGGGGGTGAGGTTGTAAAGCCTCTAACTTGACTCTCATGACTACACACATATGAGTTAGCATTTATCATTAATGTAATATCATCAAAATCACATCACTCGCTATCAGCAAATTTTCACACTTATTCATGTTACAAGTGTTTTCTATCAACCATAATTTCAGACAGTGAATTTACTTACTCAAGTTTCATATTAATATCTAATTAAATACCCAACATCTATCTCTAATTTCTCTTACTATCATTTGTCATGTTTTTGAACGTCTTACGGGTTTGAGTACGTCATTTACTTGATGCCACAGTCTAACTATGGTCTTACTCATACCATCATATCATGGTCCAGCTATAGTCTTACATGTCGTTACGATGCCATAGCCCCACTATGGTCTTACACGAAGTTTCATATCGATGCCAATGCCATATCCCAGATATGGTCTTACATGGGAACACATGTACTGCCATGGTCCAACCATGGTCTTATCTGTCAATTCATCATTGCATGATCGTACTCATCTCCTGCGTTCTACTTAATTTGACTTTCCAGTTCAACCTCCATACTATTATAATATTTATGGCATCATAACAGAGTCATAAAACAAAACATTGTATATTCTCTGATTTAACAGTTACACATGAGATTCAACTATGTGGACATACTGATTATACATTATTCAAACAAGTATACATGCACTCATATTCCATTCATTGGGTAAGTTTGCTCATCGTATTCACTTAATCAAATCTGTTGGGCACATAACATCTTATACATATCGAACTAACACGGATGAGCTTATCACCATATAACTTTCATCTCGCTCCATGTTTTAACATTTCTCAACTTATGATCATCTCATTCCGTACCTTATTACATTCATGTTATGAACCTCTATTCATACCTTTTTGAATTTCAACATAGCATGAGCACACTTCAATCATTTCAATATCACTTTCAGCATTATCGAAAATAGCTCGGTTGGGAATCAACTCTGTCTTAAAAAAACAATTTCATTAGAGCCAGGAGATATCACACTATCATGAGTAGTAATATGGTATGTATAGCTAAACTCTCATACGCTAGGTTAGTCCGAGAATCGACTAAACCATAGCTTTGATACCACTAAATGTAACACCCCTTACCCGTGTTCAACACCGAAATCGGATACGAGGCATTACCAAACTTAACTGACTTAAACATACAACGTCGGGCTGTAAAATTTCGTTCCAACTTGAAACTTTTTATTCATGTACATAACTTCCTTATTACGGGTCTATGAGACCCTAAATATACCTTTGGAATGGCTCGAAACCAAACCAGAAACTTTTACGCATTTAGAAAATTTTTACTTTGGCCACACGCCCGTGTGGAGGAAAGGACACACCCGTGTGGAATTTCACATGCCCGTGTTCCACACCCGTATCGATCTATTTCTCATTTCGAACCTAAAGGGGTTTTCACATGACCGGATACACGCCCGTGTCCCTGGCCCGTGTCCCTCACACGGCCTCGACACGCCCGTGTCTTAGTCCGTGTGCCAAAAACCATGGCATTCTGTTTATGACGTCATCATCTCACTAAGGTCACACGGCCAAGGCACACACCCGTGTCCTTAGACCGTGTGTCGAATTAAATTCCTAATTTCAGGTGCAGACTTCACACGGCCTGGGCACACGCCCATGTCCATGGCCGTGCCTCCCACACGGCTGAGACGCATGGTCGTGTCTCTGCCCGTGGAGCATACTAACTTGCAAACCTAGCATGCAAAGGGACACACGGCCAATCAACAAGCCCATGGGGCTGACCGTGTGTCACACACGGAAAAGCACAGGGTTATTTCCCAAGCCCTTTCGCCACCCTCACTTGCACACATTCACGCAACAACACATATCATTCTCATATCATTATTTGTAATACTTAATCATCACATTTAACCCATGTCAACTATACTAGATTCACATTCATATGATAACACTAACACATACGTGAATATATAATCAACATAAGCCATCATCCATGGCTAAATTCAAATTGAACCATTAACCAATTTAGGCCAACACATTTGGCTACATTAACGATGACTTAACTAATTAATAGACAAGATCCCTATACATGCCATATCTCAAGAAGACCTGAAAACTTATACCCAAATGACTGCTCGATAGTGTGAAAGCATCTCCGGTGATCTCCAACCCGAGCTAGATAAATTAACCTATAAGAGATAGGAAAGGAAGAGAAGTAAGCGATAACGCTTAGTAAGTTCATATGCAAATAATAATCAACTATTGACATTCATTATTTTTACTCAACCACAAAAGTATTATAATAAGATTTGCATTTAAGCTCATGATTGCCTACTCGATCATTCATAATGCTTACTCATTCCAAACCTTCTCACATCACAACACATATCATAAAACATTGTTCACCTTTACTTGCACTTATACCCTGCATTATCACCACAAAGCCACGTGTTATGTAATTTCACTTAGTCAAGTTTCTCGATAACACCTCGGATTAATAGTATATACTCGTTGGTATCGCACACAGCCCACCATTTATCACATATTCACGGATATTTATCCGCACCCATTTTCCTATTTCGAATGTTCATCCGAGGATTTCCTTACTCTCTATCATGTTCAATAGACCTCTACGATATTCATTCGCATTCACGCAATGCATTAATGAGTAAAACATATGTAATAAAGAATGCATCATTTACACATAAACTTACTATGGATTCATCATATAACGAGTTCACTTCATATGAGTTCTGGGTACATACCTGTACCACTCATGACATATCCACTTACTTCTTTATTTTCAACATACCTGTTGAATCGCTCAAAATGCTACAAGATATTCTTGAGTCTCATACATACGGTATCGCATCAACGCCATATCCTCTATATGGTCTTACATGAAGTGTCATATCGATGCCATATCCCTGACATGGTCTTATACGAAATCTCACACCGAAGCCATATTCCAAATATGGTCTTACATGAAACCTCAATAACCTTAGTATCATATTATTTGCATTCTATCCATTCTTAAAGTTCAATTGAAGATTTTCATTTCTTGACTTCCCGTCAACATCGTAATTAATATATTTCATAAAGACAATATACAATTCATACCACATCGAAATAATAAATACTTCACTTAAGGTTGCATTATTTGCACACGAACTTACCTCGATACCGAAAGGGTAAAAAGGGACCTATTCGTCAATTTCTATCATTTTCCCCGCTCTAGGTCCGAATCTCGTTTTCTTGGATCTATAACAATAAAATTTACTCGTTTAATCACCACACTAATAAATACATTTTAAAATTTCTACTTTGGCAAAATTACCATTTTGCCCTTAGACTTTGACAAAATTATGATTTTGCCCCTAGGCTCGTATATCGATTTTCATCAAAGTTCTTTAATAATCAAGCCTAGACGATTCATATTCCCTCTTATAGAAACTCAAGATTTCAACTATTACACACATTTACCACCCATTTTACAACTTTTACAAAGAGGTCCTTTTAAGTGTTTTCATGGAAACACCTTTCACAAAAGTTGTATATTTAATAACAACTAGGACTTATTTTCTTCCATAAAATTTCAGTAAACAACATAAATGCTCTCATGGAAAAACCCTAGACTCTAAAACATTATGCAAAATAGTCCCCTCATTAGCTAGCTTAAGCTTTAGGGGTTCCAAAGGTACAAAAATTTTCAAGAAAGGCCACCAAAATCACTTACTTGTAAGGAGGAAAGCTTGGCTGAAATTTTTGAGTTCTCAACCCCAATTTTGCTGCTAATTTTTGGTGGAGAAGATGGAGAGAAAAGATGGTATTTTTCTTTTCTTTATTTTATGATAAAAATTAATTTTTTTATCACCAAATTTCCACCTAACCAATTGACAAAGTCCTTTCTTTGTCCCCCTATGGCCGGCCATCACTTCCCCATGGCCTAATTGCACATTAAGGACCTCCAATTTAATATTCTATGGCTATTTGGCGCCTCTAGCAAATAAAATAGAACTTTCACACTTTATTCGATTTAGTCCTTTTTTTGCGATTAAGCATGCAATCGCTAAATTTAATGCACAAAAAATTTCATGTACTCATATAATCATGCTATAACACATAAAATAATGTTAAAATAATTTTCTCCAGCCTTGGATTAGTGGTTCCGAAACCACTGTTCCGACTAGCCCCAAAATCAGGCTGTTACATTAGTTGCTTCAGATAAGAGTTTAAGAACTCTTGCTTTCCTGAGTTTCCTTGTTTGATAAGGGGAACAATGTCAAATTTGGTTCCCTAAGTGTAGTATATTTCTTTTTTATATTTGTATTTTTTGAAAAAATTAGTTTAATAATTACATTAATACCCTTTGTATAATGTACTCAATGGTTTTTGCATGCAAAGGAAAATGAAAGAAAATACTGTCTTATTGGTTATCTAACATTTAACTAATACTAAGTGATATTATGTAGTCAGATCATAATACAGAAAGACAATGTGTATTAGTAGATGAATCTAAACATGTCCTTAGTCTACTCGTAAATGAGCAAATTGATTGAAAGACTAATATGTCGTTTATCAAGTCCAATTGGGGAGATGCTTTGTCTTGAGCATCAGAATGGATGACTCCCAGAAGATAGAGACATAGATGTGACTGATTGGACTGATAGTACATCAAACAGGACCCAAGTAGAATAGATCCTAGATACATTTATGGATTTATTCACTTGTGACGTTCAAAGTGTGGCATACATTAATACTAAATGGATGATGGACTATGTATGCATGACTCGTATACTTTGATGTAAGTAAAAACCTGAGTTCAAATAGATAAGAAATCGAAAGCTAGAATCATTCAAAATAGTGGAATTCATAGCCCAATTAATGGGTAAACGGTATCCTCTCATTGGCATTATATGATAGATGAAAAGTAAACATGACCATGGGTCGTTTGTCTTTGAGATAAACGACTCGGTTACTATTTGATAGTAATTGACATTTCATGAAGAAAGATGTAATGGTTATCATAATATAAAATAGTATCATATTGAGAGAACGGATTTATCCCAAAGAGATTAAGGATATCCTATGAGGGTAACACACCGATGACAAGGTCATTAGACAAGCACTGAGTAAGTAACTTTCATAATGGTATGTAATAAGGGAGAGCTCAATCACGATGCCATTGTGGAATGACTTCACAACTAAATAAGTTTATAATTAATAGATGAAAAGCTGGAACATACTTATAAATTGTTTTAGCCCTAATTACATATGTCCAATAGGTCCCTCTGCTAGTGTACCACCCCTAACCCATCTCTGTCATCGAATTTGGGTTACTGAGTATTACAGCACATAACAAAACAATTTACATCATTAAACCATTCATTTATTAAATTAAATAACAACATTTGAATCTACATTTCATTCATAGTATAATCACCATTACGAGATTTAAAACGAGCATATAGAACTCAAAAATGACTTTGAAAACATCTAGGGACCATTTTGAATTAAAACAGAAAATATAAAAAAAATTTGAAAACAGGGGTCACACAACCATGTGACCAGGCCATGTGACAAAGCCCAGGCCATGTGGCTCAAGGACATGGCCATGTGGCCGAATCGTGTACAGTTCAAAATATGGGTCACACGGCCGTGTCACAGCCCGTGTGCCTGCTCATGTAAGTGTTCGAAATTTGGTCACACGGTTGTGTTGCAAACCATGTTCTGGTCCATGTCAATCTTGCACCTAAAATTAACAAGACACACGACCATGTGACAGCCTGCATCCTAGGCCGTGTGCACCCAAAATAACTTCCAAAACAAGCAATTTCAAGAACCATTTCTGAAGAACCAAATCAAACCATTTCCAACTCTTTTCACCTATTCAAAACACATCTAAACATGCCAAAAACATACCAAAAACATGCAACATGTGTGCCTAACCAATATGCCCACATTGGCACCACAATTTAAATATTATTCCAAATTCACATTCAATATACACATGTTCTTATTTTGTAAACCAATAAACATATTTATTCATATATTTCTTTTACATCCAATGAACCAAGCATCAAACCACTTTCATAATGCATATAGAGTTGGAGAGTAAGGATTCATCATATTCCAAGATTTCATAATCGATCATATGGCTAAGTGTTCTACTTCTGGAGTTTCAAGTTTGCAAGTGTACGACGATCCCCCAAATACAATGAAAAGTTTCACTTTATGTTGTTATTTTCTACCAAAAATATTTAAGGATAAATCATAATTTGATAATAATGGTTTGATGAACAGTCATGTTCTACTTAATTAGATTAACCTCAAGGTGTTAGAAAATTTGTGCGTTAAGTTTGTAATTTGTCATCTTTTTATAAACATATAAATTGATTATCAATGAGAATAAATACATGGTTATTCATTTTCTTAATGATATTCTGTCCTTATCTATTTTGCAAGTTAAAAGCTAATTTTAAGCAAATATAATATACTGATTATCTCAAAATGACACTAAATAGTCTTTTGTATACGAATGACAATTTTTGTCACATCTCAAAGATTGGGTTAGTCGAATCCAGTTAGTAAATTGAGGGTTAAAGAACCATATATCGTAATTAGGTTAGATAATTAGGAATAATTAAATAAAATATTAAAATAATTAGAATTAAAAATTTTATGTTAAGAATTTAAATTTAAGTGTTTGGGAATTAATTTGGTTAAAACGGATTTTAAAAACGAGGTTTAATTTGACAATATTTTTGAAATTGACTTTAATTGAAAAGTAAGAACCAATTTGGAAAAAGGAAGGAAACTTTAGGTGGTTAAAGGGGAAAATACCCAATTTTTAAAATCTAGTTGGCTATTTAAAACCACCCACGTTTCTTCCCTCTCATTCTTCATCCCTTCAAAAAAAATTTCCAAATACCAATTTTTGTTTTTCTCCCAAAATTAGTTCATCCTTTTTTATTTCTAAGCTCTCCAAACACAAAATCTCTTTTCAATTTCAAGGCATATGATTTTATCCCCAATTTCTCTAAAGTTCTTCACATGTTCAAACTCAAATTAGCTTCGTAGCTTGTCGATTTTTCAAAATAGAGGTAACATTCTAACTTTTTATGATTAAACTAAGTGTGTTAGCTTTTTAAATTGAGTTTTAATCAATTAATTCATGATTTCAATAGATCCTTCTATTTTAAGTTGATTTCAAGCTTGAAAATGGTGGATCTCATTTTATTAAGTTAAAGTACTACTTCAAAGCTCTTTTGAACTTATTTTGATCCTATTAGAAGGTTTTTAATCCTAATTTAACAAATCTATAAGTAATTTTGAAAGATTTGAATGATCTCTTCACTCTAAAGCTCTTTTGGCTTAATTTTTCCAGAAAAATGAGATCCAAAAAATTTGACTAAATTGAAGGATAAAATATATAATTAGATGATATTTAGGAATATTAGGATCGAAATTAAGGTCTAGAAACAATATTTGAGTGGTGAAATCGTATTTTCAAGAAAACTAGCTAAGTTTTCGGTATAGAGATCTAGAGGCTTTGATCTGTGATTTTAGAGTGATTTAATCTTATTTGCTATTGTTTGTAATGCCTTTGTATTGTGTTTGATGTGTATGTAAAGTTTCAACTCATTTTGGAGCCTCAATAAGCAAGCACAAAGGCAAACAAAAGCTTACTTGAGTTTTGTTGTGGAAGCCAGTTATTAAGGTGAGTGATCTTGTGTGCTATAGTTAATGCACAAACCAATGACTTAAAGGGGACTTAGGTGATCAAATCATCTAATCTGAGTCCTTGAAGTAAGTGTTCCTACTTAATCTTTGTTATTCTATAAACAAGCTTACTTGTGTTATAATATGCTAAAGTGTGTGATGTGCATATATGTATCGGATATAACTGAATATGCCTTGTGGATAGCTGGTATTATGCACATACCTCTGATATGAAAGTAAATTTGGCTCAAGAGAAAAGTGTTAGCACTTATAGTTCAATATGTGAACATGTGTAAGTGTTTTGCCATGATAAAGCATGATATGTGTAGTGTGCATAAACCAGAAAATAAATGTATGAAATGGATATATTGGCCTTATGAACCTTTGAAAATATTGGATATGGTTGGCATTTCATAGGATTAGAGTACTCATTTATATGTTTTGTCATTGGGACATGTGGAGGGATAAGGGAATGTAGAGCATTGCTCCATTCATGGGACATGTTGGTGTGTTGGAGAGTGTTAACTTCATGCTACACTTACTTGAGATATGTAAACTCTTTTAAGTCATGGTGTGATGGAGGTCTGTGTATCCAATGAGAGCCTTGATGTGCATTTTCATCCTTACAAGTTGCCAATATATCATTATGATATGGTATTTTTTATGCTATGTGATAAGTGTATTTAGCATGCTTGTTTTTAACTATTATGTTTGTGATTTATTGTAGCATCTTGAATACTCACTGAGCTTCGTTAAGCTCACACTCTTTTGTGACTATTTTTGCATAGGCATAGCTTTTTTGGAATGATGAAGTGAGAAAGTTGGGGATCCAAAGGCAAAGGCACGTTGATTGTGCATGTGAGATGGTTTTTACTTCATAAGGGATGGCAATGTGGGTTTAAATTTGAAGGACTAGACTTTACTTTTGTTTTGGACTTATAAATGGACTTTTCATGAACTGTTTAAGGATTTTTATAACTGATCCGTGGATGATTTAATTGCTTGGTTAATTGCATGATGATTGCTAGATGAATGCTTAATTAATTATTGAGTAGCATGCATGTGATTTATTGATTTATGGTTAAAATGGTTTAAATGATGTGTTGAAGGCTTGGAAAAATGAAAAATGACCAAATGACAAGGTATGTACCTTTATTGCACTTTAAATTTCCTTATATCCAAATTTTTTATGTTGAGTTGATTAGTTTGAGACTTTAGGAAAGCATGTTAGCTTAGGAGATTGTTTTGGATGTCAAAGCATGTTAATTTAAGACCTTATGTTAGAATAGGGAAAATGGCATGAAACCGCCAATTGGTATGTGCATTTGAGTATCAAAGTGTAAAATGGTATGTCGCAAAAAGGGCTTGATTTTGCGACGTGAAAATCGCGTGGTTACGACGAGATTTTCAGAGTGTTCTGGGCATATTTTGAAACTGTTGCAAATAGGTCCTGATTTTCACACACAAAAAATTGGAGGCCTTAAACACCACAAAATGTTTTGAAATTTTACATGACATGGATTTAAACATTAAATTTCAATATGGTAACTTCAATTTCTTAAAATGGTTTTTCTAGATATTTTGTAAAATTTATGATTTAGTCCTTAAACTTTGTTTTGAAATTAGTTTTAAACGTCATTTTAAGCAGAATTTTTCACAAATGGTTTAAAATAAAATACCCAAAACACTAAATCAACCAAATTTCATGAATTACAGGTTTTGCTTTCGATGTGTAAAATGACAGTTTTACCCCTGTTTATAATTTGTTGTTTTGTGTTAGACGAAGCATGATTTAAGCTTGTATGTTTAAGATTAATTGTTTAAGCATGTTTTTTTGGTGTGATGGTTGGCTTTGCCGTGTGTTTGGATGACCAGTAAGGAGAGTCACATAAATGGCTAATGTGACGTTCCGAATATGGGTCGATTGTTTCGGTCGGGATTGAGGCGGTATAATTTTCAATTATTTTTAGTTTAAATAGATTCCTAATCGAAAATATTGTATTGTTTAAATTCCTACTAGGAGATAACATGTCTTGATTATTGGAGCTTATTTGACTTCAAAGGTCCTGGCTTTAGTAGTCTATTAGACTAAACTTAAGTTAAATTAGTTTTAAAACCGTGTATAAATTAATTCATTTATGACATTCATTCTGTGTTTACCTTAATTCTAATAAGTACATGATTGCACATGTATGACTCACATAATTTTATGTTCAAATGTTAAAACATCTCGAAGTAGTAAGTTATTAAATCAATTGATGGGTATATGACTTATGCATGAGTTTATCTTTACTTAAAGATATAGAATCATAGATACAATGAATTAAAGGATGTCATTTTAAATGCATTATGCGGTTGTGTCAATGTGTCATACTCGATTTTCATTAAAGTCCCGAAGTTAAGAGAGAGTTGGGAGTTAATTGAATAAAATAATAAGTCGACGGGCTCTACTGGAAAACTTGGGAATTTTGGTGGCTAATTGATAATTAGTTGAGTTTTAATTCTGGTTCAATTAAGATGGAATCGGCCGATTCCTTAGTGGGATGCAAAATGATTATCGATGGATGACTTATTTAGGGCTTTGGTGACCGTGCGAGAAAGGTTATATACATGTGAGAAGCCTTATTCAGCAAAGGAAATTCTTCTTAGTTATGTTTATATTATCTTCTCATTTACACCATCTTTTTCGATTGCTCTGAACAAGACAATGTTAAGGAAAGTCCTGCATGGCGTAGTGATCGTAAGGTTTAAGTCTGGAATGTATTGAATACAGTAAACTGGTAAGCTTCTTAATCTTACTATATTCATAAAGTTGAGGAAAAGAGAAGTTAAGGGGTTAATGAAATCTTTGGAAATTTTTGCATGAAATTTGATTCGGGTATTTAAACCTTGAATGCCTCCAATTTAACCGGTATATTTGGTTGTCATGCCTAGTTGCCACAATGAAGGAGGCTCTGACATTCAGACGAGCTAACTTGGCGAGTATAAAGGATAGTAGGTGAGTTCCTGTACTCCACTTTGGGTATTTGCTGCTTGAATGTTCTGCTCATATGTCTATTCTGAGTTCAATTCAAATTTCATGGTTTAGTGTGATTATGATGAATGAGTATGCTATGCATGCATAAAGTTGTGTAAATATATAGATGCTTGCAAGTATGTTCTCTGGATGCAAATGTGGTAGTGTATTAACGTATTGATAAATGGCGTACTATATGCTATAGTAATAAGTGTAACGATAAGCGTGAAATGTATATTTATAAAATGCAGAGTACGAAGGGAGTTACTTTGGCAGATTAGTTGAAGATAGGAAAAATTGGCATAATGGAGGAGTGAACGGATTGAAAGGGGATTCGAGGGAGTTTGGCGGCATCATGAAATGGTAATCTATAGGTCCTTCGAGGCAACACCGTGTAAACGATATACAGGTCCTTCGAGGCGACACCATGTAAACGGTATACAGGTCCTTTTGTGCGACACCGTGTAAACGGTATACGTGCTCTTTAGAGTGACACCTCGAAAGAGATTTACTAATTCTTAGGAATCAAAAGTCAATGGTTAGTCATGGCATGATCCAATGGTGAACAGGTACATTTTATGACAAAAAGAAAAGCCTAAAGGGTATAAAAAGGGAAGTCATTGTAGGACTCACACAGCGGGCAATCTATCATGATGATCATGGGGCGTCTGAGAATGTTGGCAGGCTTGCTAATAAGAGGATTCGCCAAAAGTAAAGGTAAGAGGAATTAGTAGAAGCGTCTTGTACGCGGGCATATGTGGAGGAAAGGGATATTTCCTTTCAAAATAATTTCGAATAAGTATCTGATATTAAGAGTCCACCAGAGAAGACGGACAAGCCAACATGGGTTATAAGGAAGCGAGATGATTCTCAAATCCTATATCCAGGTGTTTATTGGCAAAAAGGTTGTTAGGAAAGTGGAAAGTCCGCCAAGGACCAACTTAAGAGGAAAGTCAACCAAGAACGGCCTCAAGTGAATTATCCGCCAGAGAATACCAAGGGGGGGATGTCCGCTGGGACTATCTAACGTGGATAAGTCCTCTAAGGACCAACTAATAAAAGGGAAGTTGGCCTTACCTAATCTAGCGAGATGGTAGTCTGCTGGGAACTATTGGTGGCTAGGAAGTCCATCAAGACTTTGTTATTAAGGAATTACCTATTCAGACCATTTTACAAGTATAAGTATGCGAAAAAAGTGTGGCGCTTAATATATCCGTCAATACTTAATTCAAAGGTCACAAATTAGGATGTTAGTAAATGGGTCTCCCTAAAGAAGGGTTTATGCACAGGATAAGTCAAAAGAAAGGAATGGGCAGGACGATACGGTAAGTTTGTTTTAAGTACATAATAGAATGAAAGGATTAGGGTAAGAATTCGCCATGGTGGTGGGATACCATCAAGTCTTGTAAATGGGTGCCAGAAAGGGGACACTTAAGCCCAAACCCGTACTGATATATCCGTCAGCGATATGTTTAAGAAGAATGCACGGGCTTAGACTACGCCAGTCGAATTGCAGGATCTTCCACATTATTCAAGGAGTTTAATTATTGGCACTAACTCCGTTACTCAAAAATTTGATAATCTTTTCAATTACTGATGCGCAAAATCTCACTAAGTTCATTTGGACTTACGAGTCTTTTACGTTGGACGCAAGGTCAAGAATAACTTGAAGATTATATGGAGGGACCAAGCCAAACATCACCAAGTCCACGTGAATGGCGTTGTTGTATCATGTATATAAGGAGACACCCTTAGAGGCTGCGTCTCAGGGTTCAAATAGTGCAACTTAATCAAAATCTTAAGTTCCAGGTCTATGTAATTATAAATGTACAGGCCCAATAAAGCAAAATGTTTATAAAAATTCTAGTATTTGTATAATGGAAAACTTAATTGAAGTTGAAATTTTTGAAATATATTGTTATCTATCAAGTTAGAATTGATGTTTCGGGTTAATTATGATACTTGGTACCTGGACCTGGCGATCGGGTCGGGTATGGGTGTTACACAACAGGTCATTTATTTTAGAGTGATTTTATCATTCACAAGGTGGATGATCATTTTCATAATGAGAATATAATGAAACTTTAATATAAAATGATCAAATTAGATGAAATATACAAATTTAAGGGATCTTGGTGACCAAATAAGGGTATCCACAAATTATATAGCAAACTATTTTAAGGAACTACCAAATCAATTGTTGTGAGACTTGATTGTCCCAACAAGTTTCAAATGTTAAGATATGCAGTTAAGAGAAGTAAAATAAATGCGTAGAAGAGACCAAAAATTGAGATATAGTTGGATTCAACAATTTATATTTGTGGGGGCTTAATCAAAAAATAAACACATTATGCAAACTTGAAGAGTACAATCTTTAATGATCAACTTAATTTGCCGATTAAGTCTTAGCTCGATTAGCATGGGCATTATTGCCAGTACAAGAAGACATGGGTTCGAGTACGCTGAAGCGTATTATCCTCCTATTTAAAAGTTGAGAAGGAGTTATAAATAGTTCTAAATATTATATCAAAAAGAATAAATATAATTAATATCTATAATAAAATTATTAAAAAAGTAATAAACTTAATTTACTTAATAATTACAACCTCAAAATTACATAGTTTGTATACCTTCACTCTCTCTGCTCAACCCTTCATGTAGTAGGGTACTCGAGAACACACTCCTAGAATGTGAAAACATTTCTCAACAAAGTGCGCTAAGAACAGACACTCGAAACTGACAAGTTTTATGCTCAATAACCATCCTTTGGATAATGCTACCTTGATGATGGGATAGGATCATTATCTCAATCCCTAAAATATTTCTTTTTATCTCTTCATGTTAACTGATAAAGCTGTTTGTATTTTCTAAAAATTTAAAATTTAACTTTTATACTTTAATTTTAAGATATTAAATTTCTATATTTTTTTATTTACTTTTCTGTCAATTTGATTATTATCCTTTAAATAAGAGTGACTTTAAAAATATAAAAAGAATTAAAAATTCAATGTTATCTAAACTAGACCGGATCGATCAGTTGGACTGATTAGATCAGAAATCAATTGGGGTATCGGTCTAATTAAAGATAAAAAAAATTGATTAACTCGTGAACTAGTATGGGCTGGTTGAATCGAGCTAAAAAAAACCCCACTTGAACAAACAGTTGAACCAATTCCGAACATGTTTCACCAATTGATTTCCAGAACGACCGGTCCGACCGATTCAAAGCAAATAAATTATTAAAAATAAAAAAAATTATAAAAATCGTTCAACTGCCGGTTTAACTAGTTTTTTAGCCCAATTCAACTAATCCATATTGGGTCGTGGGTCAACCAATTTTTTACCTCTCATTGGACCGATATCCAACTGGTTCCTAACCTATTTGGTCTAGTTTGATTAAGATAACATTAAATTTTAGAATTTTTATTTTTTAATTTTTAATTTTTTTTAAAAGAAATATTTTTGAATTTTAAAGTGTTTTTATTTTTTCAAATCTTTTATTTTTATAAAATTATAATTTTTTATGTTTTTTGGTTTAAAATATGAAAAAAGAATAATGTCTAATTTTTTTAAAAAAAAATTTACCTACTTTTAAAAAGTATGGACTAAATTGACAAAAAAAATAGGACTAAGAAAGTTTTAAAAAATTAAAAATTAATTGACTTGCGACAAGTACATACCAGGCTAAAAAAACCATTTGAAATTGTAGTTAAATTGATTTTTATAAGTTTTATTTTTTACTTTTTAATAATTTATTTTCTTTGAACCGGTCGGACTTGTTGTTCTGCAACCAACTAATCAGACTAGTTTGAATTAAGTTCAATTGTCGGTTCAATTGATTTTTTAGCTTGGTTCAACCAATTCGTATCAGTTCGTAGGTCAACTGGTGTTTTACCTTTCACTAGATCGATACCTAAACCGATACCTAGTCCAACCAATTTGACTGGCCAGTCCGGCCCAATTTAGATAACATTGAATGTTGGGTTTTTATTTTAAAATCATTTTTTTATATTTTGAATTTTAAAAGAGTCTTAATTTCTTTCATAATTTTTTTCAATTTTTTTATAAAAATATATATTTTTAATTTTATGTTTTTTATTTAAAATATAAAAAAAATTTAATTTTTTTATGTACGGTAAGAATCAAAGTGACAAAAAATTATAAATGTTGAGGGTTAAAAAATTATTTTACCTCTTACATCATTAACTTTAATGGCAAAATTAGACGGACGAACCAAGATTTTTAAATAAAAAAAAAAGTACAAAGACTCTATATATATATATAGTAACTAAATATAGTAACTAAAATTTAAATTTTAAGAGTGTACAAAAAGCTTTGACGAATTTAAACCCAACCGATAATCTATATATATAAGTGATAAAATCTCATGATTTAAGGACTCTAAGGATGGTTTAGATGGGCGGTGGCAGTGAGATTAAATATTATAGCAATATTATAGCGTGAGACAAAAAGTAAGCTAAACGTACCGCACTGCACCCCACCTCCTATCCAAATCCACCCTAAAAATTATCTAATACAAAATAATCTGAATTTGGTGCCTATTTTTTAAATATAAAACAGATAATAAAAATTACATGGCCAAAATTAAAATTGTTAAACAAAATTCAACATTATCGAATTTTAGTGTTTACACAAGTGTTACAACACCAACGGGGACCAGATGATATAACAAAAGATATTTTAACAATCTCTTTTTAGCATTATTGACAAAATCCTATAACATAAAAGTCATACATCCAACACAACAAACAACTACTCCCCCTAGGATGCATCATAAGCATAACACGTGTTTATATTCGAGTAGAGTTAAGACTTAAGAGTCTGTAGGTAAGTTAAGGATTTAAAATTCACCAATTTATTGCCACCTTACTTACCTCGCTAGTTGCTGCCCTTGAAATCATACAGGAAACTTAAACTTACTACCTTCTTATTTATTGCCACCGGTTTTTGAATATCAACATTAATTGTCTCAAATGGGTAATGGTGTTTGCCTTCTACTTCTAGGAGTAAATGCTTTGTTGGTTAAGATGTGGTAATATTTGATTTGTCAGCAACACCGACAAGAGTAGGTTCTTCCATAACATCTACAGGGGTTTGTTAGGTATTCCAATTTTATAATTGATTGAATAAAAAAATATTTTTCACATTATCATTTAATATTATTTATGTAGTATGTTTAATTGTTTTTACATTTAAAGCAAATTGTATAAATAAATATTGTTCCATTGATTAAAGTTTAACTAATATTAAGTTGCATTACATGATCAGATGTAATACGAGAATACAACTTATATCAATAGGTAATCTAAATTGTGCATAGTTCTTGGGGTCATATTGAGCAAACGATTCATGATAGAACTATGATGCAGTCTATAAATCTTAGGGTAAGCTTGAAACATAGAAATAAAAAAAGATAGATATTGTTTGGGCTGATTCATTTATAAATTAATTCACTTGTGATGTTTATAGTATGATTTACCTAAATCATTAGTAAGAGGATACCTATGTGTATATGACTCATGTACTATGAAATATTGAAAACATGTATTTTCAAGATAGTGAGCTAAAAGTTAGTATGTTGGGTACATGACTTATGCATGACATGACTTCCCTCACAATAATGGAATCATAACTCAACAAAAAAAATAAATTGTATCCTCTCATTGGCATTATATAAATTATAAAAATGGAATATGGCTATGAGTCATTTGGGACAAATGATTTTTATGATTACTGGTATAATTAATGAATTTCTTCATTATGGAAGATACAATGATGACCATGTAATAAAAAATGTGAGGATTATGTGAACAAGTTTAACCTAAAAGGATAATAAATAACAAGGTCATTGGACTAAAACTTGAAATAAGTAACCTTCATAATGGTATATATAACGGAGAGCTCAATCATGATACTTTTAGTGCAATGACTCTATTACTAAATAACTTTATAATTAATAAATGAAAATTCAAATTTTAATTAAAAATTATTTTAGTCCTAATTGTATAAGTCTAATCGAACCATCTACTAGACAACTTTGAATGGGTTGCATGAAAAACTTTGAATGAATAGACAAAATGATGAACAAGAAACAAATTGTATAAATTACTATTTGTAGTAATTGTATTTTTCTCAAGAAGAGATAATTTAAGAATAATTGAATTTTTTTAGATTATTATTTAATTGAATGAATAAATTAAATAATTATGTGTAAAGTAAAAATTAATTATCATAGCATAATTACATATGTTTGCATATAAATTTTAATATGATAAAATCATTATAACTTTAATCAAATTAGAATTGAGTAGTTTATTAAATTAAAATTGACTAATTAAATATTAAAATTAAATTAAAAATTATTTAATTAATTGAATATATGAGCAAGTGAGGTACACTCAAAAAATTGAACTAGCAAGAACCAACCCAACTTCCTTATTAAGGCAAGGTGTCGCAGCAATGAGACTCCCCTCTTATGGGAAGCCACCGATCAAATGTCCTTCTAGAGTCCTAATTAAATCGAAATTCCTCCGTTTTAATTAATTCGAAACTCTAGATGAGATTTAGTTTAGAACTTTTAGCATCCGGATTTCCTTTACTAGACAGCAATTCTGAAAACCTTTTAGCCTTTAAAAACAAATTTAAAAATTTCCTTTCACTCCATTTTCTAAATCAAAGTTTTCCTTTGTTTCTATCTTGCTCTTGAGAGAAAGATATTTTTTCCCATTGACTCCCCAGTTTTCACATTCATTTCATTCATCATTTTTCATGTACACAAACAACATGATTCTTCAAGAATCAAAAAATTGATTATCAGATTTGGCGTATTACTACATGACATCATTTCATGAAAGCATGTTTCACCACTTTGCATAGACTTTTTTTTTTATATAATTCACACCATTCATTCCATCGCTTTGATTTGTGCCTATTTGTTCATAAGAACCCCCATTCAATTCCACATGACTTACAGAGTCAATTGGCCCATCACTATTTCCAATTCTCAGATATATGGCATGGTTATACAGGCACCCTCCTGCCCCTATACCGATCCAACAACTGCAGCATTAAGAAAAACGGACCAAAATTAGTTCAATATAAAAGAAACTACCTTGAAGAAAGTTTATTAGCTTAGTAAGTCGAGCATTAACACTATAGGGTGTCAGTAACATTGTCGCACCACATATAAAGGTCCATCAATCAGTCCCACAAACACACAATTTTTAAGCCTATTCACTGGGAGGAAAGAAAAGAGGGAGAGGGTATTTGTCTATAACGAAAAAGTACTTTCTTGAATAGTTTACAAAGACTGATCATTATTTTTCATCTATAGAATGATGGATCATACTTTCAAAGTCAATGCCCATCAAATTGACATTCTAAACATATGTCTGAAGAGATCTTCAGTTTACTTCTCAGACCATATCATTTGGAATTCGCACAATCAGAAAACCAGATTTAGCTTTTATGATTTTTCAGTTCAATGCTCTTATAATCATGCATGTACGCGTGTTCTATATCTGAACAAAAGCCCAAAGTCAAACAAAGAAAAGGATAAATTTGGGTTGAAACCCTAATCTAAACCATATTTTTTTGTGACTATCCCTACAAGGACGCCAACGTAATGAAAAGAGTAGACATGTACATAACATGATCCCTAGGGCAAACCAAGCAAAGGGAGGTGACTTGTAAAAAATTCTACTAACTTCTATTAATAAACTCAAGATACAGCTATGATTAATGTTATTAATTAAAAAAGGAGTTACCTTGTTGATTGCAAATAATTTCAAAGCGGAAAAGAGGAAAGTGAAAAGAAGGGGACGGCTTTACTTATAGAGCAAACTTCCATTTGCTCTGCGTTTTCCAACAATGTGATAGTACAATGAAATAAATCAGATTGAAGGGGGTTAGTTTATACAGAGTGCAGCTTTCTTTAACAATATGTTTCCCACCATTGTGGGATTTCATTAAAAAAAGGTGAACTTAGGAAAAAAAAGGCTTATCTATAAATGGAGCTTTCCATTTGCATTATAATTCCAACCGATGCATGAATGGGAATTTGGAGGGGAAAAATTCCCTTCATTTCAGAATTCAGCATAACTTTAAAAGCATTTTTAGGCTACAATATTCATACTTTTAGACATTCAGTCATTTAATTTTAATTTTCCCAAAAACTGAAAATGAAATAAATATGAGTATCGGCCCATAAGAAATAATTAGACCTGTCCATAGTGACTCGAGCCATATTGTGTCAAGCCTAAAGGATTTTCCAAATTCAAACCAGCCTAGCCTGAATTGCTTTTTATTAATAAAAAATTGTTTAGATTTAACATAAAATTATTTAGATATTAATACAAAAAATATTTTTAATATATTTTTAACATTGAAACTGGCTGCCCGGCTGAGCTTAGGTAAGAGGTACAAAAAAGGTTTCAGGCAGCACCTAGCCCTTTGACAAACTCTAAGAAATAATTCATAGAGGCTACCCTCCCTTTGCATTGTATATTCCTCTGATGAAGGATTAAATTAAAGCTTGAAATGCAAAAGGAAGAAAGGAAAGGCTTATTTATAAGTTCAACTTCTCCTCCCACCAATGTGAGATTAAAATAAAAGTGTGATGAAGAAAACTATTCATTTTCCTTTTGATCCTAAACTTATCAAATCTCCAATTCTAAGAACATAGAAGATTATTACAAAATCATCATAATAGAAACATATGGAGCATGCATAGTCTACGTTGTACATACTTAACAATGATAAAATCTTAAATTCTGATTTGATTAGAAGATATAATTGTTGGGAGTACTGATAACCATGTCTCAAATACCAATTATAAAAGAATTAAATAGTATTAAACATAACTAGTTAATTTAAAGAGTAAACTACACCATTAGTTATAAAACTATGGGTAAGTTTTCATTTTGATCACTTAACTAAAAGAAGTTACAATCTTGTCACTGAATTATTCAAAAGTTTTCATTTAAATTACTGGGCTATTAAATCGGTGTTATATGGCTTTTTATGTTCGCATTACCTACACCAATCAAAAGCTCTCTTTCCCTTTTTCTTCTACAATTCAATTTTTTTTCATGAACGTCCAAATCTGCGAACCAACATTTAAACAATTTTTTTCTCCAATCTTCGGCACTAACCGTCATATCAACTTAGATCTAAGGTATGTTATTTTACTCATCGATGGGTATTGGTCAACTGTACCGACCGTCGAATTGTCGCTTGGAGCTCACTGTTAGAACTTTTCTTTTCAAAAAAAAAAATTAATAGCCCAGTGACTAAAATAAAAACTTCTGAATAGTTAAATGACCAAATTGTAACAATTTCTAGTTAAGTGACCAAAACAAAAATTTACTCAGTTTAGTGACTAATAGTGTAATTTACCCCAATTTAAATTTACAATTAATTTATTATTATATTTCATTTTGTGCAAGCATTTTTAAATTGTATATTTCATTACAAATATAATTTATTTTATTAGCATGTTATTATCAAATTCAAGATCTAGCTCACTTGGTAAAGTCCTTAGTAGTTTACCTTGTAAGACAAGGTTCAATTTTTACCATGAGCATAATTTTTTGTATTTAGAGGATTCGGTTATCCAAATCTGCAATGCCATTGCCATGGAATGGTTGCTTTTGACAACAGCCATGTTTGACAAAATTTTCAGTTGATTTTAGAAGGGAAGAAAAAGCAATAGACAATTATACCCTTTATACCTCAATGAAAGGCTGCATGAATAAGGTAATGCATTTTTTATATATGAAGATAGTCCACCTAGGTGTTTGCCTCAAGGCACTTTGGCTTCAGCTGAGCCACTAGGCCAGGTTCTAAAGTCAAACACCTATTTACAGCCTGGCCAGAGCACCTAAACGTGCACCAAGCAATATTAAGAAGATATTCACAAGCTCTCATTTTCTTAGGTTTCCTCTCTTGCTATATCAGAGGGGGAGAAAGTAAACAAGAGTTTATATTAAGTAAATATTTTTGGATGAAATTATCAAAATAAAGGAACAAACAATTGAAAACAAAGATTCCCTGGTGATTAAATAAAGTCAGTTACTTAACCCAATCAAATATCAGCTCTGTTTCTATAGTTTAGCCTTTCCAATAATCCCATTCTAATTTGTGTTGAAATAGATAACTATTTAACCCCCTCCTTGCAGCAAGGAGAAGGAACGCTGATTCAGTCACTCACATATTGATGGCACAAAAATGACTTCAAATTTCACTTCTTTGATGTAGAGATAAATATCAACGAGTTCTAGAATTAGATGATTTGCTGGCTTTCTTTCATACTCTAAGATCAGTAGAGACATTGATTACTGGTTTTCCAAATTTTGGAATGGTTCCAGGATACTTTTACACTTCTACACTAACCAACCGAGAACTAACAAAATAATATATTGCAAGCATGCATGCCCAAAAGACAGTTTGTGATTTAAAAAGAAAATTTACTTGACTTCGAAACTGAACATACCGATCTGACGTATGGTTGCTGGAATAGCCAACCAAGAATTGGTATCCTCTGCAGAAACACTGCCAGTGTTGGCCAAAAACCACTGCAAAAAAGGTGGATGTTAAATGAGTAGATAAAAATGTTAAGCATTTGTATTAAATCAAGGTAATGAAAATTTCATATAGACCTGAAGAGTACAACGAATCCATATGTCTCCAATATCATGCCAAATATGGGCCATCCAACGACAACAAAAAAGAAGCCAACACCAAAAGAAATTGTTCCCTGTATTTAGCATCAACATATCATAAAGAAAACGAAAGATGCATTTATAATGTCAGCGTTTAGGTATGTGAGTTTTTGTGTGAGTGAGTGGAGAATAAATAAAACCTTAAAATTTTGAGGTTTCATAAAAAATTGCATGGTGGACTTCAGACCAATGGTTAAGGTCACTCCTGATATGAAAAGGATCTGATTAACAGAAAAAAGAAGGTAGTGTTAATCAAGTATGATTCAACAGGGAAAATGAAAATAATTGTGCAAAGAGGACAAAAAGATAATAAAAGTTAGCTTACATTTCCCATGGCAAGCAATCCCTTGTCGAAAAAGAAGATAATTCCCAGAAATGAGAAAAATATGCCAAATCCCGTTAATCCCAGCCCAATTTCTGTTTTTCATAATGTCAGATATTAGTAAATATGAAAGTTAAACCAAATAATAAGTGCATATAAGGTTTCCCTTTTTTCGTCAAAATAATGATGACAAACGAAGTCATATGTCCCCAATAGCTAAGTTCATGTGAATCATTATCAAATGCTAGAGAGTAGCAACGCACTCCTACTCACCTCCAATCAATATCAATGACAACAATCCATGTAACAGAACAAATAATTGGCTCAGATCACAGGTTTAGACCTAAACTAAAAAGATTAGATTCTAGCGAAAATAAGAGTTAACAAAATTGTCCATATCACATATAGCTAAGGTGATGGTAAAAGTCTTATCACCAAATAATCTAATAAATTATTTACATATTGTAAGATATTCTGCAATACTCCTATGAAATTGCAATAACCCTAAACTGTTTCAATTAGCATTTGTATACAAAATCCACATGTAAGAGGGTTCGTCATTTTGTTCAACTTAAACAACACCATCATAAGCAACTCCAAGAAGGTATGGTGCACACGCTTCACCAAGCATAAATGCATGCATAAATAAATTTAACAATGAGAACTACATCCTATTGAACTACCCTATATATTTGAACTTTGAATAATAAGGGGTGTACATATCAATTAGAAATCCTTCACCATCTACGCACATCAAATGTGATCAACGGAGCTCCACTAGTAAATCATTTTGGAGTTTGACTAACATCAATTTATTAGAATTACCAGTTAATATATGTTTCTTAATAAAGCAGCATAACTTACCAAACAACTCCGAATAGCTTACTAAAATATTTGTTTGGATAATAAATAATAAAAAATATTCTTTCTAAGGAAATATATTCGACTGACTTAGCCAAACATAATTTAACGTCTGATATAAATTAGCACATCAAATCATTCCCAAATTGCCTCAACGTAAAATAACATGGACACTTCAAAGACTTTCCTAACTTAGCAGCAGT
The DNA here is from genome assembly GCA_025698515.1 of Gossypium sturtianum. Lineage (NCBI taxonomy): Eukaryota > Viridiplantae > Streptophyta > Magnoliopsida > Malvales > Malvaceae > Gossypium > Gossypium sturtianum. The sequence continues at coordinate 39,921,198 of CM046955.1, forward strand.
TACAAAATTTTACCAACATGCATAATAATAAATAAAAATCCCAAGATAAACGATGAACCAAGTCCAGAGATCTGAATTTCACAAAAATTTCTAGGGATTGCACAATGCATATTTCAAGCATCAAACCTCCATCGGAAAAAAAAAAGAGTATCACACCGAACAGAAATTTCACAAAATCACAGATTCATAGATGCGTTAATTGAATGAAAAGAAGCAAAGAAAGCACAGAAAATGGAACATAAAAGCTCACTTTTTCGATCGTTCATTTCAAAGGAAACCATTTTGCTGATTCTTCAGATACCTGTTACTTTCAAAAAGCAAAACAAATAAGAAACGGAATCATGTGAGAGAATCAGGGGAAAAAAAAGGAGAAAACAGAATTTAATAATTAAATACAGATCTAATAGAGTATAGACTCCACATAAAAAAGAAGAAAAACAAATCTTAAATCCAAAATCCCGTTTGTTTACAGAGAGGAAAAAAAAAGTAATTTCTCGGTAATCAAACAGAGAAAGAAAAGAACCAACTACCTGAAAGTGATTGAGAAATTTAGAAATGGGAAGCGAGCGAGCGAAAGAGGGGGCCGCGAGGTAATGTAAATAAAACGAAGTTGAAAAAAAACTTGAGATAACAAAAATGAATAAAATTTTAAAATTTTTTATTTAACATCTGTGTTTACATGAGATGTAACTGAAATGACATAAAACTCCTCATCATCAACTTATATTTTCCAAAAGCAGTCCATCAAAAGAGGCAATGTAAAGTTTATGTGACCACTTGTAGTAGCAGAAGCAGAAGCTTTTCCATTGCTGCATTGCTAAAAAATGCACATTCTGGTATTAAAATATTGTAACTGAATATTATATATTATATTTATGAATTGAGTTAATTGAAATTATATTATATATTAATTTCATTAATTGACAACCGGAATCCGAATTAACCTTAATAATCAAGATAATGAAAACTTAGAAAAAGCGTGGATTAATTCAGATTGGACCGACTTTGGGTAATTCCTAGTAAAAGTATCTCCTCCGTCTGGTGGTGGATCTTCTCAAAGTCCGCTTGATGAGTCCTTAGTTTAGAACAAGGTAGCTGCTAATGCCTCCAATCTATTAATTATGATATCATTTATAATTAACCTCTCATTGTTGAGTCCAGAAATACTCATTACTGTGTTGCTATCTGATATTACAACATTTCTCCTCTATAAAACATCTCGTGTTTTTTTGTTGCTTACTCTCCTTTTTAGCCAAGCCTGTAAGGACTGATTTTCTATCAAATTAATTAATATATAGTCGTCAACACCAATCTGCATTTGCAATAAATCCAAGGAGTGAAGACCTTCTATACATCATTCATGAGAAAAGCAATGAACGATGTGTTTTTGCACCTATGTTTTCGACACTGAAAAGCATTGCGGTGTCGGCGAGGGAAGCATCATCAATGGCTTTGTAGTTCCATTAAAATAGAACCACAAGCTGTTGTTGACGAGAGTGCTTCTCCCACAGCACAACACCAGAAGCTTGCAAGTTCAGCATAAGCAGCTGGCTTATTGCATTTCTCAGTTTGTACTTGGGGAAGTGGTGGTTAGGGAGATTCTAAGATATTGGCCAGTTACCAATTGTCCAAAAAGAAATTATAGTTATAGGAGAACTGGATGAGGTGGTGGAGAATATGGATCCAGATCAGGCCCTTCTGCACCCAAATAACAAGGTGTTCCAACAGTTGACACAAAATGTGAAGGCAATGGATCCAACTCTATACTACAGGTGCCTTACAGAAATGGGTCATCGGGAATCAGAAGAAATCAAGAGGAAACAGAAATAGTGACAATTTATGCACATCAATAATAAGCTCTTCCATTCAACAATATATGCATGTCTTGTTCTCATTGAACTGAAGTGCAAGGCGTCGTATTTTGTGCTGCCACAAACTTCAGCAATTAGAAAACGTGAAACCTTAGACCTTAGTGACGACAACTAAGAAAGTGGCTATGAATTATGAGACTCGTGACTTTGATGGAATAGAATGCCAAGATTCTGGGAGTGTTCAAATTTGAAAAGTTAAAAAAGGAAAATGAGGGGACTGTCGGGTTTGTTGTGATGGGGCAACAACCAAACAATTCTATGGCCAGTCCACTAACGAGCACTTCTCTTTGGGCTCACAAAAGTCGTGTTGGGTCGCCAATAGTCTGTTTCTAAATCCAAAATTGACTTTAATACAAGCCATGTTGGATGTTTTGGGATATTTGGGTATATCTAAGCGCCCATGTTTGTGTGGAGTGGACGAGGCTGCTACTAGAAAAAGGGAGGTTAGCAGCTCCTTTAAATGAATCTTGGACAGATGAGAAGGTGGAGGCTTAGAGTGGCTCTCAGCCTCACCGGGATTACTATTGTTGTGGGTTTGGGAATCCATACACCATTTATAATCTTTCTTTGTCAGGAACAAATTTTCTGTTATGGATTTTGTGATGATACGAAAGCTATTAGTTTATGTCTCTGGTTTGATCGATTACTTATCATTCATTCGGTGGGTAGAGCTGGGGTCTCTCGTTACTTTGGAATAATTTTTTAAAGCGTAATAGGTACCTAAATTTGTATTTACTTAGATATCTATTTTTTTTCACTTAATTGATACTTAAAAATAATAAGTTAAGTTGATATTTTTCTAGCTAATTAACTAATACCGTGGCACGATGACGAATAGCACAATCACACAAGGCAATATCACATTTTGACATGTGGCAAAAAAATAAAATATTCTAAAATATAAAATTTATAAAAAAAGTTATAATTTTTTACATAGAGAATGAATTTGGACAATAATTGTCCAAGTTCATTTGAATCTGGACAATTATTTGTTCAAGTTCATTCTAAATATTTTTTAGTATTTTTATATTTTTTAATTTTTTTATAACATGTCATCTTTTTATTATTATTTTTAAATTTAAAATATATAAATTTATAAAAATATTAGAAATATTATTTGACACTAGAATGAACTTGAACAACTATTTATCCAGATACATTTGACATTGGACAATTATTTGTCCAAATGCATTCCAGACATGGTTTTTTGAGTAATTCTATATATCTTTATGTCTTCATAAATTATCATTTTTTTATATTATTATTAAATTAAAAATACATAAAATTTGATATTTTATAAAATATAATGTCTTCTAATTTTTTGTATATTTTAGATTTTATATATTTAGATAAATATATTTTATAGAATTTGATATTTTATATTTTTTTTTATAAAATTCGATGTGAAATGAAATCATGGGCTGATTAAATATTCTTTCTGACCCATGAACAACTACGTCAGTGAGACATCAATCACCATATGTATATATTATTAAAATTAATAATAGTGTACTTTAATTATAACACCCCACATCTGACCCAATCCCCGGGTCCGAGCTATAGATTGTCAAATTTGTTGTCGGAGCAACTATGATGAAAAAAATAATCAATTTATACCAATGTAGATTTAATTACGAGCAATTCATGAATATGATATGATTGACAAACCTTTCTGAGTCTTATACGAGCTTACAAACGCTCTAATGCTAACTCGAGGTTGAATTAGGACTAAATCATAAAGATTTCAAAATCTTGGATTGATTTCGTGACCTTATGGGTTCCTCGTCACGATGTAACATACTGACTTGGTCTCGTCGCAATGTTAAGAGACCAACATCGTGATGTTACCACTGTTTTCTAACAATGTCCAATTTGGTACTTATTCAAACCTTTCAAAATACCTAACATATACATAATTGTTGGCCTTAACACCTCAATTCACCCATCCACACATTGAAAGTGTTCAATATACAATTCCTAAACCATTAACTATTTCATTATAATTACAACATTATAAACCAAATTGATCGTTTGCAAACCTTATACAAAATAAACCTAGATACATGTCGTATACTAAACGAAAGAAAACTTCAAACGTTGTTGAGTCAGGAGTCACTTTTTGGATGCTGAAATCACTTCTCGAGGTTTTGAAATGTACCTATACCTGCACACGGAGAAACAAACAGTACGTCGAGCAATTACGCTCAATGGTATTTTCCATAATTCAAGTTAAAAAATAAGCTTATTCAATATAAGAATTCAATCCAAAAATGCTACAATTCAACCAAATAAATTTGCATATTCAATATATAAAAATATCATTCTCATACAACATTCCATTTGATAACCAGACTAACATTTATACCATCCATTCCATTAACAAGATATAACATATCGAATTCAATTACTTACATATACATTTATGTACCAATATGATGTTTAATCTCATTTTTCATTCATATTTTATACAACTTAATTAATTCACATTGTCATCTATAGGCACACATGCTTATTCATTTACTATTATCAACATTTCCTATCAACATTTCTACCATTTCCGAGCCTATAGACTCATTTAACACAATCGGGCCCCAAGGCTCGTTTTTAGCCAATTCGCATAGTCTTTCACATGTTATCGAATATCACATTTCATTTCAATGAACCATATAACCAAATCATGTTTATGTAACCCTATTAATCTGACTCAGATTTCAAGATAAATACACGGATTAGTCAACCTGCATCTCAATCTGGCACCGTATTGCATCATCAGATAAACCGAAGGAAAGATACTGACACACATAGTGCATCATCGGGCAAGCCGAGAAATTGTACTAACACATGAGATGCATCATTGGACAAAATGAAGCAATTATACTAGTATACATAATGTATCACTACATAAATCGAAGCAATCATCCTAGCACATAAGTGCATTATTGGATGTACCAAAGCAAATATACTAGCACATAAGTGCATCATTGGATAAACCGAAGAAAATATACTGACACGTAAGTACATCACCAGAGAAATCGAAGTAATCATACTGGCACGTAAGTGCATCACCGGATAAACCGAAGTATAACCCATACAGTTAATAAGGTAACCAAATTCCAATTTCATTTCATAGTTCAGTTCACATTCTATCATTCTCAATTCATCATCAATTCACCATTCCATTACAACATATAACATGTTTTAACTCAATTTCACACTAGGTACCACATATCAATTAAATCATTCTATTTTCTATTTTATTCAATTTAGTCTTCTATCTCAATTTAATATATAAATCACCACAATTTAACTCATATCAGCATTATATACTCACCTCATTACTAAATTATGCAATTAACATGAAACACCCCACACCCGGCCCACGAGCTTGAACCGGATCTGGTATGTTCCTTAAATAAATCGGTTTTCAATGTTCTAAATGACTTAGAGAAAATTTGTGTAATTTTAAAAAAATTGTTTTAGGTTGGGCTTAATTTGAAACCTATTTAATAAATTCTGAAATCCAACTTAAATAAGGTGACAAAATAATTTTTGGGTTTATTATTTTAAAAGAAATAAATTTACTTATCTTTAATCAAACATAATTTGTATCATATTTAAATAAAAATAAACAGAATAAAGAAAATCCAACTGGGCCTTATGGCCTTATTACATCATTCAACCCAAAATAAAGTTTAAAGTACTAAAATTTCATAAAGTCCAAATTCCAAATAATTTCTTCAAGCGATGCATGGCCACCTTTAGCTCCTGCCGACCCGGTCCATTACATTGCTCATCACCTGAAAATAATTCCCAACGGGGTGAGTCAACAGACTCAATGTGTACATAGTACTAATTTCCAACAAATCAGGCATACAAGTCATATCAATATCATGTTCATACAAAATAAAGGATGATGCAACCCAAATCCAAACCTATTTGTCCATCCGCTACACACCACCCGTACCAACTTTGTACACGCGGGGGACTACTAAGTCGACCCTCCATCCGCTACACACCATCGAAGCGATCATTTGCGATCGACGTGCTCATCGCCCACTTATGTTGTGTCATTAGACACTTTGTATTCACTTTGGATGTAACCGGTTACCACTTTTCACTTTATGTGACCGTAGTCACCACTTTACGTTGGTGAGACCGTAGTCATCACCTTCACTTTCTTCCTCCACAAATATCCCGAATGCCCCAATTATTTCATAACATATTTCACATACTTAATTTTCATTCATGTTACTAATCACATGTTCAAACTATATCACATTCACAATCCTATCAAAAGTAGGAAACGTGCACAGGTACTCCTTACCACATTTGTGGTCTTAGCCACATTCACATCTTGTTACATATTTACATATCTAATGATTGCCATGCAATTTATTGAAAGTTAGTAAGAGTACACACCTTTTTCGCTTAATAGTTCCCGTGAATTCCCAGAGCGATCTACCGATCTAGATCTTTCACTCCTATATTCGGCCATTAATTAAAACATATAAATAAACCTATTTGGTCTTAAAACCAAATCCTACTAGAAGTAGAATTACTTACCTAGTTGCCGAATTGATTTAATCAAGTCCCAACAGATTGCTAGAATTCCTCTTCCTTGAAATCGGCTAATACTAGGTATGTAACCATGTCGGTTTTCGGTTTTGAAATAATGGAAAACACTTAAACAAATTATGCCTTGGCCGAATATCCCTTACCTTATGATGGGATTCCAAATCAAGAGGATTCCTTTATAAGCTCGTTGAAATCCTATAACTCCGTGTTAGATTAGATCTAACTTTGAAAACGTGAATCATAATCTTTAACCACATATTTATATTTATAATCCTTACCTTAGATCCTTAGATTTCCCGAAAGATCCCCTTTTGATGTTGTGGATGATTGCCCTCTTTCTCGAATCCACAAAGATTCAAATTTTTGATGAGAAACGGAGAAGAAAATAGAAGAAAAAGAGAGGATTTCTCGCTTAATGAAAATTCGGCGAGAGAGGAGTTTTGCCTAGGAGAATTTCTGGCAGAGAGGAAGAGGGAGCAAGTGTTGATGAGTAGCCCTCCTGTCCTCCTTTTATAGCCAAAGTTATCAGCCTAGGAGTCCTTTACTTGGCCACCACTCCTCTTTTTGATAATATTATCTCTTTTATTTAAAAGATAAAAGCCTTTAATCCATCAATTATCTCCTCAATTATCTCATTAGAAAATAATCCTTTATTTATCTCTTATTATTCACATATTTATGTGAATAAAACTCCTTTATTTATCTCTTATTATTCACATATTTATGTGAATAAAACTCCTTTATTTCTCTCTTATTATTCACATATTTATGTGAATAAAACTCCTTTATTTATCTCTTATTATTCACATATTTATGTGAATAAAACTCCTTTATTTATCTCTTATTATTCACATATTTATGTGAATAAAACTCCTTTATTTCTCTCATATATCCAAGTTTCCCGAAATGTTCAAGTTTCCATTTTTGGATCATTTCCAAAAATGTTTAGGTTTCCAAAAATGTCTAAGTTTCCAAAAATGTCCATTTCCATTTCCATTTTCATTTCCATCTCCATTTTCATTTCCATTTTCATTTTCATTTCTATTTTCATTCATTTTTAGGTTTCCAAAAGTATCAAAAATTTATTCATAATACTTAAGACTTGTCATTTCATACAATTGATCTGAAAATGCATAGGCCCTTCCTAGGATGTTACATAACATGAATATGAAAGATTCAGGTTGATCTCAGGTCATAGAAATACAAACCAAAAACTGATGTCAATCATCGTCGACTCTCGCCTTTCCTTTCCCTCTCAATGGTCTTGAGTCGTCTTTAGCTACGAATAATAATTTAATAATAACACGATATCAAATTTCATATCAAATCACATTCAAATTCAAAGTCATACATATTTTATAATTTATTCAATTTAGTCCTTAAACCCGGAATAAGCATAACTTTCAATTTAGAGCTTCGGATTGAAATTTGATTTCACATATATTTATTAGGGACCTTCTACTTCCCATTCCTACCAAAATGTCATGACAGTTTTGCATTTTATTCAATTTGGTCTCTAATGTACGAAATCAACAATTAAGCTTTACAATTTAATCATTTCCTTAAACTAAGCTTAATTTCTATCAAATTCACACCTAATTCTTCAAGAAATCAATAATGGTAACTTTTTAAAACTTTAACAGTTTTACAAATTGATACATAGGGTAGCTAAATCAAGCTTCCATGACTTCAAATATATAAAAATTACAAGAAAAGGACATGAATTTCATACCAAAACCAATGGCCAAATATTTTAGCTTCAAGAAAGTTTTTCTTCTTTTCTCCCTAAGTGAATCGTTTAAGAAAGATGAAGAAGATGACATTTTCTCTTTCTTTCCACTTATTTTTGTTATTTATAGTGTAATTAAGTCTTAATTAACTTTAGTAATCATGTTTAATTTAGCTTAATTAATAATTAAAATGTCTAATAACCATGCCATCATCATCCACTATCATTTGTTAGAAAAAATGGTTTAATTATCATTTTGGGACCTTTGGCTATTTACTAATTAGGTCCCTAAACCTTTTGCCAATTAAAAACTTTTAGCGATTGGACTTTACGATTTAGTCCCTAAGCCTTAATTAACTATTAATTCGACAGAAATTATCGGACCAAAATTTAATATAATAATATATTATATACATAAACATTTATGTACTTGATTTACGAAAATGAGGTCCCGAAACCATAATTTTCAGCACCACTAAATTTTGGTCGTTACATTAATAATATTAATAAATAATAAATACTAGAAATCCTATCATACATGTATACGCGTGGAAGTCACAAATTTCTATTTAAAAATAACATGCAATAAATAATGAAACGTATGGTTTGAAACTAATTAATAATAACACATAAAATATGTATATTATTAAAATGAAAAAATTAGATTAAATTGTTTATCATGATACTGTCATCAATCTTGAGTAGGTGTCGATTTAACTTGTGATACCAACCAATCAAATACATTATTAATAAAGTGTGCATAATAAAATTAAAATGTATAAAAATATTAAAACAAAATTTTAGTTGAGTAGTAAATTAAATGTAACACCCCAAACCCGGCCTAGAAGTTAGGCCCGAATCCGGCGTGTCACATTGAAGTGTTTTTGCGAAAACCTTGTTTTCATTGAAAACCCTTCTAGAGAAAAGTTAAGTAAAATCCATTTTGCTTTCAAAACGAGGTGTAGCCAAAAACCATTTCCTTGTTACTATGTAAAAATTTCCATTGACAGTGGAAACTCGTTCTTAAAACACAATTATTTTCAAAAAAAAAAACTTGAAATATGCTTAAAAGAAATAAATCCAAGTTCCGTTTCAAAATTACAAAGCCTAGTGGAAGTAATGAAATAATAACTAGAGGGAAAACCTTATTACAATCCGAAATAACTTAAAATAAACAACTTAAAATCCAGAATTTAGATATTAAGGAAAACAAGTCTAATCGTCTTGCTAGTTGGCCACCTCTGAGTCCCTCCATCCGTCGAACCGCCTATTGAGGATCACCTAAGTAAAATAAAAGAGGGAGTGAGTTTTCGAAAACTCAGTGTGTACGACCCTCATCAAACAAATAGCATACATATCATATTATTAACATAATAATATCATACATGCAATACAGTGCAAACCCTCCCCAAATAATCCATCCGGTACACATCATCTCCGTCTAACCGAAACACTTCTGTGGGGATTTCTAAATCGACCCACCCATCCGATACACATCAAGGGTAGCCCGGTTGCGGTACTACCTAACATTGCAGCAAAGCTGCCAATCATATAATAGGCTTAGAAAGCCATCGGTGAATCCACAGTTGTCAAGCAACCATGCGATCCTCATATACTTCCTCCGTTCCATAATTCCCACCCCATATGCAACCTAAACAGAATATCATGTGAATGCAGTAAATGTACATGTAACATCCATAAATCTTACAATCAACACATAGGGGTATTTTAGTCATTTCACAAATCAAGGGTATTTCGATAATTCTACCCTACAGGGGTATTTCAGTAATTCTTAACAGTATGGGTCTTAATTACGAACCTTGGCCCGTCAACAAGTCCTCGCGGCTAAAGTGAACAGACACTACGCACCAGATAGGATTCCAGAGAAGAGGAGGTGGGTCATTAGGACCGCTTAAGTACCAAGCTCTCCCTAGATCCAATCCTAGACATGCATACGTCCATTGCCACACTCTACCCTAGCGACTTGTCCACAGACATGTTTGATTATTAAGTTAAGTTTTATGCTGTTTAAGAATTCATCAGAACTAAGCCTAGAGACCATTAAAACCCTAGCATGCATTTCTAAAATCCCATAAGGCCCACTTAAGCCCAATCATGTCCATATAGCCCATTAAGCCCAATCATGTATATGTAGCCCATTAGGCCCGATCATAATCAAATCATACAACCATCCATATCAATCCATCATTCAATTTCACATATCAACTCTTGCCGATTCAGGCCCACGAGCTCGACAAGCCCATTTAGCCCCTTTTGGCCCGGTTGGCCAAACAGTGGCCTGAGACCATGAGATCGCTCTCTTGGTCCCAGTAATTGTATCGGTGTTCCCACACAAATGTTCGCACGCTCGTGTGGTTGCCGGCGTCAACCTTTCGGCTTTTCAGCTTTTCGACACTCTAGGTTTTCAGGATTTCAGCTTTTGCCGATTTGTCGTGTGTGAAGTGTATGTACACACCTGGTAAATGAGACGTGTTACACTATCCTCAGCCTTGAACCTACAACCAATACCAACCTCCAATCAATCACACACTTAACCACAATATTTACCCAAAACCGAAGCCTTACCATAACCTTACCGTGTGCCACCAGTCCTAATAGCCCTTTCTTAGCTACCACTCACGAATATCCCCTAGATCTGCATTAATCTTAATCGTTAAAGACAAAATAATAGGTGACTTGTATCCACTTAAGTCACCCTTTCCCTTACTATAGACTATTCGGCCAACTTATCCCAAAATCAAGAACACTTACCCAAAAGCCAAAATGTATGGATAGCTTTTCGGCAGAGACTTGTAGATCCAAGCTTAATTCTGATTTTTCCAAGATCCGGTCCACCAAAAATCAAAGGAATGATGCCAGCACGACAGAGATTTGGTCACTAGAGTATTCGGCACAAGGTTTGGGGCGATGAAGAAATTGACTTCTAGAGCAAAGGTTTTCGGCTTTTGAAGTCACGAATATTTGGTCCCCAACAATTGAGATGAAGGTGGGATGACACAAGCAATGGAGAAAGAAGAGAATGATATTCGATTTAAGGCTTTAGGAGAGAAGAAAATAAAACACATAAGGAAGAGGCGAGGTTTAGAACAGAAAAAGTGGAGGAGAATTCAACAGAGCACTATAGTTGCCGAAATAGCACAAAGGGAATTCCAATTGCCGAAATAGCATAGAGGGAATTCGACACCCCCTATTTATACACAAATCGAAACTCTGAAAAGTCCCAATCCGCTCCAACTCTTCCCTATCTCATCTCCTCATTTTTCTCCCTGCTAACTCCCCAATCCTTTTCCTAAATTTTCTCTTCTGATCACTCTCCTTAGAGTCCATCACCACACCACTTCCAACCTTCTAGAAGGCCAAAATTAAATTCCTAAAAAAAATACTAAGCTAAGATTCGAACCTAGGATCTCCTTGCTAGCCCATAACGCCACCTTCCTATACCCTAAGTGGCGTCACTTAGCCACTCCATCACAAGACTCTTTGATGCCATTTTTCCCTATTTTTATTTAAAAGCCCAACTACTCACCGCCCTGGTTCCTTTAATAATTAACTAAAAATTCCTTCTCCTCAAAGTTCGAACCCAGAACTTCTCCAACACCCCTAGACACTCCAAGTTTATTAAACCCTTAAAGCCAACATGTCATTTGTAATTTTCTTGCTTTAAAAAAAATTTATGAAACCCAAAGCCCCAAGCCCAATTCATCTAGGCCCAAAATTCGGGGCGTTATATTATAGGTTTCACTAATGTAATTGATGTGAGTTCAAATCCCCACCATATGAATACTTTTACAGGTTTTTTTAAAAGTGAAAAGACGAAAATATCCTCAAATAATATTATTTATTTTAATTATGGAAGGGCATTATCGTAACTTCTTAATTGAGTTGGTGACTGGGTTAAGGGTGACACCAACTCAGCCAATGGTTTTATTAATAAAATAATTAAATAGTACAAATATACACCTAATAAGGTAATAAAGTATGGACAATAAACTTAAAATGTATAAAAATGTCAAAATGAATATTTAACTAATTGGTAAATTAAATGTTTTACCAAAGTAATTGACATGAGTTCAAATTCTACTATATGCATATTTTTATTCGTTTTTTTTAAGTGAAAAGATTGAAATACCCTTAAATAATATTATTTATTTTAATTATAGAATGACATTCTCGTAACTTCCTAACCAAATTGGTGACTTGATTAAAAGTGACACAGACTCAATCAAAAATTTTATCAATAAGTAAAGATATAAGTTAGAAGGTGGAAGTTGGTAAAATTAAATTTTAGATAAAAATTCTATCTAAAACTATTTGTGAATAGATGAAGTGTGTAGAGGCCCAATTTTGCCCGGGCCCATCAAACAAACCAAAACAGAAATAAGATAAAAAAGGAAATCAAAGTCCAGATTTTTTAAGTCCATTTACAAAATCAAAACAGACTCAAAAACAATACCTGTGACCCAATTCAGAGGCCCAGTTCATAAACAGACTACCCAGCAGCCCACTTACACCCTTAGCCCGAACAAACCAAAACAGACCCTAATCAGACCCAAGCCTACACGGCCCAAAAGGGCCCAAAAACCTAAACCAAAATCGGAAGACCTAGGGTTTCCGAAATCCTAGGCGCCGCAAGCCTCGCACCCAGGCCAACAGACGCGCCGCAAACACCGTACCCAGGCCAATAGTCGCGCCGCAATCAACATCCCGCAGCCTCGTCCAGCCTGTTCTAGCACCGAAATCAGCGCGCATGTCGCCTCACCGCGAGATCTCCGTCTTCTACCTGCAAGAAAGGAAAGAAACATCAACGCAAATGGAAAGAAATCGCAACAAACATGGAAAAGATTTTATTTCTTTTTTATTTTTCATTTCGAAAGGCTATAAAAAGCCTTCCAAAACATGTAAAAGAGAACACAAATGGACAGAAAAAAAAGCAGAGTAAAAAATATTCAAACAGATCGCAATGAAATAAAATACAAAAGTCGATTCGGAGGTGATTTCCGTTTTCCTTTGCATATTTTCTTTTTTTAAAAAAAAAAAATCCGTGCATATTACATATAATACCAGTCAAAAGAAAAAGGAGATTACTTGGGTGAAAAACTGAGGTTTTTAGACCTCCGACCACCGTCAGTGGTGGCGCGTATGGCGCGTGGGACGGAGGTCTCCCTGGTCCCGATGACCGAACTCTAGCACAGGGGAAGAGGGATCGAGAGAGAATTCAGAATTTTTTTTTTCAGAACAGAAGACAAATGAATTTTTTGGTCAGAAATTTGACCTTTATAACATGTTAAAAACGACGCCGTTTTCACTTAAGCCCATAAGCGTTTAAACGACGTCGTTCCGTGTAAGGACCCGCGCGTTGACCCGGAGACCCGAACAGGATCCGCGTGTTTTTAGAAAATGGGAAATTTATCCCTTTAATCCCTCTGCATTATTCCAATTTCATAATTAAGTCCGTTTATTTTCTTTTATTTATAGTTTAACCCCTTTACATTTATTTTTATTGCTATTTGATCCTGGTTCCTTTATTTATTTTTCAAACTTTTTTTTTATTTTTAAATTAATCTAATATTATATGGAAATATTTTATTATGTTAAATTTTTTTATATTTTTATTTGTATATTAATCTATTAATAATATAAATTTATATATATATTTTACTATCTTTATATTTAATTATTATTATATATATTATTTTACTTGTTTAATAATTTATATATTATTATATATTTCTTATATATTATTTATTATATTATATTTTGTATATTATATAGTATTATGTTACATTATATATTATTTCTAAAGCTTTATTTTATACAAAATTTATTTATATTATTTAATCTATTTTATTTATATTGTTTATGTTATATATGTAATTTTTAAAATTAATATATTATATATATGTTTATTTTTTAAAATTATTAATTATTTTTATATATGTATTAAATTATTAAATTATATATATTTATGATAAGTTGTTTTTTTTTTCTTTCATTTTTTTGTATATATGTTAAATTATTTTGAAAATCATCGCATTCTTTAAATTTTCTATTTAATGTTTAAATATTCTCATTTCTTACTCATTTTATTTTATTCTTTTTTATTTTAAATTTATTTTATTTATTTGATCTTGAAAGTTTTAATTATTACTATTAATTTTATATTTATTTATGTTCTCTTGATCGCTTATTATTGCTTAAATTTTTCATGTACTTACGTTATATTATTCTATTATTTATTGTTAATATGATTTGTAGTAGTTTAAAATTGCTATCAAGTATATGTTGTAATGTATTCATACCATGTTTTATTCATACCATTTTTTTATAAAATACCTTTTAAATTATAAATTAAAGATTTTTTGTAAAATATTTTTAATGGTGATATCTAATATTTGGAGTCTTCGAGAAGAATCGTGCCCTAACTTACTGGGTTGTGATTTTTCTCGTAAAATTCAAATTATTAGATATCTCTCCATTTTTAAAGTTCAAGGTTACCAATTTCAAATAAAAACTTATTCTTGAGAATTCAAAATGCTGTGTCTTAACTTACTGGGTATGATGTTTTGTGTCTTGAGGTAAGAATTTTCTAAAATAAAGATGCACCTAGCTTCGAAGTTATAAGATGCTGTATCCTAACTTATTGAGTGTGGTATTTTTATTTCTTTGAAATAGGTAAGTCTTGGTTTTCCTTCTAATAAGAGATCTTATTTTAAACTTTTTAAATTTCAAACATTTGGACATGATTCTATCAATTAGGTACCAATTTTTGGGCGTTATGAGGGTGCTAACCCTTCCTCATACGTAACCGACTCCCGAACCCGTTTTCTCGTTTTTCGTAGACCAAAATCAAATGTTTTAAAATAAAACGCTTTACAAGGTGATCCAATCACACCTAAGTAAAAAGGATTGGTGGCGACTCCCATTTTTTGTTTTTAAAAAAGTCGATCCCCATCATTTTTTTTAAAACCGATTTTAAAATGGTTTCAACAAAGTATTTTATATTTTATTTACTTTTCACATCATCCTTAAAATGAATTAATATGAGATTACTCTATTGCGGCAAAAGCCATAATTGGGAATTAACAAATTTTGGTTAAATTAATTTACAAAATTTGGTGTAGTCAATTTAATTAATGGTGTTTGATAAATTGAAAATTTAAGTACTGAAAATTTAAGTATTAAATTTTTATTGTTAAATTTTATAAGTGTTGAATTGTATATTAGAAAATTATTTGGTAAATTAGTAAATACAAGTGCTGAATATAATTATATTGTTTGATAAAAGTAAATATTAATTTTTGAAAGGTTATTTATCTTATTAATATAATGTTTTATATTATTTTAGATAGTTTTGGATAAAAAATAAATATGGTAATTTAAATATCTCATTTTTTATAAAAATATTTTAGAAAAATAAAATCAACTTAATATTTTCTAAATTTAAGTGATAAGTAGCTATTTATCTAGTTATCTTATTCAACACTTTTTTTGCTGAAAATTTTATATTAAGTAAAAAAAAAAATTAAAATGATTATCCAACACATTTAACATATTAAATGTTGACTATTTCATTTCATTTTCAATGGTTTGTCAAACACACCCTAATTTAATTTTGTTTGATATTGTTTAAAAGAGGTTATTTAAATATATTGATTCGATATGCGATTCAATATATTTTTATAAAATTATTAATATACTATTTCACATCCAATTTTATAAAAATAATATCAAATATCAAATTTTATAAAATATATTTGTCCAAATATATAAAATCTAAAATATAAAAAATGTATGAAACATAATATTTTATGAAATATTAAATTTGATGTATTTTTAATTTAAATAATAATATAAAATCATGGTAACTTTTGAAAAATAAAAATATGTAAAATTCCTTAAAAACCATGTTTGGAATGCATTTGTACAAACGGTTGTCCAATGTAGCTAGAAAATCATTATCCAAATTGATTCTAGTGTAAAATAATATTTTTAACATTTTTATAAATTTATAAATTTTAAATTTTATTTAATTTTAAGTTTCATATTAATGTAAAAATATGATTTTATAAAAAATTAAAATATATAAAAATACTAAAAAATATATATCTAGAATAAACTTAGACAAAATATTGTCTAGATTTAGATAAATCTGGACAACCTTTTGTCTAGGTTATTTATTTGTGTAAAAATTATAATTTTTATAAATTTTAAATTTTAAATTTTTTATCATATGTCAAAATTGAGATTGTCATGTGTTATTATGCTATTGATTATTAGTGCCGTGTCAATGTATTTTAACAATATTGGTCAGGTACTTAAGAAAAATACTAAATTAATTTACAATATTTAAATTTAAATATTAATTAAGTAAAATAATTTTAAAATACCAAGTAAATATAAATTATTAAATTTAGATACTTCCGTATATATTCCTCATTTGACCATATTGATGTGATGGTTATAGCTATAAGTACTTCCAAATTGTGGTAGTTTATTGGTTTCTACAGAATCCAAATACAACTCATAGGTTGGACTTGGAGTCTTGATAATTACTCTCATCTATAAACAAGTTTAAATTCACATAAGTTATAACTATAAATCCATTAATTTAAATTTACGTAAAGATAAAATCTAAATTTATATAAAAATAAAATCTCAAAGTTTTTAAAAATTTATTGCTGTTATTTAATAAATATAACTATCATCAATAAATTATTTTATATATATAGTTGAGTGTTTAATTTCTATCAAAATTAGAAATAAAATTGTCAAACATAAAAAAAAAAAAAAAAGCCTTTCATTTATGAAATTGAAAACATGCATGGAAATTAAAACTAATGACTAGCAACATGGATAAACGCAATTAATAGGTGAATTTTTCAAAACTTTTTCGCAGAAACTAAATATAACAACTATTAATACGTCAAATATATTCATGTCCCCAACGTTGAAGCATAAAAGTGCAAAGCAACACAAAAATTTAAAAGGTGAAGGAGAATAAATAATATTATCCCTTTGCGATGATGTGTTTAGCCAACAGCTAATAATGTGGATGCCATGCATTATTTTTTAGTTCCATATATACTTTCATTTTAAAAAACTAAAATATGTCACTAAATTTAAAATTATTTTCCATCTTTATTTAGTTGAGTAGGTCATGAAATATAAAAATAAAAATATGATAAAAAGCAACTTACAGATTTACTAAAAGAAATTGTTGTCTCCTTCTTTATCTTCATTCTAAATTTGTAAAATCCCACAAACCTTATAATGAATTTATTATCTTAAAAACAGTATAATTAGAAATAAAAATATTATAACAAAAATTTACAAACATCAACTTCAATAGCAACGTTCTTCAGAATCTTTACCCCAAAAAATGGCTTGAAAGGGAAGAAAAAAAGTGACCGAAATTTTTCATGAAGCCTGTTAAGAAAGCTAAAATGTAGTTTTATATTACATGCTTGTAACTTAAATTCCATCACAACCCAATTAAATTATAGATAAAATTATAAATTTATTTTTATGAGTATTCTATTTTAATATATAAAGTACAATTTTTATTTAGGGGCAATTTGATTAATTTAACATATAAATAAACATAGTAATTAAAAAATTTAAAAATGGGCCCTTACCCCCATCCGCTGTGGCGAAATTGATGATGTAGCTATGGTGAAGGTTGAGAGAGTAGTCTGGAAGGTATGACATCTTTGTGGAAAAGGTAATTAAATGAAGTTAGGGCGATGTTGTGCAATATGGGCATTGATGGTGCTGAGATAATCCAATAGCTAAATCCTTATCACTGTTGAAATGAGGGTGGGGTATCAAACGGTGGAGTATTGGTCCAAATGGTCCTATGCTTGGAAATGTCAAAACTCTCAACAATATTGCAGAGATATGGGGAGGCGATCTCATTGACTGTTAAGAAGAAATGGGATTCTTCCGATTACTACAAAATTAATTTGGAGGAGAGCAATATTCGATTTAATAAGTGGTGTTCTGGAAAGTCCACTGTTATGAAATAGTTAGATAACTGTTAGTTTGTTAGTTTGTTAGTTTGTTAGTTAAAGAGTAGTTATGACCTATTGCCTACTGCATTAAATACATGCATGCAAACCCTCTCTTATTCAATGAAGAAAGATTTCCTTTTATGTTGCTTCTATACTTCAACATGGTATCAAGAGCTATAGCTTTTCTGGTGTAATTTTTTTTTTTTTTAGTTTGATGGCTACGGAGCCTGCGCATGGGGTTAATACTCCTCGCCATTCATCTAATACTGCAGCTGCCTTTCCTTCATCGGATTCGGGTAGTACAGCGTTGCCCATAGTTCATTACTTCACAAACCATGATACTATCAAACTTACTAAGCATAATTTTCTTCTTTGGAAACATCAACTGTTACTCATTCTTGAGGCATACAATCTTGAAGGGTTCGTACAAGGTACTGTTCAGGTTCCCTCTTCTTTTATTCCTGGTGATGATGGACAATTGGTTGATAATCCAGTCTTTCTTGCTCATAAGAAACAAGACAAATTTCTTGCCTCCTGGTTATTAGCCACAATCTCTGATGATATCATAGTTCATCTTACTACTGCCAAAACTAGTTTTGCCATTTGGTCTGCTGTTGAAAACTGATTTGGAGTTAAGTCCAACATAAAGATTTCAAGCATTCGGCATGATTTGTATTCTCTCAAGAAAGCAAATCTCACAATTAAAGAGTATTTTTCAAAGATTAAGCAATCGAGTGACAATCTTATTGCAGCTGGAAGTATAGTTACTGAACAAGAACAAATCAGTATTATTTTAGCTGGACTCTCACTTGAATATGAGTCCATTCGGGTCATAGCCTCTGCTACTCCTATGTCTATTTATTTACTGACCGAAATGCTTCTTGACTGTGAGGCACGACAGCTAGCTGTGTTGACTGAAGTTCCTATGCAGGCTAATGTGTCTTCTTATTCCAAGAATCATCATCATCATTCAAAACCTGCTGATGCCTCTAACAGTTATTCTCAAGATTTCAGATCAGGACAGCGAGGGCATGGTCGAGGTTGGTCTTGTGGCAGAAATCGTGGTACTGGTAGGGGTTGGTCACGTTCCAGACCACAGTGTCAGTTGTGTGGCAAGATTGGTCATGTGGTTCAATCTTGTTACCATCGTTTTGATGAAAATTTCTCTGGTGTGGATTCTACCAATTCCAAGACTGTCAACTATCATCAGTTCAATGGTCAAGATTTGTCTGCTCCTTGCTGTAACTCTCATTCACAGATGCCTGCTCCCTCTGTTCAGCAGCCTTTATGTTCTTCTTCTTCCAGATCCTCAGTTCAAACTTGGTATCCTGATTCTGGAGCTACAAATCATATCACTTCAGACATGACAACTCTCTCGACTGCTTCCTCCTACACAGGTACGGATCAAGTATCTATGGAAAATGGTGCATCTGTCTCTATAGCTCATGTAGGATCTTCTTCTCTGTTGACTGGTTTGAGATTATTACATCTTAATAATGTTCTCCATGTACCTACTATGTGCAAGAACTTATTGTCAGTTGGTCAATTTGCTAAGGACAATGGTGTTTATTTTGAGTTTCACCCCTATTTGTGTTTTGTCAAGGATATTCAGACAGGGATGATCCTTCTAGTGGGCCACATGCATAATGGTCTTTATCGCTTTGATGTGTCTCGTACTGGTTGTCACAAGCCTTCTCTTGCAGCCTCTCGATCTCACTCAGTTCGTGTGTGCCATGCTCAACTCTCTTCTTCTCCTCTACTGTGGCATAACAGACTCGGCCATCCAAATCATGACACTCTTGCACGTGTCTTGCGTACTTGTAATGTTTCTTTCAAGCATGATAATCTGCCTTATGTGTACTCAGCTTGTCAGTTAGGCAAATCTCATAAGCTACCATTTAAAGCCTCCACAACAGTGTATTCTGTACCATTTGAACTTGTTGTATCTGATGTTTGGGGACCATCTCATGTTAAATCAAATGGATTTTCTTACTATGTGTCCTTTGTTGATATGCATAGTCGATATACTTGGTTATATTTTATCAAAGCTAAGTCTGAAGTATTGAAATGTTTTCTTCACTTTCACCAAATGGTTCAAGTACAATTTGGTTCTTCTATTAAGATGCTTCAAACTGACTGGGGGTGAATATCGCTCTTTGTCTGCTGAGATGTTCAAACGTGGCATCCAGCATCGGATCACTTGTCCTCACACCTCGGAGTAAAATGGTGTGGCTGAAAGGAGGCATCGTCAGGTGGTTGATATGGGGTTGACCCTCTTGGCTCAGGCTTCTATGCCTCTAGATTTTTGGTCTTCTGCATTCTCTCATGCTGTCCATGTGGTTAACAGGCTACCAACGCGTGTTCTTTAATATAGCAGTCCCTATGAGATGCTGTATAAAGTCAAACCCTCTTATTCTCATTTGCGAGTTTTTGGTTGTGCATGTTTTCCCTCATTGCGGCCATATAATCACCACAAATTTAACTTTCGGTCTAAGAGGTGTGTGTTTCTTGGCCTTGCTTCAAGTCACAAAGGCTACAGGTGCCTTGATGACACTGGTCAAGTGTTTGTGTCTCGTCATGTTGTCTTCGATGAAGCTCAATTTTCATTCTTGCATGGTTTTCCTTGTCGAGCTCACTCTGCTCCTATTCAACCGACTCATCAGCAGTCATATGTTCCTCTTGTTACAGTACCAGTTTCCTTAGACCCTGTGGCTAGCTCCAGCTCAACTCATCATGACACTTATTCTCCAGTTGGTTCCTCTTCACCTACACCTCAGTCGTGTGAACCGTCTACTGGAACTACTGTGCCTTCTTCTTCCACTCTAGTTGCTCCTCCTAGCCAATTCACTCAGAATGCTCATCCTATGCAGACCAGGTCTAAGAGTGGTATTTACAAGCCTAAACTGTTATCTTCTGTCATCACTGAGAAGGAACCATCATCCATAACTAAGGCATTTCAGACTCCTCAGTGGACAGCAGCTGCACAAGCTGAGTACCAAGCTTTACTTTCAAACCATACTTGGGATCTGGTGCCATTACCTACGGATCGAAGGGTTGTTGGCTGTAAATGGATCTTCAAACTTAAAAGGAATACTGATGGTTCCATAGCTCGATACAAGGGTCGGCTGGTGGTTAAAGGCTATCTTCAAGAAGCTGGCATCGACTTTCATGAGACCTTCAGCCCTGTGGTGAAACCTACAACAATTAGGGTGGTCTTGGCTATAGCAGTCTCCTTGGGTTGGTCACTCAGACAGGTGGATGTCAATAACACATTTCTGAATGGTGATTTAAGTGAAGAAATATACATGGTGCAACCACCAGGTTTTGAACAGACAGGAACCAATAGGCAGCAACTGGTATGCAAGTTAAGGAAAGCTTTGTATGGCCTCAAACAAGCCCCTCGAGCTTGGTTCCATAAACTGAAGGAGTTTCTACTTTCCAACAAATTTGAAGTATCAAAGGCTGACAATTCTCTTTTTATAAATCGGTCTGGAACTCAGCTGCTCTACGTTCTAGTTTATGTGGATGACATCATAGTTACTGGTTCTAACTCAAGTGCTATAAGTCAGTTTGTCAAGGAGCTCAATAGTAAGTTCTCTCTGAAGGATTTGGGAAAGCTAAACTACTTTTTGGGCATAGAGGTTAAATACACCTCGAATGGTATTTTTCTTAATCAGAAGCAATATATACTGGAGCTACTTAAGAAGGCCTCTATGGACAAGTCAAATAGTTCCCCTACACCTATGGTATTTACTTGTCGATTGTCAGCTTATGAAGGAAGTCCGATTGAAGATGAAAGTCTCTTTAGGAGTATAGTGGGTGCTCTCCAGTATGTTGTCATCACTAGACCGGATATTGCTTTTTCAGTCAACAAAGTCTGTCAGTTCATGCACAGACCATCAGACATGCACCTCAAAGCTGTCAAGCGAATTTTACGTTATCTACAAGTCACACTGGATCATGAACTTCACTTCAGTCGCGCGTCTAAACTTGCCATTGAAGGCTACTCAAATTCCAGCTAGGGGTCTGACCTTGATGATCGAAGGTCAACATCGGGCTATTGTGTTTTCCTGGGAGGAAATCCAATCTCCTGGAGTTCGAGGAAGCAGCAGGTTGTATCCAGGTCTACAGCTGAAGCTGAATACAGAAGTTTGGCTAATGTCACTGCTGAGATGGTCTGGATCCGGTCATTGTTGACTGAGTTATGTGTTCCTGTTTCGAACAAGTCACTGGTTTGGGCCGATAGCTCAGCTGCGGTTGCTGTAGCAGGAAATCCAGTCATGCACACAAAATTCAAGCATGTGGAGTTGGACATGTTCTTTGTAAGAGAGAAAGTAGCAGCAGGTGTGCTCCAGGTTGGTCACGTGTCCAGTCAAGATCAAATTGCTGACGTTCTGACAAAACCGTTGTCCGCAGTGATGTTTAGCAAGTTCAAAAGGAAGCTCAAGGTTGCTACATATGAAGATGAAGTTCTCGAAGAAAGGAAGTCAGTAGAGCACGGGGAATGTTATGAAATAGTTAGATAACTGTTAGTTTGTTAGTTTGTTAGTTAAAGAGTAGTTATGACCTACTGCCTACTGCATTAAATACATGCATGCAAACCCTCTCTTATTCAATGAAGAAAGATTTCCTTTTACGTTGCTTCTATACTTTAACATCCACGAACAACAAATAAGACCGGTCATGGGTAGAAAAAGTAACGAAGTTAAAAGAGCCTAATAGTAATGGCATATTGTCAAATTTAACTTTCAACGTTTATAATTTTTTGTGAATTTTATTTTTTTAGTTAAATTTTATCCTCAACTTTTTTAAAGAAGTCAAATAATTTTTTAACAAAAATACAGATTTAAGCATTAATTTTTTAATAATGTTGGAGTGACTTGTGTGGTAGTCCATGTGTACTTCATGCTGATATGACACTATTTATCTTATATGCTATACAAACAAATAGTTTAAAATTTATAAAAAAAATATTTAAAAATTCAAAAATTCAAAAAGAAAATATAAAAAGTTCATAAAATTTAAAAAAATTAGCATGAAATACATGTGAATTGTTATGCGGGATGTTACATTTAAAAAATTTAATATTTTAGTTAGTATTTCCATTAAAACAACATCATTCGACTCTTTTCGAAAGGTTGATGGTCAAATATGACTTCTTTTAAAATATTGAGGGCCAAATTTAGCTCAAAAAAGAGTAATGATCAAATTGGTAAAAGATGTAAATGTTGAGGTCTAAGGCTTAGTTTGGATGGGCGGTGTGTTTACCTCTCCTATGAGGTTAAAAACAAGAGTGGGCGGTGAGATTAGTTCTTGTAGCGGTGAGATTGGATCTTTGTAGCGATGAGATTAAAAACAATGGTGAAGTGTGTGTTTGGATTCAAACGCAGCTGTAGAGGTGAGGTGAGAATATAAAATGACTATTAAGGACATCAGATTAGAAATTATATATAATAAATAACAAATAAAAATATTGAAAACCTTTACATCAAAATATGAAAAGTTAAAATAATAAATAATTTAAATTTTTTAATTATAAAAATAAATATTAAATTTAATATTAATAATATTAATAATATTATTTGAAATTTAATATTAAATTTAAATTTTTACTATAAAAATACATATTAATAATATTATTTAATATTAATAATAAAATATTTTTTATAAAATGATAATTAAAATATTAAAATCATATGCAATAAAATTTAAATATTTTAAAATTATATTCATAATAAATAATAAAATACATTTAAATTATTTTATATTAAATAATAATTAAACTTATATGTTTATGACAATAAATTTATATATTTATTAAATTGTTATATAAAAATTATATAATAATATCTAATAATATTTTACTTTCTATAAAACTCAAAAAAAAAAAAAAAACAAAGAACAATGGTAATAAAGAAATTGACCTCAGCTTTTTCTCCACTGGCACCTTTGGCTCCAGTGAAAATTGAGAGCAGCAGTGTGGTGAGAGTGCTAAATTGCACTGCATCTCAAATCTTCCAATTAAGAAACCAGTGCAGTGAAAAGGAATATTCACCCAATATTCTATCTCACCATGGGTAAAATCCAATCCAAAGGAAGCCTAAATTTGGTATTATGTCGATTGAAATGAAGGAGAAGCCTTTGGACAACATTTGGGGTGTGGGAGGTCCTGCAAAATAGAAGGTGTTATTGAAACAAATTGTGGTGATTAGAATCAATATATACTTATTCAAGAGACCGTTACAGAGTCTATTGACGTACTTTGTGTTCAAGCTTTTTGGTCGAATGATGAGTTCGATCTTGTTTTTCTACCTTGAGGGATAAATCAAGAGGAATTTTTAATAGTGTGGGATAAGATGGAATAAGATGCTTTTGTTTTTTGTGTGTGTGATGTTAAGGCTAGAATTGGGGAACTAGAACAACGAATAAATGAGATTAGGAGAATTAATGATAATATGCATTTTCAAACAATGAGCAACTAGAAAGAAATAAGCTATGAAAGATTTATGAAAGCTTTGAAGTCTTGGGAGTCAATTTAGAGGCAAAAATAAAGAACCAAATAGTTGTGTGAAGGTGGAAACTTATTAGGTTAAAATATGCTATTGGTTTTTGTACTCTTTATAAATTTAGAATTTAGTCCTTCTATCTGTTGTAGAAATGGAGGTTAGGAACAAGTAGATTTTGCTTGAGACATGGCTAGCACTGTCCTTAAGGATATTTTGCAGCTTCATGTATCACTCAGGATTCAACAAACATTTCTGTTAACCAAAGGTAAACAAGGAACATGAACTTATTAGAATATTTTGCGGATTTACGTATCCTTAGGATTCAACATGCACTTCTATTAACTGAAAGTAAACAGGGAACATGAAAAACTTATAAATTAAATACTCAACTATAATAGAGGAAAAAAGCTTTGAAAAGGCAAAAAGTGTAGAAAGAGGAGAGCAAAGATTCACAACTGGAGCGATTTTGAAAGTGCAGTCCTGCATGGTATTTATAAGTACCATGCATACCTAAAATAGAAAAATAAAGAAAAATTGAACTCGAGCCTGGTATTCAAGGAGGAAATCGGCCCATTTGAATTGAATTGAGCTTTCAGGCTCAACTCCCACGCGCATGTGCCCATCCTTCTATTTTGGCTCTTATAGGCACAATGTAAATCGATTCTATATAAACATAATCTCAAGAGTTTTCTTTAAAGGATGTGAGAGTGTGGAATTCTATGAAATATGTAAAAACTCCCAACAATCCCCCACTTATTTCATACAATTATGAAAAGAATTTTAGTTGAGTATTTTTATTTATGATTTGCTAAACTTGGAGATTTAGGGATTTCTCAAGTCAAGTTTCCACATTTGTAACACCCCTAACCCAGATCGACGATAATCCTTGACAAGCGACATCACATTTGATGCTCGAATGCACCTCTATGTAATGTAAACTTTAATTCAACCTTTCAAGCCATCTAAACCTTATTAAAAATACATTAAACATATTTATGCTTATCTCAATCAATATATAATAAAAATTTTAATCCAATTATCTCATTTCACATGCATTCCTTCATTTTGGGAGCAATGTCTTATCTCATATACTTATAACATATTAATTAAGTGTACCATTTAAACATAATAGCCAAATGCTTTCAACTAATGTTTTTATCCAAAAGAACTTATCACTAATTTGCCTATCTACATATCATACTAGCGCTATTCATATAGTACAAAACAAAATAGTTAAGTCATAGATAATATTTACAACAAAAGAGTGTGGCTCTACCTTTGATGCAACTCGGAGGCCTTTGTCTCAAATCAGCTATAACCTGCACAAGGAAACGTAAATCACACATGTTAAGCATAACTATATGATTAGTAGTTCTTAAGAGAATTCTACATTACCCTATATATGTATTTAAAACATTAGTTAAATATATGTGCTCATAAGTAAAATGTTATTGGTCATTGTATATTTTGCTTTCTTAAGTATTTTAGTGTACATTTAGATCATTTACTAATACTTTATATTGCATACAATTCAAGTTCTCTATTCAATTCTAATTTTTATTTTACTTACTCTAATCTTACCATTAGATACATTAGCTTAAACATCATTACAAGCTATTATATGCCAAACCTGCAAAAGGATGAAAGAACAGAAACCATACGCAAAAACAGTAGCGAAAAGACAAGCAGCACTGTAGAAACAGTCCAAACAGTGAAAAATACATAGAAAAAACTAGAAATCTAATGTGTTATTCGGCTATAAAAGCCATTACAACCGATGTAATGAAAGGGGAGGAGAAAAAAAAACAGAAGAAAAGTTAAATCAATCAAAAATCTTACAAAGGTAATCTTTTCTTTATTTGTTTACTGTTATTTTTTACTTTTTTTTAAAGAAAGAAAAATAAACAAAAAAAATACAAAATGAGGGTCGAAGTTACCTGACTCTTCGCGTTCCGCCGCCGTAGGTGGCAGAGGTTCGTCGTTTCCGATGAAAAACGACGTCTTATGGGTTTAGAGACTCGAAAAGCAAAAAAATGGCCCTTTTACTTTTTCAGCCACCATGGAGGACGGCGTCGTCGCCGGTAATCGGCGGCCGCCATGGTGGCCGACGACGACTCTTAGGCCGGACGTGGGGA
This sequence comes from Gossypium sturtianum, assembly GCA_025698515.1. Taxonomy (NCBI): domain Eukaryota; kingdom Viridiplantae; phylum Streptophyta; class Magnoliopsida; order Malvales; family Malvaceae; genus Gossypium; species Gossypium sturtianum. The sequence continues at coordinate 39,948,045 of CM046955.1, forward strand.
GATTGAGAGAGAGGGGAGAGCTTTTTTGAGTATTTTTTAAAAAAAAACCTAGGCCTAAAATGATTTTTTGTAGAAAATTTAGCTTAAATAGGCCCCTAAAACGACGTCGTTTTAGGGCTGGCTTCAATAGCCCCAAAATGACGTCGTTTCACCATTGACCCGCGCACCGACCCGACCCGCTCTAGAGGATCCGCGTGTTTTCGACAAAGGGTATATTTGCGCAATCGGTCCTTCCTCTTTTCGAATGGTTTACAATTGGGCCTAAATCCCTTTCTTTTAATTTTTATAGATTTGGCCACCGAATTTTTCGCGCATTTCAATTTAGTCCCTGGCTCGCTGATCTCCTAGAGAAGGGACGCGTGTCCAGAGGATTGGGTTAATTACTTAATTAATCCTCGCTTGTTTTCGCGCATTACATTTTAGCCCCTTTTGTTATTTATTTTATTCAATTTGTCCCTTTAATTTCATTTAAGTTACAATTAAGCCCTTTTTATTTTAATTCTTTATTTATTCATCTATTTATTTATTCATTATTCCTTTTATTTATTTATTTGTTTGTTCATTTACTTATCTATTTATATATTGTTCATTCATTCATTTATTTATTTTTATTTTAATCCTTGTATACTTTTATTTATTATTCTTTCATTTTTCTTAACCTTTTATTTTCTTTCATCGATTATTTATTTTATTTATGCCTTCATTATTATTACTATTTTATTATCTATTATTATTATTTTATTATCATCTATTCATCTATTTATTTCTTACCCTTTTTATACTTTTAAAAATTAGATTATTTATGTTCTTTTACTTGTACATATATTGTTATTATTATTATTATTATTATTATTATTATTATTATTATTATTATTATTATTATGTTAGTATTATGATAGTTATTAGTATAATTATTGTTATTATTATTATTGTTATTAATTTTTTATTTTTTATTTATTTATTCCATCATCATTATAGTCCATTATCATCATTTACTAGCATAATATTTTCGTTTTATCGATTTATCCATTTGTTATGTCATTTTTTTATCTTTCATTCTATATTGTGCTAATACTTGTGTTAAATGTTACACTCGAACATATTTGTCCGTTTTCACACCATACCCGAATAAACTAAAATACTAATTTAAGTGTTACATTAACTTTTGCACGACGCATAAAAGAAAATTTTAAAATTAAGGCAATGTTCCGTATTTGGGGATTTGAGAAGTCGTACCCTTACTTACGGGGTTTCGATTTTCTCGTCAAACCTAGATGACCGAATATCCTCTTAAAATTAAAATACATGAGATTTAAATAAAAATAAAAGGCAAGGTTATTCTCAAGGATTTAAGGTGTCGTGTCCTAACTTACGGGATGTGACATTTTGTTATCTCGAGACGAGAGGGTCTTTAATATTCGTTTCGATTTATTCAAGATTTTTCAAGCAAGAATAACATTAATATAAAGAGGGATTGTATTTTAAATTCTTTTTCGAGTTTTCAATTTTCGGCACTAAGACATTAATTAATCAATTAGGTACCAATTTTGGGCGTTACGAGGGTGCTAATCCTTCCTCGTGCGTAACCAACTCCCGAACCCATTTTCTAAATTTTGTAGAAAAAAAAATCGTCATTTTAATAAATCAAGCCATTTATTAAAAACGATCAATTTACGAGGTGATCCGATCACACCTCATGAAAAAGGATTGGTGGCGACTCCCCTTTTTCATTTTTAAAATAAAAAGTCAAACTTTTCGACATTACCAATTTAGATATTCAACTTCTCAAATACTTAACGAATCAAAAATTCAATTTTCCACCTAAGAATCAATTCATCATTTAGTTAATGACTATTTCTTTCTATATAAAATTCATTTATTGTTCTTTCTTTCTTTTTTTTTCTTATAAGCCTAAATCATCAATCCATGATCACACTAAATAATTATATACATATTTTAATGCCACATTTGAATCATTCATTATATTCCATTTATTGTTAATGATTCCATATTCAAATACGATTTTTGATAGCCTACCCTTAGTAAATTATGGTGGAATTCAAGGGACGAATATTCGGTATTAACACAATATATATCAATATACACACTTGACATTTTTCACAAGGCTCTCGGTCGGTGACTCATTTTATCACGGCATTGCCACAAGGCTTTTAATCAAAACTCTCAACTAGTACTATCCACAAGATTATTTGATTGGTGAGTAAATCGATATTCAAAATAGTATTGCTACTCCCTATTGGCATGTCAACTATATACAAACTTAATTCTTACTAATTTACTAGGGCATTTAATCACATTCTCATATTTTCCATACAACAAGCATGTTCACATTTGCAATCTTCCCCGCATAGCATATCCAAATTAAATTACTAGGGAATTTTGGTTTGAAGGAAAGTTCTAACATTCTAAGGAATTTAAATAGTTGGAAAGTTCCAACATTTCTAGAATGCAAAAATTGATTTAGAATGTAAAAATTGATTTACTTTTGGTTTGAAAGAGAATTGGACCACACGGGAGGCCATACAGCCCCCCACGACCATGTGGGTTAGAAACCTTAGGCTAGTTCCTGAACCAAACAACCAAGACCCTTTCACATAGTCGTGTCTCCTTTATAGGTTAATTTTTGCATTTGCCGCATGGCCACAGTCTGTTACACAGCCTGGACACATGGCCGTGTAACCCCTCCACACGGTCTATAACATCCCACATGGCTTGACCACACAATTGTGTGACCTTTATTTTATAGTTTTACCCAAAAATTTATGAATTGTTCAGTTTAGTCCCTAAATAGACCCCGAGCTATTTTTAGTGCTTTATTTCATTCAATTGAGTCCTTGATAATATGAACAATGGAATCCATGAATTTGATTAATTGGATTATTACTGTATATGCATTATATGAAAATATTACATGTTAACTGTCATTGTAATTCCAATGATCTAACAATGTTTTCCATACCATAGTGTTACTAATTACATGACATACATGCCTACTGCTACCGTTAAACCAAGTACATGTTAAGCAAGTTATTGCTACTGTCATGATTCGTTATAAGCATGATAATTGCTACTGTATATATATATATATATATATATATTTGTTATAAGCATGTTACTGCTACCTATTGATCTGTTATAGCATGTCATGTTGCATTGTATGGGGTGAGACAATTTGAACAGAGGAAGTAGTCGGCAATTTGTCTGTTTAGCCAATGGTTTGTTCACAACGTATTTTAGTCGGCAGTCATCTGCTCGACTAGTGATTCATCCACAACATATTAATCAAATTTTATCTGCACTCATGGATGGTTTATCCACCAATAATTTTAGTCACCAGTTTATCTGCACGATCAGTGGTTCATTCACAATGTATTTGCAACTTTTATCTGCATAGACGGATGGTTCATCCACCAATACTCTTATTGTTAGCAGTTCGTCTACAACAATCAGTGGTTTATCCACACGTGGTGTAAAGGTAGAGGAGCTTTGGGGAACTCCTACTGTGGTGTGTATCGGTGGGGTAGGAAACTTTTCTAATAAGTTGAAATTGCATTGCCTTCATAAGACATATACATGACTATGAACACTGAGATATTATGTTGATTAGTTGATTTGAATTATCGATATTTTGTATTGCTAATTAATTGTGATTTATTCTATGAGTTGATATTCAGCATGATTTGTCTACTAGTTGCACTGGTTTCCTTGTGACTGAGCTCACATTGAGCTCCATAAGCTCACTCCCCTATTATTTCCATCTTTACAGATAACCCACCAAAATAGGACGCGGACTCGGCATACGGAGGGCTCGGAAGATATTAATTTTTTATTAAGAAGTATTTTAGATTTTCTACTTGAATTTTTTGTTAATTTGGGAACTGTATTGTTTTATTTCAATCTATGGCATGTGACTTTCATTTTGGGTTATGTAGCATGCATGATATTTAACTCAATTTTAGGATGGTGAACTATGGATTTAGATTATGCATGAAATATGATTTTTATTAAAACTAAAGTAGATATCACTTTTTCTGCTACTAAATTATAAATCAAATTTGAGTAATAGATAAATTAGAAATCAACTGAGTTTTCAAAGCAAATCACCGTTACAAGAAGAATGTAAAATTTAATCTGATTTTAGAAAATGGCAGTGTTTAAAAAATAAATTAAAATAATGTAAATTTTAAAAAAACTAGAATTTTAAAAGTTACAAGTTTGTCAACCAAATATATTTTAATGCAAAAAAAATATTATTAAAATTTGAAAACATTGTTCAAATATTTATGTAATTGACATTATCTATTTTAAAAATAAATTTAAATATATTGTTAAATTTAATTAAATATGTTATAAAAACCATAAAGAAATTAAAATATACATAATTTATAAGAAATTCTAAAATATCATTAAATTTATAAATTAACGTCTTTCAAAAAAAATTATAAATTAACATAATCTATAAAAATATTAAATTCAAAATAAATAATGTTATAAACAAATATAAAATACTTTTGAAAATGCAAAATAAATATAAAAAACAACTTTGAAAATTAAAAAAATTAAAATATTTTTGAACAACACATTTTAAAAACACATTAGAACATTTAAAAAAAATTAAAACATTTGTTTACATAACGGAATTTTAAATGAATAAAAAATTGTTAAAAATTTTAAAATATAATAATATTAAGATTATTATTAACATATATAATCATAAAATTTATTAAAAATAAAGTAATAAATTTTAATTGATAACAAAACTATTTGGGATAGCAATAGAGACTTAATACGTTGAAAACATGGTGATGGTGGAGTTTTTTTGTTTGAAGGAGGATGTGCAGTGTTAATGTGTCGTGACATTTATGTTTGTCTACTTATTGGGTGAAAGAGGCTCCAGCAGCAGTGCTACATCATATTGAAGCGATGGCTAAAAATAAGTGGAGAAGGGAGACGGTGAGGATATTGGTGCGATGAGGATGAGCTATATTGTTATTTTGGCTTTGGAAAGAGTTGAAAAGTCTTTATTTCTAGCAATTTCTTTTGAATTTTCTTTTTGTTTGTTGTTTCAGACTATTTTATTTTGTTTTGTCTTTCCTTTTTCCCGTTTAAATAAGTTTTGATAGCATATAGTGGCTCACATTTTCTTTGTTGGGTTTAGTCTTCTCATATGAGTAATAAATCCTACTAGTATTATCTTAAAAAAGAATGAAAAGAACCAAGGGCCATTGAAAAAAATTGGCAGTGGGACCAAAATTAAAATTTGGAATTATTATTAGGAAATTTTAACAAAATATCACCTGATAATGGATGAAAACACCATAGTTATATCCAAAAAACATTACCTAAAAATAGAAAAAAATCATGATAAACCAAACAAAAAAGTAACCAGTTTGTTGACGGTGCATAATAGAAAGTGAAATGGAATTTGATATCCAAAATCTTATATGAATCGACCTAACTAGAAATAGAAACGATATAATGAGCTTCATTTTGATAAAATGTAATGGACCACAAAAATAATGAAAATTATAAGAACAAAAGTCAAACATTTTAATTTAATTCCAAACTAATATATAAGAATTAAATGCCAGTAAATGATAGAATTAATGGCTGGGAAAAGGAAACATGACAATTAATAGCTAAATAAATGAGAAAGGAAAAGAGATTGAGAAAAAAATGGAGAAAGTGATAAGATATGTGAAACGTCTAAAATAAGGATAAAATAATATATATTTTTGTTTATAGAGGATAAAAGAATTAAATGCCCTTTTTTATATCCTATTCTTTAAGATATATATATTTTGAAATTACTTATATCCTAAAATTAAATGAGAAGTAATAGGTAATTCTTTTCGGTTTAATTTACAAATTGACCTCTGAAATGTTTTTCTTTTATCACTTTGGCATCTATCATTTAGCTCAGTTCAAAATTTCACTGATGTTTAAAAAAATTCTCCAACCAATTAAATCATGCCACATGTTCTAATTTATAATCTTATAAAATGATTTAATTAAAATTCATTTTATAAAAATCATTTTAATAAAAATTATTAAATTGTTCTTTATTAATTTTCATTTTGTTATGTTTCAATTGCAAAGTAAGAAGTAAGAGATTTCCTAGTGGGGTTTAATATGGATCCTATGCTCTCCAACCTCAATAGCTAGATTTTGAAGTATGGTTTTCCAAAAGTTTGTAACAACTGGTGTCGAAACCATTTTTAAGTTTTTATAAAAAACGGGAATCGACTTTTAAAAAACGAAAATGGAGTCGCCACCGATCTTTTTTTACCTTGGTGTGATTGGATCACCTTATAGAACGTTTTATTTCAAAATATTGATTTTGGTCCACGGAATACAAGAAAACAGGTTCGGGAGTCGGTTACGCATGAGGAAGGATTAGCACCCTCGTAACGCCCAAAATTGGTACCTAATTGATAAAATCATGTCCTAATTTTGAAAGTTTAAAAACTTTAAAAATATGACCCTTTTATTTGAAAGAAAACCAAGATTTAACTGTCTCAGAGAAATAAAATGCTATACCCAATAAGTTAGGATGTAACACCTCATGACTTCGAAGCTAGGCTCGCCTTTATTTGTAGAAAATTCTTACCTCGAAACACAAAACATCATATCCAGAAAGTTAGGATACAACATTCTGAATTCCCGAGAATAAGTTTTGATTTGAAATTTGTAAGTTTCAATTTTAAAAGAGAAGGGATACTTAATATCCTAAGTTTAACGAGAAAAATCGAAACCCAGTGAGTTAGGGTACAATTTTTCTCGAAGTCCCCAAATATTACGTATCACCGTATTTTTTTAAAAAACTTTGAATGAAATTCGACAATTTTGCAAAATGTGTTTTTATAAAATTGATATGAATTCGATTTTGCATTGATACATCACAAAATATAAAATATCAGATAGCAATTCACTATAACCACAAGTCATACTAATGATTAGTACTAATATAGTCAATTAACAAAAGAATATAGCAACTAATATATGCAATGAAATAAATATGCTAAAGCAATAATAAACAATTAAAGGAACATAAATAAACATATACAATAAGCAGCAACAATTAAAAATTCATATGAAATATAAAAATTCAAGAAATGAATATTAAACTTTATCAACAAGATCAAATGTAGAAGTAAATAAATGATATACTTAAGCATTGAATAAACGGTATAATAAAAAGGATAAAAATATGACAATTTCTTCAACGATTTAATATATATATAAACAATATTTTAAATAAATAATAAAAAAAGTATATAAAAATAATAATAAGAGTATTTATAACAAATACATAATTTAATAACTTAATACATATATAAATGATTATATATAATAAAAACGATGAGTAAATAGTATAATAATTTTAAATAAAAACATATATATAATTCACTAATCATAAAAATTACATATGTAATAAAAATATAAATAGAATATGTTATATAATATAAATAAATTTTATACAAAATAAAATTTTACAAATAATATATGATATAATATAATACTATATAATATACAAATTTTAAAAATGTATAATATAATAACTAATATATAGATAATAAAATAATATATAATATATATAAATAATTAAACTAAATAAAATAATAAATAGTAGTGATCTTAAAAAAATAATACGTAAAAAAACATAAAAACCTTATCTTATTAATAAATTAATATACAAATAGAAAAAAATATAGAATTTTAATATGATAAAATAATTTAATATAATATTAAAATAATTTAAAATAAAATAAGATAAAAAGGTTTTAAAAAATAAACAAAGAAATAGGGATTAAATAGCAATAAAAATAGATATAAAAGGACTAAATCAAAACGCGTCACACACACTCAGAGGGGTTAATATGGCAATTATGCCAAATTTTCAAAACGACGTCGTTCTGATATTAGCTTTTAAGCAGCCCGAGGACTCAATTGAAACAAAATATAAATTTTAGGGCTAATCTAATAAAAAAACAAAAGTTCAAATTAGACTGAATTAAAAATACTAAAATAGCGGAAGGACCAAAGAGGCAATTAGCCCTTTTAACAAAAACGCGCGGATCCTCCCCGGGTTTTCGAGTCAACACGTGGATCCTCCCTTAAAATGATGTCGTTTTAAGGCTTATTGGCTTAAGCTAAAATGGCGTCGTTTTTATATGACTATATAAGTCAGTTTTCAGGCAAAAAAAATTCATTTACACCCTGTTTTTAAAAAAAAAGTTCGAAAACTCTCTCAAGCCCTTCCCCCTCAGCCAGAAACCCGGTCACCGGATCCACGAACCACCGCCACACGCGCCACCATCAGTTCTGCCATATACGGCGGCCGGAGGCCAAAAACTTCATTTCTCCGGTGCGAATCGAAAGGTAAAACTCGTTTTTTCTACTTTAGTATTTGTAAAAAAAAAATATGTGTGCATGAATCGAAAAATAAAAAAAAATGCGAAAGATAGCAAAAAAAAATAATCACCTCTGTTGATAGGTTTTTTATTAATCTCTGTATCTGTATATTCGTGTATTTTTTTGTGTGTATTCTCTCCGTCTATTACAGATTATGTTGGGTTATTTATAACCCAAAAAATAAAATTGGAAAATGAATATAAAGTTGTAATCTGCTGCTAATGTCCATATTTGCTATGTTCTTCTTTACCTCTTTGCAGGTAAATGGCGAGAAGCCTGGTGTCGGAGTGATTCGCGTGCTGATTGCGGCGCGACCGAAGGCTGGCGTTGGGGCTGTTGTGGGTGCTTGCGACGCAGTGGAAACCTAGGGTTTCCTGCGTCCGCAAGCTGTTTGGGCCATTGGGCTTAGGCTTAGGTTGGGTTAGGGTTTAGTTTTGGGTTTGGGGTGTAATGGGTTTTTGGGTATTAGTTTGGGCCACGGATAGTGGGTCTAATTAGGTTATGTAATCTGTTTTGGCTTGTAATTGGGCTGTTGTTAATCGGTTTTGGATCTGTACTAGATTGGGTTAAATGGACTTGTAAAATGGACATTTTATTATTTTTATTATTTTTGTTTTTTTCTGAATGAAATGGGTTTCTAATGGGCCGGGCAAAATGGGCCTATTACAGCTGCCCCTCTTTGCTCATTGTCGTGAAACGAGAATAGAGCAAAGACTATAAAAGGTCCAATTTTGCCCGTCTTTGCCAAGCCTTGACTTCTTGGTCTTCGTCTCCTTCAAATGGCTTCCAACTCTACTGCAACTTCAACGGTATTGGAACTTCCTCTTGATTTCAATAAGTCTGATGGCTTCAATCTGCTTCACTGTAACTTCAGGAAGGCAATATCCGCTATCTTTAATCTGCTCCATCAGTAACTTCGGGAGGTCGATCGGTATCTTTGATCGCTTCACGCAAACTCGGAAAGACAAGATCGATGTTTTGATCTGCTTCCTGCAACTTCAGGAATGCCAAATCTACTATTTTCCGATCTGCTCCACTGCAAACTCAGGGAGATAAGATCTGATGTCTTCGATCTGCTTCCTGCAACTTCAGGAATGCTAGATCTGCTATTTTCCGATCTGCTCCACTGCAAACTCAGGGAGACAAGATCTAATGTCTTTGATCTGTTTCACTGCAACTTCATGAACGCCAGATCTACTATTTTTTAGTCTGTTCCACTGCAAACTCAGAGAGACCAGGCTAATATCCTCGATCTGTTTCACTGCAACTTCAGGAATGCCAGATCTGCTTTCTTCAGTTTGCTCCGCTGCAACTTCAGGGAGGTCAAACTGATATCTTTGATCTTCTTCCTGCAACTTCAGGAAGGTAAAATCTGTTGTCTTTAGTCTGCTTCCTGCAACTTCAGGGAGACAAGACTAATGTCTTCGATCTGCTTCATTGCAACTTCAAGAATGCTAGATCTGCTTTCTTTTAGCTTGGTCTACTGCAAACTCAGAGAGCTAAAGCTAACGTCTTCGATCTTCTTCCTGCAACTTCAGGAAGGTATGATCTGTTGTCTTCAGTCTACTCTGCCGCAACTTCAGGGAGACAAGGCTGAAAGTGACCATTTACCCTACTACATCGTCTGGTGACCTATAGAATGGGTATATGCTTATGCCGAATGATTAGGATGCCATGATTGAAATGAGTCAAATGCTCCTAATTAGGCACGCTATAATATATGAATGCACAAATGATATGAGCATGATTCCTGCTTAAGGTGTTATCACTCATTCATTCGTCAAGGTTTCATCTCCATTTCCCTTGAAGCATCATTTTCTTGCTCAAATAATTTGCCCCATGGAAATTTTAGGGCCCATTCCTCTTGAACTTTGGGGACACAAGGTTTATAACACCTTCAAACCATCCCTCCAGGAATCGCAACTTTTTCTGTCTGTCCTTACTGCAATTTAAGGATACAAGATTTGTTTCAACTTCAATTCATTCCACCACAATTTAGGGTTTTTGAATCTTTTTCCGTCAAATTGGTCTGTCATACAATTTTTCGAATAACCCAATGACATTGTTTACAACAACTCATTATTCTGTCTAATTACCAATTGGACAAAGGATTCAGAGAAATAGTCTTCATCAAGACTCTTATTTCTCAAATATTTCCAATCTATGTACATGGAAATTTTAAACAATTGTCCTGTTTCAGTTTCTTGTTTTATCTAGAAGTTTCCAAAGTAATATTTAGAACTTCTTTTGTGAATTTATTAGTTCATCAATCATTATTTCAATGCAACATGTTTATGAATGATGGGTAACAAATAAATTGATTTCAAAGAGAGTTAAATGAATTGTCAAAGATACAAAGGAAATTAACTGGAAACATATCTTTGAGAAGAAAAAGAATCCAAAGATAATAAAATGAAAAGAACAAAGATCAGATACCCTAGATATCACAGATTTGGCTTCTATATACAAACTTCACGAAGACTACTTTGAGCTTAACATGTGTTTAGAAGACCCAAAGTACTTTGTTGATGCCCCGGTATGCAACATACTTCATTTCTTGTTGATTCAAGTATAGCAAGATTACTGCATGTCCATTCAAAATTTGAGCCGCCCTTTTCAGGATTTCAACTCAAAACCCCTTTGGTCTCAAGGCGCCCTTTGCGGGTTTTCACCTTGGCCTCTCCTTTTTTTTTTTAGAAGTCTCAAGGTGCCCTTTGCGGGTTTTCACCTTGGCCTCTTCTCCTTTTCAAGCAAAGTACTTTTTGACTGAGTCCGAGTTCACAAGATTGGGTAAGCTTTTCCCATCCATTTCAGTCAGAATCAGTGCACCTCCAGAGAAAGCTTTCTTGACCACATATGGTCCTTCCCAATTCGGCATCCATTTTCCTCTGAATTCTTTTTGTATGGGAAGGATCTTTTTCAGTACAAGGTCCCCTTCGTGAAACTCTCTTGGGTAGAATTTTTTATCATAGGCTCGCATCATTCGTTTTTGGTACATCTGACCGTGACGAATAGCCCTTAGCCTCTTTTCTTCAATTAAGTTCAACTGATCATATCGAGCCTGGATTCATTCAGCTTCATCCAGCTTTATTTCTGACAAAACTCGGAGAGAAGGTATTTCTACTTCAATAGGTAGAACTGCCTCTATCCCGTAGACCAGTAAGAAATGAGTTGCCCCAGTAGAGGTTCTGACGGACGTCCGATAAGCATAGAGTGCAAATGGTAATTTCTCGTGCCAATCCTTATATGTCTCAGTCATTTTTCCTACTATCTTCTTGATGTTTTTATTGACCGCTTCCACTGCCCCATTCATTTTTGGACGATATGGAGACGAGTTGTGGTGTTTGATGTTGAATTGACTACAAACCTCCGCTATCGTACTGTTGTTCAAGTTCAGTGCGTTGTCTGATATGATCCTCTCAGGCATTCCATATCGACAAATGATCTTCTTCTTCAGGAACCGACTAACTGCTTATTTAGTAACACTAGCGTATGAAGCAGCCTCTACCCATTTCGTGAAGTAGTCAATCACCACAAAGATGAAACGATGCCCATTCGAAGCTTTTGGTGAGATTGGTCTAATAACATCCATGCCCCACATGGAAAAAGGCCATGGGGAAGTCATAACATGCAAAGGTGACGGAGGTACATGAATTTTGTCTCCATAAATATGACATTTATGACATCTCTTGGCATAGTTGATACAATCTCCTTCCATGGTGGACCAATAATATCCAAATCTCATTATCTACCTGGCCATTGTAAATCCATTAGCGTGTGTTCCACAAACGCCCTCATGAACTTCTTCCAAGATTTTCCTAGCTTCAACAGCATCAACGCATCTCAATAGTACTTGATCCTTTCTTTTTTTGTACAAGATATCCCCATCTAAAACATTGTCAGATGCCAATCTTCTTAATGTCCTTTTATCATTCTCAGTTGCATGCTCCGGGTATTCATGATTTTTTACATATCGCAATATATCATGATACCAAGGGTGGTTATCTTTTTCCTCCTCTTCCAAGTTATAACAATAAGCTGGAACTTCGAAAATACTCATCTGAATAGGTCTCATATCCTCTGGTCTATTTACTTTGATCATAGAAGTCAGGGTTGCCAAAGCATCCGCCATCTGATTTTCATCTCGTGGGAGATAATTAAAAGTAATTTCATCGAACTCCTCAATCAATCCCAAAACTATTTTTCGGTAATCACTTAGTTTGGGATCTCTTGTCTCCCATTCTCCTTTAAGCTGGTAGATTACTAAAGCAGAATCTCCGTAAACTTCTAGCACTCTGATTTTACACTCTACAGCTGCTCGAATTCCCATGATGCATGCTTCATACTCCGCCATGTTTTTGTGCAATCAAAATCCAATTTGCATGTGAATGGATAATGATCACCACTAGGGGATACCAAAATTGCCCCAATTCCATTTCCCACAGCATTTGACGCCCCATCAAAATTTAGCTTTCACGGACATTCTTCAGTAGTTTCCACATACATTAGCTCTTCATTGGGGAAATCAAAGCTCAAAGGTTCATAATCCTCTAAAGCTCTGCTAGCCAGGAATTCTGCTATCGCGCTCCCTTTTATAGCCTTTTGGTTCACATAGACTATATCAAATTCAGAAAGCAAAATCTGCCACCTTGCCATCCTTACATTCAGAGCAGTGACTCCATCATATACTTTAACGGATCAAGCTTCGAAATTAACCAGGTTGTATGATATAGCATATACTGCCTCAATCTCTGAGTTGTCTAAATCAAGGCGCAACATAATTTCTCAATTGAATATCTCATTTCACATTCGATGAACTTTTTAATGAGATAGTATATCACCCTTTCTCTTCTTCCCGACTCATCGTGTTGACCAAGCACACATCCCATGGAGTTATTGAACACCGCAAAGTCTGATATCAAAGGTCTATCTGGATTAGGCGAGAGATAATACTGGGGCATTTGATGATATTGCTTGACTTTGTCAAAAGCTCTCTGGCATTCCTCGTCCCATACACCTTGGTTGTGTTTCTTGAGAAGACGAAATGTGGGATCACATTTCTCGGTTAATTGTGAAATAAATCGAGCAATGTAATTTAATCTTCCAAGAAAACCTCGGATTTCCTTTTGAGTGTGCGGTGGAGGCAGTTCTTGTATAGCTTTGACCTTATTTGAGTCAACTTCGATTCCTCTTTCACTGACTACGAAACCCAGTAATTTCCCTGACCGAGCTCCGAAAGTACACTTTGCCGGGTTGAGCTTCAATTTAAATTTTCTCAATCTCAGAAACAACTTCTTCAAAACTTCAATGTGTTCATTTTCTGTTCGATATTTGGCGATCATGTCATCAACATATACTTCAATCTCTTTATTCATCATGTCATGGAATAAAGTTACCATAGCTCTTTGATATGTCGCTCCTGCATTCTTTAGTCCGAATGGCATTACTTTATAACAAAAGGTACCCCACAATGTTATGAATGTAGTTTTCTCCATATCTTCAGGGTGCATCTTGATATGATTATATCCCGAAAAACCATCCATGAAAGAGAACAATGAGTATCCCACCGTATTATCTACCAACGTGTCAATATGCAGCAAAGGAAAATTGTCCTTTGGGCTGGCTTTATTTAAGTCCCTATAGTCTACACACATCCGGACCTTTCCATCTTTCTTAGGAACAGGAACAATGTTGGCAACCCATTCTGAGTATTTGACCACTTGTAGAAAACCAGCATCAAACTGTTTCTTGACTTCCTCCTTTATTTTCAACACCACATCAGGCCTCATCCTTCGTAGCTTTTGTTGAACTGGCTTGCACTCTTCTCTTATGGGAAGGCGATGCACTACAATATCAGTACTTAGCCTAGGCATATCTTGGTATGACCATGCAAAGACGTCTTTGAATTCCCGTAGTAACTCAACAAGGTCTTATTTCTTCTCTTCGGCTATGCGCGTTCCAATTTTCACCGTCTTTCCTTCCCCTAAGGCTATGTTCTCTACCTCCTCTTCATGAGGTAAAATTTGTTTCTCCTCTTGCTTTACCATTCTTAGCAGATCTGGAGATAAGTCACAATCTCTGTCACCTTCAAAATCCTGAGATTCTTCTAAACACATGTCTTGCTCAAAATGGACCTCTGGATATGTAGTATCGTTGCTCATATCATTGATATCTAGGGACCTGTGGTGGGCACCAAAGAACAAATGAATTCAAGGACAACTATTCACATGATATGAATGAGAATAAAAAAATTGGAATGAAATTAGAAGATCAAAAGAGAAAAGGAAAAATTGAAAGAATATTTGCTCGAGTTAATTATCAAAGATGTATTTTATTGAAACAACAATGTCTGAACATGAGCCTATTTCAAAAATGAAATATTATTGTTTCTAGGCTTTAAAACAATAAGAGTGTTCTGAACATTACTCTGTGTAATCTCTAAATATTACAGGAAGTTCCTCTGTAGTCCAATTGTTCAAAACGCTTCCAGGTTCATAAAGGCGAATACTCGACAGGTTTCTTTGTCCAGTTCCTTCCTCGTGTATGGCATTAATGTGAGGATTTTCATTTTCCAATAACCCTCTTTCTGAGTGAATTATCCCTCCTGATACAAAGGTCTGGGATATGTGAGAAAATGTCATCGATTCCCACTTGACTTCTTCCCCATTCAGCCGTGCCCTTCTTCTCTCCTGCTTCTTCTCTATTTTCTTCTTCCTTTGTTTAGCATCTGGCCTGAAACCCAAGCCAAAATGGTCCCTCTTCTCCTTCAACATCGGAACTTGAATTTCCCCTTGGAGATGTCTGCCCAGTCCTTTTCCTGGTAGGGCTCCTCTCCCCACCATCATTTGTAAGCCCATCCTCATGGTTCTGAATATCTTAGGCACTGGAACCTCATTCCCCTCCAAAATAAATGTCGCGCTCACGAACTCTAAAGATCGGAAAGAGCATTCAGTTGCTTCTTCATTCGTCTCTAAATATGGCGCGTCGTTGGTAACAGTGACTATGATGTCCTCCTCCGCGTTCTGATAACTAGTCGACCTTTCTGTCACACGACTTCAATTTTTGTGCAGTGTGCGATGATGAGGGCGCTTTCTCTGCCGAATGAATCCAGGGCCTTCCCAGCAAGCAATTGTATTAGGGCTTAATATCCATCACCAGAAAGTCCACTTCATATGTGTTTGGCCCAATTAGCAGCGGTATGTCAATCCTTCCCATCACTCTTCTCTCGGTGCCATCAAATGCTCTCACTATGTTCTGGCACGTCTTCATGTGAGAACTGTCTATAGGCAACCTCTTCAGCGTAGACAATGGTAAGACATTCAAAGCCGATCCATTATCTATTAACACACTTGGCAGAGTGTATCCCTTGTAACGAGTAGTGATGTGCAAAGCCTTTGTTGATCCCATACCCCCAGGAGGAATTTCATCATCACTGAAGTAAATGAAGTTATCAGCACTTATATTACTAACCAAACGGTCAAGTTTATTGACAGATATATCTTTAGTAACGTAAGTCTCGTTCAGCACTTTTATCAATGCCTCACGATGCACTTCTGAATTTAAAAGCAATGCCAGCACTGATATGTGAGCCGGTTGTTTGCACAGTTGTTCTACCACACTATATTCACTATGCTTCAAGAATTTCAGAAATTCTTTAGCCTCTTCTTCTTTCACTGGTTCATTGATAAGGGCCTCAGATCCTTTCTCTCTTTGAACTACCACAGTCTTTGACTTCACTGGTTCTGTTCTAACGTTTTCTGAATCGTAACGCCTTCCACTTCGTGTGTAAGATCCTTCATTTTGGATCTCTTTAGAAGTGCTAGCTGAGTTTTCCACTCCTGGTATTGTCACATTGTAGTCGTAATTCCAAGGTACTATTTTGTTATCCTTGTAAAGAAAGGAAACAGGCTTCTGGATTACTACTTTTGGCGCCACTTGTGCTTCGCCCTCCGTACTTCTTGGTCGGGAGATAATGATCCTCGGATAATTGACTTTTTGCTTTGTCAATTCTCCTTTAGTTGCATATACGTTTCCTCCCTCTGATCCTTCTTCATAAAACTCTAATTTCTTATTGTCCATAAGGCTTTGCACCAAGACCCTAAACTCAACACATTCTTAGATCTTATGCCCCTCTTCTTTATGGAACTCACAGTAGTCCCTTAGTCCTTCACATCCTTCCACATGATCTGATTCTACCAATCCTCTTCTTATCATTTCTTTCCAAACCATTCTCGACGGGGTTTTCACCTCCGAGATATCCCCCTTGATCTTTCTCACGACCTTTTCACCGATCGCATTTATCCCCTTATCCCTGTGGTTGGGTAATGGGTTCTCCGCATTAGGTGTATCATCGAACTTCACGATCCCCATTTTGATGAGCATCTCTACTACCTTTTTGAAGGCAGTGCAGTTTTCTATTGAATGGCCCGATATTCCCGCATGGTAATCACAGTGAGCATTTGAGTCATACCATTTAGGATATGGGGGCTGTAACGGCTGTAGATAAAATGGGGACACCACATGTGCGTCAAATAAACTTTGATATAGCTCCTTATACATCATTAGGATTGCGTAAATTGGAGCTTTTCAGAGTTCTGCCTCGTGCCCAATTCTTGTCTGGTCGACCCTTGTTGCCCAGTCGTAACTACCTTTGGCTGGCTAACAGTGATTGCCTTCGAGTACCCTTGGTTGTATGTACTCGTATTATTCACCTTATTGTCTTTTTTCCTAGGAGCAGACCTTTTAGTGGTTTCCCCCGCTTTAATCTTGCCACCCCTTATGACATTTTCAATCATTTCTCTTGCCATCACTATATCCGCAAAACTCTTAGTAGTACTTCCTATCATGTGGGTGATGAATGGAGCTTTCAGGGTGTTGATAAAAAGCATGGTGGTTTCCTTCTCTAGGAGAGGTGGTTGAACTTGCATGGAAACTTCCCTCCATCTTTACGCGTATTGTCTAAAGCTTTCATTTGACTTCTTTTCCATGTTTTGTAAGGTGATTCTGTCAGGCGTCATGTCCGTGACATGATTGTATTGCTTCATGAAGGCTTGGGCTAGGTCTCTCCAAGTGCTAATCCTAGCACGGCTGAGTTGATTGTACCACCTGGATGCTGCCCCCACTAAACTGTCTTGGAAACAATGAATCAAAAGTTGATCATTGTTCACGTAGCGATCATCCGCCTCTGAGAACATAGTGATGTGGGCTTGAGGCGACTAGTCCCATTGTACTTATCAAATTCTGGCATCTTAAATTTATGAGGAAGCACCAAATCTGGAACCAAACTCAAGTCTTTTACGTCAATACCATGGTGATTATCGGCATTTTCCAAAGCCTTGAACTTTTCTTCCAACCATCTACAGCGATCCTCTAACTGCCTCGAGGATTCAGTTCTTGCCCTTCCCTCTCTGCTATATCCAAATCAGGGATAACGGGATTAGCAGGGTTATCTCCTAGGTTAGATCCTGAGCCAACTTGGAAGTTCATGGGCGGTCTAGTATCAGCTTGCCCCAGTTGAGGCCTAATCGTGACAGATGGCCTTTGGGGATACTCTTCAGGCTGTGCTTGTACATGTGGTAGGGTAAAACCCGGGGGAATGCCTTCGCTATCTTCTCCAGTAATAGCCATGAGACCTTTTCCTTTGTCCATCGCCTGCTCAAAGATCCGGGTCATTTGAGCCATCATGTTCCTTTGAGCTTCCAACATTTGGTCTCTCATTTCTTGTTGGAGCTTTGCCAATTGCTCTTGCATCTGGTCTTGCATGTCTCTCTGGAATTGTTCAAGTATTTGATCCATTTTCTTTATCTTGGCACGTGTACCGTAATGGTGTTCAGCTTCCATGTTTTCCTCCTCTCTCTCTCTCTCTGTGTGTGTTATAATTTCAACTAATTAGGCTCTCTCTATGGACTTAAATGCATATGATGAGATGTAATGCAAATGCATGAATGCAAGGAGGCATCGATTCAGATTCAACTTCATTTTAGAAAACTTTATTAGAAAACAAAATCCTTTACATAAAACAGACTACAAATATGCTTTCGCCTAAGGCCCAAAGTTTTGATTTTCCCAAACAAAGAGGTTAGCTCTTGACCACGATCCGAACTGTAGCTCATACTTCATGCTCAATATATCAGCCTGTGCTGCCAAAGTCTATAGGTGATCAGCTAGCTCTCAAATCTGAACTATTGCTTCACCTATGAGGTAATCCCGACTTCTAACTTGGTCATGGGAATGGTGGAGCTCTTCCTTCCAATGCCCTTCTCTTGCTTCAAGATGCTCGATCCGGAGTTCACGATTCTGCAATACTGATTCTAATCTTTCAATCTTGCCCTTCATTTCCTCGATCTTGTTCAGACTCGACTTCAGATCGTTTGCAGAATTACGGCTTCGATGGTGGTGAAGAGACCGTCCCAATTTAGCCACTCTAGCTTTTAATCCACTCTTTTCCTTTTGGCTTTCTGCTAACCTTTTTTCTAAGGCCTCTTTTTGCATCTGCATCTCTTGGAACTTCCTCTCCCAATGGTCAGCTTTGGCCTTTTCCTCTTGAACCTCCTGTTGCCACTATTCCGAAGTCTTCCCCAATCCGACATTTTTCATCGATAGACGTAGCTTCTTATACTCTGTCTTTAGGCTGTCCAAGTCTTCCTCGACCCTTTTCTTCCCTTTTCTTAACTTATCGGCCTCCAGTTTCTGAACATCCACGTCTAACCTCAAATACATTTTCTCTTCTTTCAACCTCTCTATTCTCTTTCCAAGCTCTGAACTTTTCTTTTCGAAGTCTTGTTTCACAATCTCTAACTCTGATGGGACCACTCGTAAGTACTCTTCGATCGATCGAGCACCTTCTAAACTTGGCACAGGGGTATTATCATTGACTCTTCTACTCCACCATCCATTATATTCTGGGGTCATCATTGGGCTTATGTCCACTCTCTTCATGCGACGGGTCTGGTTCCAAGCATTAGAGATCTCCTTAACCCTTTTCTTGTAGCTATCTCATTTATATGAAAACTCACTTTGAGCCAATCCATGCGTAGCCGGTACAAACTACCTTGATCTGTATTGTCTCAGTACGAGCAAGGGTGCATATCCAATGGCTCCCCAAATTCCAAGTAGAGGACCCAATCAAAATTCCCGCACCCAGATCTGACCTCATCAGGAACCATCCAGGGGGCTCTCCACTCAACGTCTTCATCTTGAAGATTTCGTAGAAGCGCTATCCAATTTTCTTCTGATATGCCATCTCTCCTCAGGGCAGCCACTATCTCTTTTAATGGGGAATAATTTTCTGAGAAGACCTGATAGGAAACCTTATCCACCTTCCAAAAATGATATGGAAAACCAAGCCAACAACAATTGCAAGCACATCCTATAAATCTGCCTTCATGACTCTCCTACATGCATTCAAAGATCGGAATGTCTCAAATGCAAGATTGCGAGAACAGTGTGACTTGTTTATCAAGTCGATAAAAAATATCTGAGACCGCTTCATCCACATATCCTAATGCCCTAGGGAAAATCACTAACTCGCATATACTCAAAGCAAAAACATCTATCATCTTTTTCATATCAGGATGTACTAAAATCAAATCTTTCAAAACTTTTCAAGGGATGCACTTACACTCACCTTTTTGCTTGATTCTAGCTGTGACCCACTGTTCACTCATCCCCGTAATACTCATCAACTTTTCAGAAAGGTCGGAACACTAGCAGCCCTTGAGTAAGCTTTGTCAACTTGAATCTTGGGACAATGCAATAGAACTATATACTCTTCCACCGTGGGTACCAAATCAACCCTTCCGAAAGTAAAGCAACTATACGCAGGATTCCAATATTGGGTGATGGCTCAAAATAGATGTCCATCTACCTGAATGTCCAACAAGTACGGCAAGTCCCCATAGCTGCTGTAAAACAATTGCCTGGTCTCATCGCTCCACTGATCCCATATTTCTCCTAATTTCTGGAGATTGTTCTGTGTCACACTAATGCGAGCGTAGTCCTATAATTCTGATGTGTACCCTTCAGCTAGACTATCCCCTTTCTCTAATTGCGTTTGCTCTGACCACCTACGGACGGCTGCATTGTCCTCCACTTTATCAAGGAATTCGTTCTCCATAACCAGCTTTCTAATTTAGTAACTGACCGTGAATCGATACCTCTTAAAATATGAAATGACATACAACAAAATAAAACACAATCAGTTAGTAACACGAAGTAAAACATAAAGCAAATAATCAAACGTATATCTGGGTGATTGCTAAGGTTTGGTATAATTCTACCTAGGGTAAGTCCTTAGGTTTTCTACATGTGGTTTAGCTCTAAAGTTGAGGTACCTGAACCAGTAGATTCCTCGATCCTCACCCATTATAGGCTCATATGGACCGAGTTCAGTTTAGGGGAATATATTTCCCTATGGCTGCACGAAGATGAAAATCTCACGAAGACATAGGTACGGATGTAACCCGAAAGCGATTCACTATCCTGCACGGAGGTGAAAACCTCACGAAGGAGTAGCTTCTCACTCCCACTTAATGGGTGTGACCACAACGGTCATGCAATGCAATGCAGAGATATTTTATAAGAATAGAACCACATGCAATAAAAAGAATCATAGTTTTTCAAATCAGATTTTTAAATTTGGACAAAAGGACAGGAAATAATAAATTTTACAGCTTGACTCTCTTATTTTCCCCAGCGGAGTCGCCAAGCTGTCGAAACCATTTTTAAGTTTTTATGAAAAACGGGAATCGACTTTTAAAAATCGAAAATGGAGTCGCCACCGATCTTTTTTTACCTTGGTGTGATTGGATCACCTTATAAAACGTTTTATTTCAAAACATTGATTTTGGTCCACGAAATACAAGAAAATAGGTTCGGGAGTCGGTTACGCATGAGGAAGGATTAGCACTCTCGTAACGCCCAAAATTGGTACCTAATTGATAAAATCATGTCCTAATGTTGAAAGTTTAAAAACTTTAAAAATATGATCCTTTTATTTGAAAGAAAACCAAGATTTACATGTCTCAAAGAAATAAAATGCTATACCCAATAAGTTAGGATGTAACACCTCATGACTTCGAAGCTAGGCTCGCCTTTATTTGTAGAAAATTCTTACCTCGAAACACAAAACATCATATCCAGTAAGTTAGGATACAACATTTTGAATTCCCGAGAATAAGTTTTGATTTGAAATTTGTAAGTTTCAATTTTAAAAGAGAAGGGATACTTAATATCCTAAGTTCAATGAGAAAAATCGAAACCCAGTGAGTTAGGGTACAATTTTTCTCGAAGTCCCCAAATATTACGTATCACCGTATTTTTTTTATAAAAACTTTGAATGAAATTCGACAATTTTGCAAAATGTGTTTTTATAAAAATGATATGAATTCGATTTTGCATTGATACATCACAAAATATAAATATCAGATAGCAATTCACTATAACCACAAGTCATACTAATGATTAGTACTAATATAGTCAATTAACAAAAGAATATAGCAACTAATATATGCAATGAAATAAATATGCTAAAGCAATAATAAACAATTAAAGGAACATAAATAAACATATACAATAAGCAGCAACAATTAAAAATTCATATGAAATATAAAAATTCAAGAAATGAATATTAAACTTTATCAACAAGATCAAATGTAGAAGTAAATAAATGATATACTTAAGCATTGAATAAACGGTATAATAAAAAGGATAAAAATATGACAATTTCTTCAACGATTTAATATATATATATAAACAATATTTTAAATAAATAATAAAAAAGTATATAAAAATAATAATAAGAGTATTTATAACAAATACATAATTTAATAACTTAATACATATATAAATGATTATATATAATAAAAACGATGAGTAAATAGTATAATAATTTTAAATAAAAACATATATATAATTCACTAATCATAAAAATTACATATGTAATAAAAAATATAAATAGAATATGTTATATAATATAAATAAATTTTATACAAAATAAAATTTTACAAATAATATATGATATAATATAATACTATATAATATACAAAATTTTAAAAATGTATAATATAATAACTAATATATAGATAATAAAATAATATATAATATATATAAATAATTAAACTAAATAAAATAATAAATAGTAGTGATCTTAAAAGAATAATACGTAAAAAAAAACATAAAAACCTTATCTTATTAATAAATTAATATACAAATAGAAAAAAAAATATAGAATTTTAATATGATAAAATAATTTAATATAATATTAAAATAATTTAAAATAAAATAAAATAAAAAGGTTTTAAAAAAATAAACAAAGAAATAGGGATTAAATAGCAATAAAAATAGATATAAAAGGACTAAATCAAAACGCGCGTCACACTGTAGGGGTTAATATGACAATTATGCCAAATTTTCAAAACGACGTCGTTCTGATATTAGCTTTTAAGCAGCCCGAGGACTCAATTGAAACAAAATATAAATTTTAGGGCTAATCTAATAAAAAAACAAAAGTTCAAATTAGACTGAATTAAAAATACAAAAATAGCGGAAGGACCAAAGAGGCAATTAGCCCTTTTAACAAAAACGCGCGGATCCTCCCCGGGTTTTCGGGTCAACACGCGGATCCTCCCTTAAAACGACGTTGTTTTAACGCTTATTGGCTTAACCTAAAACGGCGTCGTTTTTATATGACTATATAAGTCAGTTTTCAGGCAAAAAAAAAATCATTTACACCCTGTTTTTTTTAAAAAAAAGTTTGAAAACTCTCTCAAGCCCTTCCCCCTCAGCCAGAAACCCGGTCACCGGATCCACGAACCACCGCCACACGCGCCACCATCAGTGCTGCCATATACGGCGGCCGGAGGCCAGAAACTTCATTTCTCCGCCGCGAATCGAAAGGTAAAACTCGTTTTTTCTACTTTAGTATTTGTAAAAAATATATATATGTGTGTGCATGAATCGAAAAATAAAAAAAAAATGCGAAAGAAAATAAAGGAAAGGAAAAAGAAGGGAAGAAAGGCAAATTTTTTTCCATATTTGAGTATCTAAAATTAATAAAATAAAGGAAATAAAGGTAATTTTCAATTTTTGTTTGGTTAAAACATAGAAAGGAAATAATTTGCTTAAATAATTTTTATAATTATAATCTTATTTAAATAATATATAATAATAAAATTGAATTAAAATTCTTGTTAGACACTCGTTTGACACGAGTTCAAATTGTTTGACTCCTATCCCTTACCTCAATATAAAAATTTTGAATTAAAAATTATAAAAAATGAATGTTCTTCTTAAAATAATAAGTATAAATGTTAACAAAAAAATATAAAATAATTTGATAAAATTGTTAATTTGCTACAATTTTTTCTTAAAAATAGTCTCAATAATTCTAGAATGTAGAATTCAATTTGATGGTTTATTAATTTGATACAAAATTAAAAAGTAAAAAGAGTTGTAATATTCTTAAAGAGCTATAATTATTCAAAAATAAAAAAATAATTTTAAAAAAAATAGAAACTTTTACAATAATTTAATAAGATATTAAAAAAGAGAAAAATTTTAATGTATTAATAGGAAAAAATTCAAAGTAAAAAAGTCATTAAAATAAATAAAAGATAAAAATAACATTTTTAAAAAAATAAAATATTATTATATTTTCTTTTCTCACTTTCCCCCAAATTGGGGTATGAAAAAAAGAGAGAAAAAAAAAATAAGGAAAGTGAGAATTCTCAACTCCTCTAATGTAAAAATCATGTTATCCGAATAATAGAAACTTTTTTTCCCTTGAGTTCTTAACTTTCCTTCCTCTTACCCCAATCCAAATAGTGTAAAATCTTCCGGTACACTTTGTTTTCCAAACACTCACTCATTCGCTCTCGCACACACAAATTACTAGTCTTGTTAAAACCTATGCTTGCGCCCCCTTCCACTGAATGCAAGGTCTGTCTAAGATTCATGTTTCTTAAAAAATGGTAGGACTAAAACCCTCTTTATCTTCTTAGAAGAAGTGTCAAAATTAAAGTCTTTTACCTGTTTGAATACTATTAAAATTTGTATTAAATGGTTTCAAAATTATTGAAAACAAAACGAAAATGTAGAATAAGAAAAAAAGCGAGAAAAAAAAAAGGATAATAGAAAGTGAAAAAAAAATCAAATCTAAAATAGAATAACTAAAAAGAATGCATGTTGATTGACTTGCTTAAAACTTACTTTTCAAAAATGGATTAAAATAAATTAAAAGCATGAGTACTTCACAAGCATACGAGTCAAGTAATAATATAGTTTTGTTTAAAATGAAATATGCAAGTATTCCAAAGATCGTATCTGTAAGGAAAAGTAACAATTGCCAAATTTACTGAAATTTTTTAATTCGCTATTCAAATGAGAACCAATCTAATTAAGCATCGAGTTATCAACACAAGTAATAAGGCCAATTCTATTCAAGACTACTTAAGCAAAGTAAAATTCTACTTAAAAGTAAATCAACTCGTTTTGTTTGAATTATCAAATGCAAGGAATCATGGTTTGTTATTCCGTTGAACATCAATCGAATGGCACATGCAAGTAAGATGAAATCTCTTCTTGATCTCAATCAATCTTAAGAACTACCTCCAAGGTCTCCTATCGGTCTCACCTAGCATTTATCTATCATTTCGATCTTAACGCTTGGTAAGATGGAATTGATTTCTACACAACAAAATTACCTCTCAGACACATTTGTCTAGATCTTCAGTTAGAGTCGTCAATCTAACTTAATGAGTTCATCGATTCAATCAAGCAATACATTCACTCTTTACTTATATATGTAAATCATCTCAATTAACATTCAACTTCACAACAAACATCTACACAATTTAGCTCATCATAGGATTAACAAATACAACATCCACAATTCTAATCATCATCTCAAATAATTTGCAAAAAAATAAAAAGGTAAGAGTTTAGAAATTCTTATTCATGGGCAAAGAAATGTAACCTCCCCAACTTGGCCTAGACGTTAGACCCGAATCTAGAAGATTACATTAGCAACCGAGATGGCCTAACAATGCTATCAGAGTTTTTTGAAAAGAGTTTATTTAAAACATTTATTTAATTTTAGTAGAAAACTTAGTTTAGATGTTGA
Organism: Gossypium sturtianum; assembly: GCA_025698515.1. Classification (NCBI taxonomy): domain Eukaryota; kingdom Viridiplantae; phylum Streptophyta; class Magnoliopsida; order Malvales; family Malvaceae; genus Gossypium; species Gossypium sturtianum. The sequence goes on from CM046955.1 coordinate 39,973,600, forward strand.
TTTATTCCTTAACATTTTAATTATCTTCTAGCAGCAAAAAAGATGGTATTCTCTTATGTTTTTAATAAAAATCGGGGTTCATGCATAATTAATTAATACTGAAAATTTAATGTCCTAATTAAGTTCATAATTAAATGTCATGCAACAATAAAAATATATTAAGTCCTAAATCCCATGCCACAATTCAAATAAAACATTATGGATCTCAAATAATAAAATAAATCAAAAGAATACATTTTAATAAATTGAAAATAAGTTGGATTTTGCCGAGACCCTCCGGATGCCATGCCGTGTCCTAACCTAGTGGATTTTCTGTAAGGATGAAATTAAAGGGGGAGTGAGCTTTGACGCTCAGTGTGAGTCCATTTTAAAAAAAAATTAACGCGACACTCATTAGGACACATTTATTAACATTTCATAGAATAATCAAAGATAACAATTCAGATCATAATATCAGTTTTTCAAATGCAACCATCACTGGTATATCAGAAATCACAATAACAGTTTCAGGATAATCCAATCATCAGAATTACCACAATAATCATATTCCATGCATGTATACACATATGTGTATAGATTCACGCATATGTATTATAACATAATTTTCAAATTTGTATGCACATGGTTTAAATGATGCCATACAGTTTCGGGTTTTAAACAGAATAATTCCTACCCCAATTCTATACACGACAGTAGGAGTTCCCCAAAATTCCTCTACCTTTACGCCACATTGTGGATTAACCACTGCTGGTTTGCAGATAACAACTGCCATATTAGCTGTGGCTTCACAACAAAAGTTTTGCAAATAAAACGTGCTTTTTGGCTGTAGATTCTACAACATAAACTCGTCGTTGGAATCAGCCTTTGGCTGTGGATTCACAATAGTACCCATAGATGGAATCTGCCATTTGGTTGTGAATACATAATGATTTGCATATAAGAACTGCCACATGGCTATGCTTTGCAGTTGTCACTTTTCTTGCAAATATACTACTTGATCTTCCTTGCTTCATAACAACCCAACCCATGCAATGTATTTAGGCATATTAAATAATCTAAATCATGGTCAATCAGTAGTAATTCAAGCTTTTCAGTATGATAATAATAATATAGGGCATGCCATTCGTACAATTGCGGTATATAGATTCAAAGGTAACATATTTTATTCGTCATTCATGCAAATATTCATAAATATAAATAAATACCACATAAAATTGATCATTCATGGATTCTAGCATATCTCATACCATTAGGGACCTATTTGCATAATTTAATTACTAAAAATAGTTTGGAACCTATTCAAGGACTAATTTGATCAAAACATAAAATTTTAGGTTAAAACTGTAATTTCTAAGTTACAAGGGACATACGACCGTGTGACAGGACTTGGTCCGTGTGGAAGGGGTACACGGTTGTGTGGCTAGGCCGTGTGAGAGACTATGGCCGTGTAACATTTCGAAAATCCTAGGGTTTAAGGTGGACATGGCCATGTAAGATGGTCGTATGGTCTACACGGGCGAACTATACGCCCATGTGGTTGGCTGTGTGGTCTAACCTAGGCTCAATTTTGCCTTGATTTTCTCGTAAAAGAACACACACTTGACTTCCAAGGTTTCACATGATGATCTCACATCCAAGTCTGGCTCGGGATACCTACAGCGAGTATTTTGATCGACAAATACGCAAGAATTAATATCGACTTTCAAGATTTATCGAAATTACCAAGATTTTCGAGAAAATTCATAAAAATATTTGTAACCATTTTGAAAGATTTTCAGGAATGATGTTATTCCAGAATTCTAAGGTTACATAATTAGAACTAGAATGCTTACTGATCTTAAATGGAATTTCGAAGATTATCGATGGTAGATTAGATGATTGATGAAGAAATGGGTTCAAACGGGAATTGATCTTGATTTGGGTTTTCAAGAAATTATTTTTTAGCAAAAGAATGTAGGATTTCTATGAAAAGGAAAAGGAAAAAAAATAAGATGAGGGTTTTAATGGGGAAGAAAATGATTTCAATTTAGGGTTGAAAAGGAATTGAAATCAATGTAGGATTAGGAGAAGTTATTAAATACTTAGGGATTCAAATTTTGAGGGGTTGATTGGGCAATTAGCCCTTCTTGCCGTCCAAAAAGAGGAAATGGGAATGAGAGTGGTGTGACTTGAACCTAGGGACAAGGGGGAAATGAAAGGCCTTACCACTTGGGTTGCTACCCATTCTTGGTTTATTTCCACCACATTTAATATATATACTAGATTGAGTTTGTTTCTTAATTGTTGAGAAATAATAGAGGAAAATTGAAAAGAGTAGGGTTTGAACCTTGGCTATCTAGACAATGTCCTAAGCTCTTAACCATCAAGACTAAAGCTTATTTCTTGATTATTCATTCCATCTAACCCCCTATATTTTGGGGCATTACAAGAAATCCATAAGCTAAACATAGAATGTTGATCCTAATCATCTACTCTTGCATCCAAGCTCCAAAGATAATAGTCATTTTAGCAAAAATAACAAAAGATCCACTACAAATTAATAAAGAAAACTAAATCTCTAATATTTAAGTATTTTCTTTATTTAATATTTATCTGTTCTTTTCCTCTCCCCTCACTCTAAAAATTTAGAAAACTATAAATATTTATAGTGTAGGAGTTTAAATTTTCTAAACGAGAAAATTAACCCTTATTTTAAGACAATGTTAAGGCAATATGCACAACATTTCCTTCATTTGCCATCAAATACCCTTTTGTAATTGTTAGTTATTCTAATAGTTGGATTAATGTCATGAAGTTGTGCCCCATCATGACTTTTCATCTCCCTGCAGCATTATGTTGAATGTCATGACTTAACAATGTTGCAATGTACGTCTTTGTATTCGAGTCCTCTAGCACCACAATGAATAACATCACGCCTTCATGTTCTCAAATGTCGCGATGTTGTCTTGTTGATTTTATTGGAAAAAATCCGGTTCAAAAATGATTTTCTTGTAAAATAGAAAATAAAAAATTTGAAAATTGAGTTGGTTTGTGATATTTATAGCAATAAACCTTTTACAGAAATCACGCCTGTGTTTTAGGCTAAATGGATCCTTGTCGTTCCTGACTTTCAACCGAATAATCTTCTTCGTTATTCTCGTACCACGAACTGCTTCGAGTGTGGGCTCAAACTAATTTGAATCAAACATAGAACCATAAATTTTTTACTTTATTTTAAGTGGGAAAGCAAAATTCTCTCTCAATAGAAACTAATAGAATTGTGATTTTGAAAAATAGAATTTATAATCAGATAATAAACTATCACTATTTTGGGGCAGAATAACAATATCTCAAGTTGTGTATTTATCCCTATCGGTGCCATCTATTTATAGGGAGAAGAGGTAAAACCCTTGTTGAATTGTAGAAGTCTATTTCAAATAGAAAAATGAACTCATAGTCTAACTAGGATTAGGTGGTGTGACAACCCTAGTTAAATAAACTAGGGTTTGTCATCCCTAGCATTAAACATGAGGCGCTTTTGGGCCTCTCCCATATCGGGTCAAATTACAAGTACTTCATGGGCTTTTAACCTAGTACTTTATAATTCAATCCAACTCGATATTTGTTTTCCTATTTCCACAAATAAACATCTTAAAATTAATTTAAATAAATTAATTATTTCAATCAAATAATTGTCTCAATCCAATTCTAATTCTGTTAAATCATGATGACTTTATTGTAAAAGAATCTATGAGAAAATATATTTAATTTTTCTACCTTCAACGGATTCACTATGACTAAATAATTTATTTCCATTTTTGAACTTCAATTATTTATTTATTTAATTAAATAATAATTAAAAAAACCATAAATTCATTTCCATGTCATTTTCATTTTGGAGAAAACCACATTTATTCCAAATGTTTCCCATTTCTATCCATTCTTGTTCATTTGATTCAACATGCAATTCATTTCTGGTTTCAACGAGTTAGCGGAGGGACCAATTGGACATATGCGATTAGGGCTCAAATGATTTATAATTAAGTTCCAACTATTAATTATAAACTCATTTAGCCATGAAGCCATCCCACTATAGTATTGTGGCTGAGCTCTCCCCAACGACATATTATTATGAAAGCAACTCGATCAATGCTCGTCCAATGACCTTTTCATAAGTGTGTTACCCTTATGAGATATCTTTAATCTCTTTGGGATAAATCCGTTCTTGTAACACCCCTTACCCGTATTCGACGCTAGAACAAGGTACGAGGCGTTACCAGACTTATACACAAGCAATCATAAAAAATCGAGACATGACTTTTCACTCAACAATAAAACTTTTCATAAACCTTCATATCACCCCTTAAACAAGCCTATGAGGCTCAAAACACACTTTAGGTTCGGTTCGGAATCAAACCGAATTCTTTAGAAGATCTTTAGGAAAACCTAGAAAATTCTCATCAAACAGTCCACACGATCGTGTGGAAGAAGGGACATGCCCGTGTGGCATATCACATGCCCGTGTTCCACACCCGTGTAGATTTATTTCTCAATTTGAACCTACAGGCCGTGTCCCTCACACGGCCATGACACGTCCGTGTCCATGGCCCGTGTTCCTCACACGGCCATGGCACGCCCGTGTCTTATCCCGTGTGCAAAAACCTTGACATTTTGTTTCTGACGTCATCATCCCAATAAGGTCACACGGCCAAGGCACACGCCCGCGTCCTTAGACCGTGTGGTGAATTGGATTCCTAAATTTAGGTGCAGACTTCACACGGCCTAGGTACACGCCCATGTCCTATGGCCGTGTCTTCCAAACGGTCAAGACACACGGTCGTGTCTCAGTCCGTGTGGATACTACTAGGCAGTCTGTTTTGCCAATTTAGAATGCAGGGGGACACACGGCCAAACCGCACGCCCATAGGGCAGACCGTGTATCTCACACAGCCTAGACACACGCCCGTGTGTCTACCCGTGTGGATAAGAACAAGGATATTTACCAAGCCCTTTCTGCCACCCCTACTTGTACCAACATAAACCACATCAAGCAACCAACTTATTCATGCATAAATATACCAATTAATCAACCATGCAACTTGCACATTCATGAATAACATCATCATTTCATAGATTAATAAGAAAGAACCATCAACTATGGCCTTATCCAAAAGAATTCATCTTCAAATAAGCCAACACATTTGGCCAAAATAATATGACATTCAATCAAAGACTAAATCCCTATACATGCCATACTCAAAATGTTAAATCTAACTATACCAAAATGTGTGGATAGTGTGGGTGATCCTCCGACGGTTTCCGTATCCCGAGCTGACTCTTCGACACTATAAAACAAGGGAAAAGAGAAGGGATTAAGCTTTAAGCTTAGTAAGTCCATATGTAAACAATGAACATCATACCACATACTTATCAAGAACAATTCAAATCCTCAAAATTATACTTACTCAATTCATATCTTACCACATCCCAAACACATACCATAAATCATTGGTCACATTTATATGCACTTATACCCTGCACTTATCACTACAAAGCCACATGTAATTTCACTTAGACAAAGTTTCTCGATGAACACTTCGGAATAATACCGGATACACGATGGTTTCGCACACAGCCCACCATTAACAATAACACGGTGGTATCGCACACAGCCCACCATTAACAATAACACGGTAGTATCGCACACAGCCTACCATTAACAATAACACGGTAGTATCGCACACAGCCCACCAGTAATTACATATTCACGGTGGTATCGCACACAGCCCACCAATAATAATTGATACGGTGGTATCGCACACAGCCCACCAACAATTACTTATTCACGGTGTTTAACCGTACATTTACCTATTCCGAAGGTTCATCCGAGAATTTCCTCACTTTCTATCATTTTAATAGATGTCAATAATATTCACTCACACTTCACATAATACATTTATATGTAAAAACATAAGTAAAAAGGATGTATCATTTACATATAAACTTACCACGATACAAAATATGTCAATTTGAGGTTTAGTCCGAAACCTTGCCTTTTCCTCGGTCAAGGTTGATTCCACGTTCTTCTCGATCTATAATGATAAAATTTACTCATTTAATCACTACATTTATCAAGGTATTTTAAAATTTCTACTTTGGTAAAATTACCATTTTGCCCTTAGACTTTCACAAATTTACGATTTTTCCCCTAGGCTCGTAAATCAATTTTCATCAAATTTCCTTAGTAACCAAGCCTACCCGAATATATTTTAAGCTTATAAAAACTCGCAATTCCAATTATTACACACATTTACTACCTATTTTACAACCTTTACAAAAAAGTCTTTTTAGGTGTTTTCATGGAAACACCTTTCACAAAAGTTGTATAGTTAACAACCAAGATTCATTTTCTTCCATAAAATTCAAAAAAACAACACTAATGTTCTCATGGAAAAACCCTAGACTCTCAACCATTTTGCAAAATAGTTCCCTCATTAGCTAGCTTAAGCTACAAGGGTTCCAAAAACACAAAAATCATCAAAAATGACCATCAAGATGACTTACTTGCAAGGATGAGGAATTGCTGAAAATTTCAAGCTTCCAAAACCCCTCTTTGGCTGATATTTTCGGTGGAAGAAGATGGAGATGAAATGTGATATCATCTTTCTCTTTATTTTATTCTATCTCATCAGTTAGTCACCTAATTCACCTACTTTGACCAACTACTTTGACCAAAATTTTATTTTCTTGTCCCCTATGGCCGGCCATCACCTCCCTAAGGGCCTAATTTCACCTTAAGGACCTCCAATTTGAGGTTATATAGCTATTTGACACTTTTGGCTTGTAAAATAAACTTTTGCACTTTATGCGATTTAGTTCTTTTTCACAATTAAGCATACAATCACTAAAATTAATTCACAAAAATTTTCATGCACTCATATAATCATGCTATAACGCATAAAATAATATTAAAAATAATTTCTCCGGTCTTGAATTAGTGGTTCTGAAACCACTATTCTGACTAGCCCTAAAATCGAGCTGTTACAACTCTCCCCCTTTAGGGATTTTCGTCCCCAAAAATCTTACCGATAAAGAGGTTTGGGTACTGTTCTCTCATGGCTTCTTCCGGTTCCCACGTAGCCTCTTCCACACCATGTTTTTGCCACAACACTTTCACTAAGGCTATACTTTTATTCCTCAAATGTTTAACCTCTCGAGCCAAAATCTTAATTGGTTCCTCTTCATAGGTCATATTCGGTCGTATCTCAATTTCGGTCGGAGGAATTACATGTGAAGGATCAAAACGATATCGTCGCAACATCGACACATGAAACACGTTGTGTATTCTCTCCAACTCCATCGGCAAGGCTAACCAGTAAGCTACTGGTCCAATCCTTTCAATAACCTCATACGGCCCTATGAATCGCGGACTCAATTTTCCCTTTCGACCAAATCTCAATATTTTCTTCCACGGGGATTCTTTCAGAAATAATTTATCACCCACCTGAAAGTCAATTTCTTTTATTTTCAAATCCGCGTATGACTTTTGTTGGTCTGAAGCAGCTTTCAGATTATCACAGATCACTTTCACTTTCTATTCGGTTTCTCTAACTAAATCAACCCCGTGAATTTTCTTCTCACCAAGCTCGATCCAATACAAAGGAGTTCGACACTTGCGACCATACAATACTTCGTACGGTGCCATTTGTATACTCGACTGATAACTGTTGTTGTAGGAAAATTCAACCAATGGTAGATATTTTTCCCAACTACCTTCGAACTCTAAAACACAGCATCGGAGCATGTCTTCGAGAACTTGAATCACTCTTTCGGATTGACCATCAGTTTACGGATGGAACGCGGTACTAAAATTTAATTTCGTACCCAAGGCTTCTTGCAACTTTTTCCAAAACCTCGAAGTAAACCTCGGATCTCTATCCGAAATAATAAACATAGGCACCCCATGTAATCTCACAATTTCAACAATATACAGCTCAGCCAACTTGTCAAGTGAGTAATCAATACGTACCGGTATAAAGTGAGCCGATTTCGTTAATCTATCAACGATGACCCACACAACATCTTTCTTTTTTGGAGTCATGGGTAAACCTGTTACAAAATCCATTGTGATTTGGCTCCATTTCCACTCGGGAACCATTACTGGCTGAAGTAAACCCGAAGGTACCTGATGCTCGGCTTTCACTTGTTGATAGATCAAACACTTTTTCATAAACTCAAAGATGTCTCTTTTCATACCCGGCCACCAATACAACTTCTTAAAATCATTATACATTTTTGTACTGCTCGGATGTACTGACAAACAACCATTGTGTGCCTCGTATAAAATTTTCCGAATCAACTCATCATCTTTCGATACACAAACTCTATCGTGAAACATCAAACAATCATCTGAACCGGCCTAAAAATCAGAGTTACTTCCCGATTCATACTGAGCTCTCTTAGCTTGCATTCCATTATCATTCTTTTGAGCTTCACAAATCTGCTGAAGAAACAACGGTCTAGCCCTTAACTCAACTAAAATCGAACCATCGTCAGACAGAGCCGAACTCGTACTCATAGCTCTCAAAGCATATAAGGATTTTCTGCTCAAGGCATCAGCGACTACATTTGCTTTCCCCGGATGATAATCAATCTCTAGCTCATAATCTTTCAATAATTCGAGCCACCTCCGTTGCCGCAAATTTAAGTCCTTTTGGTTTATCAGGTACTTCAAAATTTTGTGATCGGTAAAGATTTGGCATTTCTCACCATACAAATAATGATGCCAAATCTTTAAAGCAAAGACAATGGCAGCCAATTCCAAATCGTGCGTCGGATAATTCTTTTCATGTAGTTTTAGTTGTCTTGAGGCATAAGCTACTACTTTGCCCTCTTGCATCAACACACAACCAAGGCCATTCATTGACGCATCACTATAGATCACAAATTCCTTTCCCGACTCAGGTTGTACCAAAATTGGGGCTTCAGTCATCAATGCTTTCAGTTTCTCAAAACTCAGTTGGCACCTCTCTGTCCATTCAAACGTGACATCTTTATGTAGCAATCTCGTCATCGGTGTAGTAATCATGGAGAACCCTTTAACGAACCGTCTGTAGTAACCTGCTAAGCCCAAAAAGCTCCTAATCTCTGACACATTCCTCGACGGTTTCCACTCAACAATAGCCAAGATCTTACTCGGATCAACTCTAATTCCATCACCCGACACAATGTGTCCTAAGAATCCGACCTCTCGGAGCCAAAAATAACTTTTGCTAAACTTAGCATACAACCGCTTATCTCTTAAAGTATGCAAAACAGTTCTTAAATGCTCCACGTGCTCACTCTCATCCCGAGAATAAATTAGTATGTCATCAATAAAGAAAACTACAAACTTATCCAAGTACGGTCGGAAAATACGGTTCATTAAATCCATAAATACGACAGGAGCATTCGTTAAGCCAAAGGGCATGACGAGGAACTCGTAATGGACATACCTCGTCTGAAATGTAGTTTTCGGTACATCTTGCTCCTTAACTCTTAACTGGTAATAACCAGATCTCAGGTCTATCTTAGAAAACAATATGGCTCCTTTCAACTGGTCAAACAAATCGCAGATCCTTGGCAAAGGATATTTGTTCTTAACTGTAACCTTGTTGAGTTGTCTGTAGTCTATACATAGCCTCATCGACCCGTCTTTCTTTTTCACAAAAAGTACTGGAGCACCCCACAGAGAGTAGCTCGGTCTTGCGAAACCTTTATCTATCAACTCTTGTAACTGAGCCTTCAATTCTTTTAACTCCAACGGTGCCATTATATATGGGGCAATCGAAATAGGTGCCGTACCAGGTACAAACTCAATACCAAACTCAACCTCCCTAACTGGAGGCAATCCAGGTAACTCTTCCGGAAACACGTCTGGATACTCACATACCACAAGCACTGATTCAATCTTTACTTTCGACTCTTGAGTATTTAACACAAATGCAAGATAGGGCTCATACCCTTTTCTCATACATTTCTCAGCTGCCATAGAAGAAATCACTACAGGCAAGCTATCTGACTTACCTGATTCAACCCGAATAATATCTCCATTTACACATCTCAGTTCAATAAACTTACTACCACAGTTTACTAACACATTATGAACAGTCAACCAATCCATACCAAGAATTAGGTCAAATTCATCAAACGGTAGTAGCATGAGGTTAGCCGGAAAACAATGGCCTCTAATCATCAAGGGACAATTTCTACACACTTTGTCAATTATCACATGCTTGCCTAACGGGTTTGACACTTTTACCACAAATTCTGTAGACTCAACAATCATATTCATGCTAGACACCAATTTCATACAAACATACGAATGAGTAGACCCCGGGTCAATCAAAGCAACAACAGAAATATCATGAAGAGAAAAAGTACCCGTAATCACATCTGGGAATGATGCCTCTTCGCGAGCGCGAATGGCATAAGTCCTTGCAGGCGCTCTACCCTCTGATCTCACAGTAGAATCTCTAGGCGCACCTCTACTACTAATCCTACTTCCCGGGTTCTTCTGTGGTCTACCCCTCGAAGGGGCATTGCTCGCTCTCACTTCTTATTTTCTGTCTTTCTCATCCATCTCAGGACAGTTTCGAATGAAGTGGTCTAGTGAACCACACTTGTAGCAACCTCGATTGTTTCCCCAACACTCTCCAATATGTTGTCTACCACAATTCTGACACTCGGGTTTATTAGACTTCACATTACCCACACTTGACATCGAGGTGACTTAAACTTTAGAGCCCGAATATGTTTTACCACGATCTCTGTGTGAATACCCAGCTGAAGCGGTCGTCCGAGGGTTCGTTTCTTTGGACCTCTTTGATTGGGGTTGGAACGACTTACTCATCGGCCTTTTCATTGCATCTCGGGCCTCAATCATAGCTTTTCTCTTTTCCTTATTCAGCTCTTCAGCCTTGCAAGCTCTATCGACCAATACCACGAATTCTTTCAACTCTAAAATTCTGACTAACAATCTAATGTCCTCGTTTAGCCCATCTTCGAATCTTTTACACATAATAGCTTTCGTAGATACACACTCTTGAGCATACTTACTAAGTCTGACAAATTCACGTTCATACTCTGCCACATACATTTTGCCTTGCATCAATTCGAGGAACTCTTTTCGTTTCTGATCAATGAATTGCTGACTTATGTATTTCTTTTGGAACTCTTCTAAGAAGAAATCCCATGTCACTCTCTCCCTCGGAACTACAGATGTCAGTGTTTTCCACCAGCGGTATGCCGAGTCCCTCAGTAATGATACAACACATTTTAAGCATTCCTCGGGCGTGCAAGAAAGTTCATCAAACACCCGCATAGAATTCTCAAGCCAGAATTCTGCTTTCTCAGGGTCATCATCTATGTTGGCTCTAAATTCCTCGGCCCCTTATTTTCGAATCTTATCAACCGGGGGTTTAGTCAGTCTTACCAAATCAATACCTTGGGGAGCTACGGGGACCGGCTGAGGTATAGGAGGGGGTGGAGGAGGTTGAGCATTAGGATTTGCTCGTACAAACTCAGTATACCAATTACTCATCATATGGAGAAAGGCTTCCCAAGCCTCTTCTCCTTGACCCAAGGTCTCAGGTCTACTTTCTACTGGCGCGGTCCCTTGCGCGGGAGACGGCACATTACTACCAGCATCATCAGAAGTAGCTCGATCGGGATCCATTTACTATATGAAAACACAGTTTGAAATTGTCGGGAGTCACCACACTATCGTAATATATTTATGGCATGTATAGCTAGACTCTCACACACGCTACGGTAGTCCGAGAACCGACTAAACCATAGCTCTGATACCACTAAATGTAACACCCCTTACCCGTATTCGACGCTGGAATAGGGTACGAGGCGTTACCAGACTTATACGCAAGCAATCATACAAAACCGAGACAATACTTTCCACTCAACCATAAAACTTTTCATAAACCTTCATATCACCCCTTAAAAAAGCCTACGAGGCTCAAAACACACTTTAAGAACAGTTCGAGATCAAACCAAACTCTTTAGAAGAAATCTAAGAAAACTTAGAAAATTCTCATCAAACAGTCCACACGCCCGTGTGGAAGAAAGGACACGTCCGTGTGGCATATCACATGCCCGTGTTCCACACCAGTCTAGATTTATTTATCAATTCGAACCTACAGGGATTTTCACACGGCTTGACACACGCCCGTGTCCATGGCCCGTGTCCCTCACACGGCCATGACAAGACCGTGTCTTATCCCGTGTGTAAAAACCTTGACATTCTGTTTCTGACGTCATCATCCCAATAAGGTCACATGGCCAAGGTACACACCCGCGTCCTTAGACCGTGTGGCGAAATAAATTCCTAAATTCAGGTGCAGACTTCACACGACCTCGGCACACGCCCATGTCCTATGGTCGTGTCTTCCACACGGTCGAGACACACGGCCGTGTCTCAGCCCGTGTGGATACTACTGGGCAGTCTGTTTTGCCAATTTAGAATGCAGGGGGACACACGACCAAACCACACGCCCATAGGGCAGACCGTGTATCTCACATGGCCTAAACACACGCCCGTGTGTCTATCCGTGTGGACAAGAACAAGGCTATTTACCAAGCCCTTTCTGCCACCCCTACTTGTACCAACATAAACCACATCAAGCAACAAACTTATTTATGCATAAATATACCAATTAATCAACCATGCAACTTGCACATTCATGAATAACATCATCATTTCATAGATTAATAAGAAAGAACCATCAACTATGGCCTTATACAAAAGAATTCATCTTCAAATAAGCCAACACATTTGGCCAAAATAATATGACATTCAATCAAAGACTAAATCTCTATACATGCCATACTCAAAATGCTAAATCTAACTATACCAAAATGTGTGGATAGTGTGGGTCATCCTCCGAGGATTTCCGTATCCCGAGCTGACTCTTCGACACTATAAAATAAAGGAAAAGAGAAGGGAGTAAGCTTTAAGCTTAGTAAGTCCATATGTAAACAATGAACATCATACCACATACTTATCAAGAACAATTCAGATCCTCAAAATTATACTTAATTCATATCTTACCACATCCCAAACACATACCATAAATCATTGCTCACATTTATATGCACTTATACCCTGTACTTATCACCACAAAGCCATATGTAATTTCACTTAGAAAAAGTTTCTCGATGAACACTTCGGAATAATATCGGATACACGGTGGTTTCGCACACAACCCACCATTAACAATAACACGATGGTATCGCACACAGCCCACCATTAACAATAACACGGTAGTATCGCACACAGCCAACCATTAACAATAACACAGTGGTATCGTACACAGCCCACCAATAATTACATATTCACAGTGGTATCGCACATAGCCCACCAATAATAATTGATACGGTGGTATCGCACACAGCCCACCAACAATTACTTATTCACGGTGTTTATCTGTATCATTTACCTATTCCGAAGGTTCATTCGAGAATTTCCTCACTTTCTATCATTTTAATAGATGTCAATAATATTCATTCACATTTCACATAATACATTTATATGTAAAAACATAAGTAAAGAGGATGTATCATTTACATATAAACTTACCTCGATACAAAATATGTCAATTTGAGGTTTAGCCCGAAACCTTGCATTTTCCTCGGTCAAGGTTGATTCCACGTTCTTCTCGATCTATAATGATAAAATTTACTCATTTAATCACTACATTTATCAAGATATTTTAAAATTTCTACTTTGGCAAAATTACCATTTTGCCCTTAGACTTTCACAAATTTACGATTTTACCCCTAGGCTTGTAAATCGATTTTCATCAAATTTCCTTATCAACCAAGCCTAGTCGAATATATTTTAAGCTTATAGAAACTCACAATTCCAACTATTACACTCATTTACTACCTATTTTACAACTTTTACAAAAAGGTCCTTTTAGGTGTTTTCATGGAAACACCTTTCACAAAAGTTGTATAGTTAACAACCAAGATTCATTTTCTTCCATAAAAATAAGAAAAAAACACTAATGTTCTCATGGAAAAACCCTAGACTCTCAACCATTTTGCAAAATAGTTCCCTCATTAGCTAGCTTAAGCTACAAGGGTTATAAAAACACAAAAATCATCAAAAATGACCATCAAGATGACTTACTTGCAAGGATGAGGAATTGCTGAAAATTTCAAGCTTCCAAAACCCCTCTTTGGCTGGTATTTTCGGTGGAAGAAGATGGAGATGAAATGTGATATCATCTTTCTTTTTATTTTATTCTATCTCATCAATTAGTCACCTAATTCACCTACTTTGACCAAATTTTTATTTTCTTGTCCCCTATGGCCGGCCATCACCTTCCTAAGGGCTTAATTGCACTTTAAGGACCTCCAATTTAAGGTTCTATCGCTATTTGACACTTTTGGCTTGTAAAATAAAACTTTTGCACTTTATGCGATTTAATCCTTTTTCGCAATTAAGCATACAATCAATAAAATTAATTCACCAAAATTTTCATGCACTCATATAATCATGCTATAACACATAAAATAATATTAAAAATAATTTCTCCGGTCTTGAATTAGTGGTTTTGAAACCACTATTCCGGCTAGCCCCAAAATTGGGCTGTTACAGTTCTCCCAATGTGATCCTATTTTATTTCACGGTAACCATTACATCTTTCTTCATGAAAAGTCAATTACTATCAAATAGTAATCAAGTCATTCATCACAAAGACTAACGACCTATGGTCACGTTTACTTTTTATCAACCATGTAATGTTAATGAGAGGAAATCATTTACCCATATCTTGAGCTATGAATTCAACTATTTTGCGTCATATTGCAGAAGTCGTATACCCAACAAATCAGCTTTCGATTCCTTATCTATTTGAACTCAAGCTTTTTGTCACACCCATGTAGATGCCAAGTTATTTGTTTGGCGTAGTATGATCCGCCAATTAACAATCTTTTGAAGGATTATAGTTTGGCATAAAGTATCCGCCGTAGAAGTAATTAAATATTTTATCTCAGGGTATTCTGCTATTTAAGAAAAGAGTATGACAAACGAAGAGTAAGCCTGGTGAAAATTATCGCCAAATGTATAGCACGCCAGTTTGCCTGAGCACTATGCTAATTGGGTTTTGTAATGTGATTTGGCAAAGAGCTAACTAAATTGACTGGTCAAATAAAATTTGTACAGGATTCTTACTTACATTTCTTCCGAATCTTATAGGCCATTTATTAGGACAAATTCTGGATACAATCTACACTAGTTAAGTTCCACTAAGGGGAATTGAGTGTATATATATATATATATATGGTGAGAAGAGTTTGTCTGGATGGCTTTTCTTTCTTCAATATTACTCTTTAGTTCTTCTTAAACTATTATGTTCTCTTCTCCTTTATTAAGCTACAAGCTAAGGTTTTTGAATTAATTAGTGGGTGTTCCACCTCCTGGTAAGTCTGATAGCTTTGCATGTTAAGTTTTTGAAAGAATAAAGTTGTTAAGAAGCATATAAATAATACGATATGAGCAAGAGACCCTGCATGGGGGTCGTTTGTAGATGAGATGATAAAACATTATCTGGACAGGAGTTTTAATGGTGAACCCATGTTCTTTTTAGCACTTGCTGCTGCTACTGGTTCGGGAAGGATGTATGAGTTTGGAACTCCAAGCTAAAATATAGGTAAGTATCAGGTGAGTCTCTATATTGGCTCCTGCATATGAACTGTTCAAGTAGAGGTATATATGATGATAACATCTCGGATATCTCGTAAGTGGGTATACAAAGTATTGTAAAGATTTTGCATATGTAAGGATGATATGTGTGAAATACTATTTGAATAAGAAGTTAAATGGTAAGTATGCATGTGAAATCTGATATGAGAAAGTAAGAATTAGTCAGGTATGTGAACAATATCTGGGTAAGTAACTTCTGAGTAAAAATCCATTTTTAATGTCTCTAGTAGGGTAGTTATATTGTTAACCAGACTGTCAGATCACGGTAAGAAGATATGTGTAAGTCCATGTGGAAGAAACCCATGACATTATATGACAACGAAAAAAACTAATGGTGATGCCTCCAGTAAGATGAAGACTGGATTGACAGATCACGACATAAGGATGTTTAAGTCCATGTGGCTGAGACCTTTGACGTAATATGATAATAAGAATATTCATGGTGATTCCTTCGGTAAGATGTAAACCGGACTGGCAGATCACAACATGAAGATATCTATAAGCCCATGAGGGAGAAACCCATGCCACCTTCTGTGAAAGTCTGCCGTGACAGTAAACACGTGACTCTATGTGATGCTTGTGTGGCGTGATTTACTAAGCCTTAGTGGTGTATACTGTATTGCATCTGTGGCAAATCCTATAATGCCTATGTGGCGTATTCAGTGATGTCTGTGTGACAGAATCTGGTTATCTGCCCTTGTGGTAATATTTGGGTAAGTTCTAAAATTTATTTGATAGATAATTCTATGGTAAGGATTTGATACGTCTGAAGTTAACTTGGTTGATTAGTCTGGTGATGAAATTGAATGAGTTTTAAGGGGAGTTTCCTGAAAGAAAGTATGTATATGTATTTCTAAATAATGAAGCTGTCAATGTAGTCTGTCAGTATAAGATATTGGCATATTTTTCGTTATGAAAGGTATAAGTGTTTATTGGTATGAGTTTGTCTATACTATGTAGGGATGAAGCCTGAGTTATCTGATATCCGCCATATCTGAATAGTTTCATGTCTCGTTCTGAGGTTATCTGGAATCTGAGTCGTTTGTCAATTTGGGCATTCTTGTTTTATGAAACATAGACGTTTGGAATTCTTCCGGATGATCTGGAACATTTCATTATCAGTATGAGTTTGATTTGGATTTGATTTGGGATATGATCTGATTGGGAGCTTGTTAGTTATCAAATTCGATATGGGTATCCGCCAAATGTAAGATCAGTTAGTACTTATCCGCCAAAGAGTAGTATCTATGAATAACCATTCTGGGAAAAATATTAAGTGTTTGTTTGAAAAGGAATTCGCTGAAAGTAGGCTCTGTATAGATATTTTTTTGAGAAGTACCTTGTAACATCCCGTTTTTCAATGGTATTAGAAACAATGGTTTCAGAACCTCAATTTCTGATGATTGAGTCAGTAAATATTATTTTATAATATTTACAAGTTATTATAGGGTTCAATTGAGTCTTGGTTCGGTAATTTCAGTGATTGAGTATTTAATTAAGAAAAAAGGACTAAATCGTAAAAGATGTAAAATTTCATCACTATTGATTATTATTAGTTAAAATGCATGACGATACCATCGGGCATCAACCTGTAACCTCGTATCGAGACTTTTACTAAGTTCATTGGGATTTAACCTCAATTTATATCACAATTCATAACTATTAATAAAACATCATTACATAATTAAACATAACACAACAACGGTATGAACTTGGTTATGCTGTATGAACTTACTAGATGAAAACAACAAGAAAAGAAAGATCAGGGACTTATCCGTAAATTTCCCTTTTCCTTGATTATCGTCAGATTGATTCGATTCTTGATCTATATAATAATTTATTTCGCATTATCAACTTTTATCACTATAAAACATCTCATTTCATGACTATAACATCTTTTATTCATTTTGTACAATTTCCCTAAAGTTTTGCATTTTATTCAATTTAGTCCCTAAAATTGAAACTATTATATCTTTTAAATTCAAGCTTTGATTTTCAATCCAATTGCAAATTCATCATCGCACAACCCTCTAAAAACCAATTTTTTAGAAATTTCATGATAAATTCTACATTATTACAATTTGGTCCTTATACACAAAACTAACAAAATTTACTTAAAAAATTAATCCCTATTCACAACTAAGATCACAACCATACTATTAAACATCAAAAGCTTCAATTTTCATAAATGGAAACATTTTAAAACTTTAACAGTTTTGAAAAACAGAGATACAGGTTAGTTGGACCTAATTGACACAATCTCAAAAACATAAAAATTACAAGAAACAAGCTTGAATTACATTCCATGCAAATGAAAGAAAGCTTGGACGAAAACCCTTAAACTTGGAAACAAAGTATTCGGTTTTTGAGAAGAAAAAAATAAGGATGAACATGGTGGCTTATGTTTTATTCATTTTGATTTTTTATTACTTAACTTAAATATAATAATATAACGTAATTAACAAAAACAAGGCCACCATCTGTCCACTTTAATCCATAAAGGTGTAATTGCACTTTTAAACCTTGATAATTTGTTTAATAAGCCTTAACTCATTAAAAAATTCAATAATGCTAATGTTTTACGGTTTTTACGATTTAGTCCTTTTTCCTTAGTTTACTATCAGATCATCAAAATTTCCAGACCAAACTTCAATTCACTTATATAATAGCTCTGTAAATATTTAATAATAATTATGAGCTTAGTTTATGAAAATGAGGTTCCAATACCTCATCTTTCAAAACCACTAACTTTCGGTACGCACCACTTGTACCTTGACTAACTAACAAATTTAAAAAAAATCTATCCAATCATAATTCACAATAATACTATATTTAACTCATAAATATTAATTACTAATGTTTATGAACTAACTTGTTAGAATTGTGATCCCGAAATCACAGTTTTCAACACCACTGAAAAATGGGTTTTTACAACTCTCTCCTCTTAGGAAATTTCGTTCTCGAATTTCTTACTTGAAAATAGGTTTGGATGCTTTGATCTCATTAATTTTTTTCATTTCACAAATAGCTTCTTCTGTACCATGTCGATTTCACAAGATTTTCACTAACGACACTCATTAACTCCGTAGTTCTTTTATTTTTCGAGCTATTACTTTTATGGGTTCTTCACTGTACAAAACATCGGGCTGCAATAAAACATCATCAGGAGTTATCACATGTGAAGCATAGAAACGTGAAACACATCATGTATCTTTTCAAGTTTCGGAGGTAATTTCAGTTTATAAGTCACTAGACCCATTCTCTTGATAATTTCATACAGCCTTATGATTCTTGGACTACGGTTCTCTTTTCTGCCGAACCTTAACATTTCTTTCTACAGGAAAACTTCAAGTAATACTGTAACACCCCTAACCCGAGATCGTCGCTGGAATAGGGTTAAGAGGTATTACCTATCAATAAGAACATTTAACATCTAGAATTTACGACACAAAATCAATCATTTTCAATCTCATTCAATTACAAACATAGTGTCCCTTATCGAGGTCTACGAGACCTAATTCACATGCTAAAGAGGGGTCGGGACTAAATTGAACACACACAGAATTTCTCGAACACTTAAAATTTTTTTTCTAAGATTCAGGGGAGACACGCCCGTGGGGTCGTGTGCCCTCCACGGCTACTAGACACCCCCGTGTGTCCATCCGTGTCTATATACTATCTATTTCAACACGGTCACTAGGCACGCCCGTGTGCCCATTCGTGTCTATATACTGGCTATTTTAACACGGTCACTAGGCACGCCCGTGTGCCATGGCCGTGTATAACTAAGCTACATACTGCCAATTCACCCACGGTCTTAGGCACGCCCGTGTGCCTCAACCGTGTGACATTATAGGCCATTTTGCAAGGCCAACATGCCACCCACTTAGGTCAAACCTACAAGCAACACATACCAAAACATATCATGCACATAAGGCAACCAAAAACTTACCAACATGACTATCCAATCTATGCATTCAATTCTCCTTCCAACCATAACAAATTCAATACCAAAATCTATCTCAATTTCACTAATTCCTACTAGCATTTTACCAATACAAAGTTACCATTCAATAGTCAATTTCTCAACTCTCAATTCATGCCAAAAGATGCATCACATATATCAAATTCATTCATGTTAAGAATAGCACATATCTAGCTACATCTCATGGATACTTACAAACATCAAACATGATTCAAATGACCAGCCTATACATGCCATATTTAACTATATACATTGTTCCAAAATACCCCAAAATAGATTTGCCGATAGTGTGGTGAGATCTTGACGATCCTCGATCCGAGCAAGCTTTACGACCTTTGCAGCGAGAGAAACAAATCACACAAGTAGCTTTATAAAGCTTAGTAAGTTCATAACATAATACATAATATCAACATGTCATCACATAGATTAATTTTACTATCACAAATAATACCATCCACAACCAATATGTTCAATTAACTCATTCACAACCACATTCATAGCTTCACCAACCACATAGATTCCGAGCGTACCTTAGCCAACACTTAGTTGTCAAATACTTTTGCTAATCAATAATCACAATTCATTTCGATCCACATTCGTTTCTTCCTCGATTCATTTGCACACTTAGTGCCTAAATAGTTAGCCGAAGATTAATTAGCATCGTACACTTAGTACATCAATCTCAAACCGATCTTAAATCGGCATCGCACACACAGTGCCAACCACAAAGCTGAAGCTTATACTACTCCGCACACACAGTGCTGTTTATCCTGATCATGTTTTTGAATCTGTCACATAGCATCCATTTTGTAATAATATCACACCATTTATTTCATAGCATTAAACATAGTTAAATACGGGTATTATGTCTGAACTTACCTCGAACGTTGAACTATCGATACGGTCGATTAATCAAGCACTTTATCTTTGCCTCGATCTCGATTTGAACCTTTTCTCTCTTGGTCTATACACATTTAAAATCAATCCATTCAATCATCATTTCATTCAATTTAGCCCACATACACACATTTAGGGCATTTTGCATAATAACCCTCATATTTTCACATTTCGACACTTTAGTCCCTAGTTCACAAAATCATCAAATTCACCAAATTCCACCTAGCACAATCTTAGCCGAATTTTACTAATATCCAAACAAACCCACACATTTCATTTATTTCACATTTTAACCCTTCAATTTGTTATTTCTTCAATTTAGCCCTATTTAACTAAATTCATCAAAAATTCATGAACAAAGTATATCCATCTGACTCATATGTTTCATTTAATACCATAAAACATCACAAAGCTCAACATAGCATCAATGGCATCTTACAAAATAACCAACAAATTCAAAAATTAGGACATGGGCTAGCTAGAGCACAAAGCAACGATCACAAAAACGTAGAAATCATCAAAAACCGAAGCAAAAACATACCTTAATCAAAGGAAACCCATGGCCGAACCTAGCTTTCTTTTTCTTTTTCTTTTATTTCAAATTTTCGGCAAAGATGAGCATGAATTCCACTAATTCATGTTTTTGTTTTATTATAAATCATTTAATAAACCATTTACTAAAATAGCCTTATTATAAACATTTTAAATCCACTAACCTTAGGCATTTTTGTCCATACAATCTATTAATGGTTTAATAACAACATAAGGACTCTACCTTAAAAAGCCAACAACACTTAAGTACTTATAAATCGGCACACAGCTTTTACACCTTATGCAATTAAGTCATTTCTTTTAATTTGGCACACAAACGATCAAATTATCACACAGAATTTTCACACCGACTATGTCACATATCATTCACACAGAAAATATCATAAAAATATTTTTACGACCTCGGATTTGTGGTCTCGAACCACTGTTCCGGACTAGGGTCTAAACGGGGTTGTTACAACTTCCCCCCTTAGGGATTTTCGTCCCCGAAAATCTTACCAGTGAATAGGTGTGGATATTGCTCTCTCATAATGTTCTCAGACTCCCACGTGGCCTCTTCAACTCCGTGTTTGTGCCATAAAACTTTCACTAAGGAAATTCTTTTGTTTCTCAATTCTTTAGTCTCTCGTGCCAAAATTCGGATCGGTTCTTCAGTATACGATAAGTCTGACTGAATCTCAACCTCAGTAGGAGCTATCACATGGGACGGGTCTGATCTATACCGTCGAAGCATTGACACATGAAACACGTTATGAATCTTTTCTAACTCAGGTGGCAATCTCAATCTATAAGCAACCGGCCCAACTCGTTCAGTAATCTCATGCGGTCCAATGAACCTCGGACTCAGCTTGCCCTTTCGGCCAAATCGAAGTATTTTCTTCCACGGAGATACTTTCAAAAACACTTTATCACCGACCTTAAATTTGATATCTTTCCGTTTCAAATCTGCATAAGACTTCTGACGATCTAAGGCTGCTTTCAAACTATCACAAATTACTTTCACTTTCTGTTCAGTCTCTTTTATAAGATCAACTCCTTGAATCTTGTTCTCACTCAGCTCAGTCCAATACAATGGGGTTCGACACTTTCGACCATAAAGAGCTACATATGGTGCCATTTTAATGCTAGATTGAAAACTGTTGTTATACGCAAACTCAATCAATGATAAATGCTTTTCCCACGCACTTTCAAATTTTAGTATACAACATCTCAGCATGTCTTCGAGAATTTGAATGATTCGTTCGGATTGACCATCCGTTTGTGGATGAAAAGCAGTACTGAAATGCAATTTTGAGCCTAAAGCATCCTGCAATTTCTTCCAGAATCGCGAGGTAAATCTCGGATCTCTGTCAGACACAATAGATAGAGGTACCCCATGCAATCTCACGATCTCATCCATATATATTTTAGCCAATATATCAAGTGAATAATCTATTCTCATTGGAATAAAGTGAGTGATTTCGTCAATCTATCAACTATCACCCAGTTGCATCTTTCTTATTCGGAGATAAGGGCAACCCCGACACAAAGTCCATCGTAATTTTTTCCCATTTCCACTCGGGAATCATAATCGGTTGTAACAAACCGCATTTAAACTTAATGTTCGGCTTTGACTTGTCGACAAACTAAACACTTCGACACAAAGTCGAAATGTCTCTTTTCATACCATGCCACCAATAGAGCTATTTTAGATCATTATACATTTTGTACTCCCGGATGTACAATCAAATGACTATTGTGAGCTTCATTCAAAATCATTTGAATCAACTCTGAATTTCTTGGAACACAAATCCGATCTCTCAATCTCAAACAATCATCACTATCAACTCAAAATCCCGATCTGACATCTGAATCACACGAACTCTTTTTCCAATAACTCATTATCAATCTTCCGAGCATCACATATCCGTTGTATAAACATCGACTTTACTTTCAATTCAAATACCACCGCACTATCATCACACGCATCTATCTCGATTACTCATAGCTCTCAAAGCGTATAACGATTTTCGGCTTAAGGCATCGGCTACAACATTAGCCTTACCCGGTGGTAATCTATCATAAGTTCATAGTCTTTCAATAACTCTAACCATCTTCTCTCGCCGCAAGTTCAAGTCTTTCTGAGTCATCAAGTACTTTAAGCTCTTATGATCAGTATAGATGTGACATTTTTCCCCGATTAGATAGTGACGCCAAATCTTCAATGCGAACACAATCGCAGCCAATTCAAGATCATGCGTTGGGTAGTTCCTTTCATGCGGTTTTAAGCTGTCTTGAAGCGTAAGCAATGACTTTCCTTCTTGCATCAAACACACACCCAATCCATTCAATGATGCATCACTGTAAACTATGAATTCTTTGCCTGATTCGGGTTGAATCAAAACTGGTGCTTTTGTTAACAACACTTTCAACTGCTCAAAACTTTACTGGCACTTTTCTGACCATTCGAATCTAACATCTTTCTGTAACAACTTTGTCAATGGAGTCGCAATCATCGAGAAGCCTTTCACAAATCGTCTATAATATCCTGCTAATCCTAGAAAAATACGGACTTCAGACACATTCCTTGGAGGCTTCCATTCTAAAATAGCAGAGGTTTTACTCGGGTCAACTTGTATCCCAGCAGCTGATACAATATGTCCCAGAAAACTGACCTCATGCAACCAAAATTCACATTTGCTAAACTTTGCATACAACTATTTTTCACGCAGAGTTTGTAGTACAATTCTCAAATGCTCAGCATGTTGCGTCTCATCTTGCAAATAGATCAAAATATCATCAATAAATACCACAACAAAGTGATCCAAATACGGTCTGAATATCCGATTCATCAGATCCATAAACACTGCAGGAGCATTGGTTAGTCGAAAAGGCATTACTAAGAATTCGTAATGTCCATACCTCGTTCTGAAAGCAAATTTTGGCACACCAGATTCTTTAACTCTCAATTGATAGTAGCCTGATCTCAAATCTATCTTAGAAAATACTGTGGCTCCTCTCAGCTGATCAAACAAATCGTCAATACGAGGCAATGGATATTTGTTCTTTATCGTCACTTCGTTCAACTGTCAATAATCGATACACATTCTCATAGTCCCATCTTTCTTTTTCACAAACAACACGGGAGCTCCCCAGGGTGAGAAACTAGGTCGTGCAAAACCTCTATCACAATTCCTGCAAATCGAGATTTCAACTCTTTCAATTCGGTTGGGGCCATTCTCATATGGAGCTATCGAAATAGGAGCAGCCTCGGCACTAACTCAATACCAAATTCCACCTCTCGAATTGGAGGTAATCCCGGTAACTCTTCAGAAATACATCCGAAACTCACAAACCACGATACACAGATTCAACTTTCTTTTTCGACACCTTTGTATCAATCACGTCGCCAAATAAGCTTCACAACCTTTTCTCACATAGTTCATAGCTTTCATCGCAGATACAACGGTAGTAATCCTTCATATCACTGGATTCAATTCGAACTAGCTCACCGTTCTGACTTCTCAATTCAATACTCTTTCTTTTACAATTTACAATGGCATTATGCAGAGTAAGCCAATCCATACCCAGAATTATGTCGAATTCATCAAAGGGAAGCAACATCAAATTAACCGGAAAACATATATCACGAAACATCAATGGGCAATTCTTGCACACCTTATCCACCAAAACACACTTGCCTAAGGGGTTCGATACTCTAATCACAAATTCAGTAGACTCAACAGGTAGAGTCTTATTCAATACTAAGTTCATACACACATAGGAATGGGTTGATCCGGGATCTATCAATGCAATGACATCAATATCAAATAAAGTGAAAGTACCGGTGATGACGTTTGGAGATGATGCTTCCTCTCGTGTACGTATAGCATAGGCTCGGGTAGGTGCTCTCACTTCTGATCTCACAGCTGTGTCATTTGTCCATCTCTGACTTTCACTCACATTTTTGGTGCTTCTGGGTGGTCTACCCCTAGCTGTCACATTACTCGGTCTTTCATTCTGAACATTTTCTTCCTCGACCATCTTTGGGCAATCCCGAATAAAATGATCTCGGGATCCATATTTGTAACAAACTCTATTGTTGTACTTGCCCCAGCACTCTCCCACATGTCACCTTCCACACTGTCTGCACTCAGGCTTGTTACTCTTAACACTGCCAACACTTGATTCATTCGGAGCTTAAATTTGTGGACCAGTACTTTGTTTCAAACGATCTCTACTTGGATGTCCAAATGAAGCATTTGAACGGTTACTTGCATCTCTGTATCTCTTAGTAGAAGGTTGAGAAAATTTATTCATCGATCTCTTTCTTTCATCACGAGCTTCTCAATCGGCTTTCTTCTTTTCCTTACTGAGCTCTTCAGCTTTACACGCTCTTTCAACTAACACAACAAATTCATTTATATCGAGTATCCCAACCAATAGCTTGATGTCTTCATTCAATCCCTCTATGAAACGTTTGCACATAGTAGCTTCGGTCGAGACACATTCTCTCGCATATTGACTCAATCTTACAAATTCTTGCTCGTACTCAGTAACAGACAACCGGCCCTGTTTCAATTCTAGAAACTCTTTACGTTTCTGATCAACGAAACGTTGACTGATATACTTCTTTACGAACTCACTTTTGAAAGAAATCTCGGTGATTCTCTCTCTCGGAACCACGAGATATCAACGTTTTCCACCAGCTTGTGTCGTGTCTCTCAACAAAGAAACTACACACTTAATGCACTCATCAGATTCAACGACATCTCATCGAATACTCGATTGTATTCTCAAGCCAAAACTTGGCTCGCTTCAAAGATCATCATCAGATGTGGCTCTAAACTCCTCAGACCCGTATTTTTGAATCTTATCTACAGGTGGTTTATTCAATCTGTTTGGATCTACAACTTGAGGCACAACAGCTACTTGCGGGGGTGGAGGCTGTGGAGTAGTTGGATTCGTTCGAACGAACTCCGTAAACCATTCACTCATCATACAGAAGAAGGCTTGCTTAGCCTCTCCTCCCTCACTACCTTCATTCTTCCTAGATGTGGCCGGCGCTGTCCCTTGAGCGGGAGCAGGCACATTACTCTCTACGTCGTCAGCAATTGCTCGATCGGGATCCATTACTATAAGAAAACACATTTTCAACTGCCAGCATTCATCACACTATCGCAACTTTAAATATGGCATGTATAGCTAGACCCGAACGCGCTATTTTAGTCCAAGAATCGACTAAACCGTAGCTCTGATACCAATAAAATGTAACACCCCTAACCCGAGACCGTTGCTGGAACAGGGTTAAGAGGTATTACCTATCAATCAGAACATTTAACATCTAGAATTTACGACACAAAGTCAATCATTTTCAATCTCATTCAATTACAGTGTCCCTTATCGAGGTCTACGAGACCTAATTCACATGCTAAAGAGGGGTCGGGACTAAATTGAACACACACAGAATTTCTCGAACACTTAAAAAAATTTTCTCGAACACTAAATTGAACACACACAGAATTTCTCGAACACTTAAATTCTTTTTTTTTAAGATTCAGGGGAGACACGCCCGTGGGAGGAGGCCGTGTGCCCTCCACGGCTACTAGACACTCCTGTGTGTCCATCCGTGTCTATATACTGTCTATTTCAACACGGTCACTAGGCACGCCCGTGCCCATTCGTGTCTATATAATCGCTATTTTAACACAAATACACTAGGCACGCCCGCAGCCATGGCCGTATAACTAAGCTACATATCGCCAATTCACCCACGGTCTTAGACACGCCACGTGCCTCAACCGTGTGACATTATAGGCCATTTTGCAAGGCCAACATGCCACCCACTTAGGTCAAACCTACAAGCAACACATACCAAAACATATCATGCACATAAGGCAACCAAAAACTTACCAACATGACTATCCAATCTATGCATTCAATTCTCCTTCCAACCATAACAAATTCAATACCAAAATCTATCTCAATTTCACTAATTCCTACTAGCATTTTACCAATACAAAGTTACCATTCAATAGTCAATTTCTCAACTCTCAATTCATGCCAAAAGATGCATCACATATATCAAATTCATTCATGTTAAGAATAGCACATATCTAGCTACATCTCATGGATACTTACAAACATCAAACATGATTCAAATGACCAGCCTCTACATTCCATATTTAGCTATATACATTGTTCCAAAATACCCCAACATAGATTTGCCGATAGTATGACTGAGATGCTGACGATCCCCTGATCCGAGCAAGCTTTACCGACATTTGCAGCGGAGAAACAAATCACACATGAGAAGCTTTATAAAGCTTAGTAAGTTCATAACATAATACATAATATCAACATGTCATCACATAGATTAATTTTGCTATCACAAATAATACCATCCACAACCAATATGTTCAATTAACTCATTCACAACCACATTCATAGCTTCACCAACCACATAGATTCCGAGCGTACCTTAACAAACACTTAGTTGTCAAATACTTTTGCTAATCAATAATCACGATTCATTTCGATCCACATTCGTTTCTTCCTCGATTCATTCGCACACTTAGTGCCTAAATAGTTAGCCGAAGCTTAATTAGCATCGTACACTTAGTACATCCATCTCAAAATGATCTTAAATCGGCATCGCACACACAGTGCCAACCATAAAGCTGAAGCTTATACTACTCCACACACACAGTGCTGTTTATCTTGATCATGTTTTCGAATACGCACACTTAGTGCCATTTAACTCAATCTATCACATAGAATCCATTTTGTAATAATATCACACCACTTATTTCATAGCATTAAACATAGTTAAATACAGGTATTATCTCCGAACTTACCTTGAACGTTGAACTATCGATACGGTCGATTAATCGAGCACTTTATCTTTGCCTCGATCTCGATCCGAACCTCTTCTCTCTTGGTCTATACACATTTAAAATCAATCCATTCAATCATCATTACATTCAATTTAGCCCACATACACACATTTAGGGCATTTTGCATAATAGCCCTCATATTTTCACATTTCGACACTTTAGTCCCTAGTTCACAAAATCATCAAATTCACCAAATTCCACCTAGCACAATCTTAGCCGAATTTTACTAATATCCAAACAAACCCAAACATTTCATTTATTTCACATTTTAACCCTTCAATTTGCTATTTCTTCAATTTAGCCCTATTTAACTAAATTCATCAAAAATTCATGAACAAAGTATATCCATCTAACTCATATCTTTCATTTAATACCATAAAACATCACAAAGCTCAACATAGCATCAATGGCATCTTACAAAATCACCAACAAATTCAAAAATTAGGACATGGGCTAGCTAGAGCACAAAGCAACGATCACAAAAACGTAGAAATCATCAAAAACCGAAGCAAAAACATACCTTAATCAAAGGAAACCCATGGCCGAACCTAGCTTTCTTTTTCTTTTTCTTTTCTTTCAAATTTTCGGCAAAGATGAGCATGAATTCCACTAATTCATGTTTTTGTTTTATTATAAATCATTTAATAAACCATTTACTAAAATAGCCTTATTATAAACATTTTAAATCCACTAACCTTAGGCATTTTTGTCCATACAATCTATTAATGGTTTAATAACAACATAAGGACTCTACCTTAAAAAGCCAACAACACTTAAGTACTTATAAATCAGCACACAGCTTTTACACCTTATGTAATTAAGTCCTTTCTTTTAATTTGGCACACAAACGATCAAATTATCACACAGAATTTTCACACCGACTATGTCACATATCATTCACACAGAAAATATCATAAAAATATTTTTACGACCTCGGATTTGTGGTCTCAAACCACTGTTCCGACTAGGGTCTAAACCGGGATGTTACAAATACATTGTCACTTACCTAAAAATTGATATCTTTTCATTTTAAATTCGCATATGATTTCTAATAGTCTAAAGAAGATTTTAAATGATCTCAAATAAACTAAACATTTTCTTCTATTTCATATAACAAATCAATTTTTGCTAGTTTCTTATCATTCAATTTTGATCAGTACAAAGAAATTCTGTATTTACATCTGCATAAATTCTTGTAGTGCCATTTAATTACTTCATTCATAACAATTATCATAAGTAGTATTAAGTCTAACGGAACTAACCATTTCGTTGTAAACAATGAAATTTTTCGACACACATCAATAGTTTCAAAAACATAGATTCCTATAATTATCCTCACTGAACACTGAAGTTTGATCATTTTCAACAAGTTTCTGTTTAGCTAACCATTCCGGATTATATTTTTTCAATTCTTGTGTAACAGTTCATTTTCAATGGTGTCAAAACATTGGTTTTGAGACCACAAATCTGACGAGTAAGTTCGTATTAATTATCATTTAATTCATATGAGTCAATTATAATTTGATATTGAGTTTTGACTTGGTGAATTCAGTTAATTGAATAAATAGTTAGGTATAAGTGGTTGTCTTGAAAGTCAAGTGGTTTCGAAAAATGAGATATTGAGACCTTGTTTCTAAAAATCAAGCCCGTAAATATTATTAAATAATATTAATAATATTTACAGAGATATTATTTGGTTATGTGAAAGTTCGATTTAGAAAATTTAATGTTTAGATAGTTGATTAATTAAAAAGGACTAAATCGTTGAAGTCGTAAAACTTAATCACTATTGAATTATAATGATTAAATGGCTTAATTAACTTAAGTGGAAGGTTTTATATGGAAAATATTCCATTTTAATAAAGTGGACGGTTAGTTCTTCTTTTTAGGTAAAATTTTATGTTAATTTTATAATTAATAATATAATATAATAAGATTAAAATAATAAAATAGTTTTATCTTCTTCAATTCTTCATTCCACAAATCGAAACCACCAAAAATTTAAAGAAGCCATAGCTCTTCTTCAAGCTTGACATTCAGCTAATGCATGTAAGTCCTCGGGTTATCGATTTCGTAAATTTTATGTTTTTGAGATCATTGTAGCTTAATCTAGCTAACCCAGGGACTATTTTGTTAAACTGTTAAAAGTTTTGAAACTTGCCATTGATGAATTGTAGGAGTTCTTGAGATTAAATGATAAATTTGTAATCTTGGTTGTTGATTATGTAACATCCCAAAAATCGGGGGTTAGTAGAATCGGGTTTGTGAATCGAGAGAGAGTGGTCATGCCTTAATTTTTTAAATTATCTATGCATTTTTAGGAAATAAACGAGGTATTGGTTTGTTGGTTAAGTGTTAGTGTAACGTTTCTTGAAACCCAAGTTCAAATCCCTTATCTCGTATCATTTTTATTATTGTGCAAATTTTACCTTAAACCTTAGTATGTGACATGCCTTGTTTTTTTTAAAATAAATATTTCAAATTATATCAAGAATGAGTTATTGGTTTGATGATTAAACATTAGTGAATTTATCCCTGAGGTCCTAACTTCAATTCCCTTCCCATGCAAATAATTTAATTTTTTGACAAAAAAATCCTTGTTTTAATGTGTGGGCCATCCAAACCTAGTTAACCTAGGTATAAATATTAATTTTTCACTAATAATCAGCCTTTAATCCTCCTCCTCATTACCCTAGTCGTTCCTCTCCTCCTCTCCTTCTCTTTGATTTTAATTTTTTTTTCCTTTCCTCCATTTTTGTCGTCGCCTATACCTAGTTTTACCATCTCTTTCTTTTTCTTTTTATTTTTGCCAAAAAATTTGTTAACATATTCTCCACCATATTTCTGTCATTTTTTTCTCATTAAAATCAGCCCCAAATCTGAAATCTTGAACTCCAAGATTGATCCCTAACATTGCCAAGAAAGTGCCATTGCCGTTTTTCTCGACTAGCTTAGGTAAGGTCACTTTTCTCTTTAATTTCTTGATTAATTTTGTCAATTAAAAACCAAAATTTTAAAATCTAGAATTTTGGGGATTTTAAATGATTTCAAAGGTATTTTTCCAGAATTTAATGAGATCCCAAACCGTTTTAAAATTCAGCCGCAATTTTGGCCACCATGGGTGGTGGTGTGTGCGCCTATATGCAAGAAATGGGGCTGTTTTGTTCCTTGGTTCTTTCCTATATTTTTCCAGAATTAATTTGAGTTCTTTAACCCTCCTAATCAGCTTTTAAACCCATTTCAATTAGGGAAAAACATTCTTGATCGATTGGCCATTCGGATCCCACAAATCGCGAAGCGTAAGTGCAATTAAGGGTAACTAGTTTGTTATTTCAACATAGTTGTTGGGTAAAAGTTATGAAATGATTAAATTAAGGAATTTAATCATTAATTAGCTACTGATTTTCTAGTATATTATTGAATTAGGTGCTGACCCAGACGCCTCAAATCATTCGTAAAGGCGAAGAACGATTGTACGTACGGTTTGCATCGATACAGTGTAAGGAATCTAACTAGTTTGGATTCATAATGAGAAAATAGAATGTCGGTAATGACAATATAAATCGCAAAAAAAATATAAATAAAAATAAAGAACACACAGATTTTACGTGGAAACCCTTTCGGGAAAAAACCACGGGCAGAGGAGAAGAAAATTCACTATGTCGAATTTGAATGATTACAAGAGGAATAGACTATGTCTATTTATAGGCTTGTAAAGCCATATTCTTGTAACAGCCCGGTTTAGACCCTAGTCAGAACAGTGGTTTTGAGACCACAAATCAAGGTCGTAAATATATTTTAATATTACTTTTGGTGTTGATTATGTGTGATATAGTCTGTGTGAAAATTACATGTGATAATTTTATCGATCAGGTGTCAAATTGTGAGAAAGGACTTAATTGTATAAAGTGTAAATGCTTTGAGTGCTGATTGTTAAGTACTTAATTATTGTTGGCTTTTAAGGTGGAGGCCTTATGAGGCAATTTAACCTTTTTAAAGATAGTGGATGGCTAAATGACATATTAGCTTTAATATTTATTTGTTTTATATGTTTAATGAAAGGGCAAATGAGTAAAATGTTTAATAAAGTAATAATAATAAAACAAAAGCATGAAAATAAGATGAATGTGTTCATCTTTGTCCACCGAAAACACAAATAGAAAAGAAGGAAGAAAAGCTTTGTGATATTCGGCCATTGTTCATCTTGATTGAGGTATGATTTTGAGTCAGTTTTTGATAATTTCTACGTTTTTTGTAATCGTTGCTTTGTGCTCTACAAAACCCATGCTTAAATTTTGTGAATTGATAATTTTTATAAAATGTGCCATTGATGAAATGATAAACTTTGTGATGAGTGTTGGTGTTAAATTAAAGATATGTGTTTATTGAACATGTTTTATTCTTGAACTTTTGATGAATTTAGCTAATTAGGGCTAAATTGAGAAAATAGCATTTTGAAGGATTAAAATGTGAAATAAATAAAACGTGTGGGCTTGTATGAATATAGTGAGAATTCGGCTAGGCATGGGTGCAAGCTAATTATGTGAATTTGATGATTTTGTGAAAGAGGGACTAAAGTGTCGAAATGTAAAAATGTGAGGGCTATTTTGTAAAATGCCCTAAATATGTGTGTTTGGACTAAAATGAATGATTTGGTGATTGAATGGATTGAATTTGAATGTGTATAGACCAAGAAAGGAGAGGTTCGGATCGAGATCGAGGCAAAGATAAAGTGCTCGATTGACCGACCGTTTCGATAGTTCAACGTCCGAGGTAAGTTCGGACACAATATGAACATTTAGTTATGTTAAATGTTATGAAATGAGTGTTATAATGATATTGAAATGTGGATGCTATGTGAGAGTTGAGTTTGAGTTATGTGGCACTAAGTGTGCGTATTCGAAAACGTGATCGAGATGATCAGCACTGTGTGTGCGAAATAAAATAAGTTATGACTTTGTGGTTGGCACTGTGTGTGCGATATCGATTGAAGAGCGGTTTGATATAAATACACTATGTGTGCGATGATAATTAAGCTTCGGCTAAATATCGGGGCACTAAGTGTGCGATTGAATCAAAGAAGAGACGGATGTTGATCGAAAGGGAAAAAAGAGTATTGAGTAGCAAATGTAATTGACTACTAGGTGTTGACTAAGGTACGCTCGGAACCTATGTGGTTGATGAATCTATGAATGAGATTATGAAATGTTAAATGAGCATTTTAGTTTTGGATGGCATGATATATATATGCATATGTGAAATAATCTATGTGATGATTTGTTTTATTATAATGTATCATGTTACGAACTTACTAAGCTCAAAAGCTTCTTGTGTGATTTGTTTCTCTCGCTTTGCGATTGTCGATAAAGCTTGCTCGGATCCGGGAATCGTCAAGATCTCAATCACACTATCGGCATTCTATTTTGGTACTTTTGGAAAGAAGTACATAGTTGAAATATGGCATGTATAGGCTAGTTGTTTTGAATCATATTTGAGATGTGTAAATAGCCATGTGATGTGGCTAGCTAAGTGTTGGTAATGTGCATGAGTGAATATGGTATTTGGTGCATATTTTGATATGGCATGATGGTAATGAATTAGCATATGAATGGTGAATTCAATGATGAATTAATGCCTTAGTGATTTAGTGAGGTTATGGATGATTTATACCTAGATTTACATGTAATTTGGTTGTATAAAATGGCATGCTTAGAAATGAGATTCTATGTGATGATATGATGATTGTTGGACATGAAATTGGTTGCCAAATTGTGTGTATAAAGATGCTCAAATGTGCTTGTAGGATTGACCCATGTGGGTGGCATTTTGGCCTTGCAAATGGCCTAATTGAGCCACACGGTTGTGGCACACGGGCGTGCCTAGTGACCGTGGGGCTAAGTCAGTAGCTAGCCTAATAGCACACGGCCAAGACACGAGCGTGCCTAGTCGCCGTGTGAGAAAGTCAGAATATGGCCTAAGAGTACACGACCTTAGCACACGGGCGTGCTGGGTGGCCGTGGGTGTAAAGTCAAATTTGACCATGGCCAAGGCACACGGGCGTGCTTGGTGGCCGTGGATGTGAGGTCAGATTCAACCACGGGGAGGACACACGGGGGTGTGCAGCTGCCGTGGGAGGCACACGGTCTGCCCACACGGGCGTGTATCCCCTGAAACCTAGAAAAGTTTTAAATTTTGAGTAGTTTCTGTATGTGTTTCGGTTTAGTCCCGACCCCTCCCTAGCATGTGTTTAAGGTCTTATACGCCTTAAAAAGGGACAAATTGTTTATGTTTGATGTATTATGATGATGATTGACTTTGTGTCGTAAATGAGTTGCGAAATGATTCTATTGTCCGGTAATGCCTCTTAACCCTATTCCAGCGACGGTTTCAGGTTAGGGGTGTTACAATTCTAATAGGAGTGTAGTAAGATTGAAACACCTTATTCTAATCAATATAAAATAGATGGAGTTTAATAAGGTTTAAAAAACCTTATTCTAAAATAAAATAAAAGAAGTGTAGTTCTATATGGATTTTACTTTTATTTTATTTTACCATTGTATTTTATTTAAATAAGGATTCGGGTCACTTAATTCTAACAATCTCCACCTTGACACGAATTCTCAATGAACAAGTTCTTCATCGCGAACTCTCAACGTGTGATTTTACAGCACAAAAATATCTGTATGTGTTTCTGAAATTAATTGACACAACTGTGTATCTGCTTCAGTGGTTATGTGTTCTGGGGGTGTGTGAGAGGTCACAAGTTCAAGTCACAACTTGGGTAAATTTTGGCATTTTTATGAATAAAGCTCTCACTAGGGTCGATAGGCTTTTGAGTTATTGTTGGCAAAATGATATGAGAATGGGCCTGCTGGTCTGGTGGTTAAGTGGAGTGTTTGATTGCATGAGGTCCTGAGTTTGATTCCCTGCTTTGGCTTTATTTTTGCACGATTATGGGGAGGCGTTTGAGTGGCGATAGAATTCTGAGTAGTGGGGGTTTTGGTAGAGAGAATTAAGGGATTTAAGGGGTTATCATGGATTTTATTTTTATTTCTTTTTTCAAATTTTTCCCCAAAATTCTGACGCCCCACTCCATCTCTTCTCTCTCTGCCGATTTTTGTTCCCCAAAACCTTTCTGGCGTTTCTTCATCTTTTCTTCCATAGTCTACCTTCAATTTTCGTTCTCTTTCACTGTTGCTGTCGTGATTTTGACCGATTATCGGTTTCACGTTAGGATTCTTCAAATCGTTTTGGTAAGTGGGGTTCATTTTTTGCAACTTGTGGTTTTGTTCAGATGTTGATTGGGGTTAACCTTTGTTTTGGGAAGCAGCGAGTCGAGAAGATCGTGGTCCTACTGCTTTGGGGTTGTAGATTGTCTTTCGGAGTGCAGGAGTAAGCAGTAAGTGCTTGTTTTAAGTTATGAATGGTTTTGGGTTATCGGTTTAATCGTGCATTAAGGTTGAAATTGAGTGTTGAATTGTCAATTTTTAGGTTCTGGAGGCTAAAGAGAGCTTACGCGTCAAAAGCGATACAGGTGTGTACCCGGAAACACAGAAAACAAGAATCGGTGAAAGCCAAAAAATGATTCTGTCAACGCCACACGGCCATGTGGTAGGCCGTGTGCAAGGCTGTAAGCCACAACACGGCCGTGTGATCGACGAGCCAGGCCATGCGCAGGCGACACAACCGTGTGATGGCCGAGCAAGGCCGTGTGCGACACACGGGCTCGACCTATTGGGCCCTGTGGGCTACACGGGCGTGTGGAATTCTGGGCCAGGCCGTGTGATCCCCACGGCCAAGGCCGATTTGGGCCGAGTTGGCCACACGAGCGGGCCACATGGACATGTGAGCCCATCCTTCTTAAATGATCTGTAAGGTTGCACGAGTCGCTCAAGTCGACTGTGGACCTGCTGTAGGGTCGGTAAGCGATACTTAGACCCCTATTTGTGTGATCTGATTATATGATATGAACTCTGTACTGAACCAAATGTATGATTCGTTATTTGCATATTTGCCTGTCATGTATTGTATGCTGCATTATATTGGGGTGGGTTGATGATATTGGAGGAAGTATCTGAAAGGCTATCAAGCCTGATTATCTGGCAGCTCAGCTACAATTATCTGATTATGTGTCGCGTTTCGGTACAGCATGGTGTGTAGGGATGGGTGGGTTGATTTTATCCCCACATAGTTTGTAGGGTTGGACGAAGTTGATGTGTAGAGGCTGGTGGGTAGGACTTTGTTATTCTGTTATGTTCTGCATATTATATCTGAGATGGGCTAGGGCCCTAATATATATCTGATTCTGCATCTGAGTGGGCTAAGGCCCAACTGATTTCTGTAATGGGCGCTGGTCCCAGTCTGTTGATTTCTGATATCTGATGATTACTCTGTTTGTATAATATCTGTGGGGATTACACGCTGAGTTTAGGTAAACTCACCCCATTCTGTTTAATCTGTACAGGTAATCCCCAGACATAGGCGGATCGGTGCGGTGGAGGACTCAGCGGTGGCCACACGACTCCTTTTTTTCTATTCAATAGTTATTTACGATTTTAAGTTTTATTTTGGGGTATTTTTCTGTAATAATGGCCTCTATGGATTTTTACCAAAAATTTGGATTTTTACTGTTTTCTATTTATATCTGCTAGAAGTAGGTAAAACTCGGGTTTTCAAAGAAATGAATGTTTTATCAAAATACCACGCACACGCAAACTATTTTAAAAGCTTCCGCAAAGTATAGCGTTTTGGAAATGAGTCACGATTTGAGAATTAATGAAAGATAATGATAGGTTCTGAACGGAAAACAGTTTTAGCAATGATACGGTTTTCAAACGCACTTCCATGTGACATCGTTAGATTCGGCCATAACGTCCAGGCCGGGTTTGGGGTGTTACATTTAGTGGTATCAGAGCCAGGTTGCAAAACTCGGCTGTGGATTGGGTTTTAAAGATTGGTTTTAAAGAAACAATTTTTAAGTGATCTGAAATATTTTTGGACTGGGTATGTGGTACACCGAGTCTCCGATGCCGATCCTGTAAGTGTTCTGAAATTCTGTTTAGATTATTTCACACTTTAGTCCTCCAATTCCTCATTTTCACAATTTAGCCCAAATTACTCAATTTCACTAAAAATTCAAAGACAAAATATGTTAATCTTTCACCTATCTTTCATATTTCATCATCATCTATCATAAAGCTCAAGCATTCATCAATGGCATATCTCAAAATCACCATAAAATTCTAAAATTAAAGTATGGGCTAGCTAAAGCACAAAACAACGATCACAAAAATGTAAAAATCATCAAAAATCGAGCTCAAAACATACCTTGATTTAGAACAACAATGGCCGAAAGTTTCAAAGCCCTATTTCTTTCTTTTTCTTTCAAGTTTCGGCAAAAGATGATGATAATATGGCTTTTAATTTCTTTTAGTTTTAATTATAATACATTAATTGACTTTTTACCATTTTACCCTTAATATAAACTTTATAAATTCATTCATTTAATGTCCATATATGTCAACTTCCACTATCAAAGGTTTAATTACCACATAAAGACTCCTCATTTAATAAGCATGCCAAATAAGTACTTTAACAATCAACACACAGCTTTTACATTTTATGCGATTAAGTCCTTTTTACAAGTAAAGCGCACAATCGATAAAATTTTCACACAGAATTTTCACACATGCTTAATCACACACTGTAAGCACGAAAAATAATATAAAAATATTTTTTTGACCTCGGATTTGTGGTCCCAAACTACTGTTCCGACTAGGGCCTAAACCAGGCTGTTACAAATCAATAGCTATTACAAGCCAATACAATTGGCCAAATCAAATGACACATATAACAAAATGACCAAGTCTCTATACATGCCATACTTTCAAAATACTAAGATCATCAAATACCCAAAATAACAGTTTTGATAGTGTGAGGCGAATCTCCGACGATCTCCAATCCGAGCTAGCTTGGCGACACTATAAAAACATGGAAAATAAACGGAGTAAGCTTTATTGCTTAGTAAGCTCGTATGCAAGAAATAAGCAACCTTACCATGCATATAACATTCAAACAATATAACATAAATAAATGTGAATTTATCATAGTCTCACGATCATAATTCATTCCAACACCAAACTTACCTCATTATCATCACTTCAAGCAATTAATACAAATGAGTTTTACGTATGTACCTGAACCATCTCGAAATGAACTTACACATATTCTCATCTTTGACATACCCGTGAACCACTCGGAATAAAAATGTCAGATACTCGGGAAATTTGCACACTAAGTGCCACATATGTAGTCAATGCTACCCCAATCTCAATTCAAATAGTTGCTTGCTCTGGAGCTATCAACGGGCCTGCTCACACAAGCTGTCAGTCAAGACGTAGCTACGCGGTGCTGCTCACACAAGCTGTCAAGTATCCGCAACATATGTCGGTATACTATCCACAGGTAAGACATACAAGACCAGCACCCGGATCATATAATCACATAACACATACTAACCCTAGTGACATGTCACTTGTATCCTACCCTATTCCTAAGGTTCAACGGGATTTCTCGCTTGCCGATTCATCCTCGGACTCGTTCATAAGATTAAGCTCATCCACATTATCAAACATACAATTCATGCAACATTAAAGCAATAAAATACAATCATATTAAAGCTTATTTTTAACATACGAACTTCCCTCGGTACAAAATGGATAATTGTTCGATTTAGTCCACAACCTTGTTCTTTCCCCGGTTTAGGTCAGAACCTCGTCTTTCTTGATCTATAATACCACATTTAACTTATTCAATCATCACATTATTCAATTTAATCCTAAAAACACCTTATGGCAAAAATTACATTTTTGTCCCTAACTTTTCAACTTTTTACATTTTAGTCCCTAGGCTCGTAAAATGATTTTCATTCGGTTTCTTCATTACCCAAGCCTAGCCGAATATTAATGGTACTCATAACAGCCCACATTTTTCATTTAATCACATTTTTACACACATTTTATAACTTTTACAAATAGGTCCCTATTTGACATTTTCATCAAAAATCACTTGGTAAATGTTGTTTACCTAACATCAAACGTACATTTTTTACCATTAGACATCAAAGTACACAAATATTCTACATAGTTAAAATTTTAGACTTTGATTTTCTTTCAAATTAGTCCTTGAAATAGCTAGATTAGGTTAAGACAACTTTAAAAACATAAAAATCATTAAAAACGGGGCAAGAATGGACTTACAATCGAGCTTGAAAGTTGGCCAAACCCTAGCTATGGAGACCTTGAAATTTTCAGCTATGGGGGGACTAATTTGAGAAGATGATATCTTTTTATTTGTTTTATTTGTCTTTATTTACCAAATGACCAAAATGCCCTTAATGCCTAACTTCAAAATTTTACCCATCCATGTCCATTTTTGTCCAACTTAAAGTATAATGGTCTAATTACCATTTAAGGACCTCCAATTTAAAATTTCATTTCAATTAGACACCTATAGCATCTAGAACACACATTTTGCACTTATTGCAATTTAGTCCTATTAGTCAAATTGGACACTCTATCGATAAAATTTCCTAACGAAATTTTCGCACAATTATTCAATCATACTTTAGACCTTAAAGAAATAATAAAATTAACATTTCTACTTCGAATTTGTGGTCCTAAAACCACTATTCTGACTTGACCCTAAAACGGGCTGTTACAACTCTCCCCCCTTTAGGGATTTTCGTCCCCGAAAATCTTACCAGAAAAGAGGTTTGGGTACTATTTTCTCATAGCTTCCTCGGGTTCCCACGTAGCTTCTTCGACCCCATGTCTTTGCCACAAAACTTTCACTAGGGCTATACTTTTGTTTCTCAACTGTTTAACTTCCCGAGCTCAAATCTTGATCGGTTCTTCACCATAAGTCATATCTGGTCGAATCTCAACCTTTGTCGGTGAAATCACATGCAATGGATCTAATCGATATCTTCGCAACATAGACACATGAAACATGTTGTGGATCATTTCTAATTTTGATGGCAAAGCTAATCAATACGCCACTGACCCTATTCTTTCAATAACCTCATACGGACCAATAAAACGCGGACTCAGTTTACCTTTGCGACCGAATCTAAGGATTTTCTTCCACGGAGACACTTTCAGAAATACCTTATCACCGACTTGAAATTCAATCTCCTTTCGTTTCAAATCTGCGTACGATTTCTGTTTGCGGATGAAATGCG
This sequence comes from Gossypium sturtianum, assembly GCA_025698515.1. Lineage (NCBI taxonomy): Eukaryota > Viridiplantae > Streptophyta > Magnoliopsida > Malvales > Malvaceae > Gossypium > Gossypium sturtianum. The sequence continues at coordinate 40,013,892 of CM046955.1, forward strand.
GTACTAAAATTCAACTTTGTGCCCAAAGCCTCTAGCAACTTTTTCCAAAATCGAGACGTAAACTGCAAATCTCTATCCGATATAATAGAAATAGGCACTCCGTGCAATCTCACAATTTCAGCAATATACAATTCAGCTAGCTTATCAAGCGAGTAGTCGGTATGTACCGGAATAAAGTGAACGATTTCGTCAATCTATCAACAATGACCCATACAGCATCTTTCTTCTTTAGAGTCAAAGGTAACCCAGTTACGAAATCCATTATAACTCTATCCCATTTCTACTCGGGAATCATCACAGGCTGGAGAAAACCTGAAGGTACATGATGTTCGGCCTTTACTTGTTGACAAATCAAACATCTCGCTACGAATTCAGAAATATCTATTTTCATACCTGACCACCAATACAATTTCTTCTAATCATTGTACATCTTCGTACTTTCCGAATGAATAGATAGACAACCACTGTGTGCCTCATGAAGAATTTTCTGAATAAGCTCAGTGTCTCTCGGTACACAAATCCTACCTCGAAACATCAAACAATCATCAGCCCCAATTTGAAAATCTGAATCACTAGTCGATTGAACTCTTTTAGCCTGAAGTTCTTTGTCACTTTTCTGAGCTTCGTAAATTTGCTGAAGAAATACCGGCCTAGCTTTCAACTCAGCTAGAATTGAACCATCATCAGATAAAGTCAGTCGTGTATTCATTGCTCTCAAAGCAAACAAAGATTTCCTACTCAAAGCATCGGCGACCACATTCGCCTTTCCCGGACGATAATTGATTACCAACTCATAATCTTTTAATAGCTCGAGCCATCTCCGTTGTCATAAATTCAAATCCTTCTAAGTCATCAAATACTTCAAACTCTTGTGGTCGGTAAAGATATGGCACTTCTCACCGAATAAATGATGTCGCCAAATCTTTAAAGCAAACACAATGGCAGCCAATTCCAAGTCGTGCGTCGGATAATTCTTTTCATGCGGTTTCAACTGTCTCGAGGCATAAGCTATCACTTTTCCTTCTTGCATCAACACACATCCAAGACCGTTCAGTGACGCGTCGCTAAAAATTACAAACTCTTTTACCGATTCAGGTTGCACTAAAACCGGTGCCTCAGTCAACAATGCTTTCAACTGTTCAAAACTCTTTTGGCAATTCTCAGACCATTCAAACTTAACATCTTTCTGTAACAATTTTGTCATAGGTGTAGCAATCATCAAGAATCCCTTAACAAAACGTCGATAATACCCAGCCAAACCCAAAAAGCTTCTAACCTCGGATACATTTCTCGGTGGATTCCAATCCATAATTGTCAAAATATTACTCGGATCAACTTTTATACCTTCAGCTGAGACAATATGTCCCAAAAATCTGACTTCTCGAAGCCAAAACTCACTTTTACTGAACTTAGCAAACAACTTCTTATCTCTCAAAGTCTGCAACACAATTCTTATATGTTCGGCATGCTCTACCTCATCTCGAGAATAAATCAAAATGTCATCAATAAACACAACCACAAATTTATCCAAATACGGTCAGAAGATCCGATTCATCAAGTCCATAAAAACAACAAGAACATTAGTTAATCCAAAAGGCATAACAAGAAATTCATAATGCCCATACCTCATTCTGAACGCAGTTTTCGGCATATCTGAGTCTTTGACTCTCAGCTGATAGTAGCCAGATCTCAAATCTATCTTCGAAAACACTGTTTCCCCTTTCAACTGGTCAAACAAATCATCAATCCTCGATAACGGATACTTGTTCTTTATCGTAACCTTGTTGAGTTGACGATAATCGATACGAATTCTCATAGATCCATCTTTCTTCTTGATGAATAACACCGGTGCACCCCATGGTGAAAAACTCGGTCTCGCGAAGCCCTTATCTGTCAACTCTTGCAACTGAGACTTCAATTCTTTCAACTCGATTGGAGCCATTCTATACAGAGCTATCGATATCGGTGCAGTCCCCGGTACCAAATCAATGGCAAACTCAACCTCTCTGACCGGCAGTAACCCTGGCAACTCTTCTGGAAACACATCCGGATATTTACAAACTACCGGTACAGATTCGATCTTCAATTCAGACACATTAGTATTCAGTACATAAGCGAGAAATGCTTCACACCCCTTTCTTACATACCTCTGAGCTAACATCGACGAAATCACAACAGGCAATTCACCCGATTTATCTGATTCAAGCCGAAGAGTTTCATTGCTTTGACATTTCAATTCAATAACCTTTTGTCTACAATTCACTTCTACATCATGCAGAGTCAACCAATCCATTCCAAGAATCACATCAAACTCATCAAATGGCAAAAGCATTAAGTCAGCCGGAAAACAGTGACCCCAAATCATTAAAGGACATCTCTTGCAAACTTTATCAACTAAGACATATTTGCCTAAGGGGTTCGACACCTTAATTACAAATTCAGTAGACTCAACAGGTAAATTCTTACTAGATACCAAATTCATGCAAATATAGGAATGAGTCGATTTAGGATCAATTAATGCAACTACATTAGTACCATAGAGAGAAAATGTACTAGTGATCACATCAGGGGAGGACGCATCCTCACGAGCACGAATAGGATAAGCTCTCGCAGGTGCTCTCGCTTCCAATCTCACAGCTGAATCCTTGGATACATCTCTGCCACTGGTCCCATTTCCCGTATTTCTCACTGGCCTCCCTCTAGCAGCAGTATTACTCGATCTTGCATTCTAAAAATTATCCTTTTCAGCCATTTTAGGACAATCCCGAATAAAGTGATCTTGGGAGCCACATCTAAAGCAAGCCCGATTATTCATCCTATATTCACTGGGATGTCGTCTGCCACAGTGTTGGCATTCAGGCTTATTAGACCTAGCATTACCAACGCTCGCTATGGATGTAGTTTGGGCCTTAGAACCCGAATATTGCTTCCCACGATCTCGGTTGGGATACCCAACTGAAGCATTGGAGCAAGAATACATATCTCTCGATTTCTGTGACGAGGATTGAAATGGCTTATTCATCAGCCTCTTCCTCGAATCTCTAGTCTCAAACTCAGCCTTTCTCTTTTCCTTGCTCAACTCTTCGGCTTTGCAAGCTCGATCAACTAGCACAACAAATTCTTTTAGCTCTAAAATCCCAACTAACAGTCTAATATCTTTATTCAGTCCATCTTCAAATATCTTACACATAATAGCCTCTGTTGAGACACATTCTCGTGAATACTTACTGAGCCTAACAAACTCTCGCTCGTATTCAGTTACAGTCCTACAACCCTGTTTCAGTTCTAAGAACTCTTTACGTTTCTGATCAATAAACCATTGACTGATATACTTCTTTCTGAATTCCTCTTAGAAGAAATCCCAAGTGACCCTTTCCCTTGGTACCACAGAGAGAAGAGTGTTCCACCACTGATATGCCGTATCCCTCAGAAGTGACACAACACATTTCAAGCACTCATCCGGGGTGCAAGAAAGCTCATCAAATACCCAGATAGAGTTCTCAAGCCAGAATTTTACTTTTTCAGGATCATCATCGACATTTGATCTAAATTCTTTAGCCCCTTATTTTCGAATATTATCGACTGAAGGCTTTTTCATTCTTACCAAATCCACACCTTGGGGAGCTACGGGAACCGGTTGGGGGTTAGGTAGGGGTGGAGGATGTTAGGCAGCCGGATTTGTTTGAACAAACTCGGCAAACCACTCATTCATCCATTGGAAGAAGGCTTCCCTAGCCTCTCCTCCCAGACTAATTGTGACCGGTCTACTTTCAGATGGCACGGTCCCTTGGGCGGGAGCCGGCACACTACTTTCTACATCATCAGCTACTTCTCGGTCGGGATCCATTTACGATATGAAAACACAGTTCAAATTGTCAGGATTCATTACACTATCAAAATTTATGTATGGCATGTATAGCTAAACCCTTACACACACTACGTTAGCCGAGAATCGACTAAACCATAGCTCTGATACCACTAAATGTAATACCCCTTACCCGTGTTCGACGCTGGAATGGGGTACGAGGCATTTTCGGACTTACCACACAAACAATCATACAATTCTAAGTCATAAATTTGCGTCCAAATTAAAACCATTCACATTCAATCATAAAGTCCCTAGCACGAGCCTACAATGCCCGAAACATAGTGGTGCTGCCTGACATAGTGGCAGCACCTAAAAAAAATATTTTTTTAAGAAGCCGATGATTGGCTAATAATGAGGGGACGGTGCCGCCGGTGTGTCAGGCGGCATGAGCGGTCATTGTCAAGAACAAGTCATTTACGTACATTATTTTTGACTTGGACCATTTTCATAAATAATTATTTTTTTTGGATTAATTGCGTAAAAAAAGCCCCATATTCCCGGCATGTGGCATATATATTGTCTTAAAATTATTTTATATTTAAAATCAAATTGATAGAATGTGTTAGTATTAGAGGGTTAAATTTGTTATCAAACCAATAAAATAAACTCATGTTAGCATTTTCGTCAAATTTTAAATGGCTCCAAAAATTTTGATTCCAAATAGATTAATGATTAACATAAAAAATAAAAATTTAAGGGATAAATCCTAAAAGTATACAGGAAATATGGTTTAATGTGCAATTGCATTTATGAACTTTGATTTTGTACAATTTTACACATGAAATTTTGATTTGATCCAATTCTTGTAAATTATTAACACATACATAAATAATTATATTTATCCAATATAAAAAAATTAATGTATTTATTTCTTTAAATGCGCATGATTAAATCAAAATTAAAGTTTCAAGTATGCATTTAAATCACAATTAAAGTTCCATGTGTATAATTACACTAAATTAAAACTTATGTATACAATTGCGCATTAAATCAAAATACATGTATAATTTTAAAATTTATCCCAAAATTTAATAGAACACGAATAATAATTTAATCAACATTTTTATACTTCATCCAAATATAATATTAATCCTAATACAAAATTCTTATACGATTTCAAAGGAAATGGCACCAATTGAATTTAGCTTATTTGGCGGTAGAAACAAATTAAATATAATACGTGAAAATTTTACCTTCAAAATTCTTTTTATTAATTCCCTCTGATCTACTTCTAAATTTCTTATAATAATAATAATAATAATAATAATAAGCATTGTAATTGAATAAACATTTAACCTCGACGCAAGTCTCAAATCTTTAATTTAATTTAAAACTAAATAAGTTCCTTCCACCCAAAGCGAAAAAAAAAAAGCCAAAATAGGAAAGATGTAATTATGAGATTCCATCAATTGGGCAACTTACTTGGATTCGTTACAACCAAGCTTTATCCATATATTGAATCCACAAATAGTATATACTTGTACACACTCAAATTTATTTTAAAAGTTATTAACTATTTTTAACCATATATAATTTCTTGTGCCCTATATAAATATCATCTTATTTATGATTCACTCACACTTCACACCATCAAGACATATATACACCATATATGCTGATTGCACTTTTCCATCAATCATCAGTTTCTTGTTATTCTTTTTTATCTGTATGATAAGAGCGCCATGGAGACAGGTCAAACCGTAACCCCGATCCCGCTGTGGAATATTGTGGTGATTTCAGCCATTGCCGCCGGGATCCAATTCGGATGGGCTCTGCAACTTTCTCTTCTAACCCCTTATGTCCAAACCCTTGGTGTTCCTCACGTCTGGGCTGCTTTCATTTGGCTTTGTGGTCCCATCTCCGGCCTCGTCGTTCAACCCATTGTAGGCTACAGCAGTGACCGTTGTACCTCTCGCATCGGTCGTCGCCGACCCTTCATTGCTGTTGGAGCTTGTTTTGTTGCCATCGCTGTTTTCATGATTGGCTTCGCCAAAGACATCGGTCACCGATCTGGTGATTCACTGCAAAATCCCACAAAGCCTAGAGCCGTCGCCATCTTCGTTACAGGTTTTTGGATCCTCGATGTGGCTAACAACATGTTACAAGGTCCATGCCGCGCTTTCTTGGCTGACCTTTCGTCGAATGATCATAAAAGAATGAGGATCGCCAATGCGTGGTTCTCGTTTTTCATGGCTGTTGGCAACGTTTTAGGTTACGCAGCTGGTTCCTTCTCAGGTCTCCACAAGCTCCTACCCTTCACACAAACAACCGCCTGTGATGTTTACTGTGCAAACCTCAAAACTTGTTTCATAATTGACATTGTTTTCCTCCTGTCTATCACAATAACTGCCATTACCACCGTGAAAGAGACACCAATAACAAGAAAGGAAGCTGGAGACGAAGAGGACAACGAAGGAAGGTCATCGGGGCGGCCTTTCTTTGCGGAGTTAGTGATGGCATTCAAGACCCTGAAAAAACCAATGTGGGTCTTGCTTCTGGTGACATGCCTTAATTGGATGGCATGGTTTCCATTCTTGTTGTACGACACTGACTGGATGGGGGCGGAAGTATACGGAGGGAAAGTGAAGGGGAGTGCAAGCCAACAAAAATTGTACGACGAGGGAGTGCGTGCGGGTGCGTTGGGTCTAATGATAAACTCCATAGTGTTGGCGTTCGCGTCGTTGGGGTTAGAGCCTGTGAGCCGGTTGATAGGTGGAGTGAAGAACATGTGGGGGGTGGTGAACTTGATATTGGCAGCATGCTTGGCGGGGACGGTGTGGATCACCAAGGTGGCGGAGGCATGGAGGGGTGAACATGGACCACAAATCTTGACCCCTCCACCAACCAGCATCAAAACCTCTGCCTTGGCTTTGTTTGGGTTGTTGGGTATTCCACTTGCGGTTAGTTTTCCTTTTTTACCTTTCTTCACACTTATCTCTAGCTCTTTCATAAATGTGTGATGCTACGTAAGGAAAAAGGTTTAAGTCACCCTCCGTGATTCACTATTAAATCACGGACACACCTTCACCATCAAATAATTTTTCTTCATCATCATCGCCTGTTGGTTTTTAAGTAATTTTCAGACTTCTTTGGATCATTTTCTATAATTTATTTGGGCTTTTAAATTAACACACATTAATGGTATATACTCAAAACATGAAAAATACAAAACAAATTATATTTATAAAATATTAACAAAAAATATTAATACAAGTTGAAATAAATTTCAAGAATGTTAAGATACTATTAGTTATGATAAAAACTAAAAAAGAAAAATCATGTGATAGTACAAATTTAGGAAAATTTATGGATATAAGAAAGATTTACTTTTAAAATTTTAGAGGCTCAATGTTTTGTGGAAGGTAAAATGTAGAGGCTCATTGAAATATAATAAAATTGAATATGCATCACACTTTAATTTTTGCTTATATATAAAATGATGCAGGTTCGATACAAATTTGGTTGGCTAAAGATTATAAAAGTTTTAGGAAAATTGTTGCCTTCACAATACATACCCAATTCTTCCTTTTTTAAATGGAATGATAGAAGGTTAGGTAAGTAAAGTAAGGTTTAGAGTTTATCATTTAGCTAACCTAAACTACACCCTTTTTTTCCTTAAACCATAAGCTTTATACCCTTTTATTAGTAATATTTTTTAAATCGATTTTAACAGTAAAAATTAATATTTTTAATTTAGAGTTGAGTTTGGACATGAAAATAATTATCCAAGGTTAGATCCATAAGCATGAAATTGTAAAATAATCAATAAATATAATGATGTTTGATGCAGGTAACATTTAGCATTCCATTCGCATTGGCATCCATCTATTGCTCTGAAGAAGGTGGCGGTCAAGGTATGTTACAGTGGTGTTAATTATGTAGTGGCCATGCTTAATGCTTATACTAGCTTTTTACACGCAAAGTAAAAGTATTATGATAGTTCTTATAGATTATATTTTGATTTTTATATTTAAAAAATGAATAAATTAGTTCTTGTACGTTAAATCAAAGAGTAAATTGATCTTTTTATTAAATTTTTTACCTATTTTTACTGTTAAAAACTAGTCCTTATATGTCAGTAGAAGGTACATGTGACATGTCACGCTTCACTGTCTGGTTATTCTGTCAACCACACCAGTTTTTAACAATACAAAGACATGAATTTTTTAAAAGAAAAAAATTAATTTGCTCCTTGATCTAAATTACAGAAACTAATTTTTCATTTTTTTAATAGAAAAACCAAAAATGCAATTCGACTCTTACCATAAAAACTTCTATGGTAGAGGAAAGGTTAGAAACTTACCACATGACTCATTGTTTAAACTATACGCTAAGAATATGTAATTACCATTTTAATTAAATTGAATAATGATACATGTATTCTACCTACTAAATTTGATGTTGATCCAAAAATTGTAGGTCTGTCTTTGGGAGTACTAAACTTGTCTATAGTTATCCCACAGGTAAAACATCAACTTCTTTGCCCCTGCTCTGCTCATTTTACATTGAATTTCAAACAATAATTGTAACGTTTTGGTGTTAAGAAAAAAGATGAATGATATAGTTGTTTCAACTAAAAATAGATTCATAAAATAAAAAGGGTGTTGAATTGGGAAATGTGACAGATGATTATATCAGTGATTAGTGGACCGGTAGATGCAGCATTTGGTGGCGGAAACTTACCAGCCTTTGTATTGGGGTCTATTTTGGCTGCCATTAGTGCTTTATTGGCAATATTTGCACTTCCCAATCCCAAAACACAACTCTCTCTCAACTCAACCGGAATGGCTGGAGCCCATTGACCACCGTCATGGAAGAAAGTGAGATACAATATTGTTTCTTTTTTTCTTTAATTTTCTGGGATCTACTCTCTTGTCAGAATTTCTTAATTACTGACTGATGTAAGTTCTCGAATGTGGCATTAGCCTTCCTTGGCTCTTAAGTTTTATGGCGATATTTATATTTTGATTGTAGCACTATGCTTTACTCCTTTCTAGATATGCTGCAAATTAAAATTTCAAAATATATCAAAATAAAATTTTGCTTCTAAATCTTTATATCCTGAATATATATAGAGAGAGAAATTTATAATAAGTGTTACAGTTCTTTTATCTAAACTATTAAATTAATAAAAAAAATAAGGTTATTTTAATTCAATAATAATCTAATAGTATTTTTTAACTATTCCAAATAATTTTTATTCTCTCTAAACCAGTTTCAATATACATTTGGCAATTGCAAAAACATTTCTTCCAAATATATATACTCGCCTCCAAATTCTGCCCATATGAACTACAAGTTTGAAAGAAACTATTAACTAATGCATAATAAACATCTTGCGAGCTAAAATAGAGCAAACTCATCATAAACATATTATGTATTCATATAATGTGATATCTTAAATTTCTGATACACCACTAAAGGCAATACAAGTACCTGATAACAAAGTTCTTGGAAGTAATATTGTTAGCCACAGCAACGTGGCACGTTGTTGAAATCGGACGTAAGTGCATAGATGAAAAGCATAATGGCATTGCCATTGGAACTTGGGAGAGTTTCAAACAGAAGGAGGTACATCTCAATTACATTGTGATTTGCCAAAAATATTGGATGCAGGTTACACACAACGGATTCTAGTAGCTTGTTGATTTACTAAAGCTCACCATTGATATAAGGGTCGTTTCAAAGTTTCAAGACGAGTAGATAAAGTGGCCTACAAATTGATGTTGTTGTCAATATTCAAGGGATGACAATTCAGATTGCGAATTTGGATATTCACGAATATTCAATCTATTTTTTGCAAATTTAGGTATTGCGGATTCATATAATATTTGGATTCATATTTTAAAATTATTATTCGCTACAGATGCAAATAGATACCTCTAATATTCATTATCCAAATCCGCATTGTTTATGCAGATAACAGACGCATATTCGGATATTCGAATCCACTGGTTATCAAATGCTTATAATTTTGATGTTTTATATATAAAAAGAATTTTAGTGGATTGAAATTCATATTTTTGTAGATTTGGATATCCGAAAAATGTTTGGAAATTTTGAAATTGTTTTTTTTTTTTTTTATTTGGATATCCAATGGATGGTAATATTTAATTTGGGTTCATATATACATAGCAATATCCGGATAATTTGCGAATAATAAATGGATTCAAATTTTTAGGCAGATTTGCATATGTAGATTTGGATATTCAAAAAAATATTTATATTTGATCTACGATCATTCCTATGGCACATGGAGTTGAATAGAGGTAGAATTATAGGTTGGGAGTTTGTTTGAAAGAAGGGATTACCAGATAGTGAGGCTGGTTGGAAATCAATCGAGGTCAGATAAACCAATTTCATTTCAAAAACATAGTGAGGGCATCTCTAGAACAAGTAGTGGATAATGATATTGAATGCGCTCAAAGGCTCAAGACCGAGGCGCACCTAGCAACAGAAGGCGTTCATTTAAGTAAATTAGGTTACTTAACTCACTAGGAATTACCTAATTGTTAGAGCATTTTAGAAGTGGATCTGTAAGTCTAGTAACCCAATAAACACTCTAGTAAATTTTAGCTATTATGTTAATTTGAATTCTAAAAGATATAGATGATATAAAGTTAAAATTTCCTTAAACTTATAGATAAATTTTTAAGTATTAGCTGTTGATGTAAATTAATTTGTATTGTTAATTTGAGAGTATTCAACTATAAAGCCTCCTACCTTGATTGTATCATTCAACATTGAGTTGAGTTTTCCTTATCTCGCGTGAATAACTTTCCAACTTTAACCCCTTGGAGAATTCTTTAGTACTTTCAACTTTGGAGGTTCAAGTTGATACAGACAAACAAATTGGAGTGAATTCTCTGCTTAACACCCCACATTTGCTTTGTTAAAGTCCAAGCCATGACATATTCACAAAGCCGGTGACAATGTGGCTATATATAAAATCTATTTTCTTTTCTGGGTTGTTTTTATACCGTCTGAAATAATACAAATGTTTGGTTTTTCTATTGTGGTTTTGAAGGGAGTTAAGCTCATTTAGGCCAATTTTGCCAACGGCTGGTTAGTTGAGCTTGGAAGGACAATGCTTTCAAAAGATCTGTCCATGGCCGTCTGTTCTGGTATTTCAGATGGCCAAGGTAGGTGATAGGAATCTTCCGTATGAGAAGATAGAGGTATAGAGATTGTATCAAAACAGTAATATAAAGAACTGTCATAATTCCTTTTCTGGGTGTTAAATTGTTTGAACAAACCTTTAGTCACTTGTCCAAAATTCATATCCAAACATGCAGCAACCTCACAAAATCATCTGTCTTTTGATTTGATAGGAACTCCTTTGTACATTTCTACACGATCCTTCAATGCGTCTCGCCTTGGACGTGCTATCTTATTATTAGGATCGAAAAGCAATACTTCTTCAAATGCTTTAAGTGCAGACTTGTAGTCTTTTTTCTTCTCGTATGCATCGCCAAGATTGTTCCAAGCTGTGACATATCCTGGTTGAATCTTCACAGCAGTTTCAAATTGATTGATTCCTTTCTCAAGCTTCCCATCCCGAACGTAACTGACACCAAGGGCATTGTAAACCTATGCAATGGTTCGCAAAATACTTAAGGTTAGTTTCATGTTTACAGAGCACCAATCAGGATACCAAGACGAAAGTATGAAATCAAGATGACCCGAAAAAAGTATTGTGTATCCTTATTTATGTATTTGTTTAAGTTAGGTACTTACCACATATAGGTAACCTTCACAACACATGCTTCAGAGTGAAACCAAAAATAGATGCCCAACATACTGCTATGTGTCGGTGTCATAATAACTTTTTTGAGTTTACAAGTGCAGTACAAATGACAAATATCATATGTCTGAGCAACTAGAACTAGAACTAGAACTAACTTAATCCAAAACACTACGGACTGAAAATCGAAATATATCTGGATTATCATAATAACTAGACAAGTTCTATTCAATATTGCAGCACATCAATGAGTGCAAAAAGAAAAAAGACCAGCAAATGAATAACCAGACTCATGAACATCAAGAACACAAAACTGAAGGGAAAATTCAACATAACAAATTCTATCAATGCATATGGTAGTGGCTTCCATTTGTCCAGTTGGCGGTCAAAATCCATGATTTAATCCCCTTTCTGAGTTTGACCAAATGCGTACGAAAAAACAAAGGCCAACTCTTGCTAATGCAGTTTCAAGACTCTACTTATTGATAGAAAGAAAGGCTACCCTACCACTTATCATTTTGTTTCATAAATAGTTCATATCATGCAATTTCAGAATTAGACAGCTATAATTCCTGTTAGATCCAGGTTTCTCTCACTAATGTTCTGTCGATTTGATTCTTAGTCATTTCATGCTAGAAATCACCACATTTTTGTATGACCTCTGACTAAAACCACAAAGCAGACAAATTGCACTGCTTATTGCATGATTTATGACTCATAGAAGAAGAATACTTAATCAATGGATGATTCTATGTTAATGGTCGATAATAGTTTTCAACACAATCATCCAAATGAATCTCCTTAGCAAACTCGTATGAGATGCTTAAAAGCAGTAAAGTTCATGCAAAAAATGGTTGACATAATTGATTGTAACAGCAAGGCAGGACATACGTATCACATTCTGTGAAGTAGAATTTATAAAATAAAACAAACTGCTTCTGCTTGTAAGATATGGAAGATCCAAATGATCTCATACCTGGGCAAGATCTTGATCATCTCCATCCCATTTTTCGATTGCCTGAAGCAAAAATTTATTTGCAGCTGGGTAAAATTTCCTTCTCAACATAACGGCACCTAGCTCAAAAAGCTCTGTTGCACTGGCATCTCCACTTCTGACTTGCTCCTGAAATTAAAATAATCATATTCAGGAGTAATGTAAGTGGAAAAGAGCAGTCGACATTCATTGTAAAGCTAAGAACAAAGAGTTGGAAGTCTTTCCCCATTTTGCTTTTCATTTGGTTACAGTAACTTGATTAAATCATCATCATAGACATTAAGAAAGTAAAATAGACAAAATCGCAGAGCAATTTAATTAGCATTTTTTTGCATGGGAAAATAGTTTCTTACCTGCAATTCTTTGGCAGAAAGGTCAAGTTCTCTCCGTACAAGTACTTGACGGATTACAAAGAAGGTTCCAACCCCAAGTAAACCTAATAGTAAAAGTAGATAAGATAGCTGGATTCCTAACTCAAATAACTCTCCAACCTCGTAAACGGCATCTCCGCTAGTAATTTCACTTGCGTTTGCTAGTTGTGCAGAAATCAACCACAATGCTTGACCAAAGAGGAAAGCAGACACCACACTCAATGGCTTCTTCACATTTAAGTCATCAACCATAGCTAGATGATTCTTCAAGGATTCTGCAACAAAATGGTAACACCGATTATTTAATGCAAGCAATTATGGTGGAATCTTAGTATAAAGCGGAAAAAAAAATTGAAGTCTCTTAGCCTTGACCGAAGTACTATTTTGGTCAAAACCATGAGTGAGAATCAGACGGATTTAATTATAAAATATAGCCATTGAGTTAAACAATAGGAAAGACAGAATAGATTATGCGCTAAAAGTTAGTTTCTGCAACATAAGACTACTTAAGTTTACAGGTCTAATATATGTTACCACTAATTACTGCACTAATCATTGCAGTAAAGTAAATTGTCTACAAAAGTGTTTCAGATTCCAACTTGTCAAAAAGTCTATGATCACAGTCTAGAGGCTAGTGATTATATTCTTTGTCCTTCAAGTTATGCTAAAAGGATCCTAGTGTCAAAAAATGCTCAAAAGTATAAGGGAAATACACCTTAGAACTTTCATTGCTCATTACACTAGTTGGAAATGATAGTCTTTGTACATATAACCGCCTATATTATTCACAAAGTATGTGCTTATCGAATGTTAGCCAATTACTAATTTTGCTGTGTGCATCACATTCAGTTATTTAAGATGCTTTGAAAATATAGCAACTATAAGTAAGGCAAATTTAGAAAGTCAGAATACAAGTCTATAAGTGCATGACTATACTCAAACTTGATGCTGTTTTACCATCAATGCATCTTGTATATTAAGTTATTTAACCCAAAACTCAAGCAAACTCCACAAGAATGAACTGTTCAGCTTCATGACAATTTTGAATATGTACTATTTATAAGGAATATTAATCAGTATAATATTAAGAAAAATATGATGCTCTATCAAATAACCACATAAAAGGACTGCGTCAAAATAATGTTTAACAAGTGATTGCACACAGCTGCTTCATTGCAAACTCTAATTAAGCAATAAACATAATATTAAACCACTTAAATTCCTATGAAATGTAACATTGTGGAATTATCAATATTACAATCAATTAATCAAATACATAAAAGTTATGAGAATGTTTGGCCTTGTGGTCTTGGAATTTTCTTTTTCTTCTGAATTTTAGAGACCCCAAGTATTGAGCACTTAATTGGCTTTGTCGTGGCATAGAAGGGCTATGAAAGTTAAGAGCATAAAAGTACTGGTAGTTTGAAAATCTGGAGACAGATTTCTTATACAGGAAAATTGGAAAAGATATGGAGAGAGACTTGGCCGGGAGCAAATGAATGTTTCTTCAACTGATATGCAATACAAATAAAATTTTAGAAAAATGATGTTTTGTATTATCGGCTGGGTTAAAACAAAAAGAATTGCAAAAATATATGGCTAAATGTTAGAAGGGGAGGATACATGCATCCTCAATGTATTCGATATACAAGGAAACACGGCATGAAGAGTGCAACTTTCCATATATCAGCTGTACTTTCCCACTTTATGACAAGTAAGTTCTTCACGCAGTGATGATAAGCAGCTAAACAACCTTGATGCTAAAAAGTGGAGCAAAGAGAACGGAAATTACCATCAAAGCGTGATGACGTAAAAGATTTTGCTGCCATTCCCTTTTGAAACATCTGCCTTTATCCGCAATCAATTGAAAAAGGGAAAAGAAAAATTAACAGAAAGCTTTGTTAGGGCTAGTAGAGAATCATATATCAATCTCCATTCACTAAAATAAAGCCTGATAAAAAAATTTAAACATGCACTTTTCTTATGTAACAAAAATGTAAATTTTATATACACAGCAGCATGATATAGAGTAGGTATATATGAAGAGAATAGGCACGGATGGAAGCTGAAGAAGCTGTATTGTACAAGCCAAATAATACTACCCTTTTTTTGCGTTTATAACACAGCACGATTTAGGCCTCTTTTAATGAAAACCACATGCAACCATTTAACTTAATTTCTTTTAACTCCAATATCTTCAGGTTTAGGACTAAAACTTTCAGTACTCAAAAACAGCATAATAGCATTGATGACTATGTAGTTAAAAGTCTCTTTCTATCTAGAATTCTCTTGAATACATTTGACATCCCACCTCTCCACCACCATGCCACATTGGTGGAAGCTATGTGCCATTGAATTCATGGCTTCTGAGAAAGACAGCATTAACTTTGAATCTTTCAACCAAATTTTGATCTCAAGGCAATAGATTAAGATAAGTTCATTTCTTGAAACTTAAAGTCCAAAATTAGTTATTAAAAGAGAAATCCTAAATTCTTCAACTTTAACCCTTATTTTACTGATAAAGTATTAGAAACCAGAGCTAAATTTAATGAGGATAGAATCCAAAATCTAATGACGTTGACAAAAAATGAAATCTCTTGCAAATAAAATAGGGATGAACGCTCATCATTCCAGTTCACCAACATTACTCCTCCTAACACTAACCATAATGCTGGTTTCTGGGCATTATGTATTTATTAAATAACCTTAGAATAAAGATAATTGTAATCTATACATGTAGAGTGGAAGTATAATTTACCTCTATTAGTTTTACTGGTATATTTCATAATTTTCATTAAAAAAAATATTCCACGTATATAACATAGGATCAAAAACTAAGAACATGCTTGCTACATTTGTTTGGACAAATATATAAAGTTCAATATCACCAAGTAAAATAGTTCAAAGGAACTAAACTTCAAGGAAACATGAAATAAAATACAAGAATACCTAACCAGTAACTATCAACTTTTGAGGAATTTGGTCGAGTAACAAAGTTAAACTAAAATTCAATATCAAATCTTATTCAAGGGGAACAGATAATTACTATAGCTTTAGATTTATACTTGTATAACCAGTCCTTGCAGCGAAAAAAATTCTAACCCTATAAACATTAGCTTTGTTAGGTTACATGGCTTTATCTACAAGTAGAAATTATAAAAGTCAAGGTGGTTAAAGAAAAACCGATAATCAAATCTATTTTCAGAAGACAGTTGTATCAGTTGGATAAACACAGTAGGGCTGAAAAGAAGGGGCCGACCAAGTCAATAACAGAGTTAAGCATGTTGAATGACTAAATTAAACAAAGAATATAGAATGGAAAATTTTCCTACGATCAATGTAGCAGTTTTTCTTGAAACTAAGAGAGAACAAAACACTTACCTGTAGGTTGAGAAATTTAGTGTCATTCACTCCATTGCCTGCCCCTGTGTTTTTCAAAGCTGGTTCACGATAGCACCGAACAATGGCCTGGAGAATTGAGTGCAGCATTATCCAGTGTTCTTTATAAAGCTAAAAGAAACATGTAAATCTTGTTTTTTGACCTTCCTTTAGCAAAATTTTGTAATTTATGTTGTTGACACTTGTGTTCGGCACATATTAAAAGAAAATGCCTCCAGAGACTCCTCAAATACATGGAGAAACTTAGAAAAAAATTAAACAAGTCCGTGCTGGACGCATACCTATATCTGACACTCGGAGTCCATGCAACAATTTCTTTAACTAACATGATAATTTCACAATTTTGAGAAATTTCTACTACTCTTTAATGTAGACATTTTTATAATCTCATTTACCTCACAATATAATTTTACCAATTGAAGCAATCAAACATGCACATTAGCTTGATTACTTTGCTACTAATTATTTCCCTGAGAATTTTTTTCTTAACCAATAAAACAACAAACAATTGAAAACACCTTGTCATGTTTTATCTGCACGGAAATTTTGCATCTACCCTTTCTTTTTAGTTTTTTTTTTAAAAAAAAAAACAAAAACCTTTTTGTTTACTATATCATAAAATCATTTTCCAAACTCAAAATGTACAATTGCATCAATCAGAATTGGCATAAATTTAGGAGAGGCAAAGAAAGCGAGATTAGTTACAGTTATAGCCATATAGCATACGTGAGCCAGGGCTAGGCAGCTTTCGAATGAGCCAAGAACAGTCAATTTTAACAAAATATTTGATAATTGGTATATTTGAATTATAACAAAATATAGTAGAAGAAATAGTTAAGGGAAGAGCTTTTTGACCTGGAAGAAGAGGTTTTTGCGGGTGAAGTTGAGAGAGGCAGATGCGAGGAAAGAGTAATAAAGAGGAAGCTGGTGGGTTGCTGAGAAGCACGCATGCCGTTGATATAAAGGCCGAGATGAGATTGTAGTTTGGAGAAGCATTTTTATTTTTATTTTTTTTTGTCTTCAAAGTTCGAACATCAAAGGAAGTCACTCTCTGTTTTCACTGATTTTCTTTCAAAGAAACTCACTGCAGAAGAATCAGCTGCCGAGTTTGTTAGTGGTTGAAGATAAAGCTTACCCATCATTGTTAAAAATAATAAAATATCACAAGATAAGGCCGCGTTTGGTGTTCCAAGGCAAAACCCAGCTTCGTCTTTTTACTATTAATTTTTTTGGTAAACTACAATAACACTCACCCAACTATACATTTGTATAAATTTTGATCACCTAAATATAAAGTTTTTCTATTTAATTTATCAACTTTCAAAATTAAATATTTTAGGCATCTCCTATTAAGTACCGTTAGGTTAGTAACTGAAAATTCATTGGGTTAAATATAAAATTAGTATTAGAACTTGTTCACTTCTCCCAAATTGGTATTTATGGTTTTTTTTCCCAGATTGGTACCCAACCTTTTTTTTCACCCACTAGCTTGGTACCTGAGTCTAACGACATTAAGATTTTGCTAACATGGCAGCGCTAGTCACTTGCACGCCACCACGTGTTGCACTCCTAAGACCCTTTCGACTAGTGTTTAATTTTTTTTGACCAGATTGTTTTAAGTATTTTTCCTTTAATTTTATTTATTCACCATCGTCTTCAACATTTTTCCCTGTTACTTTCTCTTTCGTTTTCTCTGCATAGTCTTCAGCATTTTTCATTCCAGTCTATTTTTCTTTCATTTTCTCTGACATCTCTTTCATTTTCCCTTCTTTTGTTTTTTCCTTTCACTTCTTCGTTTCCTATCTCTTTCGTTTTCCATCTCTTTCACGTCTACACCATGTCTTCTTCTACAAATAGAAAATCAAGTGCACAGAGAATTGTTTTATACCGCCATTACGGGTTAAGGGTGTAACACCCCTCACCCGTATTCAACGCCGAAATAGGGTTACGGAGCATTACCGGACTCACAACACATTTGAAGATACTTTTCTCAAACATTTAATCAGTACATGCAATCATTATTCAATCTCAATCAATTTTTCCCTAATACGAGCCTACGAGGCTTTAAACATGCATTGGAAATGGTTCGGGACTAAACCGATAAATTTTAAAATATTTGGAACACTTAGAAAATTTTTCTTAAAACAGGGGACATACGCCCGTGTGGCCAGGCCTTGTGTCTTACACGGCCACCAGACACGCCCGTGTCATAGGCCGTGTGAACATTCGAAATGGAAGCACATGGCCGTGTCCCAGCCTGTGTTCAACCCCGTGTCCAAACAAGTGAGCTTACTGACTTAGGTCACACAGCCAACCACACGCCCGTGTGCCCTTCGAAGTGGCCACACACGCCCGTGTGCCGGTAGTGTCTTTGGTTGTGCCAAACTCAGTAGAGTATACTGACTTATGCAACACGGCCAAGTCACACACCCGTGTGCTAGGCCGTGTGCAAATTAGGGGGTATACTGACTTATGCCACACGACTGATTACACGCCCGTGTGTGAGACCGTGTGGAGCATACTGACTTCATTTCAATTTTAACACCAGGGGACACACAACCGTGCAACATGACCGTGTTCACACACAGCTGAGACACGCGCCCGTGTCTCTACCGGTGTGGACAAAAATAGGCTATTTACCAAGCCATTTTGCCACCCCATTGGTACACATCTTCATCTACACAAATGACACCAAACCATAGCATAATATGCAATCCAAAACAACCAAGGCAAGCCTAAATCTTACCATTTCAATACTAACCAATTCAAGGCACATAAGTACCATAATATGCTATCTAAATTCATACCAATCCTTGTTTTCTCAAATCATCAAAATGATCATTAAAAAAGATGCATTATTTGGCCTAATTTCACAAGCATATCTATATCCACAAATCATCAATTTACCATTCATAGTTCCTATTATCTTCAATCATCAAACAACCATCAACCAACTCAATTCACAAGACTTAACTATACATATATGTACATTATTCAAACATACCAAATAAACCAAAATAATTCATTACACATGGCTATATATACATGCCAAACATAAAAAATTACAATGCCAATTCATATGGCCAATATCATTACCAAAACATAACCAAAATGACTCAAAGTCCCTATACATGCCATATGACCAAACCATAAGTTCAAAAGTACCGAAGTGATAGTTGGATAGTGTGACGATGTCTCCGTCGATCCCCGAATCCGAGCTAGCTTTGAAATCACTATAAACCACGGGAAAAATAAACCAAGTAAGCTATAAAGCTTAGTAAGCTCGTATGAAATAAACTCAACAATTCATAATACACAATTCATCAATTTGAACCATTTAACATGTAATTCATGATAACAAATAGACCTTTCTCATACTTACTCATATGCTTATATACAATTTCATAACTTCTTCTATTTAAAGCTCATACTTTCCATATACATACCTGTACAAATTCATAACGAGTTCATACCTATCCGCAATACTATCGAATACTCGATCTCTCGCACACTAAGTGTCAATACATAGCCGAAGCTATCTCAATCTCACACACTAAGTGCCATATATAGCCGAAGCTATCTCAAATCGCACACTAAGTGCCATATATAGCCGAAGCTATCTCGAATCGCACATTAAGTTCCATATATAGCCGAAGCTATCTCGAATCGCACACTAAGTGCCATATATATATAGCCGAATTGTCGTCAAACGTGACTATAGTATCGTATACATAATTTATGCAATATCAAAGCGTTTAAAGCATAATTATAACAATGCTTAACACATACAAACTTACCTCATACGTAAAAACGACGACACGGGTCAACTAATCCGAGATCTTATTCTTTCCTTGATCTAAGTCCGTATTCTACTTTTCTTGATCTAAATAATATCAAATTTAACTTATTCAATCACTACTTTATTTAATTAAGTCCAAAACACACATTTAGGCAAGTTTACACTTTTGCCCCTAAAGTTTCACATTTTTACAATATAGTCCTCAATACACAAAATCACAAATTCATGCAAATTTCACAACACCTATGCTTAGCCGAATTACCATAAGGCCCCTAGTAGCCCATATTTTTCATTTATTCACACATTTAACCATACATTTTCACATTTTCACAAATAAATCCCTATTTTTCATTTTTACTCAAAATCACTTTACAAAACTTGTTTAACTAACAACAAACATTCAAAATCTATCATAAATCATCAAAACTCACACATACTGTAACACCCCAGACCCGGCCTAGACGTTATGGCCGCATCTGGCGATGTCATATGATAGTACTTTAGAAATCGCAATGACGCTAAGACCATTTCTCTGTTTGTACCACTTTTGATGCTAACTTCAAAAACGTGTCATTTGTTTTCAAACACTATCTATTTTCAAAATGTTATACTTTGTGGAAGCTTTTAAAACAATTTGCGTAAATGTGGTGTTTTGGTAAAACGTTTGTTTCTTTTGAAAACCCGCGCTTTCTTACTTTTAGCAATAAAAACCATCAAACATTGCAAATCCTAAATTTAAAAAAAAAATTCGTAATGGCCATAATTACATAAAACTTTTTCCAGATATAATCAAAACCATAAATAAGTATAAAAACCGTGAATCTATCATGAAGCAGAACCAGTGGTCATCGTCGAGTCCTCCGCTGCACCGATCTGTCTAATACTGGAGATTACCTGGACAGATTAAACAGAAAAGAGTGAGTTTCACAACTCAGTGTGTAATCCCCACAGATATCAACGTACAAAACAATCACTAGAAATCAAGAATCACAGATTGGGTCGAAGCCCATTACAGGAATAGTTTGGGCTCTAGCCCACTCGGATGCAGAATCAGATATATATAATATGGCCTTAGCCCAATCAGATACAGAGTCAGAAACATATTAGGGCCTCAGCCCAATCAGATGTAAAATGCAGATCAAAATATTAGAATCCTACCCACCAGCCTCTACACACCATCTCCGTCCAGTCCTACATACCATGTGGGGATATAATCAATCCACCCATCCCTACACACCATACTGTACCGAAATGCGGCACATAAATAGAAATTTGCAGTGGAGCTGCCAGATAACAGGCTTAAGAGCCTTCCAAATACTTCCTCCAAAAATCATCAACCCACCCCGATGCAATGCAACATACAAAGGATGTCATGCTAATATGGAATTAAAAGTACATACGTTCAGATATCATAATTCATGCTTGGTACAGAAATCAGACAGACAGATCACTCGTATAGGGGTCTAAGTAATGCTTACTGACCCTACGGTAGGTCCACAGTCGACTTGGGCGACCCGTGAAACCTTACAGAACTTTTCAGAAAAATGGGTTCACAAGCCCATGTGGCTTGCCCGTGTGGGCCCACACGGCACAAATTGGCCCTGGCTGTGTGGATTACACGGCCCGGCCTAAAATTTCACACGTCCGTGTAGTTTATTCGTGTGGACCCACATGGCCCAATAGGTCGAGCCCGTGTATCGCACACGGTCTTGCCCAACCATTGTACGGTCGTGTCACTTGCGCACAGCCTGGCTCGTCGATCACACGGCCGTGTTGTGGCTCACAGCCTTGCACACATCCTACCACACGACCGTGTGGCGTCGACAGAATCATTTTTTGGCTTTCGCTGATTCTCATTTTCTGTGTTTCCAGGTACACACCTGGTTCGTTTTCCCTGCTAACCTAATTACGAGCACTCTAGCACCTAAAATTGATAATCTCGAGTCTAAAATCAGTCACTTAAAATGAGTTATTATGAACAGATAAAACCTAAATCTCAACGAAAACCCCTACCTTTGAGCGGACACCGACAAACGCGTGCTTAGTCGGTACAGTTTGGGAACCCCAGCCACTTACAGAACTCCTAAACACGAAAACACTCCTCTTTAGTAATCATTCGTGAGGAACAGATAAAATTAATCAAAAGCATAACCTACTGACCGCACGCTAACGTAGGGTGGAAGAGATGGAAAAGAAAACGGTATCAAAAGCGAAGGGGTGGGGGACAACAAAAGAATTCGGTAGCAAACGACGGGGAGAAGATGAAGAAATCGGCACAGAAGAGAGGAATTTTGATCAAAATTGCAAAAAAAAAGAAGATTGAGATGGAGAAGACTGAATACCACGATAACCACCCAAGTCCCATGTTTTTCTCCCTCACTTCCCACTACATCTTTGATTCTCAGCATTTCACTACACTTCAAACTCCTACACGGTCCTAATAGCAAAAATAATGCTCATGCAGCAACTCGAACACAAGATCTTTTCCACCCTAACACTCCTCTTAACCACCAGACCAGCAGGCCCATTCTGACATAAACTTACTAACACTAAAACTTAAGCCTACTGGACAAGAGTAAGGCTTTATTCATTTAGAAACATAAAATTCTGTTCAAGTCAAGGCTTGAACCCAAGACTTTTCAGACACTACCAGAATACTTAACCACTGAAGCAGATACAGAGTTGTGCAACAAATTTACAAAAGCCGAAATTACAAAAATTGGGGCGTTACAACTCTACCCCCTAAAAGAAAATTTTAGCCTCGAAATTTACCTGATCAGAACAGATGAGGATACTGCTGACGCATCGAGTCTTCCGACTCCCAAGTGGCCTCCTCAGTGCTATGATTCCACCACAGCACTTTCACTAAGGGGATAGACTTCCTTCGCAGAACTTTAAGGTCGCGATCCAGAATCTGGACCGGCTCCTCCTCAAACATCAGATCTGGTCTAACCTTATTATCCTCAATATAAACAACATGCGTGGGATCAGAGCGGTAGCATCCCAACATTAAGACGTGGAACACATCATGAATGCGATCCAACTCCAGAGGAAGCTCCAACTGATATGCGACCAGCCCCACTCGTTTCAGAATACGATATGACCCAATAAACCGAGGGCTCAGCTTACCCTTACGACCTGTAACGCCCTGAAGTGGGGCCTAGTAGGATTGGGCCTTGTTCGTGGGAGCCGCTAGGAGTCTGCACATAAAAGTTTATGTGTGCAAGAAATATCACAAATTGGTTGTTGCTTTAATGGTTAAGTGATTAGGAGTGTTTGGGAGTGTTGGAGAATTCCTGGGTTCAAACCTGAGCTTTAGCAAAAATTTATGTTTTCTCTTAAAGGAGCCTTGATGTTAGTGGGTAGGCTTTAAGAATATTTTTGGATGAATTTATATCACAAGAAGTAATGTGGTCTAGTGGAGGTGGCGTTACAAGTGAGCTAGTGGTCGGAGGTTTGAATCCCCGCTTGTGCAAATAGGGATTATTTTTACTGATGGCCATGGAAGGAGGTGGAGTTGGACTGAGACTCTGTGGATAACTTGGTCATGAGTGTTTCAAGGAAATTTGAATTGAAGGTTGAGTGATTTAGGGGAGTGTTTCAAGGGAAGAAGATTGGATGAAGGAGTTTGATTGTAATTCAAACTCGGTTGGTGGCTAAATTCAATGAGGAAATCAGGGAATTCGAAATAGGAAGGGTTGTTTGCCAAAATTTGAACTCCCCATTGTGCAACTCGGTCATAAGACCTTTTTTTTTCCATAGAGTCGAATTCTTTTGTGCCATTTCGGGTTTCCCTTATTTTCAGTTTCTTTTCCTTTTTTCTCTGTATTGCCGTACATATTCTTGAATTTTACCGTTCGTGCAACCTTTCTACCTCTTTGCTATTTTAGTATGGAATTGAAAGGCCGAATATAGGAGTTGTTCTTACATGTTTGTGGCTATTCTTTTCTTTCATCTCTGAACTGAACTTCTCCACCCTCTCCCTCTCTTATTTGTTTTGCGTGACCGAATACCTTTTGGTCTCTTCTTCCTCTTTCTCTCTTTGTCGATATAAGCTTCCTCCTTAACACTATCTTTATCCACTGTTTCTGATAAGAGTGTGACTGTTCTTCGTGGGACTCAAGCCTAGAGTGTACTTTAGGAGGCCGAATACTCCTAAGTAGTGATTCTGTCAAGTTTTGGAAGGCGGCTTTGATCGGTGGTTAAAGAGAGGAACTGGTTGCTATTCAAGGTAGGCAGTCAGTACCATTTTGGATTTAGGTGCTATAAAGAGGGTGCTAGTGATTAAGTGATGGCAAAGGTGCCGGTTGAGATTAAGCGAGTAGCCTCTACTCCCAAGTTTAAGAGGCGTGCGGTGTCGGCTATTCGGGACTTTCCGCCAGGATGCGAAAGGGTGGCTGCACCAAACTCTGGTTTGATTCGGCTAATCACAGTCGACCGATCTAGTCAAGGCAAGTGGTAGTCGACCTCTCGGTTAAGTGGTTGTTAAGAGTTTTTCTAACACTATTTGATAAGTGATTAACTGAATGTTATGTTTGAATATATGTTCTGGCGATCAGGAATTTTTAGTACTCTACGTGATTAGGTGTGTAACCATACCCTGTATTCGATAGTCGGCAAGAAAGCCGATAGAGTGTGAGCAACTGTATGCTATGTTTGATAAACGGCTGAAAAGCCGAAAGTATGTGTTGTTTACACTGCTGTGACTGTAGATCGGTAAAATGCCGAAAAGTTGGGAATATGGCGTATGATGCCATACGAGCGTGCGATCGTGCATGTGGTGAACCGAGCCCACAAACATGGGCGTTAGTGCAGTAGAGAGGCCACCACGCGCGCTCGTGGTCTTGGGCTGATTCAGGGCCCTCATTGGTAGAAATGGGTCGTGTGGGCCTAGTGGGCTTGTAGGCCCACACGTATAAAATGTATGTGATGTGGTAAGTGTTGTTTGGACTGTGATGTTTGCACAACTGTGGCTGTTTCAGGGCTAAATGGGCCACACGAGGGTGTGGGCCCACTTGGGCCGAGTAATGGGCCTTAGGCCCATTTACACCGTTGTGACTGTTTAGGTTACTTAAGTCGCTCGAGGCGACGGTGGACCTTCTGTTGGGTCGCTGAGACCCCGGTTTGCAGAATTATTGAAATACCCCCGGTTTGCAAAATTACTGAAATACCTCCAGTTTGCAAAATTACCGAAATACCCTCGATTTGTAAAATTTTTGAAATACCCCCGATTTGCAAAATTACTAAAATACCATTGATTTGTAAAATTATCGAAATACCCCCGGTTTGTAAAATAACCGTAATGCCCCTATAGGGTAAAATGATCAAAATACCCTTATAGGGTAAAATGACTATTTTGCCCTTGTGGGTAAATGACTGACTTAGACTATGAATTTGACTGATTTGACTGTGATCGTATGACTGTGTTTTAACTGACTTGACTGTGGTCGTGTGACTGAGATGCTTTTAATATAGGTCTAAATGATTGTTACTGAGCATGGCCATTTTACATACACGTGTAATGATTGAGCATGACATACACGACATATTGCATGGGGTTGGGACATTGATACGGAGGAAGTTTTGATAGGGTTGCACGGGTCGCATGAGACGACTGTGGACCGACGGACGACTTAAAGCTGCGTAATCTGATTATGGCTCTATGCCAACCTAAATATGGCTCTGTGCCATCTTGATTACGGCTTTGTGCCAATCGTATTTACCCGTGGCTATGTGCCTAACATATATATTGATGACTCTGTGTCGATCATAATTACCCGTGGCTGTGTGCCGATTATATTACCATCGCTGATGGCTATGTGCCAAACTTATTACAGTTACCTATAGCTTTGTGCCATCATGATTATGGCTCTGTGCCATCCTGATTATGGTTTATAACCATTCCGTTTATGGCTTTTAGCCGTTCTGTCCACGGCGCCGAGCCGTTCTGTTGACTTAGTGCCGCAACCGGTGCTAAACTTGGTGTGTTGGCTGGGTGGGTCAATTTTATCCCTACGTAAGTGTAGGGTTAGTACGGGTGGTGTGTTGGCTGGATCGGGGTGGGATGCATCCTCCTACCAAGCATATCCGGTTATGAGATCTGCATCAGCATCTTGGCTTAGGCCCACATGTTCTGTTATTGGTTTGGGCTAGGCCCAATTGATTCTGTTATGGGCTGTGACCCAAATGATGTTGTAGTGGGCTTTGGCCCACGTATGCTCTGAATCGGATTTATCTTTATTACTATTGTAGGGCTTTGGCCCGCATCGCTTCGGTTTTTGTTTCAGTATCTTGATCATTACTCTAGTAAGGGATTACACATCGAGTTTTTGTAAACTCACCCCGCTTTTTAATCGCATGTAATCCCAGCGTTAGGAGGATCGGTCTTTGCTAGGGACTCGGAGGTGACCACACGATCGCGATCATTATGCTTTGGACTTTATATGTGTTTTAAATTCTGTTTTGGGTTTTAATTTCTGTAATAAGGCCTCTCTGGACTTAATTCTGAATTTTGGATTTTGTTACGTTTTATATCTGTTAGATGTAGATGAGTTTTTAACCCAATTACTATTTTTTTAAAAACATACGTTTTAAACTTCTTTACCTTAAATTAGCTTCCGCAACTAAAAGATATTTTTAACAAAGTTAATAACGTTCAATGAACCACGTTTTGAAATTGAACGAACACAAACTGAGACTTTAGTTTTAGATATTCAGGAGGGTTTTCAATGAAAACATGGTTTTCGAAAAACATTTCAATGTGACACGCCAGATTCGGGACTAACTTCTAGGCTGGGTTTGGGGTGTTACATGATCGAACCTTAAGACCTTCTTCCATGGCGAGACCTTAAGAAAACTTAAGTCCCCTACAGAATACTCAATATCATTTCTATTCAGATCAGTATAGGACTTCTACCTATCAGATACCGCTTTCAGTCGGTCTCGAATCAATCGGAACCTTATCTTGAGTTTCAGAAACCAATTTTGGACCCAGAGCACGTCGCTCACCCAACTCAGTCCAACGTAAGAGAGTGCGACACTTACGACCATACAGGGCTTCGTAAGGTGCCAGCTGAATGCTAGACTGATAGCTATTGTTGTAGGCAAACTCTGCCAACGACAAATACTCCTCCCAACTACCTCGGAAATCTATAACACAGCTCCTCAACATATCCTCTAGTACTTGAATCACCCTCTCCGACTGACCATCTGTCTGAGGATGGAAAGTAGTACTGAAGTCCAACCTTGAATCCAGAGCCTCATGCAATTTCTTCCAGAACCGAGATGTGAAGCGAGGATCCCTATCAGAGATGATCGAGACAGGAACCCCATGCATTCTCACTATTTCAGATATATATAGTTTAGCCAATTTCTGATAAGAAAAGCTCGTCCTAACCGAAATGAAGTGAGCAGACTTGGTCAATCGATCCACGATGACCCAGACAGAATCCTTCTTAGTGGGTGTTAAAGGCAACCCACTAATGAAGTCCATCGTTACTCGTTACCATTTCCACATCGGTATCTTTACCGGCTGCAGCAACCCCGAAGGCAACTGATGCTCAGCCTTAACCTGCTGACAAGTCAAACAGCGAGCAACGAAGTCAGTAACCTCATGCTTCAACCCTGGCCACCAGTATGACTCTCACAGATCTCGGTACATCTTGTTCCCACCGAGATGCATAGCATAGGGACTACTATGCGCCTCTCTCAGAATCGACTATCGCAACTCCTCATCACTCGGTACACAAAATCGACCGCAGAAACAAAGTACCCCATCACTGTTGATCCCAAAATTACTAGCATTACCAGTATCAACCTGACGGAAACACAACTGAAGAGACTTATCCCCCATCTGTTTACCCCTAATCTGATCAATCCATGTAGGCCTAACCTGAAGTTCCGCCAACAGACTCCCATCATCGAATAAACTGAGTCGAGCGAACATCGCTCTTAGATCAGTCATAGCCCTACGACTCAAAGCATCTGCCACCACATTGGCCTTACCAGGATGGTACTCGATGGTGCAGCCATAATCCTTCAACAATTCAACCCATCTACACTGCCTAAGGTTTAACTCCTTCTGAGTAAGGAGATATTAGATAGTACACTTCTCACCGTACAGGTAGTGCCTCCAAATCTTTAAAGTGAAAACTGCAATAGTCAGTTCCAAATCATGAGTAGGATAGTTTACCTCATACGTCTTAAGCTGACGTGACACATAAGCTACAACCTTACTATCCTGCATCAGTACGCAACCCAACCATACATGCGACGCATCACTGTATACGATGAAATCCTTCCCAGATTCAGGCTGTATCAGAACCGGAGCCTGAGTCAAAATAGATTTGAGCTTCTTGAAGCTCTCTTATTGCTTATCAGTCCCAACAAAGGGAACTCCCTTGCGCAGAAGCTTGGTTAACGGTGCTGCGATTAAGGAGAACCCTTCTACGAAGCGTTGATAATTGTCGTAACCATTTTTTTGGTAAAAACAGTAAACGACGCGGTCGACTCGTGGTTTTTTTAAAAAAATAAAGAGGACGGGAGTCGCCACCGATCTTCATTTGGGTGTGATCGGATCACCTTTGTTTTAATAAACATTTTAATTTACTAAAACAATGTTTTTGGTCTACGAACTTTGAGAAAATAGGCTCGGGAGTCGGTTACGTGCGAGGAAGGATTAGCACCCTCGACACGCCCGAAATCGGTACCAAATTGATTGATCGATGTCCTAATGTTGGAAACTTTGGAATGATTTGGAAATAGATGCTTTTATTTCTAACACTTGAAGGAATTGGAAGAGACGTTAAGGCTCTCTTATTTCAAAGAGATAAAGTATCATACCCAGTAAGTTAGGATGCGATACTTTGGGCTCCCAAAATCGAGCTTGCCTTTTGATTTTAAAACTCGGTTTTAAATTTGAAGAGGATATTCCGTTATTTGTCGGATGAGAAATCGTAACCCGAGTAAGTTAGGGCTCGTTTTCTCGAAGGTCAAATTAGGAATATTGCCCTTTTAATAGAAAAAGAAGCTTATCCAAGTATCTAGATGTCGAGTCCAGGTAAGTTAGGCGCGGCATTTGAATATCCGAGATTAGGTGTTTTGTTTAAAATTTAAATTGCGATTTCAAAAGGGATATTCCATTGTTTAACTTAAACGAAAAACCGGAACCCAATAAGTTAGGGCTCGATTCTCTCGAATTGCTAATACGGGATATTGGTTGTTATAAAAATTGAGGTGTCGAGAAAAATTAGCACGAAAATGTGAAAACACAATGTTATACGCGAAAAGAATAATAAGAGGACACATATGCATATATATACGTATAAATAAGGAGGACATATAATGTATTGAAGTCATTACGTATAGTAGCGGTAGTAGAAATAACGATGAAACGATAACAATAATAACGTGATAATGATGATAATATGATGTGATAATAATAATCTAATAACAAATCATATAGTATAATAATATAGCATAATAGTAATATGACAAAAATGATAGCAAACAAAAAAATAGTAGAACAATGATAATAATAATGGTGGAAATAAAAGTGAAATAGAGAATGATGATAAAAATAACATTAATAATAATAAAAATAATAAAATGATAATAAGGTTAATCATGGTAGTAGCTAGAGGTAAATAAAATATATATAAAGGAATAAAAATATATATGTGTAAAAAATAATAGTAATAATAAATATATTAACTAATAATAATAGGATAATAATAATAATAATAAATGCTAAATAATATTAATAATGATATAATAATAATATAGTAATAATAATGATGATATAAAAAATGGTAGTAATGATGCAATTAATAAATTAAATAATATATATAAAATAAATAAAAATATATACATATAAAAATAATAATATAATAATAGTAATGAGTATAATAATAATAATAATAATAATAATAATGGTAGTAAAAGATAAACAAATTATAGTAATAGTAATAATAAAACAATAATAGTGATAATAAATAAATAAATAAGAGAAACAATAATAATAATAATATTAGAATAATGATAAGTAAATAATAGTAACCGTAATAATAATACTAATAATAAGAACAATAGTGATAAAAATAAAATAAAAACAATGGTAATAATAAAATTAATAATATTAAAAGTGATAATCAAAATAATACTATTAGTTATAATAATAATGCTAATAACCATAGTAGTGGAATAAAGTAATAGTAATACATATAATAGTAATAAAAAATAATAATATGATTTCTAAGGAAAACAAATGAATAAATAAATTTATTAAGCAAATCAAGGACTATATTGAAATCGTGAGTAAAAGTCGTGGGCTAAAAATTGCAATAAATCGAAAGTAGGGAACAAGGACCACCACGTCAGGCGCATAAACTCACGGGGACCAAATGGGTAAATAGCTCAACCCCTGATGCGCACCCATGGGTCGAGGACCCGATTGAAAGTCCAAAGAAATTTAAGGGTAAATCCGTAAAAGAAAAAATAACAAAAATGGGGCGATTGAACAGCGCTGCAATGGGGAAGGATCTATCGCGCAAATATCCCTTTTAGGGGATATGCGCAGCTTCCCTTGTATCCAAACGGCGCCGTTTCTTTTCAAAGTTTAAAATCCCCTTTCTTAATCTGTTTCATTTCAGTATCAGTTCAGAAAAAAGAAGAAACCAAAACGTTAAAGCTTCTTTCCCTCTCCCCTTTCTTCCATCCGATCGACGCACCACCACTGTTCGGTGGTCAACGATGAATGGAGATGGGCCTTTGCGCCCTGTTTCGGAGTTTGATTGAAGGCCTAGCCTTCTTGGCTAAAAACCCGAAAGAGAAAGGTCTCCTTTCACCCCCTCCTTCGTACCCGATCCCGATCGTGGAGAGAAACCTCCGTCGATGGACCATAGAACGACGACGCTGCTACGGGTAACTCCTAAGCCCCTTTTTCTTTTCCTTTATTGTTTTATTATTTCGTTTAAAAAATTTTTAAAAAAGGGGAAATACAAGATGAATCGAAATAAAAGTAGAAGCAATATTGAACAGTCGAGAAAGGAAAGATTAAAGAACCACCTTTTTCTACTCGGTTTTCTTTTTCAAAATGTTCGTAAAAGTCCCTATTTTTCTTATTCAAAAAAATCCCCCATTTGTTAGAAAATGTTAGGTTTTATAACCCATTTACAATGCTATTCTCTACCTATTCTACTTCTTGCGTGTTATGTTGCTTCTGTCTTGTCTTCCTTCTTGTTTTGCAGTGTTTCGGTGGTGCAAGTGGGAAGAGTCGAGGAGCAGTGGCTTCGGCAGGGGTTAGAGCAAGTGGCCTGGGCTGCGCGCGCTAGGTTTTCAGAGACCCTAGCTAGGCTGGAAAAATTCATGGGCCCGCTGGGCCTCGTTGGTTGGGCTGTTGGCTTTATTTGGGTTTGCTTAAATGGGCCCCGGGCAATTTGGGCCTTCTACAGCTGCCCCTCTTTGCTCATTGTCGTGTAACGGGAATAGAGAAAAGATATAAAGAAGGCCCAAATTTGCCCGGTCTTGCTGAACCTTAACTTCTTTGGTGCCTCTCTTCTTCAGTTAGCCTCGTTTTAGTCCGTCGCACTTTGTTGCTTTAATCCACTCCATTGCTGCAACTTCAGAGGTATAGGACTCTTCGTTTTAATTGGCTAACTTGGTATGCTCCTGTAACCACGGAATCGCCAAATCTATTATCTTCAATCGATCCCCACAAACTCGGGGATCGCCAGATGATGTCTTCGATCCGCTTCGCAACTTCAAGAATGTCAAATCTGCTTTCACCGATCCCCGCAAGCTCGGGGATCACTAGATCGATGTCTTCGATCCGCTTCCCGCAACTTCGTAAAGGTCAAATCGCTATTTTTAATCTGATCCTGCAAACTCAAGGATCACTAGGCCGATGTCTTTGATCCGCTTCTCGCAACTTCGAAATGTCAAATCGCTTCCTGCAACTTCGAAATGTCAAATCGCTTCCTGCAACTTCAGAATGTCAAATCCGCTTCTGCAACTTCGTGAATGTCAAATCGCTCTCTTTTTTTTTTCAATCTGATCCTCAAAACTCGTGGATCACCGGATTGATATCTTCGATCCGCTTCCTGCAACTTCGTAAATGTCAAATCTGCGCTTTTCAATCCGATCCGCAAACTCGGGGATCACCAGATTGATATCTTCGATCTGCTTCTCGCAACTTCGTAAATGTCAAATCTACTTTTTTCAATCTGATCCTCGCAAACTCGTGGATCACGGATTGATATCTTCGATCGCTTTCCGCAACTTCGTAAATGTCAAATCGCTTTTTCAACTGATCCTCGCAAACTCGGGGATCACCAGATTGATATCTTCGATCCGCTTCCTGCAACTTCGTGAATGTCAAATCGCTTTTTCAATCTGATCCTCGCAAACTCGGGGATCACCGTGATTGATATCTTCGATCTGCTTCCTCGCAACTTCGTAAATGTCAAATCGCTTTTTCAACTCGATCCACGCAAACTCGGGGATCACCAGATTGATATCTTCGATCTGCTTCCCGCAACTTCGTGGAATGTCAAATCGCTTTTTTTCAATCCGATCCTCGCAAACTCGGGGATCACCAGATTGATATCTTCGATCGCTTCTCGCAACTTCGTAAATGTCAAATCGCTTTTTTTTCAATCTGATCCCTGCAAACTCAAGGATCACCAGATTGATATCTTCGATCTGCTTCCTGCAACTTCAGGAATGTCAAATCTGCTTTTTTTCAATCTGATCCCTGCAAACTCAGGGATCACCAGATTGATATCTTCGATCTGCTTCCTGCAACTTCAGAAATGTCAAATCGCTTTTTCAATCGATCCTCGCAAACTCGGGGATCACCAGATTGATATCTTCGATCGCTTCCTGCAACTTCGGAATGTCAAATCGCTTTTTCAATCGATCCTCGCAAACTCGGGGATCACCAGATTGATATCTTCGATCCGCTTCCCGCAACTTCGTAAATGTCAAATCGCTTTTTCAATGATCCTCGCAAACTCGGGGATCACCAGATTGATATCTTCGATCCGCTTCCTGCAACTTCGGGAATGTCAAATCTGCTTTTTTCAATCTGATCCCTGCAAACTCAGGAATCACTAGACTGATGTCTTCAATCTGCTTCCTGCAACTTCAGGAAGGTCAAATCTGCTATCTTCAATCTGATCCCTGCAAACTCAGGAATGCCAAATTTGTTGTCTTCGATCTTGCCCCACTACTGTTTAGGGCGACAAGGTCTACATTCTTCAACCTATTCCACTACTGGTCAGTGGCAATAGGACAATCTTCAACCTATTCCACTACTGGTCAGTGGTAATAGGACAATCTTCAACCTATTCCACTACTGGTTAGTGGCAATAGGAAAGTGTTCAACCTATTCCACTACTGGACAGTAGCAATAGGACAATCTTCAACCTATCCCACTACTGGTTAGTGGCAATAGAACAATCTTCAACCTATTCCACTACTGGTCAGTGGCAATAGGACAATCTTCAAACTATTTCACTACTGGTCAGTGGCAATGGGATGGTCTTTAACAATGTTGCTACACTGTCCTCTGGAGACATATCCTGTAAACTTAGTTTTATGTGCTTATGCTTATGCAAATGATGCGGATGCTATGATCGGAATGACTCACACGTTCCTAACTACATGTGCTATGGATACATTTACGTGAATGCAGAATGTCATGAGAATGATTATTTTTTTCAATGATTAAGATGCAATGATCGTAATAAATCGAATGCTCCTAACTAAATGATATTATAGAGGACATTTACATGAATGCAGAATGTCATGATAATGATTCTTTGTTAAAAAACATATAAGGATCAGGATGCGATGATCGAAACGCCCCTAATGATGATGTATGAATGTAAAATGAAATTATCCTTTTTAATGCTTAGGGTTGTCTCTCGCCGTCGTCCATCGTAGTCTTATTGCTTTGATGTATTACGCCGCTATCTCGCTCTGCTAGTACCTTTGCCAAAAACTCAAAGAAACAATCATATTTTGCTCAAATAACTTGCCCCAATGTAACTTCAAGATCCATTCCACGGCACCTATAGAACTTCAAGGCTTATACCATCTTCGGATCCCCTCTTTTCAACTTCGGGGGTGTAGGATCATGCCATCTTCGATCCATCCCACTACGACTCGGGGTATAGAATTTGTAACTTATTCAAATGATTTGGTCTACTACACCTTCCATTCCCTAAGTTTCATGACCAGGTGTGCACGCATGATGGATACAAAATCATTCTTCGCGCGAATGATTGCCCATTCATACATCGCCCTTTTTCATCGAGATGATACTACTTACGTAATACCTCGTCATTTTGTTCGATCACTATTTTCAACCAAATTCAAGAGATAGCCTCGCCTCGTAATTTTCCTCCATCATTATTCCTGATCCTTTAAACTCGAGGAGTTTTAAGCAATGGTCCTGTTTCAGGTTCCGGTACTACTCAAAAGTTTCCTAGAGTAATATGCGGAACTCTTTTTGTGAAAGTGTCGTTATTCTATTAATCATTATTTCAATGCAAAATGTCTGAAAGAGACCATAACTACGGATAAGAGAGAAGCTAGTTAGGAGCATAGCTCGAAACAAATAGGTAAAGCAAAAATAGCAAATGTAATTAGGAAGGAAATTTATTGGCAGTATTTTGCAAGGGAAATAAATACCAAAAATTGGGTAAAATAGAAGCTAGGTGCCCCAGATATCGCAGCCTGAGCTTCTCTGTTCAAACTTCTTGAGGACCATTTTAGGCTCAATATGTGTTTAGGGGATCCGGAGTACTTCGTCGATGCTTCGAGACGCAACATACTTCTTCATTGTTAACCCAAGCGTGGCAAGACTACCGTATGCCTTACTTTCGGTCAAAATTTGAGCTGCCCTTCTCGGGTTTTCAACCCAAATCCCCTTTGGTCTCAAGGCGCCCTTTGCGGGTTTTCATCTTGGCCTCTCCTTTTTTTCTTTTTCTTTCCTTTTTGTGTGTTTTTCTTTTCTCTTCTTTTTTTTTTTTTTGCAAATATGAACTCATAAGATTGGGCAAGTCCTTATCATCCATCTTGATTAGTGCCTATGTTTTCCAAGCCCAGGCCTTCTTTGCTGCATAGGGCACTTACTTTTCCTCCGAGTCCTTTTGGATATGAAGAATCCTTCTTAATGCAGTCTCTTTTGAACGGACCATTTTTTTTTTGTCGTAAGCCCCGGTGAGGATCTTAGCCAACATAGAAAGTAAATGGTAACTTCTCGATGCCAACTTTTACAAATATCAGTTGTCCTCAGAAAGAATTTGGATGGTTTTTGGCTCTCTTGCTGCACTGATGTGGTGTCTGACCTTTGAACAGACTATAAATTCGTGTTATCACGTTAAACACGTTCCTTTTCGGTATCCTTTATCACCACTCTCTTTTTCTTTTTCTTTTTCTTTTTTTTTTTTCTTTTTTTTTTTTTCGAATTTGAATTTGAAGTTGAAGTCGACGACTGCTGACTTTGTAATTTTGACATGTGAAGCGACCTTTACCCTCTAGGTAAGGTAATCAAAGGCTATGAATATGAATCGATGTTGGTTCAAAGATTATGAGGAGACTAGCTTGATAGCGTCCATGCCTCACATATAGGAATCCACGTTTCAGTGGCCCCAACATGTCTGACTGTGATCATGCGATAATGTCTTGCCTTATTCTTGCGGTGAGCTAAGTTTCCATCTTCATCTCCCTCGTTGGCTTGCAGTGTCGGCTGACATTTCGCAAGGTAGGATCTGCCATTTTTAACAAGTCGGAAATAAGTTGCAATCTCTATCATCTTCTAAGTCCTTAGATTCTTCTGGACACATATCTCACTAGAAAGGGAGTCCGTAACAGCGTTGCTCATGTCATTGATATCTGGGACCCATTGTCAGTATAAAAGTAATTTCCAGAGAATAAATGATTCCAAGAATGGTTATTTATGAATGAAGAATAAAAGAATATTCAGTAGAATTTAAAGAATGAAAAAAAAAAAAATATTGGTTCAAAAAGATGCATTTTACTGAAATAGTAATTTTTAACACGAGCCTATTTCACAAAAGAGTTCTCATTGCTTCTAGGCTTAAAGCAACCAGTATATTTAGTACATTACTCTAGGTAAGCTTCTAAATACTATAGGAATTTCTTCCGCAGTCTCATTGCTCAAAATGCCCCCAGGTTCATGCTTCTGCTTTTGGTGCGTCGCCTATCTCCACAACACCTATTTTGATGAATTTTTCCACCAACTTCTTAAAAGCTGTGCAATTTTCTATTGAGTGCCCTCAGTAACCCCGCATGATACTACTCGCACCGGACATTTAGGTTATACCATTTTGGGTATGGAGGTTGCAGTGGTTTTATATAACAAGGAGCTACAACATGCATATCAAATAAGTTCTGGTATAACTCCATATACGTCATGGGAATAGGAGTGAACTGAGGTTTTCCCGAATACGCTACTGGATTGGGTTTTTGCTTTGGGGGACCAGTGACCGTAATCGCTTTCTTTGGTGGTTCGAACGCGGCGTCGAATAACCCTTAGTATACCCACTGTGCTAGCCACATCCTTGTCCTTCCTCTTCGGGGCTTTTGAAGCCCCTTCTCCTTTTTTCTCTGCCTCTGGTAGACCAAAAACAACACGATTGACTTGCTCATTACCAGGGCCCATCGGAGAGTTCATCAGCACCGAAGCATCAGTCCTATATTGAGATCCAATAATGACAGGTACCACGCGAGAGTGCGCGTCTGGTTGAGTTGGGATATTTATTGGGGAATAAACGATGTCTTCATCATTATCCACATTGTCGATCATTTCACTTCTTTTTCAAGTCCTCCGGCTAGTAACTGAGTTAGTTGGCCCATCATGTTCTTTTGGAAGTCTAGCATTTGCTCTCGCATTTCTTGTTGAATTTGGGTCAATTGCTCTTGCATCCAGATTTGCCTCTGCTCTATCCTCACCAACCTTTGTTCCATGTTTTCCAGTTAATGAAACATTTTACCTAATTAGGGTCCTTTTGTAAAGGTCTAATACAAATGAATGCAATGTAATGCGAATGCAATGTAGTACGAATGCATGAATGCAAAGAAGTATCGATTCGATCAACTTCATTTTAGGAAACTTTATTAGAAAACAAGTTCTTTTACATAAAACGGACTACTATATGCTTTCGTCCTAAGTCCTAAAGGTTTTGGTTTCCCAAGCAGTGGATCTAGCTCTTGACTATAGTTAAGTCATGCGACCATATTTTATGCTTAACATATTCACCTGTAATGCCAAAATCTATAGATGACCAAATACCTCTTGAATCGCACTATTGCTTCCCTCACGAGGTAATCTCGACTCTTTAAATTGTTGATCATAAGAATGATGAAGGTCTTCTACTCCTCTCTTGTTTCAAGAAGCTCGATCCGCAATTCACAATTGTGTAATGTTTGGTTCTAACTTTTCGATCCCACATTTCATTTCCTTAATCTTGTTCAGCTTAACTTCAACTCGATTGCGAGTTATAGCTTCGATGGTAGTGAAGAGGTCGTCCAAGCTTAGCATCAATTCTTCGAAAAGTATTGATCATTCACTCTAGCTAGCGCCATACCCCAAGGATTCTTCCGCTTTCAAGGCTCATAAAGATTAGAGTTTTTCTAGACAAAGAAGAAACTACAGAGCTCGGATATTTTAGATTGTATCTGTTCGATAGCTTTTCCAATTCTAACCTCAAGTGAAAGTCGTCTATTCTGGTTTGTCTCTTTTGAATCTATCTAACCGGTCAATACAAATTCCTTTCATTTCTTCACACGAATCAAATCCCTTGCAATGTTGTTTGGATCACCACGATGAGCCTGGAAGTTCACAACAGCCTATCCTTCCATCCTAGATGGTTCCACCAATTCCAACACCCATTCTTCAGAAAGAAATTTTCATCATTGCCCCTGACAGAGCATGACCTTCGACTTGGGTGAAATTAGTCTTGAAAGAGACACCACAAGAACACAAAGATTGGCTCGGCACTATGGTTGCTCCCCGTGAAGCATAGAATGAGGCTTTCATTCTTTCCTGAGACTTCTGTCTTAACCAAAGAAGCTCTCTAGTTAGCACTTTGTCAATTGCAAATACATCAAGGAATGGAGCTCCAAAGGAATGTACGTAGGTTGTTTCGGCTCTCTAACATTAAAGCATGGCAAGTCTTGCAGAGAAGCGCGACTGTATGTTGTGATGGTTGACAAAATGATTATAGACGATGTCGCTAGATTCTCGCCTTCACCATTAACTTTTTCACACTTTTCTCCTTCAATGAAAACAACGGATCTTTGCACAACCGCTCGCTCAATCCAAAGATCTTGTACTCGTGATTGGATGGACTGACTTTTGTCCTCGTGTTCTTAAAACTTCGCTTAGCCATGATCCATCCAGATCCATGGCATTCGATTGGAAAGGATCCACAACCGGCTGGGACGAATATCAATATTCGTGGAAAGGCCTCTTTGAGTGGCCATGAAATTTGAATGGATGCCCCTATTGCCAAGGGCACCTCTTCCAATATCTCGTGAAGTCGCTTACGATCATCTTGAAAGATTGGCAAACCAAAGAGGCATCCCCGCTTTCGCAAAGATACTATCTTAAAATGACATCTATCACCCTCAATGCTTCTTGAGAGTTTTCGATTCTGTCCGCGCCAAGCATTTTGAGTTGATCGGATGGGTGTCTATGCAACAAAGCTGATTCGACCGATAAGGCCGCTTTAATTCTCTTCCTATCTTTCCCATTTGAGTCATCATAGACATCAAGTCTTGCATTACCATTATTTCATTAGATGTAACATCCTCAAATACAACTATAAATTCATGCTTGTTATTTGGAGGAGTACCAATAGTAAATAAACTTTTCTCCCGTCGTAAGCAAAGTCCTTTTCACCAATTCAATGTCACAGTCTCTTGCCCTCTCGCCAATCACTTTCCTTCCAATACCCTTTGTCGCCTAAAGGATGATCACCAGATTTTAGCACTGCCACATTTCCTTTTGCTCAAATGGATCCATACCCTTCTAACTGCCTAGGTTC
The DNA here is from genome assembly GCA_025698515.1 of Gossypium sturtianum. Classification (NCBI taxonomy): domain Eukaryota; kingdom Viridiplantae; phylum Streptophyta; class Magnoliopsida; order Malvales; family Malvaceae; genus Gossypium; species Gossypium sturtianum. Next base: position 40,053,143 of record CM046955.1, read on the forward strand.
TAACTATACGAACGACTGCATTGTCTTCCATTTTATCAAGGAATCCGTTTTCCATAACCAGCTTTCTAACTCAGAAACTGACCGTGAATCGATACCTCCAAAGAAAATGAGATGAATGCACGAAAATAAAATACAACGAGTCAGTATCGCAAAGTAAAACAAGTGAAAATGAACAAACACCTACCTGGGTGACCACTAAGGTTTGATGTAGTTCTATCTAAGGTGGGCTCCTAGGGTTCACTATATGTGGTTTTAGTTCTAGAGTTTGAGGTACCCGAACCAGCAGATTCCTCGATCCTCACCCATTATAGGCTCATGCGGACCGAGTTTCGGTTCGGGGATACATTTCCTATGGCCATGCGAAGTGAAAACTTCACGAAGACATAGGTACGGATGTATCCCGAAAGCAGTCCACTAGCCCATGCGGAGGTGAAAACCTCACGAAAGCATAGCTTCTCGCTCCCACTTAAAGGTGTGACCCTAATGGTCATGCAATGCAATGCCAAAATATTTACGAGTCCCAATATTGAAAGTGCATTAAAAGAAGCATGATTTTCGAAACCTTTTCCAATTTTAATCAAAAGGACAATGATCAATCAATCTATGGCTTGACTCTCAACGAATAGTTCCCAAATGAGTCGCTTAAGTCGTCGTAACCATTTTTTTGGTAAAAAAATTAAACGACGCGGTCGACTCGTGGTTTTTTTAAAAAAATGAAGAGGACGGGAGTCGCCACCGATCTTCATTTGGGTGTGATCGGATCACCTTTGTTTTAATAAACATTTTAATTTACTAAAACAATGTTTTTGGTCTACGAACTTTGAGAAAATAGGCTCGGGAGTCGGTTACGTGCGAGGAAGGATTAGCACCCTCGACACGCCCGAAATCGGTACCAAATTGATTGATCGATGTCCTAATGTTGGAAACTTTGGAATGATTTGGAAATAGATGCTTTTTATTTCTAACACTTGAAGGAATTGGAAGAGACGTTAAGGCTCTCTTATTTCCGAAGAGATAAAGTATCATACCCAGTAAGTTAGGATGCGATACTTTGGGCTCCCAAAACTGAGCTTGCCTTTTGATTTTAAAACTCGGTTTTAAATTTGAAGAGGATATTCCGTTATTTGTCAGATGAGAAATCAGAACCCAGTAAGTTAGGGCTCGTTTTCTCGAAGGTCCAAATTAGGAATATTGCCCCTTTTAATAGAAAAAGAAGCTTATCCGAAGTATCTAGATGTCGAGTCCAGTAAGTTAGGGCGCGACATTTCGAATATCCGAGATTAGGTGTTTTGTTTAAAATTTAAATTGCGATTTCAAAAGGGATATTCCATTGTTTAACTTAAACGAAAAACCGGAACCCAAAGAAAGTTAGGGCTCGATTCTCTCGAATTGCTAATACGGGATATTGGTTGTTATAAAAATTGAGGTGTCGAGAAAAATTAGCACGAAAATGTGAAAACACAATGTTATACGCGAAAAGAATAATAAGAGGACACATATGCATATATATACGTATAAATAAGGAGGATATATAATGTATTGAAGTCATTACGTATAGTAGCGGTAGTAGAAATAACGATGAAACGATAACAATAATAACGTGATAATGATGATAATATGATGTGATAATAATAATCTAATAACAAATCATATAGTATAATAATATAGCAGTAATAGTAATATGACAAAAATGATAGCAAACAAAAAAATAGTAGAACAATGATAATAATAATGGTGGAAATAAAAGTGAAATAGAGAATGATGATAAAAATAACATTAATAATAATAAAAATAATAAAATAATAATAAGGTTAATCATGGTAGTAGCTAGGAGGTAAATAAAATATATATAAAGGAATAAAAAATATATATGTGTAAAAAAATAATAGTAATAATAAATATATTAACTAATAATAATAGGATAATAATAATAATAATAAATGCTAAATAATATTAATAATGATATAATAATAATATAGTAATAATAATGATGATATAAAAAATGGTAGTAATGATGGCAATTAATAAATTAAATAATATATATAAAATAAATAAAAATATATACATATAAAAATAATAATATAATAATAGTAATGAGTATAATAATAATAATAATAATAATAATAATGGTAGTAAAAGATAAACAAATTATAGTAATAGTAATAATAAAACAATAATAGTGATAATAAATAAATAAATAAGAGAAACAATAATAATAATAATATTAGAATAATGATAAGTAAATAATAGTAACCGTAATAATAATACTAATAATAAGAACAATAGTGATAAAAATAAAATAAAAACAATGGTAATAATAAAATTAATAATATTAAAAGTGATAATCAAAATAATACTATTAGTTATAATAATAATGCTAATAACCATAGTAGTGGAATAAAGTAATAGTAATACATATAATAGTAATAAAAAAAATAATAATATGATTTCTAAGGAAAACAAATGAATAAATAAATTTATTAAGCAAATCAAGGACTATATTGAAATCAGAGTAAAAGTCAGGGGCTAAAAATTGCAATAAATCGAAAGTAGGGAACAAGGACCACCACGTCGTGCGCATAAACTCACGGGGACCAAATGGGTAAATAGCTCAACCCCTGATGCGCACCCATGGGTCGAGGACCCGATTGAAAGTCCAAAGAAATTTAAGGGTAAATCCGTAAAGGAAAAAATAACAAAAATGGGGCGATTGAACAAATACGCAATGGGGAAGGATCTATCGCGCAAATATCCCTTTTAGGGGATATGCGCAGCTTCCTTTGTATCCAAACGGCGCCGTTTCTTTTTCAAAGTTTAAAATCCCTTTCTTAACTGTTTCATTTCATGATCGATTCGAGAAAAAGAAGAAACCAAAACGTTAAAGCTTCTTTCCCTCTCCCCTTTCTTCCATCCGATCGACGCACCACCACTGTTCGGTGGTCAACGATGAATGGAGATGGGCCTTTGCGCCCTGTTTCGGAGTTTGATTGAAGGCCTAGCCTTCTTGGCTAAAAACCCGAAAGAGAAAGGTCTCCTTTCACCCCCTCCTTCGTACCCGATCCCGATCGTGGAGAGAAACCTCCGTCGATGGACCATAGAACGACGACGCGGCTACGGGGTAACTCCGGTAAGCCCCTTTTTCTTTTCCTTTATTGTTTTATTATTTCGTTTAAAAAAATTTTTAAAAAAGGGAAATACAAGATGAATCGAAATAAAAGTAGAAGCAATATTGAACAGTCGAGAAAGGAAAGATTAAAGAACCACCTTTTTCTACTCGGTTTTCTTTTTCAAAATGTTCGTAAAAGTCCCTATTTTTCTTATTCAAAAAAAATCCCCCCCCCCATTTGTTAGAAAATGTTAGGTTTTTATAACCCATTTACAATGCTATTCTACTGCCCCTATTCTACTTCTTGCGTGTTATGTTGCTTCTGGTCTTGTCTTCCTTCTTGTTTTGCGAGTTTCGGTGGTGCAAGTGGGAAGAGTCGATGGAGCAGTGGCTTGGCAGGGGTTAGAGCAAGTGGCCTGAGGCTCGCGGCGCTAGGGTTTTCAGAGACCCTAGCTAGCCGAAAATTCATGGGCTGTTGGGCCTCGTTGGTTGGGTTTGTTGGCTTTATTTGGGTTTGCTTAAATGGGCCCCGCAATTTGGGCCTTCTACAATAATAACCCGCTAGCCCTAGAAAGCTGCGGATTTTGGACACATTCTTCGACTGTTTCCAATCCAACACAGCCTCAATCTTACGAGGATCCACACGAATCCCCTCCGCAGAAACCACATGTCCCAAAAAGGTTACTTCCCGGAGCCAGAACTCACACTTACTGAACTTCGCATACAATTGTTTCTCACGAAGAGTCTGTAGTACCACTCTGATATGCTCATCGTGCTTGTCTTCAGTCTTAGAGTACACTAGGATATCATCGATGAATACCACCACAAACTGGTCCAGGTAAGGCTGAAACACACGGTTCATCAAATCCATAAATGCCGCTGGTGCATTGGTCAGCCCAAAAGGCATAACCAGGAACTCGTAATGTCCATAACGAGTCCTAAATGCCGTCTTATGCACATCGGCCTCCTTAACCCTCAATTGATGATATCCTGAACGTAGATCAATCTTGGAGAACACAGAAGCCCCTCTGAACTGGTCGAATAGATCATCTATCCTCGGAAGTGGGTACTTATTCTTGATTGTCAGTTTGTTCAACTACCGATAATTGATGCACATCCGCATTGTCCTATCCTTTTTCTTAACAAAAAGCACCGGTGCTCCCCATGGAGACACACTTAGACGGATGAACCCATGATCTAACAGTTCTTGAATTTGAGCCTTAAGCTCTGTGAGCTCCTTCGGTGCCATTCGGTAGGGCGCGATAGACACCGGAGCTGTACCCGGAATGAGCTCAATCCTAAATTCCACTTCTCGGCTTGGAGGTAGACTCGGTAGTTCCTCAAGAAAAACATTCAGAAAGTCCCTTACGGTTCTGATGTCCTTAACCGAAGAGTCCCCAAAATCAGAAACACTGATGTAGGCCAAGAATGCCTCACATCCTTTTGGAACCAACTTTTCTGCCACCAACGCAGAAATCACATTAGTCAGATAGTCTCGACGTTCCCTAATCACCACTACCTCGCTGTCCTCCTCGGTTCTCAAAACAACCCTTTTTGTCACACAGTCCAGACTTACCCGGTGCTTGATCAGCCAGTCCATTCCCAGAATCAAATTGAACTCCCCAAACGGAAGCTCCATCAGATTAGCCAGAAACACTGTCCTTTGAACCTCTAACGGAACGTCTCTATATAGTTTACTAACTCGGATAGACTGCCCCAACAGACTCACATCAGTTACCTCACTCGAAGTACTCTCAACCGGAATCCCCAAGGTTTCAGACACAGTACTAGCTACGTAAGAGTGTGTAGAGCCTATGCCTATCAATGCCAAATAAGGTACATTATAAATTAAAAACGTATCCGTGATGATGTCCGGAGCATCTCGGTCCTCACGGTGATGGGCAGCATAAATTACTGCAGGCTGCCTCGCCTCAGCCGGTCCAGCACCTCTACCTGGTACTCTCTGTCCTCGGCCCATGCCGTTACCACCCCTGGCCTGACCTTGGCCCCTAGGTGGCTGCTGAACTACTCTCGGTAGCTGCATAGCACCAGTAATCGGAGCTTGAATCTGATCAGTTCTAAACGGACAATCCCGAACACGGTGCTCAGTCGACCCACATCTCAAACATGCCCCAGTCATCCTCCAACATTCGCCTGGATGGTGTCTACCATAGTGCCCACAAAGTGCCACCTCCGTAGGTGCAACAGGAGGCCCAACTCTCACTGGCCCATCAGATCTGACCTTTTTCTTAGACCTCGTCATAGAACTCGAGGGCTCCGAATCCCTCTTATTCTTTCCTCTCTCTCGGTTTTGACACTCAGCACGCTTAACTTCCTCGGTGATCTTCGCCTTCTCAACCAGTGTAGCAAACTCACGCTCCCTCTGTGGAGCTATCAGAACTCGCAAACTGTCCCTGAGGCCATTCTCGAAATGGATGCATCTCTCACACTCGGTCGCCACCATGCCCCGCGCATAACGGCTCAATCTCAGGAACTCGGCCTCATACTCGACCACTGAATGGTCCCCCTGTGTGAGATTAAGGAACTCACGCCTCCTAGCATCGATATAGCTGGCTCCCACATACTTACTCTGAAAAGCCGTCTTAAAGTAATCCCAAGTCAATCGGTTGGGCTGAGTGCCCTCCTTAACCGTCAGCCACCACTGGTAAGCTTCATCGCAAAGCAGAGAAACAACCCCCTTAAGCTTTTGCTCAGCGGTAAAATCCAGGTCGTCCATAGTTCTTTCCGTGGCCTCCATCCAATATTCGGCCACGCTAGGGGTGACTCCAGTGACACCCCTGAATAATTCAGCCCTATTGGACCGGAGTCGTTCCGTAACTGACCCTCGGCCCCCAGATCCGGTGTTGGGCCTAACGACCCTCTCTAATACCTCAGCATAGCTTGGGACAATGCGTCATCCCCAGCCATGTGATCTCGAGACTCAGTCTCTGTTGCAGGTGATACCGGTGTCTCGCTCGTATCCAGATTAGGTAAATTTCCTGATGATGAGGACCCAGCTTGAACCCCTCTACGGCCTCTAGCACAGCCTCTAGTACCCCGTCCGCGGATACCTCATGTGTTCATCGTAAATTCAGAGTTTATCTATATTAATAGTTTTATGCATTAGTTACAGTTCTGATATTTATTAACAGATATTTTATGCAGAACAGTATCAGAAGTTCAAAGTTCGTTATCGCGAGTCTCAGTCTCACTACAGTTTCCAGTTTACACTACCTAGAGTGTTTTCAGTACAGTATACTACATACTGGCTCTTTCAAGCATGCTAGTAGTATTTTTAAACAAATCTAAACAGAATTTCAGAACACTTACAGCATCGGCGCTGGAGACTCGGTGTACAACATACTCAGTCCAAAAACATTTCAAATCACTTAAAAATCGTTTCTTTAAAACCAATCTTTAAAACTCAATCCACAGCCGAGTTTTTAAACCTGGCTCTGATACCACTAAATGTAACACCCCAGACCCGGCCTAGACGTTATGGCCGCATCTGGTAATGTCACATGATAGTGTTTTAGAAATCGCAATGACGCTAAGACCATTTCTCCATTTGTACCACTTTTGATTATCTTATGCTAACTTCAAAAACGTGTCATTTGTTTTCAAACACTATCCATTTTCAAAACGTTATACTTTGCAGAAGCTTTTAAAACAATTTGCGTAAACGTGGTGCTTTAGTAAAACATTTGTTTCTTTTGAAAACCCGCGCTTTCCTACTTCTAGCAATAAAAACCATCAAACATTGCAAATCCTAAATTTAAACAAAAATTCTTAATGGCCATAATTACATAAAAATTTTTCCAAATATAATCAAAACCATAAATAAGTATAAAAATCGTGAATCTATCGTGAAGCAGAACCAGTGGTCACCGTCGAGTCCTCCGCTGCACCGATCTATCTAATACTAGGGATTACCTGGACAGATTAAACAGAAAAGAGTGATTTTCGCAACTCAGTGTGTAATCCCCACAAATATCAACGTACAGAGTAATCACCAGAAATCAGGAATCACAGATTGGGCCGGAGCCCATTACAGGAATAGTTTGGGCCCTAGCCCACTCGGATGCAGAATCAGATATATATAATATGGCCTTAGCCCAATCAGATACAGAGTCAGAAACATATTAGGGCCTTAACCCAATCAAATGTAAAATGCAGATCAGAATATCAGAATCCTGCCCACCAGCCTCTACACACCATCTCCGTCCAGCCCTACACACCATGTGTGGATATAATCAACCCACCTATCCCTACACACCATACTGTACCAAAATGTGGCACATAAACAGAAATTTGCAGTTGAGTTGCCAGATAACAGGCTTTAGAGCCTTCCAGATACTTCATCCAAATATCATCAACCCATCCCGATGCAATGTAACATACAAAGGATGTCATGCAAATATGCAATTAAAAGTACATACGTTCAGATATCATAATTCATGCTTGGTACAGAAATCAGACAGAGAGGTCACTCATATAGGGGTCTAAGTAATGCTTACCGACCCTACGGTAGGTCCACAGTCGACTTGGGCGACCCGTGAGACCTTACAGAACTTTTCAGAAAAATGGGCTCACACGCCCATGTGGCCTGCCCATATGGGCCCACACGCCGGTGCAGCCCACATGGCCCAAATTGGCCTTGGCCGTGTGGATCACACGGCTCGGCCCAGAATTTCACACGCCAGTGTAGTTCACTCGTGTGGGCTCACATGCCCATGTGGCCCACACGGCCTAATAGGTCGAGCCCGTGTATCGCACAAGGCCTTGCCCGACCATCGCACGGCTGTGTCACTTGCACACGGCCTGGCTAGTCGATCACACGGCCGTGTTGTGGCTAACAGCCTTGCACACGGCCTACCACACGGCCGTGTGGCGTCGATAGAATCATTTTTTAGCTTTCGTCGATTCTCGTTTTTTGTGTTTCCAGGTACACACCTGGTTTGTTTTCGCTGCTAACCCAATTACGAGCACTCTAGCACCTAAAATTGATAATCTCGAGTCCAAAATCAGTCACTTAAAATAAGTTATTATGAACAGATAAAACCTAAATCTCAACGAAAACCCCTACCTTTGAGCGGACACCGAAAAACACGTGCTTAGTCGGTACAGTTTGGGAACCACAGCCACTTACAAAACTCTTAAACACGAAAACACTCCTTTTTAGTAATCATTCGTGAGGAACAAATAAAATTAATCAAAAGCATAACCTACCGACCGCACGCTAACGTAGGGTGAAAGAGATGGAAAATAAAACGGTATCAAAAGCGAAGGGGTAGGGGACAACAAAAGAATTTGGCAGCAAACGACGGGGAGAAGATGAAGAAATCAGCACAGAAAAGAGGAATTTTGATCAAAATTGAAAAAAGGAAAAGAAGATTGAGATGGAGAAGACTGAATACCACGATAACCACCCAAGTCCCATGTTTTTCTCCCTCACTTCCCACTACATCTCTGATTCTCAGCATTTCACTACACTTCAAACTCCTACACGGCCCTAATAGCAAAAATAGTGCTCATACAGCAACTCGAAAACAAGACCTTTTCCACCCCAACACTCCTCTTAACCACCAGACCAGCAGACCCATTCTGACATAAACTTACTAACACTAAAACTTAAGCCTACTGGACAAGAGTAAGGCTTTATTCATTTAGAAACATAAAATTCTGTTCAAGTTAATGCTTGAACCCAAGACTTTTCAGACAATACCAGAATACTTAACCACTGAAGCAAATACAGAGTTGTGCAACAAATTTTCAAAATTTTAAATTACGAAAATTGGGGTATTACACATATTCATCAATGGAAACATTAAAAATCTTTAACAGTTTTGCAATTTAGTCCCTGGGCTAGTTAGTACTAGCTGCAACGATCTAAAAAACATAGAAATAATTAAAAACAGGACAAAAACGGACTTACAATTGAGCTAGGAGTTGGCCGAATTCTTCAAACCCTAAGAATGGTTTTCTCCTTTGTTAAATTTGACTATTAGGATGAAGATGGTTAAAAATTATGACTTTTTTTAATTAATGTTATTCACCAAATTACAACATGAACCTTACTAATTAAACATTAAAAACATATAATGGTTGTCCATAATTGTCCACTCATGCTATTAATGGTCTAATTACAACATAAGAACCTTGAATTTAAGGTTCTATATCTATTTAATACTTTTAGATATTAGAACATCAATTTTGTACTTTACGCGATTTAGTCATTTTTCTCAAATTGACCATTTAAACGATAAAATTTCTGAACGAAATTTTCAGACAATCATTCAATCATGCTGTAAACATTAAAATAATAATAAAATAAATATTTTGAATTCAGATTTGTGGTCCCAAAACCACTGTTCTGACTTGACTAAAAACGGGCTGTTACAAAGGGCTCCCATTTGCAACGCGAATACTCCAAAGAACAAAGGGAGGAAATTCTTTGGGTGTGCAAACTTTAAAGAGGTAAATTAGGGTTTATGTTTTGGTTTGTCATAGTTGGGCTTGTGAGAAACAAAAGTCTTTGTGTGTTTTGACATTTTGTTGCAATTTGGGTTTAAAATGTGTTCTTAGATTTTTTTTTTTGCAATTTGGGTTTAAGATGGGTTTAAGATGTGATTTTTTCCAGCGGGTTGAACATAACCGTGACAGGACAGATTCAACTGCAAAAGAACAAGGATGCATAATCAATGAAATAATGCTTCAAAATAAGATGTTATTGACAGAGAATATGAGATTAAGACTTGAGAACGATGAGCTCAATATTGATGAAATGTGAAGAATGCGATTGAAGGTAACTCGTTTAGAAGAGAAGATAAAATTTTACAATGCAAAAATGTCAAGGAACAACAAAGTAATAGTTGCTTATAAGTTATTGTTAATTGTATCATGGATGATTTTTTGGGTTAGCTTGCTTGGGGATGGTGATATGTTGCCCATGTATTTGTTACATTAGTTGTTAAGAATGAAAGGATTGAATTGAATAGAATTTTTTTTGTTGTTGTTGCAAAATGTTGCTGTAAAAGTATATGCAAATACCAAAATCGACATCAACAAAATTGAACCATCCATTACAACCATCATATATAAAGATCAACATAAACTGTCCATCAAAATATAACTATCAAAATGATCCAACAAAATAAAACCATCAAATTATCCATCGTATGTCAACAAAATAAAACCATCAAATTATCCATCGTATGTTAACTAATGAAATCAAACTGACATCAACTATCTACATGGCTTACGATTGTGTTTGGGTGGATCTTTGGACTTAGCTTTTTTTGTGTTCCTACTTTCTTGAGTCCCACTAGTAGTTTCCTTGTTGTTGCTTCCCTTCCTTTTATTAGTGCACTTGGTTGGAGCAGACATCATGGTTTCCCCTCTCATACCAAGCTACAATGCATAAAATACATAATTAAAAAATGTGTCGCACTCCTAAAATACAATAAGCATAACAGTTCAACAATTTGTAACTTACATTCAGAATTTACTGTCTTGTCCTCTCATCAGTGTATAACCCAATCCCTTGCACAACTTGTTTTCCCATGCTACTTAGTCTTGTAAGTATTTTTTGTGTTGAAAAGGTTGGCATGGTGGGAGGAGTTGGCTGTGTTAAAGGAGTTGGTAGTGATGATGAAGATGTTTCAGATGCAACTATTTGAAAAGGAGCTAGTGGAGCAAGATAAAAAAAGAATTGGTGGAGTAGGAGCTGGTGAAGCAGGAGTAGGTGTACTCTGCAAATTTAACATGTTAGGAGTTCTCAAATTAGCCAACAATTGCATTAAAATTCTTTGTCATGAAAACATTTATAGTAGATGAAGTTTGACAGCTTCTGGAGTTGTGTCCAACCATGGAACACTTGTGCCACTTTACCTTCCTCCCATTTTCTAGACAGTTTACTCCCACTCATTTCTCCCTATTTTCTCGCTCTGTTCTTTTTTGGTCTCCCAAGCATTTTCCTTGAATAGGGGGCTCAGTTGGTCCCATATCAATTTTCAACCAAAATCTCTCACTTGGGACAACAGGCAATACAAAGCCATACAATTTTTCAAACACATCTTTTTAAGCCCCTTATAGATAAAATAAAAAATATTAACTTTTTTCCCCAAAATGACTGCAACAACATGTGGACATGGGATGCCAATGAGATCCCATCTCCTACAACTACATGACCAGTGAAATAAGTCAACAACTACAAGAACACTAAAGTTTGTCACTTTAAACCCTTCAGCTTTATTCCATTTAACATGACAGTATGAACTCATTTGGAAACTCTTATGTAACTTCTCACATATCTTAGGACAGAATTGATCATTCCAATTTTTATATTTGGCTGAATTGTTTACAATCCTCCTCATTACATACTTCCTAGTTTCTTCTAACATGGAAGTGATAGACATTGATCTAGCTCCACAAAGTGTTACATTAAAGGACTCGACAAAATTGTTGTCAGTTGCATCACATATAGACCTACCAGAAAAAAAGCCTTTGACCATTGCTCAGGATCAGTCCTAAGTAGACTTACCTTGGAACTATGTTTGATAAGATCAATCTTTTCGATATGATCTTCAAAGTCAACAATTATGTATGATTTGCATACTCCCCAAAATGCTTTTTGTAGGTCTTTTCTAGTATTTTCTTTCCTCTAGTTGGCATATAAATGCCTTGTATAGACTCTGTGCTCAACCCTTGGAAACAACTCAGATATCTCCTCCATCAAGCTCTAAAAACAAAAATAATGGTATTAGATTGCTGGTTTAATAAATTAAGCATGGTAGGATAGAATTATTTAAGTAATGTTCCTAACATACCTTTTATTTATCAGTCATGAACGTGAATCCCGAACCATTACCAATTGGTAAATTTGAAATAAGATTCTTAATAAACCAACACCATGTTTCTCTACTTCCATTCTGCACAATTGCCCGTGTAATAGGGTATATTTGGTCATTGCCATCTCTCCCCACAACAAACAGAAGTTCCCCCTTGAATCTTCCTTTCAGAAAGCAACTATCCAGACTGTAACGTCCCAAATTAGGGGCTATATTTTTTTTTGCTTTAAATGCATGTTGTACCGGAATGGCTAGCTATTTGAGTGTATTTGGGGGTTCTAAGGAGGTTTGGGTTCGAGTCTGAGCTTTGGAAAAATTTTAGTTTTTGGCCCTTAAGAGGAGAGGGCTATTTGCAGTAGGACTTAAGTATATCTGTGTGCGTTTAAGTGTCACAAGTGAGCTGGTGTTGTAGTGGCAAGTGGCGTGTTGGGCATGCATGAAGGAGGGGGTTCGAATCCCATGAATTGCAAAAGGGGAACATTTATTTTATGAATTGGTGGAGTAAGAGGTAGAGTTTGGATCAAACTCTACAGTGGAGGTTGAAGACTTGGTCAACAAGTTTGAATGGGAGGCTAGGAGTGATTCAAGGAGGAAATGGTAGAGTGACTCAAGGAGTTGGGAGAAGTGAAGAGTTGTGCCGTGAGAGGAGACTCAAGCTAGTCATTTTTGGCTAGGGAGAAGTGTTAGGCATTTTTGGGTAGTGGTTGGTGTTGCCGAATTCTCCCTTGCTCACCTCTCATATTTGGCTTTTGGTTTTTTTTTTCCAAGAAGTATTTTGGTTATTTTCTTTAGGCGATAGAAGGGTGGTAGCCTTTTTGCATTTTTGTTATTCTCTTGATCTCTGCACATTACTTCGATTCCTCTCCTTTGCTGTCGTCCCCTTTTTCTTTACAACCTATTTGGATCATTCTTTTTCCACATCTTTTCTTCCTTACTACTAAACGACTGAGCCTTCGGCAAATCACTTGTTCTTCCACCCTCCTCAGTGACCGATTATAGGTTCATCTCTCCCTCCTGGTTGATGTTCTTAATTTCTCTTGCTAGCCGATTACCCCCTCATCTTGTGACCCCATTCTTTTTCTGTTCTTTTCCAGTAGATTCTTGTTGGTTAGGTCGAACACTCCTCATCTGCTAGGCTAGCCATTTTCGATTGCACTGCTGATAGGGGAAGTTGATCGAGCACTCTTCGGTCCTACCATTTCTGGTAAGTTGATCTTCATAAAAACTTTTTGACAATCGGTTTGAGTAAGTTGTGGTACCCTTCGTGCTCCTAATGCGAATGGTACCTTTTGTTGATGGGATGGTAGTTTTTTCTATCTAACAAATGTTGGTTCCAATCCAGATTCCAGGCAACGCGTTGATTTGGTTCCGAGTCATGAAGGTTGAGAGATTTAAGAACACTATCATTCAAGCAAGGTAAGGAAGATATATTAGAGTGTGTGCTTTAAGGTTTTCGATGGTTCTAGGTTGATGCTCGCGAATTCAGGAAACGATTCAGAAATTAAGGTGTGTAATCGTACACCTATTACCATACTGTTCGATCACGAAATATTGTTGTTCTCACCTCTGTGCTACTGTATACCGATAAAAGCCGAAAACTCGATAAGCCGAGACTTCAGCATCTGAGATCACTCGAGCGTGCGAGCGCTCGTAGTGATAACCTGAGCCAAAATTGTTGGCAATAGACCATTGGGAGTGCCACGAACTTTCTCGTGGGCCTAGGGTGAAATTGGGCCTTGTTGGGCCCAAGTGAGCCAAGTGGGCCCAATCGGCTAATGGGCCCACAGGGGCGAAATCCATGGTAAGTGCCGGATAATAGATGCAGCTATGAAGTCTGCAGAACCGTGACTGAAAATGGGCTGAATGGGCCACTCGAGCGTGTGGGTCTGCTTGGGCCGAAATTGGGCCTTAGGCCCAATTGTACCGTTTTGACCCGAAAGGGAACCTGTGTTGCTCGAGGCGACCGTGGGCCTCCGAAAAGGCCTTTAGATGACTAAAATTTACCGAAATACCCTCGATAGGTAAATTACCGAAATACCCTCGATGGGTAAATTACCGAAATACCCTTAATGGGTGAGATTACTGAACTACCCTCGATGGGTAAAATTACTGGAATACCCCTTAGGGGTGAATTATTGATTTAACCCCAACTTACCAAATGACCGTTATACCCTTAGTGGTAGTATCATTGATGTATGAGTATTAATTGTATGACCGGTTTTGATTGTGATACACTGCATACATGAGTTAAATATGACATGACATACTGCATTAGGTTGGGTTATGGATTTCCGAGGAAGCATCAGATCGGTGGCTCGCCCGCGTTATCTTCGATTTAGTGGCTTTTGCCACGATATCACGATCTGGTGGCTCACCCACGTTTCGTTATTCTTGCGACTTTCTTTGCATTATTGATAGCGACTAGACCGTGTTATTGGTGTCTTTGGGTGGGTGGGTTGACTTGGTCCCCACAAGGTGTGTTGGTTGGTACGGGTGGTGTGTTGGCTGGACTAGGTTGGGTTACATTTATGTGTTGCATGGATATGTATTTGGGCTCTGGGCCACTCTGTTACTGAATAGGGCTTAGGCCCGCATCATTCTTGAATAGGGCTTAGGCTCGGTCACACCGTAAAGAGGGATTACACACTGAGTTCTCGTAACTCACCCCCTTTTCTTTAACTGTGCAGGTAATCCCCAGCCTTAGAGGATTTGGAGCTGCTAGGGACTCGGAGGTGGCCACATGTCTGATCTGTTTCAGGGTTAAACTTAGCAACTTTATTTTAATTTATTCTATTTAAATTAATTGGGTTATTAATTTTGTAATAAGGCCATTGGGATTTTTTTTAACTTTTATATGGTGTTGCTTTTAATTCAACCTGCTAATCTATTAAACTTGGGTTTTTAAAACAATAACTACTGTTTTCAACATGTCACGTTTTCGCAACTGGTTGAATTAAACTTCCGCAACAAACAAGGTTTTAATAATAATAATAATATTTTTGCAAGAAAATGACTTTGAGTAAATCTTGTTTTGATACTAAGCAATGAAAACTGGGATTTTTAAGTGGTAGAAAGTTTTAAATTGTAGAAGGGCTTCCAAGGAACTCATAGTTTTCAAACAACACTTTGATGTGACACGTTAGATTCGGTCGTAACGTCTAGGTCGGGTTTGGGGTGTTACATTTAGTGGTATCAGAGCCAGGTTACAAAACTCGGCTGTGGAATGGGTTTTGAAAATTTTTCCTAATCTGTTTAAATTTTGGTTTGGAAAGTAATAATGTTACTGAAAGTATGGCACACCGAGTGTACGACACCAAATCCATAAGTTCCCTGACACTGCACACTGTTATATACTGAAATGACTGTACTGAGAAATTACTAGGAATAGTAGTAGCATACTGAAACTCCTTAGTTAAAGAAACTGAGACTATAGGAGACTGAAAACTGTAGTAAAAATTCGATCTGTGGAAACAACCCTAATTACTATTCTTCATAAGATATCTGTTAATTATGAGAATTATAAGCTGATGCATAAAATTCTTAAATCAGATAATTACGCTACATCGTTATGAGCACAAGAGGTCACGGAAGGGGTATGTGTGGCCGTGGTAGAGGCCGAGGTGCTAGGGCTGGGTCGTCAGCATCAGGATACATGCCTGATAAGGAAGCACCAGCCTCACCAGTGACTGAAACGGGGTCTCATGACCTAGCCGGTGGGGATGATGCCCTGTCCCAAGCGATGTTGTGAGTTCTTGAAAGGGTTGCTGGAGCGAGTACTGGGTTAGTGGGCTGAGGGTCAATTTCTGAACGACTATGGTCGAATGGGGCGGAGATCTTCAGGGGCTTTTCTGGTGTAGCCCCGAATGTAGCAGAATATTGGTTGGAGGCTGTAGAGTGAATAATGGATGATCTTGATTGCAGGTGGAGCAAAAATTGAAAGGAACAGTGTCTTTACTACGGGATGAGGTGTATCAATGGTGGCTTACCGTGAGGGAAGACACGCAGGTCGACCGTGTGACGTGGGACTTCTTTAAGACCACCTTCTAAGGAAAGTATGTTGGGGCGATTTATGTGGATGCCTGGAGGAAGGAATTCTTGAGTCTGATCCAGGGAAATAAGTCTGTGGCAGAGTATGAGGCAGAGTTTCTGCGGTTGAGTTGGTATGCTCGGGGCATAGTCGCGACTGAGTATGAGCGCTGCGTACGTTTCGAGGATGGTCTCTGGGATGAGTTGCGGGTACTGATAGCCCCGCAGAGGGAAAGAAACTTTGTAGCCCTGGTTGAGAAGGCAAAGATTACCGAGGATGTGAAACGCTCAGAGCGTCAGAATCGTGAGCAGGATAGGGGCAGAAGTAAGAGGAATTTTTAGGCCCTCAAGTTCTTCTGGTGGGCTTAGGAAGAGGCCTAGGTTTGATGGGCTAGCCCAAGCTGGGGTTCCTATTGTTGCTGTCAGACCGCAGCCTTGCGCTGAGTGTGGGAGATCTCATCTGGGAGAGTGTTGGAAAAGATCAGGGGCGTGCTTCAGATGTGGGTCTAGGGATCACCAGGTTAGAGACTGTACTCAGAGGCCTGTTCAGATGCAAGTTGCAGGTCGGGGTTATGTTTAGCCAAGGAGAGGTGGTCAATAGCCACCGAGAGGCCGTGGTCCAGCCAGAGGGGGAAATGGGCTGGGACGAGGTCGTGGAGCACCGGCGAGGTGCTTTGGGAACACGAGGCGGCGAGGCGGCGGCGTTGCTGGTCTTTGCTCGCCGCCACGAGGATGGCGACGCTCCTGATGTCATAACTGGTACGTTCCTCATTTATAATGTATCGTATATCGCTTTAATTGATATTGGGTCTACACACTCGTATGTTACATGTACTGTGTCTGGGTCGTTGGGTATACAGTCCAAAATTACTGATAGGGAAATGTCAGTGATTAGTCCACTTGGACAGTCAGTTAGAGTGAATAAACTGTTTAGAGATGTGCCCCTAGAGGTCCAAGGGGTTGTCTTTCCGGCAAATTTGATGGAACTGCCGTTTGGCGAATTTGATCTCATCTCGGGCATGGATTGGTTAGTGAAGCACCGTGCAAATTTGGATTGCGCTGCTAAGCGTATGGTACTGAAGTCTTCATAGGATGAGGAGGTGATTGTGATAGGAGAGTGGAGAGATTATTTATCTAATGTAATCTCAGCACTAAAGGCCGAGAAACTGATTCGCAAGGGTTGTGAGACTTTCTTAGCTTATGTCAGTATTTCTAAATCTGTGAGTTCATCTGTGGAGAATGTCAGAACTGTAAAGGAGTTTCTAGATGTATTTCCTGAAGAGCTTCTGGGGTTGCCTCTAAATCGTGAGGTCGAATTCGGCATTGAGCTTCTACCGAGAACGGCTCTAGTGTCCATCGCCCCTTATAGGATGGTGCCGAAAGAGTTGGTAGAGTTAAAGGCTCAGATCCAAGAGCTGTTGGACTGAGGATTCATCCGAACGAGTGTCTCCGTAGGGAGCACCAGTATTGTTCGTGAAGAAGAAGGATGGGTCCATGCGTATGTATATTGATTATCGTCAATTGAATAAACTGACGATTAAGAACAAGTACCCATTACCAAGGATAGACGATATGTTTGACCAGCTACGAGGAGCTTCGATTTTCTTTAAGATAGATCTCAGATCGGGGTATCATCAGCTAAGGGTTAAGGAGGCGGATGTGTACAAGACTGCATTCAGGACTCGTTATGGACATTACGAGTTTCTGGTTATGCCATTTGGGTTAACGAATGCACCAGTTGCTTTCATGGATATGATTAACCGGGTTTTCCAACCCTATCTGGACCAGTTCATAGTGGTGTTCATAGACGACATTCTGGTGTATTCAAAAACCGATGAGGATCATGATTCGCACCTCTGGATTGTTCTGCAGATACTAAGAGAAAAGCAGCTTTATGCTAAGTTCAGCAAGTGCGAGTTTTGGCTGCGAGAGGTGACATTTCTGGGGCATGTAGTGTCTGCCGAGGGGATTAGTGTTGATCCTCAAAAAATTGAGGCCGTATTGGACTGGAAACCACCAAAGACCGTATCCGAGATTCAAAGTTTTTTGGGTCTGGCCGGGTATTACCGACGGTTCGTTGAGGGGTTTTCATTAATTGCTGCACCTCTAACCAAGTTACTACGTAAATGGGTACCATTTAATTGGACTGATAAACAGCAGAAGAGTTTTGAAAAACTGAAGAAGATTCTGACTGAAGCCCCGGTATTAATACAGTCGGAGGCTGGAAAGGAATTTATTGTCTACTGTGATGCGTCGCACACGGGTTTGGGTTGTGTGCTAATGCAAGAGGGTAAGGTGGTGGCTTACGTGTCGCGACAACTTAGGCCGCACGAGGTGAGTTACCCCACTCATGACTTGGAATTAGCTGCAGTGGTATTCGCATTAAAGATTTGGAGACATTACTTGTACGGGGAGAAGTCGATCGTTTTTACCGACCATAAAAGTCTCAAGTACCTCCTTACTCAGAAGGAGTTGAACCTTAGGCAACGAAGATGGATAGAGTTGCTTAAGGATTATGATTGCTCGATTGAGTACCATCCGGGAAAAGTTAACGTAGTAGCGGATGCACTGAGCCGTAAGGTTGTATCTGATCTAAGAGCAATGTTTACTCGTCTCAGCCTGTTTAAGGATGGTAGTCTGTTAGTTGAGCTTCAGGTGAAACCGACTTGGATGGATCAAATTAAAGAGAAGCAGTTGCTGGATGAGTCGTTGGTTCCTCGTTTCCAACTTGTAACATCCTGGAAAGGGCCTATGCATTTTCGGTTTAGTTGTACGAAGTGACATGTTTTATGTACTAAGAATAAATTTTGAACATTTTTGGAAACCCGGAAATGAATGGAAATGTTAAGTTTAAAAATGGGAAGTGAACATTTTTGGAAACTAGGAAATGTATGGAAATGATTTAGAAATGATTCAAAAGAGGAAAGTGAACATTTCTGGAAACTAGGAAATGTAAGAAAATGTCAAGTTTACAGAGCCGATCGAAAATTTTTGGAAACTTAGAAATGACCTAGAAATGACGAGTTTTAAGGTTTAAAAGGGAAAATTAAGGCAAGGTGGCCTTAAAAGAAAAAGTTTGTGAAATTTGACACACAAACAGGCTTGGAAAAGTGGTCCGAAGATGCCACTTAGGGCCTATGGAAATGGCGCCATATGCAAGAGGAATGGGCCTGAGTTTGAGTCACTTGGGAAGCAAATAAAGGAGGTTTTATTTTTGCTTCCGTAAGACTGAGGTGGACTGGCACATGGCTATAAATTAGGAGCTTTTATTATTTTATAAATAGTGGATAAATAAGGGATTTATTTATCATTATTTTCAAGAGATAATTGTTGGATTAAATTCTTTTAATTTGAATAAAGAAATAAAGAGGAAAATAAGGGAGAAGTGATGGCCAAGTAAGGGACTTTGAGTTTAATAATTTCGGCTAAGTAAGGATAGTTACTGAATTATCTTTTATTTTAAGTGATAATTAAAGGATAAAGTTATCATATAGAGGAGTGGTGGCCAAGTAAGGGACTCCTTAGATGATAATTTCATTATAAAAGGAAGGAAGGAGGGCTACTCATCAATTTGTGCTTCCTCCTTTCTCTACTGAATTCTTAGTGCTCTCTTCTCTTCTTTTCTTTCTTTTATTTTTGCCAAGCCGAAATACCTTGTGTTCTAGCCGAATCCTACATCTTTATTCTTCCTTCTCTTTTCTTTCTAATCCCTCCAAAAGCCGAAAGTTGTGAGATCATCATCTAGCCATAGCCGAATCTCTGAAGGTTGAAGTGAAGGTGCAATCGATTTCTTCAAGTAAGGGTAAGATCTCATTCGGTTTCATCCTTTTTTCTTAAGGTTTGCTGAAATCTAGGACTAACCCCATTAATATCTTGTTGCCAAAACTTTGAAGAGATCTTTCGGGATTTACTAAGTGTCGACTACAAGGAAGGAGAAGTTCTTTTCCCGAAAGTACACCATAGGCCACGTGTTCCCTAGTTATTCGGTGAGTTTCGGGATTTAAAATCCACAAGGTAAGTTTAAGTATACTAATCCTACTAGGATTTGGATTTATGGCCGAATGGCTTTTTATTAAAGTAGTAGGTGATTAATCAAATGTAGGGATTAAGGATCCAAGCATTAGATCAAGCTTTTCGAGATCTCAAGGAAATTTTAAGCGAAACTGTGTGTACCCCACACTAACTTTTAATAAGATTGATGGTAATATGTAAAATATGCATGTTTATAAGAATGTGGCTAAGGTACCATAATATGGTACAAAGTACTCGTGTACGTTTCCTACTTCCACTAGGATTATGAAATATGTTATTTATAACATGTGAAAATTTATAAGAATGAGAATTTAAGTATGATATGCATGATATGAATAATATGGGTCATTCGGGATATATGAAAAAGGGAAGTGAATGTGATGATCATGGTCTCACTATCTCGAATATGGTGACTTCGGTCACATTATCTCGAATGTGGTAACTTCGGTTACATTATCTGAATGTGGTGCCTTATGACACAATTATCTGGTGGCTATGCCACAAATTTTATATGGGCGATGAGCACGTCGAATGCAGCGACTGCCTTCGATGGTGTGTAGCGGATGGAGGGTCGACTTAGTAGTCCCCACGGTGTACCGGCGTGCGGGGTGTGTAGCGGATGGACAACTAGGTTTGGGTTTGGGAAGGCATCATAACCTGTATTCTATGTTTTGAATGTGTAATATGTGATATGCCTGATTCTATTATGATTTAGTGTCGTGTACACATTGAGTCTGTATGACTCACCCAATTTTTGCCAACATCGCAGGTGAGAAATGTTGGTCGGACTGGGTTGGAGTGGATACGAGGTGGCCCATGCAGAAGACGTTTTATTTATTTAAAACAGTATATTATTAAGTATTTTTGTTAAATTATTTATTGTAATAAGGCCCATTAAAGTGATTGAACATTTTTATTATGTTTAAGCTAGACGACCATTAAATTATTATTTGGAAGTGCTTTTAATTTTGGCAACTTAAAAGCTTATAATAAAGTTTTAATTTGGATATTTCTATCAAGCTTATATTATTTAGAATTTTTAATTGGACATGGTTTTCAAATGACAAAATTATTAATGTTTTTTTCCCAAAAGTGAAATCAGTCTTCAAATGTTTTTCCGCAGTGGCATTTCAAATTCGGTCGTAACGAATGGGCCGGGTTTGGGGTGTTACAGATTGGTATCGTACACTGTTCAAAACTCAGCTTTGAGGGTTTTGGGTCCAAAAATAATTTTTTCAAAGATGGGCTTTTCAAAAGTATGGGCTTTCATAAACATTTCAGTTATTCGGCATGGCACTGTATCTCTCGGCCCGAAGTCCACTGTAAAGTACTTCGGCTATTGAAGTGGTTTGAATATGTGAATGTTATAAGTATGAAGGAACGTAGATTAGTGAACTAGGATCTGTTGAACCCTAGGGCTAGTGCACTCAAACACATGCATAAGACTTAAGGACTATTAAACAAACTCAGTGAAGTAAGTCGCCGAGCTAGGGTGTGGCAAATCACAGCGCGCATGTCTAGGAGTGGATTCAGTGAAGAGCTTGGTATTTAAGCGGTCCTAGCGACTCACCTCCTCTTTACTCAAATCCTGCAGTGCGTAGCTACGGTTCACCCTAACCAAGAGGACTTATTCACGGGCTAAACCCGATAATTAAAACCCGAAAGGGACTAGCCATGATAAAAACCCTAGTTTTAAAATCCCTAAATTACCCTTTTAATTGTAGTAAAGGACTATTGTGAAAATTTTTCCAAAATATCTCCGATTTACAAAATTACAAAAATGCCCCTGTATTGTAAATTACTAAAATACCCTTAGTTTTTAAGATTTTCAAAAATACCCTCGACTTTTGTTAAAATATTTATACTTTACAAAGATATCAAAAACTTCTGTTTTACAAGATACCCTGATTTGGAAAATTTACGGAACTGCCCCTAACTTCCAAAATTACCGAAATAACCTCGATTTACAAAAATTTTGCAACACCTCTGATTTGGAAAACAAAATAACCCAGAGAGATTTTGTAAATTCAAAAATACCTCTAATTTGAAAAATATTTTCGAATTGACCTCGATTTATTACCAAAATACCCTCTGTAGGGAAAAAGACGAAATTACCTGGGTAGGGAAATGGATGGAATGGCCATAAAAGTGTAGTGAATGATGTTGTGAATGAATGTGACTTCATGGAAAAATGAATGTGTCTCTGCTTATGAATGTGAATGTGACTCCACGAGTTAGAGTAGTGAACTTGAACTAGAAACTTTGGTTGATCGAAAGAACTACTTCTGAACATCTCTTTTCATAAAACTATTCGCGAATAATCAGTGGAACAAAATTTATGATGCATAAAACTTTTTAATCAGATTAAATCGCGACGTTAGAAATGAGTTCTAGGGGACATGAACTTAGAGACTGTGCCTAGAAAGTATGATGGTTCTATTAAGATCAGAGTGCGCAGCATAAGCGTAGTGCGGTGAGTTAAGATGTACGATTATTCGTTAATAAGTAATTTCGAGGACGAAATTATTTTTAAGGAGGGTAGAACTGTAACATCCTAGAAAGGGCCTATGCATTTTCGGTTTAGTTGTACGAAGTGACATGTTTTTATGTACTAAGAATAAATTTTGAACATTTTTGGAAACCCGGAAATGAATGGAAATGTTAAGTTTAAAAATGGAAAGTGAACATTTTTGGAAACTAGGAAATGTATGGAAATGATTTAGAAATGATTCAAAAGAGGAAAGTGAACATTTCTGGAAACTAGGAAATGTAAGAAAATGTCAAGTTTACAGAGCCGATCGAAAATTTTTGGAAACTTAGAAATGACCTAGAAATGACGAGTTTTAAGGTTTAAAAGGGGAAATTAAGGCAAGGTGGCCTTAAAAGAAAAAGTTTGTGAAATTTGACACACAAACAGGCTTGGAAAAGTGGTGCAAGATGCCACTTAGGGCCTATGGAAATGGCGCCATATGCAAGAGGAATGGGCACGAGTTCGAGTCACTTGGGAAGCAAATAAAGGAGGTTTTATTTTTGCTTCCAAGACCGAGGTGGACGGCACATGGCTATAAATTAGGAGCTTTTATTATTTTATAAATAGTGGATAAATAAGGGATTTATTTATCATTATTTTCAAGATATAATTGTTGGATTAAATTCTTTTAATTTGAATAAAGAAATAAAGAGGAAAATAAGGGAGAAGTGATGGCCAAGTAAGGGACTTTGAGTTTAATAATTTCGACTAAGTGAGGATAGTTGCTGAATTATCTTTTATTTTAAGTGATAATTAAAGGATAAAGTTATCAGATAGAGGAGTGGTGGCCAAGTAAGGGACTCCTTAGATGATAATTTCGGCTATAAAAGGAAGGAAGGAGGGCTACTCATCAATTTGTGCTTCCTCCTTTCTCTGCCGAATTCTTAGTGCTCTCTTCTCTTCTTTTCTTTCTTTTATTTTTGCCAAGCCGAAATACCTTGTGTTCTAGCCGAATCCTCCATCTTTATTCTTCCTTCTCTTTTCTTTCTAATCCCTTCAAAAGCCGAAAGTTGTGAGATCATCATCTAGCCATAGCCGAATCTCTGAAGGTTGAAGTGAAGGTGCAATCGATTTCTTCAAGTAAGGGTAAGATCTCATTCGGTTTCATCCTTTTTTCTTAAGGTTTGCCGAAATCTAGGACTAACCCCATTAATATCTTGTTGCCGAAACTTTGAAGAGATCTTTCGGGATTTACTAAGTGTCGACTACAAGGAAGGAGAAGTTCTTTTCCCGAAGGTACACCATAAGCCACGTGTTCCCTAGTTATTCGGTGAGTTTCGGGATTTAAAATCCACAAGGTAAGTTTAAATATACTAATCCTACTAGGATTTGGATTTATGGCCGAATGGCTTTTTATTAAAGTAGTAGGTGATTAATCAAATGTAGGGATTAAGGATCCAAGCATTAGATCAAGCTTTTCGGGATCTCAAGAAAATTTTAAGCGAATCAGTGTGTACCCCACACACTAACTTTTAATAAGATTGATGGTAATATGTAAAATATGCATGTTTATAAGAATGTGGCTAAGGTACCATAATATGGTACAAAGTACTCGTGTGCACGTTTCCTACTTCCACTAGGATTATGAAATATGTTATTTATAACATGTGAAAATTTATAAGAATGAGAATTTAAGTATGATATGCATGATATGAATAATATGGTCATTCGGGATATATGAAAAAGGGGAATTGAATGTGATGACTACGGTCTCACTATCTGAATGTGGTGACTTCGGTCACATTATCCGAATGTGGTAACTTCGGTTACATTATCTCGAATGTGGTGTCTCATGACACAATTATCTGGTGGCTATGCCACAAATTTTATATGGGCGATGAGCACATCGATCGCAGCCATCGCCTTCGATGGTGTGTAGCGGATGGAGGGTCGACTTAGTAGTCCCCACGGTGTGGTGGCGAGTGCGGGGTGTGTAGCGGATGGACAACTAGGTTTGGGTTTGGGAATGCATCATAACTGTATTCTATGTTTTGAATGTGTAATATGTGATATGTCTGATTCTATTATGATTTAGTGTCGTGTACACATTGAGTCTGTATGACTCACCCAATTTTTACCAACATCGCAGGTGAGAAATGTTGATCGGACCGGGTTGGAGTGGATACGAGGTGGCCCATGCGAGACGCGTTTTATTTATTTAAAACAGATATTATTAATTATTTTTGTTAAATTATTTATTGTAATAAGGCCCATTAAAGTGATTGAACATTTTTATTATGTTTAAGCTAGACGACCATTAAATTATTATTTGGAAGTGCTTTTAATTTTGGCAACTTAAAAGCTTATAATAAAGTTTTAATTTGGATATTTCTATCAAGCTTATATTATTTAGAATTTTTAATTGGACATGGTTTTTAAATGACAAAATTATTAATGTTTTTTTCCCAAAAGTGAAATCAGTCTTCAAACGTTTTTCCGCAGTGGCATTTCAAATTCGGTCGTAACGAATGGGCCGGGTTTGGGGTGTTACACAACTGGTGAAGAAGGGAGAGACTGTGGATTTTGGGCTGAATAGTGAGGGAGTATTATGCTTCCATTGGAGAGTCTGTGTACCGAAGGATGCTGAGCTAAGACAGTCTATGCTGCGGGAGGCGCATAATAGCCCATATGCTATGCATCCTGGTGGAAACAAGTTATACCGAGATCTACGTGAACTGTATTGGTGGCCAGGACTTAAGCGTGAGGTTACTGATTTTGTAGGTAAGTGTTTGACATGCCAGCAAGTGAAGGCTGAGCATCAACTGCCTTCTGGATTGCTGCAACCTGTTAAAATTCCACTCTGGAAGTGGGAGAGGGTAACCATGGACTTTGTTAATGGGCTACCCCTGACGCCTACTAAGAAATATTTGGTATGGGTAATTATTGATCGGCTGACTAAATCTGCCCACTTCATACCGGTCCGCACTGATTATTCGTTGAAGAAGTTAGCCAAGTTATACGTGGCTGAGATTGTGAGGTTACATGGGGTATCAGTGTCTATCATTTCGGACAGGGACCCTAGATTCACATCATAATTCTGGAGAGAGTTACACGAAGCTTTGGGTATAAGGTTGGATTTCAGCACGGCTTTTCATCCTCAGACTGATGGTAAGTCGGAGAGGGTAATTCAGACTGTGTAATTGATTTTAAGGGCAGTTGGGAAGACTATCTGCCATCAGCGGAATTCGCTTATAACAACAGCTTCCAATCCAGTATTCAGATGGCACCGTACGAGGCATTATATGGTCGTAGGTGTCGTACCCCTACTTGTTGGACAGATTTGGGTGAGCGGCGAATCTTGGGGCCAGAGCTAGTTTCTGAAACTGAGGAGAAAGTAAAATTGATCCGAGATCGATTAAAAGAAGTATCTGACAGGCATAAATCATACGCTGATTTAAAGCGTAAAGAGATTGAGTACGCAGTGGGAGGTTATGTCTTCTTAAAGGTCTCACCATGGAAGAAGATTCTGAGATTTGAGCGAAAAGGCAAGCTGAGTTCTAGATTCATCGGACCTTACCAGATTTTAAAACGTGTGGGACCGGTCGCCTATCAGTTGGAGCTGCCCCTTGAGTTGAATCGTATACATGATGTGTTCCATGTCTCTATGCTGAGACGATACCGTTCTGATCCCTCTCATATAGTGCCGGCGGAGGAGATTGAGGTTAGACCTGATCTGACCTTTGAGGAAGAACCGGTGCAAATACTAGATCGTGATGTTAAGGTGCTGAGGAGGAAAACTGTTCCGTTAGTCAAGGTGCTGAGGCGTAATCACAGTTCAAAGGAAGCCACGTGGGAGCCTGAAGAGGCGATGCGACAGCAATACCCTCACCTCTTCTGATCAGGTGAATTTCGAGGTCGAAATTTCTTTAAGGGGGGTAGAGTTGTAACGTCCCAAATTAGGGGCTGTATTCTTTTTTGCTTTAAATTCATGTTGTACCGAAACGACTAGCTATTTGATTGTATTTGGGGGTTCTAAGAAGGCCTGGGTTCGAGTCTGAGCTTTGGAAAGTTTTTAGTTTTTTGCCCTTAAGAGGAGAGGGCTGTTTGCAGTAGGACTTAAGTATATCTGTGTGCGTTTAAGTGTCACAAGTGAGCTGGTGTTGTGGTGGCAAGTGGCGTGTTGGGCATGCATGAGGGAGGGGGTTCGAATCCCATGAATTGCAAAAGAGGGACATTTATTTTATGAATTGATGGAGCAAAAGGTAGAGTTTGGATCAAACTCTACAGAGGAGGTTGAAGACTTGGTCAACAAGTTTGAATGGGAGGCTAGGAGTGATTCAAAGATAAAATGGTAGAGTGAATCAAGGAGTTTGGAGAAGTGGAGAGTTGTGCTGTGAGGGGAGACTCAAGCTAGTCATTTTCGGCTGGAGAGAAGTGTTAGGCATTCTTGGTTAGTGGTTGGTGTTGCCGAATTCTCCCTTGCTCACCTCTCATATTCGGCTTTTGTTTTTTTTTTCTTCCAAGAAGTATTTTGGTTATTTTCTTTAGGCGATAGAAGGGTGGTAGGCTTTTTACATTTTTGTTATTCTCTTGATCTCTGCACATTACTTCGATTCCTCTCCTTTGCTGTCGTCCCCTCTTTCTTTACAATCTATTTGGATCATTCTTTTTCCACATCTTTTCTTCCTTAATACTAAACAACTGAGCCTTCGGCAAATCACTTGTTCTTCCACCCTCCTCAGTGACCGATTATAGGTTCATCTCTCCCTCCTGGTTGAATGTTCTTGATTTCTCTTGCTAGTCGATTACCCCCTCATCTTGTGACCCCATTCTTTTTCTGTTATTTTCCAGTAGATTCTCGTTGGTTAGGCCAAACACTCCTCATCTGCTAGGCTAGCCATTTTCGATTGCACTGCTGATAAGGGGAGTTGATCGAGCACTCTTCGGTCCTACCATTTCTGGTAAGTTGATCTTCATAAAAACTTTCTAACAATCGGTTTGAGTAAGTTGTGGTACCCTTCGTGCTCCTAATGCGAATGGTACCTTCTGTTGATGGGATGGTAGTTGTTTCTATCTAACAAATGTTGGTTCCAATCTAGATTCCAGGCAAGGCGTTGATTTGGTTCCGAGTCACGAAGGTTGAGAGATTTAAGAACACTATCATTCAAGCAAGGTAAGGAAGATATATTGGAGTGTGTGCTTTAAGGAGAGTGTTACTTTAGCGATTAAAGGCTAACAAAGGTTTTCGATGGTTCTAGGTTGGTACTCGCGAATTCAAGAAATGATTCAGAAATTAAGGTGTGTAATTGTACACCTATTACCATACTGTTCGATAACGAAATATTGTTGTTCTCACCTCTGTGCTACTATATGCCGATAAAAGCCGAAAAATCGATAAGCCGAGACTTCGACATCCGAGATCACTCGAGCGTGCGAGCGCTCGTAGTGATAACCTGAGCCACAATTGTTGGCGATAGACCATTGGGAGTGCCACGAAATTTCTCGTGGGTTTAGGGCGAAATTGGGCCTTGTTGGGCCGAAGTGGGCCAAGTGGGCCCAATGGGCTAATGGGCCCATAGGGGCGAAATCCATGGTAAGTGCCGGATAAAAGATGCGGCTATGAAGTCCGCAGAACCGTGACCAAAAATGGGCTGAATGGGCCATACGAGCGTTTGGGCCTGCTTGGGCCGAAATTGGGCCTTAGGCCCAATTGCACCGTTTTGACCCGAAAGGGAACATGTGTTGCTCAAGGCGACCGTAGGCCTCTGGAAAGGCCGTTAGATGACTAAAATTTACTGAAATACCCTCGATGGGTAAATTACTGAAATACCCTCGATGGGTAAACTTACCGAAATACCCTCGATGGGTAAATTACTGAAATACCCTCAATAGGTAAATTACCGAAATACCCTTAATGGGTGAGATTACTGAACTACCCTCGATGGGTAAAATTACTGGAATACCCTTGAGGGGTGAATTATTGATTTAACCCCAACCGACCAAATGACCGTTATACCCTTAGTGGTAGTATCATTGATGTATGAGTATTAATTGTATGACCGGTTTTGATTGTGATGCACTGCATACATGAGTTAAATATGACATGACATACTGCATTGGGTTGGGTTATGGATTTTGGAGGAAGCACTGTACTGGTGGCTCTGCCACGTCATACTGATTTAGTGGTTTTTGCCACGATCATCGATTCTCGTGGCTCACCCACGTTCTATCGTTATCGGCTTTCTTTGCGCGCTATTGTTAGCGGCTAGACTGCGTTATTGGTGTGCTGGCTGGGTGGGTTGACTTGGTCCCCACAAGGTTTGTTGGTTGGTACGGGTGGTGTGTTGGCTGGACTGGGTTGGGTTACATTTATGTGTTGCATGGATATGTATTTGGGCTTAGGCCCAGACTGTTACTGAATAGGGCTTAGGCCCAGACTGTCACCGTAAAGAGGGATTACACACTGAGTTCTCGTAACTCACCCTCTTTTCTTTAACTGTTCAGGTAATCCCCAGCCTTAGAGGATTTAGAGTTGTGAGGGACTCGGAGGTGGCCACACGTCCGATCTGTTTTAGGGTTAAACTTAGCAACTTTATTTTAGTTTATTCTATTTAAATTAATTGGGTTATTAATTTTGTAATAAGGCCATTGGGATTTTTTTTAACTTTTATATGGTGTTGCTTTTAATTACAACTTGCTAGTCTATTAAACTTGGGTTTTTAAAACAATAACTAATGTTTTCAACATGTCACGTTTCCGCAACTGGTTGAATTAAACTTCCGCAACAAACAAGGTTTTAATAATAATAATATTTTTGCAAGAAAATGACTTTGAGTAAATCTTGTTTTGATACTAAGCAACGAAAACTGGGATTTTTAAGTGGTAGAAAGTTTTAAATTGTAGAAGGGCTTCCAAAGAACTCATACTTTTCAAACAACACTTTGATGTTACACGTTAGATCCGATCGTAACGTCTAGACTGGGTTTGGGGTGTTACACAGACAAATAAAAGGTCTACAACACTCTAGAAACCCTTTTCTCAATGCATTAAACCATACATAAAATCTTTTAAACTTGGGAACCTCAGTAAGGGTTGGTCTTTCTACCATCACCTCTATATTGCCATTCGGATTTGCCTTTCTAAGTGTATTTGCATAGTCCCATAGTCTATTAAACACATAGCTTACCCTTCCATTGATCTCCTCCAATGCCCATTTCTTAGCCATGCTGCATGTACCCCTACTCAAATCAACTTTCAACTCCTTATTAGCTAGTTTCTGCATCTCAATAAACTTTAGCTTTAGAATCACTCTGATTTTACTTGAGAAATACTCCCTAACAAACTTGTAAGATGCCTTTTTTTTCTTCTTAAAAGTTATTGAACACTCATAGGTTTCTATAAATGTTTTATCTTGTAAAACCCATCACTATTATCTACAGCAGCATATATTCTAAAAGGGCACCCATCTTCTCTACACCTAGCCCTAGTCCTCCCCTTTTCATTCCTAGGATATATAATATCAAACCTCTTTTTTACTACATACTTTGCAAAAGCAATCTTGAATTCCTTTGGCCCCCTAAACATCATACCAAGCTTTAAATGTGGGATATGGTTATTAGGATCAAAACATACATGTCGGCTTCTTCTATAGACTACCTCACCATCAGAATCACTTCCATAAGACCCCGAATTTGATGAATCAATGTAATCAGTTCCCCCTTGATGGATCTGAAACCTCACCATTTTTCTCTCCCTTTTCACTACCTTCACCTACCTTTAGACCCTCACTGTTAGCCCTATTTTCTCATTCTCTTTGGTTATTTTTCTTGTCTTTATATTTTCTATACCTAGCCTTGATATTTCTCACCTCTTCATCCTCATATTCTACCCCAAAACCCCTTCACTGCCCAATGAACTGTCTGTATCACTGGTCCCACTACTTTCAAAACTTTCCCCACTCTCAGCACATGAATCACTGCTCCCACCTAACTTTGGTCCCCCATTATATTCCCTACCTAACTTGGTAAATGGTTCCCCAGCCCCACCATTAACTCTCTCATTAAAAATTAATTCTTCATCATAATTTGGTTCCCCAACCCCAATATTTACTTCCCTTTATCTAGTGGCGAACATCAACATGGTATCATCAACAACATCAAGTGTGTCTACCTCGTGTTCAACATATACATGTATGGACCATAATTTTCTAATATGGTTAATCATTGCTATGAATGATGAATTATCATAGCAAACACTTAGTCCCTTACTAAAATCTATCCCACCCTCATAGTATACAAATTTTCTCACAGCTCTATACCCAACTTCCACTACCATCTCACACAAAGTGTAATGACACAAGAAAATTAGGCCAAAACCTCATTGCAACACTTCCCCGCCTACATAAGCTGCACAAGGGTTTGTAACAAAAATTCCACCCCAAATGCATATGCACCACACATTTATCCAAAGGCATGATGAAACACTGTTGTAACACATGCTTTGTGCAAGTGTACACGGTCGTTATCAAGTAATAAATAAGTATAAGAGTTATCGTCTCCACAGGGACTGTATATGTTAATCAATATTTTGAAATATTAATATTAACAATTTGGTAAGAAAAACACAATAATTTTGAATGTTGGAAAAAATAAATGACTAGATGCAAAGTGATCTCTAATGCAAGTTAACCTAAATGCAAATGAAATGAATGGTTAAAATGGATGAGATGGATTTAGCAGCAGAATTCACAAGATTTCAACAACAATAACATGAATAGGCTAGGATAATCGCATCAATTAAATTAGTTCATTCTCATCATGTTAATAATGCTCTGGAAAAA
The DNA here is from genome assembly GCA_025698515.1 of Gossypium sturtianum. Lineage (NCBI taxonomy): Eukaryota > Viridiplantae > Streptophyta > Magnoliopsida > Malvales > Malvaceae > Gossypium > Gossypium sturtianum. The sequence goes on from CM046955.1 coordinate 40,084,465, forward strand.
GATTTCATGGCAACTCGATCTTTCATAAGCTTAAAACCAATATTAAGTCCTTTCAGAATCTCTTACTTAGAAAAACATGCATATTACTGATCATATTTAACTAAGGGTTTCTTAGAATTCATGTGAAGTAACAGGGATTAGGTCAGTTTGAAACAATTTAATCACATAAACCTAAAAGCTATACAAGGTAATAGAGCTCGGTCAAGTTATTACGAACCTTAATTTATTCTGGGTCAGATATAAATTAAGCATGTACTTTTCAATTATTGTGTCTATTAGCCACCATCTAGGTCGGATTAAGCAATTAATTCTAATGCATTCAATCAAATTTTAATTAATGAAATACATGCATGATTTTAATTGAAAACATGATCGATTGAAGCACAGAACATCATAACATGATTTAAATAAACTTTATTAAATTGATGCAATCATCCTAACTAAACAAAACTAAGCTAAACAACAAAGCAATTTAAAAACATAACGAATAATTAGGGAAGAGCAAAAAGAAAGAAAAAAAACTCTTTGATAGTGTGATCACTAATCGTGGAGGCTTCCTCCAATTCTCACAACTACTTATCCACAAATTGCTCCTCAAGGTGGCCGGCCAAGAGAAAGATTTTTCTCTCGGAATTACTTAGCTAAATAGGGAAATGGGATGGGTGGAATAGAATGAAAGTTAGAGAGAAATGAGATTATGGATGAATGTGCGTTAAAGGATGAAATGAAGAATGATTGAGGGATGATTGTTGAGGGGTGTAGAGGGTAGTATCTATAGTGGATGGATGGCTAGTATGTTTGCTAAAAATAGCTTAAAATCCCTTAGGTTTATCACTCCCATGGCCGGCCATAATTTGTGAAGAAATGAGGTTATTTAGTTGTTTGATTCATGCATGAAATCATGCTTGAATCAAGCAAGGTGGTGGACGGTTTTAAGGGTAAAGTTTGAGTGCTGATTGCTGATTTATTCTCAATTGTAGGGACCACCAATAAATCTCCCAAAAGTGAATTTTGAGCTGCTCAAATGCCCTTGCCGAATTGGGCTTCATTCTCCCTTATTTGGACGGGTTGATGACCCAAATGCTTGCCAGACTTGTTCATCAATTACACCAACTTCAATTGGGTCAAATTAATTTCTTCATGACCCAAATTTCCTGGCCTTTTCCGTCCATGTAGAGTGAAATTGGCTCATTCCCATGTAGCTTTAATAAATAAGTTATGCATAAGTCTTTGGTCCAACTACAACAAATAAATCAAGATTAGTATGTAGCATAAAATAATTAAATTATGCAAAAATTTAATGCAAAATAGCATAAAATAGCATTCTTTATTAACTCATGCTCATTATCTTAATATGAACAAAATTCACCCAATTAATTATTAAATACTCAGAATTAATATTATTTTTAAGTAAAAAGGTGTCATAAACTACTAAAAAAACCTATATAATTTAAAGTTTACACACCCCCAAACTTAATCCATTGCTCGTCCCGAGTAATTCAAGCAAAATTTTAGGTAAAGCAATCTCAGAATAAGTTTAAATAGAATCCCTAAGTAGAATCAACTTTTGCACATAAGCATACATCAACAAAGTCATGCTCACAAAACTCTTTTTGTTTACAGGTCGCTCACGTGCAAACATTATTTCATAATTTTAACCAAGTTAGGGAAAATGCTAACATAAGTCATAGAGTGCATGCTTTTCAAGGTCATTTATAACATTCACAATTCAATCAAAGTTTCTTTATCAATTAGATAGAATAATCAAAAGATTTAATTAATGGCCCTCATATGTTGAACTTAGCAATTCCTCTCCACTAATGTAGTTGGCATAATTATCAAAATCAATAGGTCTTTTATAGGGTTGTAATAGGGCTAGGCTCAAGGTAGGGATAAAGAGAAATGAATTTTTAGATTCAATAAACTTAACCCTAACTTTGTCTTGGATCCTTTCAAGGTACATCCTTCCTACTAACGGGTTTTACCACCCCTAAACTTAATTTGAAGCTTTATGCCCAACAATACTCCTTCAATAATCTTAACCCTAACTTTGTCTTGGATCCTTTTGAGGTACATCGTTCCTACTAACGGGTTTTACCACCCCCAAACTTAATTTGAAGCTTTATGCCCAACAATACTCCTTCAATAATCTTAACCCTAACTTTGTCTTGGATCCTTTCGAGATACATCGTTCCTACTAACGAGTTTTACCACCCCAAACTTAATTTGAAGCTTTATGCCTAACAATACTTACTTGAGTATTTATTTTACTCTTTTTGCTTGACATTTGAACAAAGATTTTTTTTTTTGAGCATACATAGAACATATACATATTTTTGAATTTTTTTCTCGATCTTTGCTCACCAAGACAAGTATAGTTAAGATAGGTGCAAAAATAGGATAAAACTTAAAAATATGGTAATATGGCTTATGATGTAGGTGAATAACAATAAAATAGGCTTAAATGCTCAAACTAAGGTTTCAAGGGTTAAATTCATATGGCAGGCTTGAAAGGCTCAAATGATCCAAAGAAAATATACCTATGTCATGTTTAGATTCTTATGCCTCCTAGGATTTCGCCTCAAGAAAGTTACTAAGTCAATTCTAAGGACTTAAACCTTCATGCATGTCTATTTCTAAAGAAATTAAATTTTCATGGAAAAAGACTACATAAGACCTAAGAACATACAAGCATTCCATAACATAAGATAAAATATAAAAAAACTCAGATAAAATCAAAAATCATGCTTGCATTTGAGCTAACTTATGAACAAATTTTTTTTTCTGAACATCAATTTATTTTAGCATACTTATGTGTAAAAATTGAATCATACTTAAGAAAAAAAATTAAAATTCATGAAAATATTGCCCTACCCCCTCCTTAAAAGGAAGTAATATCCTTATTGTGTAAACAAAGTAATGAATGATAACTGAACACTCGGTAACATTGCAAGAAAATAGAGGTGAGTCTTGAAAATTGCTTAAGTACCAAGTCTTTCTTAACAATCCAATTCTAGACGTGTTCATTCACATTACCACACTACTTCGCTTTTTATTAGAGAAGAGGCATTGAGCTTAATTTATTCATGTTTGCAATTTCTTACTTATTGTACGAAAGCAAAATACTAACTAAGAAAAAAAATATAAATGCCTAAAAATACTAAGAAAAAGAAATAAAAGAAATTCCTCCCCTTTTTATTAATTTGTGTCATCCCCTTTTTTCTAAGATTGATGCAATGTGGGGAAGTGATGCTGTGACAAGCGAGTGTTAGATATTTTTCTCCTCATCACTGTTATGGGCCTTAAGCCCAAAACTGCAAAAATTTATTACCTACACTGAAATAAGACTTGACAGAAATAAACTGATTAAACCTTGGGCCAACTTGACCCTCTTATTGAACATAAAATAATAAATTTAACATTGGAAATAAAAATGAAAATGAAAAATTTCTTTTGAGTTACTTAGAAAATTTCTTCTCGAAAAAATACATCAAATTAAATTCCCAAGAAAGGTTGGAGGGGTCACAAATGGTCTCACTTAAGTTCCAATCTCCCTGGACAGAATTAATTTGAAGTACTAATTCAAGAAAAATAATTTCTAAGCATGCCATTTATTCAAATGAGAGAAAAAAATTGAAAATAAATTAACGACATAGAGAGTGAAGAGAACTCCCTCAATGTTATTGATGATTGCCATTGATAGAGGCGATGTCAAACAACCATTTATCTTACGAATCGTATCCATTTAAAAAGAAGAGATAATGTTGCCCAAAAATTATATTCAATATTTGATCAAAGAATAGCAACGAGAAATGGTCTTTCTTCTTTGTTTTGCTCGACTTTCTGTCATTCATACAAATCTACCTACCCATGATGATCCTTAACGAAATCAGCTCATTTTCCGTTATACTTTCTTTCTTTGGTACAAGTCCCACCCACGGAATGTCATTGATGGAATAAATGATCATTGTTTTTTCCCATTAAGAATCGAGTTTCCCAAGATCAAATAATCAGATTAGATCTTCTATCCCTCGATAGAACTCTTTTCAGTATCTAATGACCTTTTCAAAACCGTTAAGTCTAACTCGAGTGACTCTTCTCTTGATGGGTTGGGTTTTTTGTACTAATGTGATGATAGCTCTAATGATTCGAACTGAGCTTTTGAACTGAATCCTTCCGAGTTAGCTTCCAAACATGTTTCATCCTCATCTTGATGTGGAGAGTCAAATGAAATACCTTCCAATGGATTATTGTATTCTAATTTTGTAGGAACCAGCGGATCTTCCTTAGAGACGGCAGAACAATCTTTGACCTCATTAGGAGATCTTTTGGCCTTAAATACATTAAAGGTCACCTATTCATCTTGAACTCGCATGGTGAGTGCAACTTTCTGTACATCGATTATCATCCTGTCGATTGCCAAGCAATGCCTTCATAGGATGATTGATACTTTTTTATTTGCTTCAAAATCTAAGATAATAAAGTCGATAGGAAATATGAATTTATCAACACGTACCAATACATCCTCGATCTTTCCTTCTGGGTATGCCAAAGATCGATCCGCCAGTTGGAGTGTAATTCTGGCCTTACCAATACCTAATCATATAAACACAGACGCAGGCATCGAGTTGATCCTTGATCCTAAATTGCACAAAGCCTTACCACAATAGAAGTCTCCAATATTGCAAGGTATGATGAAACTTCCTATATCCTTCAACTTAGGAGGCAACTTGTTCAGAAAATATAGGCTACAGTTTCAAATTCCCCAAGCCTTCTTTTCTTAGACAGAAATTCCTTCATATCTTTCACATAATTCGACATTTGTTCCAGAGCTTCCACCAACGGAATGTTGATACGTAGATGTTTCAACACATCCAACATTCTCTTGAATTGAGTATCCTATTGTTGCTTATGTTGCTGGAGTCTTTAAGGATATGGTGGTTGTGGGATTTTGGCTTGGAATGGATAGCTCATCCGAGGTAATATATCTGTAACACCCTAAACTCGGCCCAAACACCACAACCGGATCTGGTATGTCACTAAGAAAATTTTGGAAGAACATGTCGTATTTTCAGAAAAATATTTTTTTCTAAAGTTTATCTTCTTATTCGAGAGAAATTTAATAGTTGATAGTTTAAATAAAATATGCCTTTATAAATTAAAAACCCAAATTTAAATAGATACATTAGTTCAATAAGAATTTAAATAACTAAAAGTAATTAAAGCCCAAAATAAAACAAAACATAAACTAGTGGCCCATAGCCTTATTACAACAAGATTTAAACCCACTTAGATAAATTACTAAAAAAAAATAGATAAATAGGATAAAGACTTTTGTTGAATCCTCAGTACTCTATCGCATGGCCACCTTGCACTCCTCTCTAGCCCGGTCCGATGCACTAGGTGTTACCTGAAATATTAAATAATTGGTTGAGTCACGAGACTCGAGCAGCAACCTCATGCACCACTAGATTTTGGCCTTAGGCCCATAAAATGATTAATAATTCCATTTATAAAAAAATAACAAATAATATGCAAGGCCCAACCCATTTGCCTAGGTTTCCATCCGCTACACGCCCGCACTCAGCCATTCACACCATTGGGGATTTCTACAATCGACCCACACCGCTACACGCCAAGATGGCGCTCATGTCGCTCATCAACATATTATGGCCGAAGCCCTTATAATGCATCACGGCATTAGCCGCTACAACATATAACGAGATCACGGTATAAAACCGCTACACATATAACGTATAACTTCCTCCTTTCATCAAACCAACCCATGCAATCATAAAATCAATATGCTTTTATCATATAAAGTCAAACATTCATCGACTGGTGATTTGCTTCACCCTTCACGGTTTCAACATTAAACCGAGATATCGGTATTTATCACAACATATAAACTTATGAGCATACATTAATAATCGATCTAGACGGTGGGAAGTATTACACACCGATATCGTGAAATCCAATATTCTTAGTCGATGTCCTTGCTATCCTGGATCTATTATCCTCAATGTAAAGCCTTGCTCGTGGCTTAAAAATCACACGAAGATTTAGCCCTTCAATATTCGGCCAAGGTTAATAAATCCCAAATTACACGTTAAAACTAATAGATCCCTTTACCTTGAAATCCCGAAAGTAACACGATTCTATAACTTAGAGATCTATGCGATTGACTCCACTAAAGTTCCCTTCAGATTTCTAGGCACAAGTAGGCACCACGTATAATTCGGCAATCACAGGAGATGAGATCTAGGATTTCGGCTTTAGGAAAATCTTGGAAAAAGTATGAACAAGAGAAGGCTGATGTGTCTTTGGCTTTTAAAATACTTGAGTGAGGAGTTTCGGTTTCTAACAGGAAAAGAGAAGAAGAAAAGAAAACAAGGAAGAGACTTGAATATTTTAGCTAGGAAGAAAAAGAATGGAAAGAGTTTCGGCTTTTGAATCAAAGTGAAGATGAGGGAATAGGCTTAGAGATTTCGGCTTTTACAGAGAATGAAGAAGAAGATAGAACTTTAGGAGTTTTCGGCTTTTACTCAGAGAAGAAGAGAAAAGAATGAGAGAAAGACCCAAATGCTGAAATTGAAGAGGTATTCCCCCTATTTGTAGAAATTTCGGCACTTGCCTAACCTTGCAGATAAATCCTATCTTTTCTCCTTTATCTTAATCTACTAGCTCATTTAAAAGAGACTTAATTATCTCTAACTCCTCCCTCCTTTATCAAAGATATTATCCACATATTTTAATCATTAAAATCCCTAAATTTTAGCCTTTATCCGCTTATTATCCACATAAAATAAATTCCTAAATAATAGCCTTTATCTGCTTATTATCCACATATTTTAAACATTAAAACCCCTAAATTTTAGCCTTGTTGCCATCCACTCCACCTAATCCTAATGCCCAAAATTTAGCTAACTTAAATTAAAAGAATTGGGCTCCATGAAACTTATATTTGGGCCCCATACTCCCTTGTGTGGCGTCACCTCCTAAGATTGGGCCACCACCCTACTTTGGTATTTTAAACATAGATACTACCTTTTAAACCCTATAATGCCCAAACAGTAATTTTAATCAAGGCCTCTACCTAAGCTCTGAGCCCAATTTGGACCCCTAACACTTAAATTAACACATTAAACATATCCACCCATTAAACGCATAGGCCCAAAAATTCGTGGATGTTACGCTTCTACCCTCTTAAAAAAATTTCGTCCTCGAAATTTCCAACTAACTATTAATCGTACTACCCAAGTCTCACCACTATGCTTTCACTCGCAAGACTCTAATTCTAAAGTCAAAATAAACACTTAGTATACTATGGTAGGTACGCACCTGTATTCGCATCTAAAGCGTCCTCGTCCCTTTGTACTCATGCTATCGGTTCGCGTTTATCCGATTAAAAATTTATGAATTATTTGTTTTCTTTCACTAGTTAACCACTAATGATCTTATGATTAGTAGTTTTAAGAGTAGTTCTTTCGAATTCGCAATTCACCTCAAGTTCACCTTTCCTAGTTCTAAGAACTACATACATTCAACCATCAACATACGAGACAACATCCATGCACCCACATTCAACACATAGGGTATTTTCGTTATTCCACTACCCATGGGTATTTTTCGTAATTTTATCCTACACAGGGTATTTTCGTAATTTTCAAAATAGAGTTCCTTGTTGATTTCGTGAAATAAGGGTATTTTGGTAATTTTGCAATCAAGGGTACTTTGGTCATTTTACACATTAGGGGAAATTTAGTAATTTTTACAAATTAGGTATATTTTCAAAATAATTTTTTTAAAACAAACAGGGTTATCTTGAAGGATTTGATTTCAAAAGAAAATAGTAGTGTTCAGGTGGTTGTGGATTTCTGTTTGTTGTCATGTGTTGTGTTGCTTTTTTTTTTTTACGGAAAAATTTCGTTGACTATGTAAATCGGGGTATATTTGCAAATCATGGGTATCTTGGGTTTTTTTTTTCCAAAACAAGGGTTTCTAGCAATTTTGTAAAGATAAGGTAGCTGGTCCCTTTCGGGTTATAATTATAGATTTTGGCTCGTCAACAAGTCCTCGCGGCTAGGGTGAACAGTCACTACGCACCAGGTAGGATTCCAGCGAAGAGGAGGTGAGTCACTAGGACTGCTTAAATACTAGGCTCTTCCGGATCCAATCCTAGACATGCGTATGCCTATTACCACACCCTAGTCTTGCGCTCTGCTCACTGGGTTTGTTTAGTGAAGTTAAGTCTTATGAGATTTTAAGAGTTGTTTCAGCTAGGCCTAAAGTCCATCAAGTTCTAATCTAACTAATCTACGTCCCATAAAGCCCATCAAGCCCACATATATTATATCACACAATGGTTCAGAATACTTACCTGGTGGACTTGGGCCGGAGACGCAGTGCCATACATCGAGCTAACAGACTGTATAAATATGCATGTTTCAAAACCCAACTTTAGAAAACGTTTTGAGCCCAAAAACCCCAAAGCCGAGTTTTGAATCGGCTCGATATTAATTTGTAACACCCCAAACTCGCCCAAACACCACGACCGGATCTCGTATGTCACTAAGAAAATTTTGGAAGAACATGTCGTATTTTCTTAAAAATATTTTTTCTAAAGTTTATCTTCTTATTCGAGAGAAATTTAATAGTTGATAGTTTAAATAAAATATGCCTTTATAAATTAAAAACCCAAATTTAAATAGATACATTAGTTCAATAAGAATTTAAATAACTAAAAGTAATTAAAGCCCAAAATAAAACAAAACATAAACTAGTGGCCCATAGCCTTATTACAACGAGATTTAAACCCACTTAGATAAATTACTAAAAAAATAGATAAATAGAATAAAGACTTTTGTTGAATCCTCAAGACTCTATCGCATGGCCACCTTGCACTCCTCTCCAAATTCTGGTCCGATGCACTAGGTGTTACTCAAATATTAAATAATTGGTTGAGTCGCGAGACTCAAGTGTGCAACCCTCATGCACCACTAGATTTTGGCCTTAGGCCCATAAAACAGATTAATAATTCCATTTATAAAAAAATAACAAATAATATGCAAGGCCCAACCCATTTGCCTAGGTTTCCATCCGCTACACGCCCGCACTCACCATTCACACCATTGGGGATTTCTACAATCGACCCACACCGCTACACGCCAAGATGGCAATCATGCCGCTCATCAACATATTATGGCCAAGCCCTTATAATGCATCACGGCATTAGCCGCTACAACATATAATGTATCACGGTATAAACCGCTACACATATAACCTATAACTTCCTCCTTTCATCAACCCAACCCATGCGGTCATAAAATCAATATGCTTTTATCATATAAAGTCAAACATTCATCGACACGGTGATTTGCTTCACCCTTCACGGGTTTCCAACATTAAACCGAGATATCGGTATTTATCACAACATATAAACTTATGAGCATACATTAATAATCGATCTAGACGGTGGGGAAGTATTACACACACGATATCGCGAAATCCAATATTCTTAGTCGATGTCCTTGCTATCCGGATCTATTATCCTCAATGTAAAGCCTTACTCGTTCGAAAAATCACACGAAGATTTAGCCCTTCAATATTCGGCCAAGGTTAATAAATCCCAAATTACACGTTAAAACTAATAGATCCCTTACCTTGAAATCCCGAAAGTAACAGATTCTATAACTTAGAGATCTATGCGATTGACTCCACTAAAGTTCCTTCAGATTTCGGCACAAGTAGGCACCACAGAAGTAATTCGGCAATCACAGGAGATGAGATCTAGGGATTTCGGCTTTTAGGAAAATCTTGGAAAAAGTATGAACAAGAGAAGGCTGATGTGTCTTTGGCTTTTAAAATACTTGAGTGAGGAGTTTCGGTTTCGACAGAAAAGAGAAGAAGAAAAGAAAACAATGAAGAGACTTGAAGATTTCTTGCTAGGAAGAAAAAGAATGGAAAGAGTTTCGCTTTTGAATCAAAGTGAAAATGAGGAATAGGCTTAGAGATTTCGGCTTTTGCAGAGAATGAAAAGAAGATGGAACTTTAGGAGTTTTCGCTTTTACTCGAGAGAAGAAGAGAAAAGAATGAGAGAAAGACCCAAATGCTGAAATTGAAGAGATATTCCCCTATTTATAGAAATTTCAAGACTTACCTAACCTTGCAGATAAATCCTATCTTTTCTCCTTTATCTTAATCTACTAGCTCATCTAAAAGAGACTTAATTATCTCTAACTCCTCCCTCCTTTATCAGCATATTATCCACATATTTTAATCATTAAAATCCCTAAATTTTAGCCTTTATCTGCTTATTATCCACATAAAATAAATTCCTAAATAATAGCCTTTATCTGCTTATTATCCACATATTTTAAACATTAAAACCCCTAAATTTTAGCCTTGTTTCCATCCACTCCACCTAATCCTAATGCCCAAAATTTAGCTAACTTAAATTAAAAGAATTGGGCTCCATGAAACTTAAATTTGGGCCCCTTACTCCCTTGTGTGGCGTCACCTCCTAAGATTGGGCCACCAGCCTACTTTGGTATTTTAAACATAAATACTACCTTTTAAACCCTATAATGCCCAAACAGGTAATTTTAATCAAGGCCTCTACCTAAGCCTGAGCCCAATTTGGACCCCTAACACTTAAATTAACACATTAAACATATCCACCCATTAAACGCATAGGCCCAAAAATTCAGGATGTTACAATATCTATATCTAACGAAGGGGTTAGCTTATCAAATCTCACTAGTTTAGATTTTACCTCTTTAGAATTTGCAGAATCTGGCTTCTTTGGTGCAGGAATTTCAATTGTTGGTTAATTTTCCGCTTTCTTGGGAGGTTCATCTTCAACCTCAACTTCCTTAGGTTCCAAATTCCTTCCGCTTTATAAAGTGATTGGTTTGCAATTCTCCTTGCCTGATTTTCTTAGGTTCTCCATGTCACTGGGCAAATCTCCTTGTGGTCTATTTCAAAGTTCGTTGGCTAACTGCCCCATTTACTTCTCCAAATTTCTCAAGGTTGCATCATTCTTCGCCATGTATGCTTTTAATAAGTTCTCAAGATTATTATAAGACTCGACTGTTGGAGAATTTTCTATGTTGTTTGGTACAACACCTTGAGGTTTGCTTCTAAGCTCATTAGCAAATTGTCCTACTTGATTTTCCTGATTCTCCAATGTTGTGTCTTGGCCTTGAATCAAGGCATCATTTTTAGCAATGTATGCCTTCAATAAATTCTACAAATTATTGGAAGGTTCAACGTGCGATGGTTTTTGAACTTGTTGATTGAAACCAAGAGGTTGAATTGCTCTATGTTGCATGTAATTGTTGTCTGATCCACCTCCTCGGTAGTGGATTGGTGACTGAGCTGCAACATGATTTAAACTATTAGTAGTAAACTATTTCAACATTGAAGAGATAGAAGATACCTGAGCTGAGAGTGAAGTAAGGGCATCTACTTCATGTACTCCGACTATTCGTCTTCCTGAAGCTACTTGATTTGTCGACCACTGGTAATTGTTACTGGTTATTCTCTTGATGATCTTGTAAGCCTCATTATAAGTCTTCGACAAGAGAGCACCATTTGCAGAAGCATCTACCACCAACCTTGTGTATGCATTGAGACCATTATAAAATATTTCTAATTGGATGCAATGCAGAATCCCGTGGTGAGGGAATTTACATAGTAGCTCTTTGAATCTTTCCTATGCCTTGTATAGGGACTAATCATCCATCTGTGGATAAGTGGTGATCTCATTTCGTAACTTAGCATTTTTGCTAGGTGGAAAATACTTTACCAGAAAGCGTTCAACTAATTCTTGCCCAGTAGAAATTGAGTTGGTTGGAAACAAATTAAGCCATACTCGTGTTCGATCTCACAAGATTATGGAAACAACTTCAATCTCAATGCATCTTTAGTTACACTGGCCATCTTAAAGGAATCACTCACCTCTATAAACAATTGAAGGTGAAGATGTGGATCTTCTGTGGGCATTCCACTGAATTGGCCTATTGTTTGAAGCATCTGAAATATCATAGTCTTTAATTCAAACTGTGGTGCCTCGATCTCTGGTCTTCTAATTCTCAGATTTAACTCAATAAGACATGGTACAGTGTACTGCCTTATAGCTCGATCCCGACCATCAATAGTAAGGATTGGATTACGAGCATTAGAAACTCCATTCCCTTGTCTTTGGGCTAATCTTTCTCGTTTTCTTTGTCTAAATGCCCGTTCAATTTCAAGGTCTACAAGGAGTAAATCAATGATTCGATCTATACTCATGAAGACTTCAAAAGAAAATCACAAAAAATAAAGAATAAAAACTAATAAAAATAATTAAATAAGAAAAAAAATGAAAATAATTAATAAACTAAATTATAAGAAATAATTTCACAATAAATGATTAATACAACAGTCCCCAGCAACGGTGCCAAAAACTTGTAACGCGTGGTTTATGCAAGTGTACACAGTCATTGTCAAGTAATAAGTAAGTATAAGAGTTATCGTCTCCACAGGGACTATTTATATTAATCAATATTTTGCAAAATTAATATTAACAATTTGGTAAGGAAAACACAATAATTTTGAGTGTTGGTAAAAATAAATGACTAGATGCAAAGTGATCCCTTATGCAAGTTAACCTAAATGCAAATGAAATGAATGGTTAAAATGGATGAGATGGATTTAGCAGCAGAATTCACAAGATTTCAACAACAATAACATGAATAGGCTAGGATAATCACATCAATTAACTTAGTTATTCTCATCATGTTAATAATGCTCTGGAAAAATATTCCATGGCAGCTCGATCTTTCATCTGCTTGAAACCAATATTATGTCCTTTCGAAATCTTTTACTTAGAAAAACATGCATATTATTGATCATATTTAACTAAGGGTTTCTTAGAATTCATGTGAAGTAACAGGGACTGGGTCAGTTTGAAACAATTTAATCACATAAACCTAAAAGCTATGCAAGGTAATAGAGCTCGGTCAAGTTATCACGAACCTTAATTTATTCTGGGTCGGATATAACTTAAGCATGTACTTTTCAATTATTGTGTCTATTAACCACCATCTAGGTCGAATTAAGCAACTAATTCTAGTGCATTCAATCACATTTTAATTAATGAAATACATGCATGATTTTATTTGAAAACATGATCAACTGAGGCACAGAACATCATAACATGATTTAAATAAACTTTATTGAATTGATGCAATCATCTTAACTAAACAGAACAAAGCTACCATTGTTGATGAAAAAACAAAAAAACAGGAAGAGCAAAAAGAAAGAAAAAACTCTTTGATAATGTGATCACTAATCGTAGAGGCTTCCTCCAATTCTCACAGCTACTCCTCAACAAACTGCTCCTCAAGGTAGCCGGCCAAAAGAAAGATTTTTCTCTAGGAATTATTTAGATAAATAGGGAAATGGAATGGGTGGAAAAGAACGAAAGTTAGAGAGAACTGAAAGGATGGATGAATATGCTTTAAAGGATGAAATGAAGAATGATTGAGGGATGATTGTTGAGGGGTGTAGAGGGTAGTATTTATAGTGGATGGATGGCTAGTATGTTTACTAAAAATAGCTTAAAATCCCTTAGGTTTCTCACTCCCATGGTCAACCATAATTTGTGGCGATAGGGGTTATTTAGTTGTTTGATTCATGCATGAAACCATGCTTGAATCAAGCAAGGTGGTGGACGGTTTCAAGGGTAAATTTTGTGTGCCGATTTTTTTATTTATTCTCAATTGTAGGGACCTCCAATAAATCTCCCAAAAGTGAATTTTGAGCTGCTCAAATGCCCTTGCCGAATTGGGCTTCATTCTCCCTTATTTGGACTTGTGATGACCCAAATGCTTGCCAGACTTGTTCGTCAATTACACCAACTTCAATTGGATCAAATTAATTTCTTCATGACCCAATTTTCCTTGCCTTTTCCATCCATGTAGAGTGAAATTGGCTCATGTCCATGTTACTTTAATAAAATAAGCTATGCATAAGTCTTTGGTCCAACTACAACAAATAAATCAATATTAGTAGGTAGCATAAAATAATTAAATTATGCACAAATTTAATGTAAAATAGCAGAAAATTGCATTCTTTATTAAATCATGCTCATTATCTTAATATGAACAAAATTCACCCAATTAATTATTAAATACTCAGAATTAATATTATTTTTAAGTAAAAAGGTGTCATAAACTACGGAAAAAACCTATATAATTTAGAGTTTACAACTGCACATACTTAATATAAACTGTAATATACAGACATGATATACATACATATTATAAACAATAATAAACATTACATACATAAACAGTAATATACTACATAACATACTAACAGACATACATAATCAGTAATATACATAATGGACATACATAACAAACATACATAATAGACTGAACTTTCAGCCTCAATCAGTTTAACCCTCGAAAAAAATTCCCTTCAGTATGGACTTCTCTGCATACACACAAATGCCAACAAAAACAAAAATTATAAATTAGTTATAATAGGAATAAAATATCTAAACAACAAAAAAACAAAAAAGTTGTCAACAAAATATCTAAATCAATTATAATAAGAAAAAAAATGTTAAACATTCTTTAAACCAAAAAATCGAATGTTTCCAATAAAAAATTTGTCACTTTTTGAGAATGAGTCAAAAACAAAATGTTTCTATTTTTAAAAAAACACACAATAAAAAGCACACCGATGATGAAAAATGCTTTCTATATGGGTAAAAAAAGTTATCCTATCAATAAAAAGTTATATTGAGTAATCGATGATGAAAAAAGAAAACCCAGAAAGGTGTAGTCAAATACATATAATTAATGATGAAAATAGGGCAATCTTGATTTGAATACCTCAAATGGTTGGGTAATCGAAAGGGTTGTTTAATCGATGATGAAACAAGGTTTCTTTTAGTGAGATGGTGAAGAATTTCTCAGATGGCTGGGTAATCAAAAGGGTTTCTCAGATGGCTAGAGGATGAAATCAAAAGGTTTTTTCGCACAAACGTTGAAGGATGGAAACGGAACTGGTGAAAGGATTCAATGTCAATAAAATAAAATCATATATAGCTTTTGATGTTCAGGGATAATCCAAAAGGTTCCTTAAGCAATCGAAAAGATTTTTGTTCCAATCGATTTAGTAACCGATGGAAAACATTTATTTATTTATTTATTTTATTTTAATAAATGATGTTTTTAGTTCTTTTTTTCCAAGGAGACGAGTCAACACGGGTCAAAGGGGTCTTGGGAGTGCAACACGTGGTGGCGCGTGAGTAGCCAGTGCTGCCACCTTAACAAAATCTTAATGTCGTTAGGCTTAGGTACCAAACTAAGAGATGGGAAAAAGGTTCAGTACCAATCTGGGAAAAAAAAGAACCATCGGTGCCAATCTGGGATAAACGGACATGTAACATCCCTATACATAACCCGACTACCAAGTAGAATATAGGAATGTCACATTTGAGCACAAAAGTAATTCTGTCTAAATTCAAATATTTGAACCCTTTTCCAATCATAATTTAACCTTACGAACATGTTTTTAACATATTTTTAGTGTCAACTTAAAACAGAGTGAAGCTTTTCAGTAAAACTTCATTTTGAATATTATCAAAAGTTATTACCCAATCACTTATTTCTTAAACATATGATACTTTCTAATGAATCTTATGATCATGCCATTAATTCTAAATTTATAAAATAACACAATTATCAACCTTTTACAAATAAGTCCTTCAAAGGACCTACTTTAAAATAGTTTATACTCTCTACATGTCATTATTATTAACATTTACCAATCAATTTATTAAACGAGGCCTCCTTAATTCCTTTTATATCAATCACTTAATGTTCCAATAAAACATTTGTATTTCCTTTATGTATTAGCAAAACCATCCTTTGTAACAATTTCTTAGTATTAAAATTCTTCAATTATTTTGTTTTCATTATCCTCCTCTCCATCCCTCATCCTTTATGTTTATTTATATATTTATATAAATCTTTGACTCTTAACATCTCATGATTAGGTGTGACATTAATTAAGGTTTCTCGAATCTCACACATACTCTTATGAAAGTTGTCTATTGAGTGGCAGTCACTAAAATATTTATATCTCAACCTACATGATTTGAAATTAAGTTCCGACTTTTGTTATTGAAACTAGACTCGATCAAGTTTCTACCATAAAATATTTAGAATTTTTATTTAATCCAATTGATACAGTTTATTCTTTAAATCTTTCCCTGTTCTGCTGCTAGACAATAATGACCCTTCTTCACTAAAAATCTATTATTTTTCAGTACAAGTCTTATATTAAGATACTATTTTTTACCTTGAAAATAGACTTATTAAGATTTTATCCATATAAATTTAGTCTCCTAAACATTTTTATACAATTTATAATGATTTTTCAAAATTAGAACAGGGAAACCTGAAATCATTTTGACCTTGTGTCGTATAAATTATTATATCTCACAATCTACAATTTTGTTGCTTATACTGTTTATTCTACGTGAAACTAGACTTAATACTCTTTAATTCCATATTTTATTTAACCTCTAATTCAAATTCTACAAGGTGAATTTTCAAAGTGAAACCACTGCTACTTTCCACAACTGTTTGGTACTAATATTTACTTTTTCAAGATTCTTTGCATTAATTTTCATTTAGTCACACAGAACCATAATACTTTTAATTATCCTTCAATTTAATCCTCATACCTCACTTATCATCAACATATAGCTTTAAAAATGTAACACCCAAACCCGGCCTAGACGTTATGGCCGAATCTGGCGATGTCACATGGAATGGAATTTGAAATCGAATTATCAATTTAAAACTGTTCCGTTTATTAGCTTCTATTTGTCTCTCGTCAATTTCATAATTATTTTCTCGTTAATTTGATTCATTTAAAAATATATTCAGTAGCGGAAGCTTTTAAAACCGAGATTTAAAGAAAATCGTTCGCGTTTAGAAAAACGTTGTTTTAAATGGAACCGAGTTTTCGTTGAGTTTTGCAGTTTAAAAGTTCATGGAAACAGTTAAAAACCAAAGTAAAGGTAAATAGTCCAAAGTCCCAAATTACATCAAAAACCCCAGAAAAAAATAGGAAATAAAAATCATAAATGGAATTTACGCAGTTCAATAGACATGTGGTCACCATTGAGTCCTCCGCCGCACTGATCCGTCTAAGACTGGAATTACTGCATGATAAAAAAGTAAATGGGTGAGTTTATGTATACTCAAAGTGTGTAATCCCCACGAAGACATGCATACAAATAAACAATAGTTATCAACAAATGCGATGGGGGCCTAAGCCCATTACAGATTCAGATTCAGTTTAGGCCTTAGCCTATTCAGATACAATCTCAGATATAAATTAGGGCCTTAGCCCATCTCAGACACAGTATGCATACAGAAATAGAAATCACTATCCTACCCACCAGCCTCTACACACCATCTCCGACCATCCTTACACACCATGTGGGGTTTAAAACACCCACCCAGCCCTACACACCAAGTCGTACCGAATGCGGCACATACCAGTAATATTGCAGCTGAGCTGCTGGATAATAGGTATGAAAGCCTTTCAGTACACTTCCTTCAACAATCAATCATCCCACCCCAATGCAGATGCAACTAAACATGCTCAATGCAGACATATAGAATTACCTGCTTACATGCTACAATTCAGTTAGCAGTCATATATATATATAGATCAATAAAAATGCATAAATTTAACATGCTCAATACATACAGTATAATCAGATCACACAATTTAGGGTCTAAGTAGTGCTTACCGACCCTACAGTAGGTTCACAGTAGACTTGGGCGACCCGTGCAATCTTAGGAAACATTTTAGCTAAATGGGCCCACACGCCCATGTGGTTTGCCCGTGTGGGCCCACAAGCCTAGATTGGCCTTGCCCGTGTGGATCACACGGCCTGGCCCAGATATCACATGCCCGTGTGGCGTGTCCGTGTGGGCCTACACGCCCGTGTGGCCCACACGACCACACCCCGGCCATCACATGGTCGTGTCTTGCGCACGGCCTGGCCTTCGTCGATCACACAGCAGTGTTGTCGCACACGGCCTACCACACGGGCGACCACACGCCCGTGTGGCGTCGACAGTTTACAATTTCAGCTTTCGCTAAATTTCGTTTTCTACGTTTTTGGGTACACACCTGGTAACGATTCGATTCAGGAACAATCCCGAGACCACCAGAACCTACCATTAACCAAAAACTCTGAATTAATCGCTTAAAACAATATACTAAACCAAAACCAAAACAAGCTATTCAACAAATGAGCAACCAAACCTTACCTTCAATCGAACAACGGTAACTCCCACGAAACTAAGTCCCCGACGAATGATTCCGAACCTCAGCAACTTCCCCTAATCGACAATAAGCACAAAATCCCCATTAAAACACTAACCACAAACTTAAGATCAAACCACACACAAAACTTACCAATCGCACGTAAACTAAGGTTGCCCACCAGAGACGAATTTGGAAGTAACCGAATTGAAAAAGGAAAGATAAAAATTAACAAAAGAGACAAGAATTGGGAATTTCTACGAAGAAGAACGTCCAAAAGAAAAATTAGAGAGAAAACAAATCAAATAAAAAATAAAAATAAGAATTAAGATAATTCCCTAAAATCCCTCAAACCTCTCCCCACTACCCCACTAACAGCCACTTCTCAGAAACCCAACTCCACTGAAACACTTGTGCACAACCGAGCAAAAATACAACATCCATGCTCGCGCAGGGATTCGAACACAGGACCTCCAACACACCAACACCCTTACCACTTGAACCAGCAAGCTCATTCTGATATAAAATTTGCAGACAATTAAATATAAGCCCATCAAACAAAGATAGGGCTTAATTCCAAAAATAACAAAAATTGCTAAATGTAAGGTTTGAACTTGGGACCTCTCACACACACCCAGAACACTTAACCACTGAAGCAGATAGACATTTGTGTCACATTTTAACAGAAACAAAAATAAGAATTTTGGGGTGTTACAAAAAATAACTTCTCTTATTTCAATTATAAATTTTACCACTTTTACAATTTAATCCTTACTATCATAAGAATTCATCATCTAACATAATTTCACAATAAAATCATTTTGTAACTAATTCACTAACACTCAAATTTTCATTTTAAACTTTCTAACACAACACTATTTCTCACACATAAACTTTTGTACGCTTTACAATCTACTCATTTTCCTACTACTTCATTGTACTAATTTAAATTCATACATATTATTTTCACATTCACAATTAATTAGATCAATTTAGTATACCCTATACTTGGTTTAAATTAAATAAAATAGAAATATTGAAGTACTTACCTCAATTGCATATATTCTTTACAATCCCTTATTTTCTCTCTCCTCTAAGACAACCATGGATGCTTATCTTATGGAATTGATGTAGCTACTACTCTTTTCTATTAATTTCATCTACTACTTATGAAGAAATTTTGAAGGTTGGAGCTCAATTGGTTAAGAAATGATAAAAAAGGACTAATTGAAAGGAAAACAAACCTTAAGTTAATAGCATTGAGGATAACGAGAGAAGCATGGGGTGATAGGCTGATTTATAGCCCTTTTCCCTTAATTTCTCTCAACTTCTCTAGATTTTTATATATAAAAAATCTAATCAAAATATCTTTTAAATTAATTATTTACACTTTGACCCTCCAATAATGTTTTGCCACCAATTGTAATCCTTAATCATTAAATCTCCATAATTATCTTCTCCAATAATTACCATTTTTACCCCTCCACTTTTCTACAATTCTACGGATGAATCATCTTTCCTTTTGGTAAATTTCTCATTTTACTTTAATTCCATTTAATCATTTCAACTTTAAAATTTCTCATTTTAGCCCCAATACTTTTCAAACTCTGAAAATTTTGGAATGATAAGGACAAGTTTGAATACTAATTTTATATTTAACCCAAATTTATTTGAAATTTGGAGAATTTCACATAATTTCATATATCGATATTCTGCCCAATAATAGAGAGACTTTTATTCTTTAAGAATTAAATATATTTTCTGGAATAACGATTTTGTCAGTTTCTATTTTGAAGAGAGAATTTTCATTTTCCCCCAAAAAGAAAAGAAAATTGTTTCTAGTTTTTGTGTTTGATTTGTTTTGTTCGAGTCCGCACGCGAATCAATTCGTGGTACAAACATAACGGAGAAGATCGTTTGGTTGAAAGCTAGGAACAACAATGATCCGTCTATCCAAAAACATATGTATGGTTTCGATGTAGGGTTTATTGTTATAAATATCACAAACCGGGTCATTTTCAAAATTTTTATTTTCTACTTTGCAAGAAAATCATTTTCGAATAAGATTTTTTCCAACAGAAACATCTACAATTTCAGTGATAGGATAGTGTGAGCTTCGAACCATCCGGCTTGACACGTTTTGAAAGGTAACAATCTACAAGGAAAAGGAAAAACAAACGGGGTAAGCATATACGATGCTTAGTAAGTTCATAGGAATTAAACAAAAACTTACCTTATCTTTCCATTAAACACAATAAGTTATTAAGCTTGGCATAACTAGCTAGACATGACAAATCACACATCAATAAGGTAAGTTTTAACTTGTAAATAAAACATATAATGCCACAATCACATATTGTAACACCCCAAAACTTGGGCCAGAAGTTTCGACAGATTATGGAGGTTAGATTGGCCACCGAAAAATGGCCCTAAATCAAACACCGATTAAATTTTTCAAAAACCTTACCAAAACCCATATTTGCTCATATTTGACCGAAACTGTAATTAAGTTTTGTTTGTAATTTTGCAAACGCATTAAATCAATTTATCACTTAAAATTTGTTTAAAACCAAATTTAGTTTATTCGTAATAATCTTGAAAGCCAAATTAGATTAATAATTTCGTTAACCGAAGTTCAACAAAAATAGCATTGTGATGGAAAAATGATATTTTTCTTTTACTTAAAATCCATAAATTAACACTTGAAGACTGAACAATTGCTAGAGAAGGAAAAACAATGCAGTTAGGGAAAAACATGCGTGAAATCAAATTTTAAGTTCAAAACGAACATCCCAAAACTTAACGACAGCCAAAAGTTAAAATTCATACCACAATTCATAAAAATCACTTAAAGTTCGAAGGAAAACAATTTATTAAAAATTATGCAAGACTTTAATAAGTCAAATTGAATGTATCATTCCAAGACCTCCGATACGCTGAGTCCAACTTCTAATCTCGAGGGTTACTTGAAAAGGAGGAAACTAAGGGAGTGAGCTACGAAAGCTCAGCATGAGTATCAAACAAACATAATTACATAGAATCGAACAGTTAACTAAAATTTACAATTAACAAAATATATTTGATAATAGAGATCATATCAGATTAGCGTATCATATTATTACAACACTTAACATATATGCAAATCGTATTCATGTGAAGTCGGAGTTGCTCAAACATAATAAAGTCGAGATCAAATCATAAACTGGCAGTCATATGTGAAGTATTTACTCAAAAATAGAACAAGTGCAATTCATGCACAAATGCTCTCATCCCAATACCAACCTATCTAGCCTCTACACACCATCTTCAACCATCTGTCACACACCAAATAGGGTATACTAACCCTTTCCAACCTCTACACAACACTAATTGGGTTATGGTGGGCCCATCCAACCGAACACACCTTAGTGTGGTCATTTGCCACTCGAGTTATTATGCAGTCAAGCAACTAATATGGTTGCGGTTTTACCGCCATATTTTAATAATGCAGTAATAGTACCAAATCAATCTTCCTTCTCTTCAAACAAATCTCAACCCTAAATGCAAATGCAAATAGTACCATGCATGCAGATTTACAGAATCAAATAAGCTCATTTTTAATTTCCTCAATCAATAACCATACTGACAAGCAGCTCAAATTAGTAAAATCAAAATCAGATATATTCGTATGCAGTTACAAAGTAGAGAAAGTGACATTGTACAAAATTTTCTAATAAACACATTTAAGGAATTTTTGGTATGCATAAACTGCATTTAGACTAAAAAATTCAACTTGTGATCCACTATAATCACAATAAAAAAACATACTAAATGACGAAATTAGATATTTATGACAGTTATGTAACAGCCCGTTTTTAGTAAAATCAGAACAGTGGTTTGGAACCACAAATCTGATGAGTAAATTATTATTTTATTATTAATTTAATGTTTATGGAATGTTAGAAAGGTCGTATAAAAATTTCGTTAAGAAATTTTAACGTTTGCATGCTTAATTATATGAAAAGGACTAAATCGTAAAAAGTGCAAAAATGGATTTCTATTTGTTAAGAGGGTTAAATGGCTATGAAAATTAAATGTGAGTGGAATTAGATGGTAATTAGACCATTTAAATAGTTAGTGGACTTTTATGGACACAAATTAGGTGATTTTTAAGTTAAAATGTAAGGTTAATTAAGTAATTTAATTAATAAGTTAAAGAAAAATAAGTAAAAACAATGTATCATCTTCTTAGTTGATATTTTCCATCGAAAATTGATAAAGGAGAAGCCATAGCTAGGGTTTAAAGCTTCGGTCACTTACATGCTTTGCATGTAAGTAAATTTTGATCTCGTTTTTACAGATTTCTATGTTTTTGAAGTCGTTGTAGCTTAATCTAACTAGCTCGGGGATCAATTTGCAAAATTTTTAAAGATATAGGGTTTTCCATTTACATGATTCTTGATGTTTTATGAAAGATTATGAGTCCTTGTTGATAAATAAACAAGTTTTGTAAAGTGATTTTTGATGAAAATGTCACTTAAGGACTTATTTGTAAAAATGGCAAAAGTTCATGTTAAATTTGTGAAATGATGATTTTTTATGAATTGATATAGGTCCCTAGAGAATTCATTTAGCTTGAGAAAATGATGAAAATGCTTAGATTTCAATTTATGAGCTTAAAGACTAAATTGTAAAAAAGTTAAAATGTTAGGGGCAAAATTATAATTTTGCAAAAATATGAAATATGGACTGAATTGAATAATAGAAGAATTAAATGGATTGAATTTTCCTATTTAGATCAAGATAGACCACGTACAGATCTAGATCGAGGAAAAGCTAAAGCCTCGGATTAATTGATCTCATTTTTTATGTCTTTGTCATCGAGGTAAGTTCGTATAAATAAGTATCATTTCTAATGCTATTTTCGATTATATGTTATGATGTTAATTGTTAAATAATTGAATGATGAATATCCAACAATGCCATGATAGTAATTGAGCCCCGTTTGAACCTTAGGAATTCGTAGGATACAAATGGCATGTCATTAGGGTTTTCATGTTTCGAGTGTTGGTCTTGAATGTCCTACCGATGGATGAGGTCCTGCACTTGTTGCGGATACTCCACAACTAGTGTGAGCAGCATCGTGTGGCTTACATTCTGACCCACAGCTCGTGTGAGCAACGGTGTAAAGGAAAGGTTATGGTTATATGTTTAGCACACTTTGCGTGAGCTTTCCTGAGTATCCGATGATATTCTAAATGGTTCAATGGGTATGAAAAGGAAATAAATGGTAAGTGTTCAAAAGAATTAAATCATGTATTATGAAAAGGATTGAAATGGTAATCTTCAATGGAAGTATATTTATGTTCATGAAAAAGATGAGTTCATATGAAGTATGTTTATGTATAATGACTTACCTTATGTTAATTCAAGTGAATTGTGTTTGAATGCACTAACATGTGTTTTTGATGGTGCTTAGGCTTGTGCCAAGCTTGTGGTTGGATTATGTTATGCTTAATCTTGATATTATGTATTGAAATGGTAACTTATGTTCATGTCTTACGAACTTACTAAGCATTATGTGCTTATGTAGTTTAAGAATTATGTGCTTACGTAGTTTTCTTTCCTATGTTTTATAGATAATCGAAAGCTCGATTAGTTTGAAAGCTCGTCGGAGATCTATCACACTATCTAGAGAATATATTGGTAGTTTTTGATGCTTTTTCCAAGGTTATAATGGAATGTATAGGTGGACTTGTGTGTAATGTTAGTTGAATATTGGTTGATGATTTTGGCGTGTATAAGTTGTTTTGGCACCATGTGTGTTGGTTGGTTTATGTCATCTTGGTACTTTTGATGCCTAGTTAGTATGTGTTAATGTAGCAATGGTTTGATGCATGTTTCAATGGCCAATATGGTATGTGATGGATTAGTTTCAATATGGTCAAGATAGGGTATGTTTTGAAAAGGTATTGGACTTGATGAGCATGATTGAAATGTGGTATGTATACATGTTTAGGTAAGAGTTGAATGAATGCATTTGAGGTGCCTTGTTTGGCATATTGGTTGAATGGATTTGGTCTAATGAATTGGTCATTTCATGCATGTTTTGGTAAGGTTTTGATGCTTTGATTATGATCACAAAATGCTTTTAGGTACATGCTTAATTTGGTGATGGAAATGGCATGATTTTTTGCAAATTCATGTCCATATGACCTGAGACACGGGCGTGTGACTCAGCCGTGTGTGACACACGGCCAAGTGACACGATCATGCGTCCCCTGTAGGTTTTAATGCATGCAAGTCAGGCTGTTACACGGCCTAGCACACTGCCTGGCACACGGGCGTGTATGGCTATTTAGAGAGTTACACGGCCTAGAACACGGGCGTGTGGCTTGTACGTATGACCCAACTTAGAAAGTTACGTGGGTGAGGGCACGGGATGGAACACGGCCGTGTGTCTCTATTTTATTGTTACACGGTCTGAGACACGGGCGTGTGAGTCACACGACCCTATGACCTCTGCAGTCTAAATTTTCTAAATTTTTCTTAAACTTTCCAAATGTTTCCAATTTAGTCCCGGATTGTTTCTAAAGTATTTTTATGACCTCGATGGCTCGATTAAGGGACGACAGGTGTGTGAATGAATGGATTATATCATGTTTATTTCAATATTTGAAATGCATGTATAATGTTTAGTTTGTACGGAAATGCTTTCTTACCCTATTCCGATGACAGATACGGGTTAGGGGCGTTACATTTAGTAGTATAAGAGCTACGATTTAGTCAATTCTTAGACTGAACGTAGCATGTATGATTCTAGAAATACATGCCATTATATAACCTGTGATAGTGTGATAACTCCTAACTCGATTTGAACTATGTTTTCATATAGATAAAATGTCATCCCACCGAGCAGATTCCAATGAAACAGAATGTAACGCACAAGCCTTCGTTCACGGAGTAGCGTCTAGTGGAAGTAGGCTCATATCTGAGGGCTAGGGAGGAGAGGCTAAGGAAGCCTTCTTCCAAATGATGAATGAATGGTTCACTGAGTTCGTGCGATCAAACCCAATGGCTCAATGACCTCCACCCCTACTTGTACCCCAACCGGTCCCCGTAGTTGCTCAGGGTTTGGAACAAGTATGAGTGAGTAAGCCTCTAGTTGATAAAATCTGTAAATATGGGGCTGAAGAGTTTAGAGGTATATCCAAAAATGATCCGAAAAAAGCCGAGTTCTAGTTAGAAAATACGGTGAGAGTTTTCAACGAATTATCATGTACTCCTGTGGAATACTTGAAATGTGTTGTATCATTGTTGAAAGATTCGGCCTATCAGTGGTGGAACACCTTAGTTGCGGTTGTACTATGAGATCGAGTAGTTTGGGAGTTCATCCAGACCGAATTTCGAAAGAAATATGTGAGCTAGAGATTTCTTAATAAGAAACGTAAAGAGTTTCTTGAGCCGAAATAAGGTTGGATGATAGTATCTAAATATCAGAGGGAATTCGTTCGACTTAGTAAATATGCCCGAGAATGTATACCGATAGAGGTTGCTATGTGCACTCGGTTTGAAGACGGGTTAAACAAATACATCAAGATGTTAGTCAGGATCCTTTAATTGAAAGAATTTGTAGTTCTGGTTAACAGAGTGCATAAAGCCGATGAACCTAGCAAAGCAATGATAAAAGCTAATTATGAGGCTCGTGATTCAGGAAAGAGATCAGTTGGAAAGTCATACCAATCGCCATCGAAGAAGTCAAAAGAATATCATGGTCATTCTTCAGCTTTAATAGGTTATTCTGGTAAAGATTGAGGAAAACAGCATTCGAGCTCAAAACCTCAGGCTAAATCTGTAGCGAGCGTGGGCAATGTCAGAAATAACAAACCCGAATGTCAGTAATGTAATAGATGACACTTCGGTGAATGTAGATTGAAACAAGTCATGTTTCAAATGTGATTCATATGAACATTATCTTAGGGATTGCCTGGAAAGGTCCGACAAAGAAAAGGCTCAGACTACTCGACCGAGTATACAGCTGTGAGAGGGAGACCACCTCAAAACACTGGAAATATGGGTAATAGCCATAGTGGTATGAAAGACTCTGTTGTGAGATATGAGGCATGAGCATCGGCTAGAGCTTATGCGATCCGTGCTCGAGAGGAAGCTTTAGCGCCAGATGTTATCACTGGTACATTTTCTATCTTTGATACTGATGTTACTGCTTTGATTGACCCGAGGTCAACACATTCATATGTATGTACGAATTTAGTGTTAGATAAGAAATTGTCTCTCGAGTCTACTGAGTTTGTGGTTAAGGTAAAAAACCCCCAGATCAGTATGTTTTAGTTGATAAAGTCTATAAAAACTGTCCTTTGATGATTCGGGGCTTCAACTTTTCGACTGATTTGATGTTACTACCCTTTGATGAGTTTTATGTGATTCTGGGAATGGATTGGTTAACTCTGCATGATGCTATTGTGAATTGTAGAAAAAAACATATAGTATTAAAGTGTCAGAATGGTGAAAAGCTTCGAATTGAATCAGACAGACTGGATAGTGCTTCTAATGTTATTTCGGCTATGTCGACACAGAAATATGTTAGAAAAGGTTGTGAAGCATATCTCGCTTATATATTTGATTCCAAAGTTTCCGAATTGAAACTTGAATCGGTTCTAGTGGTATCTGAGTATACAGATGTGTTTCCAAAAGAATTACCAGGATTGTCGCCGATCAGAGAGGTTAAGTTTGCTATTAAGTTAATACCGGGAACATTTCTGATATCGATAGCTCCGTACAGAATGGTACCTACTGAATTGAAAGAGTTGACAGCACAGTTGCAAGAGTTGACAGATAGGGGCTTTGCTCAGCCCAGTTTTTCTCCTTAGGGAACTCCTATGCTATTTGTAAAGAAAAATGGTGGATCCATGCGATTATGTATTGACTATCGACAACTCAACAAAGTCACGATCAATAATAAGTATCCATTGTCACGTATAGATGATCTGTTTGACTAGTTGAAAGGTACAACGGTATTCTCAAAGATCGATCTTCGTTTTGGTTATTATCAGTTACGGGTTAAAGACTCAGATGTGCCGAAAATTGCGTTTAGAACTAGGTATGGACATTATGAGTTCCTTGTGATGCCATTTTGTTTGACTAATGCACCTATTGTATTTATGGACTTGATGAACAGAATATTCAGACCGTATTTAGACAAATTTGTTGTTGTGTTCATTGATGACATTTTGATCTATTCACGAGATGAGACAGAGCATACCCAACATTTGAGAATTGTTTTGCAAACGTTACACGAAAAACAATTGTTCGCTAAGTTCAACAAATGTGAGTTCTGGCTTTGAGAAATCAGATTTTTGGGACATGTTGTATCGGCCGATGGCATTAGAGTTGATCTAAGCAAAATTTCACCCGTGGTAGATTGGAAGCCTCCGAGAAATGTATCTGAAGTCAGAAGTTTTTTGGATTTAACCGGATATTACAAAGGATTCGTCTAGGGATTCTCGATGATTGCTACACCGTTGATGAGATTGTTGCAAAAAGATGTTAAATTCAAATGGCCCGAGAAATGTCAACGAAGTTTTAATCAGTTGAAAGCTTTCTTAACTGAGGCACCTGTGTTGGTTTAGCTAGAGTCCAGTTTAGAATTTGTAATTTATAGCGATGCTTCATTGAATGGTTTGGGTTGTGTTTTGATGCAAGAGGGCAAAGTGATAGTGTATGCTTCTAGACAGTTGAAACCGTATGAAAAGAATTATCTGACTCATGATTTAGAGCTTGCAGTTATTGTGTTTGCTTTGAAGATTTGCCGACACCATTTGTACAAAGAAAAATATCATATCTTCACGGATCATAAAAGCTTGAAGTATTTGATGTCGCAAAAAGATTTGAATTTGAGACAGCGCAGATGGCTTGAGTTATTGAAAGAATACGACTTAATTATCGACTATCATCCGGGAAAGGCTAATGTTGTTGCTAATGCATTGAGTAGAAAATCCTTATTTGTTTTTTGAACTTTGAACACGCAGTTAACATTGATTGATGATGGCTCGAGTTTAGCTGAATTAAAAGCTAGATCGAAGTTTCTACAATAGATTTGCGAAGCTTAAAAATGTGATGAAGTTTTGAAAGCTAAACGGAAACAGATTGAGACGACGCATGATTCAGATTTTCATGTTGGTTCCGATGATAGTTTGTATTTCAAAGGCAGAATTTGTGTTCAGAGAAATTCTAACCTCGTTCAGAAGATCTTACAAAAAGCTCATAGTAGTAGCTTGTCTATTCATCCTAGAAGCAATAAAATGTACGACGATTTGAAACAGATGTATTGGTGGCTAGGTATGAAACGAGAGATTTCAGAGTTTGTATCGAGATGTTTAGTTTGTCAGCAAGTTAAAGCCAAGCATCAGGTACCTTCTGGTTTATTACAACCAATAATGATTCCAGAGTGGAAGTGGGAACATGTCACGATGGTTTTGTATCGAGATTGCCTCTATCACCGAGAAAGAAAAATGCTATATGGGTCATTATTGATCGTTTGATGAAGTTCGCGCATTTCATCCCAGTGTGTACGGATTTTTCAATTGAGAGATTGACAAAGTTGTATGTTGCTGAGATTGTTAGATTGCACGGTGTGCCAGTTTCTATTATTTCTAACAGAGATCCGCGGTT
This sequence comes from Gossypium sturtianum, assembly GCA_025698515.1. Taxonomy (NCBI): domain Eukaryota; kingdom Viridiplantae; phylum Streptophyta; class Magnoliopsida; order Malvales; family Malvaceae; genus Gossypium; species Gossypium sturtianum. Next base: position 40,113,484 of record CM046955.1, read on the forward strand.
TACGTCTCGATTCTAGAGCAAGTTACACAAAGCTGTACTCAACTGCATTTTAGTACCGCATTTCATCCTCAGAAAAGATGGTCAATCTAAACGAGTGATTCAAATACTCAAAGATATGCTTTGATGTTGTGTTTTGGACTTTGAAGGTAACTGGGAGAGATTTCTACCGTTAGTTGAATTTTCATACAACAATATTTATCAAGCGAGTATTAAAATGGCACCGTACGAAGCTTCGTATGGTCGAAAGTGTCGAACTCCGTTATACTGGACTGAGCTCAGTGAGAAAAAGTCATTTTCCTTGATTTGATTTGAGAAACTGAGGAAAAGGTGAAAGAGATACGAGATAGTTTAACAGCAGCTTCGGATTGACAGAAATCCTATGCGGATTTGAAAAGAAAAGACATCGAATTCCAAATTGACAAAAAAGTGATTTTGAAAGTACCATCATGAAAGAAATTTCTTCAATTTTGTCGTAAAGGAAAGCTTAGTCTGTGGTTTATTGGGCCGTACGAGATCATTGAGAGAATCGGGTCAGTAGCTTACAGATTAGCTTTGCCGTCAGAGTTAGAAAAGATTCACAATGTATTCCATGTATCTATGTTATGACAGTATCAATCAAATCCTTCACACATGATTTCAGCTATTGATGTTGAGATTTAGCCAGATATGACGTATAGTGAAGAATTGATCAGAATTCTAGCTCGAGAGGTTAAAGAATTGAGAAATAAAAGTAGAGCTTTAGTGAAAGTTCTCTAGCAACGTCACGGAATAGAAGAGGCTACCTGGGAACCAGAAGAAGATATGAAAGTACAATACCTGATGTGTCTCTAACTAACTACGATCACAATAAAGGCAAGCCCACCTATCGAACAGTAGTATAGTTATGGTAAGACCGAAAATATTGTATCCACAAGGACCAAGAGTACTAGTAATTACTATCTTTCTAATATCTAGCCTAAGAATTGGAGTGATTTCTTTTTAAACTAAAATTAATTAAAAGCACGACAAAGAATGAATTGGGAAAATACTTTTTAGACAACTTTATGAAATAGGCAATACCCAAGGAAGAATCCACCTAGACTTTACTTATTACTTTCGATTCATACGATTTATTCACTTGACTTAATCCGTAGAAATCCCTAAATTCTGTTAATATCTCTCTCGAGACTAAAAACAATTGACTCTAGGTTGATTAATTGAAATATCTTTCTAATTAAAACCCCTATTGTCGCATTAACTCGATCTATGGATTCCCTTATTAGATTTGACTCTAATCCGGCAGATTTTCATCGCCTTATTTCTAGGGTTGCAATCAACTCCGCTTAATTGTGTTGATCTACTCTTAAACAGGGACTTTTTCTCATCTGAATAAGCATATTCGACTTGAATCAATAACCTGAATTATCAAAACAAGAATAAGAACTCACAATTAAGAATAAGAACAAGTATTTATCTTATAAATCAAATAATAATAAGATCCGTCTTAGGTTTCATCCTCCCTAGGTATTTAGGGAGTTTAGTTCATACTTATAGAGGGAAACATCTTAAAATAAGGAAAACAACAAAACATAAGAAAACCCAAAACTTCAAGAGAAATTGATAGGAGATCTTTAGTCTTGATGGAGATCCTTCTTCCGAGCTGCTCCCGATGACTGTCTTCGAGTATTTCCTGCCTTCTACTCTGCGTGTCTCCTTAGGTTACTCCCTAGGGTGTTTATATAGGCTTTGGAACGCTTTTCTTGGCCCACAAGTAGCCTATTCCAAATAAAATTAAACTTAGGTTCGGTAGGGACACGCCCGTGTGATACGCCCGTGCTCGATAGCCTTAGGCCGTGCTTGATTCTGCTTGTCACACACGGCCGTGCTTGATAACTTAGGCCGTGCTCGATTCTGCTCGTCACACACGGTCGTGTGGTCTGCCCGTGTGCGACAGTCCAAGCCATGTTGATTTCCTAGGTAGGCCCATTTCGTCCCTTTTTGGCCCGTTTCTCGTTCTTTTCGACTCCCTAAGCTCTCATGAGTGTAAAACATGAAATTAAAGGATTAGGAGCATCGAATTCATCAAATCTAATGAAAATACATCCAAAAATAAGCCAAGCATGGGGTAAAAATATGTATAAATTATAGTTTATCAAATATCCCCACACTTAAGCCTTTGCTTGTCCTCAAGCAAAATCCTCAACTCACAATTAAAATTAACTTCCTCAATTCATAATTTTCATTAATAATGTCTCATCATAATTCACAGATAATTCATACATTGATAATTTAATTTAAAAGAGTTCTAAAGATTCAAGCAATCTAAGTCACAAATTTTTATAGCACGAAAACATAGGTGTTTCCCCTTACCTAAATAAGCACATTTAATTCAAAATTGACAAGGATTGACATCCTCACTAAAGATTCACTCAAATCACTCAAAGTGTTTAAGGTTCAGATTAAGCACTCAAAAGTCAAACATGAAAAGTTAATCCCATAGACTTGCATGAAAATCAAATCTCCACCACTATAAAATGAGATGATACACAAATCAAAAGGTCTTAAACAGGGTTGTAACGGGGCTTGGGTTAAAGGTGTGGATACAGGCTGAATTAGAGGGTTAGAATCAAGATCGAATTGACAATTTACCTAACTAGAAAAATGGACTAATACTGAATAATTACAATAAACACGAGCTTCTTCTCAAAATGCGAAATTAACCTCTTAAGCTCAAATAAAGAAATAATAATGAATATATTTCCCTTTTCTTTTTTTTTTCTTTTTTTTAAGAATAAGAACAAGTACAATAAATAGAAAGAATTTAACACTGAAATAAAGAACATAGTTAAGCAACTGCCCAAATCAAATCTCGACAAAAAGGAGTTAAAACAATGGGAAAAATTCTCAATGAAAAGAAAAATGAGTTTTGGGTTAATATTAGGGGTAAATCAAGAAACGGTTTAGTAAGATCAAAGGGGTTCACTAGGGGTTAATTGTGAAGGTAGGCTATTTATGGAGTAAGTGGGTTAAATCCTAGGTGCCTTTATCATCTCTGTATATCAAATCAAAAGTGTGGTCTCGACATGCATAATCGAAGCAAGTTCTAGAATAACAAATCAATATTGACACACTCATAATCAATAAAGTGAGCAAGAAAAATATATGCTCTTAAAAGGCTCAAAATCTCACACAAATTATGGTTTTTGATGACAACCTTGCAAATTTCAAACTTCAAAGTAATATTTAAATTTAGGGAAACAGCCTAACAAATTTTTAATTCTGAAAATAGACTTATCATGCTTGATTCTCTAGTGTTTTAAAGTTTAAATCATCACTGCACAATTATCTATGACTTAATTCAAAACATATCAATAAAAATCATAAGTCAATAGAAGTTTTATTCTAATTGTAATATGAGAAAATTTATTTAAGAACAAGACATAATTCAGGGATTTTCTAGTAATGATATAATTAACCTCCCCACACTTAAGATGTACATTGTCCTCAATGTACAAAGATATATAATGACAATATAATAAGGAAATCATAAGATAGGGAAAGAAGTGAAACTTCCTGAATTATGGATGAAATCCTTAGAAAGTGACCAATGATGAACATGATGAACTAGGCTGAGGTGAAGGTGGGGGAGAATACTCCGGTAGTTTGTTCGTTCCTTAGTAGCACCTTGAACCTTTTGAAACTACAGAGTCATCAGTAGAATTTTAGGGAGTTTTATTTATGGACGTTGTTATAGTTGCTCGATAATAGACAGCCAGAGATAAAAAGAAATCAAAATATACTAATAAAATTTAAAGAAAAGAAAGAGAAAGAGAAAGAATCTAAAATTTAAAATAAAAGAAAACGAAAAAATAAATAGACTCAAAGGTCTTCATCATCAGATGGATCGTGAGGTGGTGGTGGCGGCGAGATGTGAAAATGCTGACAAATCTGTTGCAGAGTCGCCCACGGTCCAGAGGTATGGGCGTGTCTCACGCCCGTGTGACTCATTCAGTTTCAACCACGGCTTCTGGGCACGGGTGTGTCTCACGCCCAAGTCACTTACTCAGTATTGCCCACAGCTTTAAGGCACGCCCGTGTGGGTTTATCGCAGCCCGTGTTCTTTAGGCAGGTTTGACCATGGCCACATCGCATGGCCGTGGCATTTTATCGCAGCCCGTGTTTTGGGGAAAAAAAATTTCCTTGGCCCGCATGGTCTCCGCCACGCCCTTCTATCTACTCGTGGTCACCACACGGCCACGGCCACGCCCGTGTGCAAGGCCGTGTGGGTAGGGAAACCTGCGCCTATATATGGTTAGTTTTGAGTTAGGTGCTAAAAGTTGAAAATATGGACGTTAGTGGGGTTAGTGCTCGGGTTGCCTCCCGAGAAGCACTCGTTTAAAGTCTTAAGCTAGCCTTACCTCTCATTCGCATACTCATGGTGGTTTGAGGAGTTGAAACTCCTCATTCCTGCTATAAATTTTGTTAATATAAGGTTTTAGACGAGTAATATTTACCTTGAAGGTGCCGAATTCGGAATGAGTTACCTCGACTGTACCGTATGGGAAAATATTAAGCACCGTGAAAGGGGTTGTTCCATTAGGTTCAAAAGTGGCAACACGAGGATCTGCATTATCCATTAGAACTCGGTCTCCAACCTCAATTTGACTCGTTTTATTTCTAGGCTCGTCATGGCTCTGCTTCGGTTCATCGTGTACCTTTAATTTCTCCTTAGACTGTGTTCGCCATTCATCTAGTTCCTCGATCTGGAGCCTTCGTTTCTCATGAACAGTTCTGTTCTCAATATGAGAGCTAGACCGTGGCTCTGTCATCTTTTTCCGAGGAATTTCCTGCAAAGAAGATTGAACATTAAGTCCACTTACATTAACAGGACTTGTATCATCTTGATTACTAGATATTCTGACAGAATCACGTGCTTGGAGTTTAATCATGTCATCACCTACACGAAGTATTAATTCCCATGTACCGACATCAATAATGGTCCTAGCAGTTGCTAAAAAAGGTCGTCCTAAAATTAAAGGTGCGTCACTGTCCTCATCCATATCTAGAACAACAAAGTCAACTGGGAATATAAATTTATCAATTTTTACAAGCACATCCTCAACAATTCCCCTAGGAAATCTAATAGTTTTATCTGCGAGTTGAATACTCATCCTAGTTTGTTTAGGTTTCCCAAGACCTAGTTGCTTAAACATTTTATAGGGCATGACGTTAATACTCGCCTCTAAATCAGCTAAAGCATGTTTAACATCTAAACTACCAATTAAGCAAGAAATAGTAAAACTCCCTAGATCCTTTAATTTATCGGGTAGTTTATTCTGTAGAATGGCTGAACAGACTGCGTTTAGCTCCACGAGTGACGCATCGTCTAACTTCCGTTTGTTTGCTAGAAGCTTCTTTAAAAATTTGACTGAGTTGGGCATTTGCAAAAGAGCTTCGATAAACGGTAAGTTAATATGAATTTTTTTTAAAAGTTTAAGAAATTTACCAAATTTCTCATTAGTATGGTCTTTCTTCGTTGCGTTAGGATATGGCAAACGAGGTACATACTCTTTACTTACCGGTTTCTGTGTATTGTGGCTTACCCTATCCTCATCTTTACTTACCACAGGTTCTTGCCTCGATTCAGATTCAGATTCTACTAACCCTTCGTTATTGCACACCGTGATGGCATTGAGTTGCTCCCTTGGATTAGTTTCAGTATTACTTGGCAAGCTACCTTGTGGTCATTCTGAGATCAGCTTAGCAAGCTGGCCTATTTGGTTTTTGAGCCCTTGAATTGATGCCTGCTGATTTTTAAGTGCTGTTTCAATGTTTTAAAAATGGGCTTCTAACACCGAGATGAATTTTGTTAGCATCTCTTCAAGATTCGGCTTCTTCTCCTGTGGATAGGGTTGTTGTTGAAAGCCTGGAGGGGGTTATTGTCTCTGATTTCCTTGACCATCCCATGAGAAGTTTGGGTGGTTCCTCCAACCTGGATTGTAAGTGTTACTATAGGGATTATTCTGAGGTCTAGAATTATTACCCATATAGTTCATCTGTTCGCTTTCCATGCCAGGGTTGTAGGATGGATATTCTGTATTGCCCATTCCTCCTCCATTCGTATCGCACTGCAACACTGGGTGTACCTGCGAAGAACCATATAAACAATCGATCTTCTTATTTAAAAGCTCTACCTGGGTTGATAGTATATACTGTACTTTGAACTTTGTATCTGTATTTATTTTTTTTAAAATTTAATTAGTACTTAAATTTCAATTTTGTCCTTTGGTAACTTTGAAATTGATGTAGCATTTATAATCAATAACAGTTTTTTTCCATTATGATGTATCACAAAAATTTAATGTATATAAATTTATTCATTGAAATCTCCTCTATAAACTCATAAGCCGCTTCAGGTGTTTTGTTATTTAGGGTACCGCTGGCGGCCTGCATCAATCAGTTGCCTAGTTGAGGGGTTCACACCATTGTAAAAGGTTTGAACCTGTAGCCATAATGGTAACCCATGGTGAGGGCATCGTCTAAGTAGATCCTTATATCTCTCCCATGCATCGTAAAGTGTTTCTAAATCCATCTGCACAAAAGAAGAGATATCATTCCTCAACTTAGCCGTTTTAGTCGGCGGAAAATATTTAAGCAAAAAATTTTCGGTCATTTGTTCCCATGTAGTGATTGATCCTCGTGGTAACGAGTTCAACCACTGTTTAGCTTTGTTCCTCAATGAGAAGGGAAACAACCGAAGGCGAATGGCATCGTTAGAAATGCCATTAATCTTGAAAGTGTCGCAGAATTCCAGAAAATTTGCTAAGTGATTGTTTGGGTCCTCATCCTGCAAACCATCAAACTGAACAAACTGCTGAATCATCTGAATAGTGTTAGGTTTCAGTTCAAAATTATTTGCAGCAACGGCAGGTCTAATACTTGATTCAGTTCCTGTTAAATTAGGTTTAGCATAATCATACATAGTACGTGGAGCAGGGTTCTGATTTACTGGATTTGCAGCGACCACAGGAGGTAGCAGATTATTCTGGGGATCAGCCATCTCCTTGGTATTAGTGATATTATTCTCTTGCTCTTCTTGTATGTATTGTAAGCTTCGCCTTATCTCTCTTTGGTTTCTGCGAGCTGTACTCTCAATCACACTGTCATAAAGTAAAGGTCCTGATGGGTATCTTCTAGTCATAAACTAGAGACTCCTGCTAGAAGCAAGAAAGAGAAAATTAGTAAAAGTAAAAAAATAAAAATAAACTGCAATAAAATAAAAATGGCTAAAGTAATAAAAAATTAGTGTTCCTAATATCTTAGTCCCCGGCAACGGTGCCAAAAACTTGATGTGTCTCTAACTAACTACGATCACAATAAAGGCAAGCGCACCTATCGAATAGTAGTATAGTTATGGTAAGACCGAAAATATCGTATCCAGAAGGACCAAAAGTACTAGTAATTACTATCTTTCTAATATCTAGCCTAAGAATTGGAGTGATTTCTTTTTAAACTAAAATTAATTAAAAGCACGACAAAGAATGAATTGGGAAAATACTTTTTAGACAACTTTATGAAATAGGCAATACCCAAGGAAGAATCCACCTAGACTTTACTTCTTACTTTCGATTCATACGATTTATTCACTTGACTTAATCCGTAGTAATCCCTAAATTATGTTAATATCTCTCTCGAGACTAAAAACAACTGACTCTAGGTTGATTAATTGAAATCTCTTTCTAATTAAAACCCCTATTGTCGCATTAACTCGATCTATGGATTCCCTTATTAGATTTGACTCTAATTCGACAGATTTTCGTCGCCCTATTTCTAGGGTTGCAATCAACTCCGCTTAATTGTGTTGATCTACTCTTAAATAGGGACTTTTGCTCTTCTGAATAAGCACATTCGACTTGAATCAATAACCTGAATTATCAAAACAAGAATAAGAACTCACAATTAAGAATAAGAACAATTATTTATCTTATAAATCAAATAATAATAAGATCCGTCTTAGGTTTCATCCTCCCTAGGTATTTAGGGAGTTTAGTTCATACTTATAGAGGGAAACATCCTAAAATAAGGAAAACAACAAAACATAAGAAAACCCAAAAACTTCAAGAGAAATTGATAGGAGATCTTCAGTCTTGATGGAGATCCTTCTTTCGAGCTGCTCCCGATGGCTGTCTTCGAGTATTTCCTGCCTTCTACTCTGCGTGTCTCCTTAGGTTACTCCCTAGGGTGTTTATATAGGCTTTGGAACGCTTTTCTTGGCCCACAAGTAGCCTATTCCGAATAGAATTAAACTTAGGTTCGGTAGGGACACGCCCGTGTGATACGCCCGTGCTCGATAGCCTTAGGCTGTGCTTGATTCTGCTTGCCACACACGGCCGTGCTCGATAACTTAGGCCATGCTCGATTCTGCTCGTCACACACAGCCATGTGGTCTGCCCGTGTGCGACAGTCCAGGCCATGTTAATTTCCTAGGTAGGCCCATTTCGTCCCTTTTTGGCCCGATTCTCGTTCTTTTTGACTCCCTAAGCTCTCCTGGGTGTAAAACATGAAATTAAAGGATTAGGAGCATCGAATTCATCAAATATAATGAAAATAAATCCAAAAATAAGCCAAGTATGGGGTAAAAATATGTATAAATTATGGTTTATCAATACCCGAACCTCTTTTCTGGTAAGATTTTCCGGAAGGGAAATTCCTTTAAGGGGGAGAGTTGTAACAACATGTTTTTAGTGAAATCGGAATAGTGGTTTTGGAACCACAAATCTAATGAGTAAATTATTATCTTCTTATTAATTTAATGTTTATGAAATGTTAGAAAGGTCGTATAAAAATTTCGTTAAGAAATTTTGACGTTTGCATGCTTAATTATGTGAAAAGGACTAAATCATAAAATGTGCAAAAATGGAGTTCTATTTGTTAAGAGGGTTAAATGGCTATGAAAATTAAATGTGAGTGGCCTTAGATGGTAATTAGACCATTTAAATAGTTAGTGGACTTTTATGGACACAAATTAGGGGATTTTTACGTTAAAATGTAAGGTTAATTAAGTAATTTATTTAATAAGTTAAAGAAAAATAAGTAAAGACAATGTATCATCTTCTTAGTTGATATTTTCCACCAAAAATTGATGAAGGAAAATCCATAGCTAGGGTTTGAAGCTTCGGTCACTTACATAGCTTGCATGAAAGAAAATTTTTATCCCTTTTTTAATGATTTCTATGTTTTTAAAATCGTTGTAGCTTAATTTAACTAGCCTGGGATCAATTTGCAAAATTGTTAAATATATAGGTTTTATGAAAGATTATGAGTCCTTGTTGATAAATAAACAAGTTTTGTAAAGTGGTTTTTAATGAAAATGTCATTAAAGGACTTATTTGTAAAAATGGTAAAAGTTCATGTTAGAAATTATCATTTTTATGGATTGATATAGGTCCCTAGAGAAATTAGTTAGCTTGAGAAAAGGATGAAAATGCTTAGATTTCAATTTATGAGCTTAAGGACTAAATTGTAAAAAAGTTAAAATGTTAGGGGCAAAATTATAATTTTCAAAAATATGAAATATGGACTGAATTGAATAATAGAAGAATTAAATGGATTGAATTTGACTATTTAAATCAAGATAGACCACGTACAGATCTAGATCGAGGAAAAGCTAAAGCCTCGGATTAGTTGATCTCATTTCTACGTCTTTGTCATCGAGGTAAGTTCGTATAAATAAGTATCATTTATAATGCTATTTTCGATTATATGTTATTATGTTAATTGTTAAATAACTGAATGATGAATATCCAACAATGCCATGACGATTATCGAGCCCAGTTTAAACCTTAGGAATTCATAGGATACAAATGACATGTCATTAGGGTTTTCATGTTTCGGGTGCTGGTCTTGAATGTCCTACCGATGGCTGAGGTCCTGCATTTGTTGCAGATACTCCAAAGCTAGTGTGAGCAACATCATGTGGCTTACATTCTAACCCACAGCTCATGTGAGCAGGCTTATTTCACAGCTCGTGTGAGCAACGATGTAAAGGAAAGGTTATGGTTATATGTTTAGCACACTTCGTGTGAGCTTTTCTGAGTATCCAATGATATTCTAAATGGTTCAATGGGTATGAAAAGGAAAGGAATGGTAAGTGTTCAAAAGAATTAAATCATGTATTATGAAAAGGATTGAAATGGCAATCTTCAATGGAAGTATATTTATGTTCATGAAAATGATGAGTTCATATGAAGTAAGTTCATGTATAATGACTTACCTTATGTTAATTCAAGTGAATTATGTTTGAATGCAGTAACATGTGTTGTTGATGGTGCTTAGGCTTGTGCCAAGCTTGTGGTTGGATTATGTTATGCTTAATCTTGATGTTATGTATTGAAATGGTAAGTTATGTTCATGTCTTACGAGCTTACTAAGCATTATGTGCTTACATAGTTTTCTTTCTTATGTTTTATAAATAATCGGGAGCTCGATCAGTTTGGAAGCTCGTCGTAGATCTATCACACTATCCAGCGAATATATTGGTAGTTTTTGATGTTTTGGCCAAGGTTATAATGGCATGTATAGGTGGACTTGTGTGTAATGTTGGTTAAATGTTGGTTGATGATTTCGGCATGTATAAGTTGTTTTGGCACCATGTGATGTTGTTTGGTTTGTGTCATTTTGGTACTTTTGATTCCTATTTAGTATGTGTTAATGTAGAAATGGTTTGATGCATGTTTCAATGGCCAATATGGTATCTGATGGATTAGTTTTAAAAAGGTCAAGATAGGGTATGTTTTGAAAAGGTATTGGACTTGATGTGCATGATTAAAATGTGGTATGTATACATGTTTAGGTAAGATTTGAATGAATGCATTTGAGGTGCCTTGTTTGGCATATTGGTTGAATGGATTTGGTTTATTGAATTGGTCATTTCATGCATGTTTTGGTAAGGTTTTGATGCTTTGATTATGAGCACAAAATGCTTTTAGGTACATGCTTTATTTGGTGATAGAAATGGCATAATTTTTTTGCAAATTCTTGTCCACACGGCCTGAGACACGGGCGTGTGACTCAGCCGTGTATGACACATGGCCAGGCGACACGGCCGTGTGTCCCCTGTAGGTTTTAATGCATACAATTCAGGCTATTACACGGCCTAGCACACTGCCTGGTACACGGGCATTTGTGGCTATTCTGAGAGTTACACGAGTGAGGACACGGGTTGGGACACGGTCGTGTGTCCCTATTTCGATTGTTACACGGCCTGAGACACGGGCGTGTATCTCAGCTGTGTGAGTCACATGACCCTGTGACCCCTGCAGTCCAAATTTTCTAACTTTTTCTTAAACTTTCTAAATGTTTCCAATTTATTCTCGGATTGTTTCTAAAGTATTTTTAGGGCCTCCATGGCTCGATTAAGGGACGATAGGTGTGTGAATGAATGGCTTATATCATGTTTATGTCAATGTTTGAAATGTATGTATAATGTTTAGTTTGTACAGTAATTCTATGTAACCCTATTCCGGCGATGGATACGGGTTAAGGGTGTTACAAGTTATATCTCATCCACATTAACCAACCAAATACAGACAGGATGGGGGAGTTCGTATCATACATAACTGAGTTGCATGAAAAATTAAAGCAAATAAAAGGATTAAAAAACAAACATGAGATATCTTCTATTTGACATTTCAAAGACTGAAACGCACGATACCAAGTTGTTATATAATTTATTAAGAGACTTTAACCGACATTTCGACATTAAAAAAAAACACACGCACAAACACAAAAAAATACATGTAATAATGAATTACATGCAACTCCGACATGATTAAATAGAAATGAACTCAACCCAAACAAAAGTAGTACACTTTCAAACTTTTTTTTTAACAGTTTGTCTACTTAAATAATGCAAAATAAGTACCTACAAAATAGTTTATAATATCAGGTTCCTATAGTTCTCAAATACAAACAAAATGCATAGATGTATGAATGATAAGCTAGCCAATGAGTGAATGCCAAGGAAACCCCTTTGAAAAGATTAGTCAAATATTACTATATTTATAGAATGAAGCCATTTTCAAGTGTATGATAAAAAATATAGTTCAGGAACACAAATGCTGAACCAATTTAAGAAATTCATGGTTAATTATCCCCAAAATCTACTACAAAACACAAAACTCAACAGCAATTCGACCTCTAATTACATGTGATTAAGAAACACACCTGAAAGACGATTCCCATGCACTAACAATCAACCGGTGCACCTCAATTAAACCAATCTAAAAACTCAATTTACAAATATACTTAACCGATATGACTTTCGATTTAAACCATGGATAAACAAATCTAAGAACTCAAAAACACCACTTACCTGATTCAAAACCTTAATGGACAAAACTGAGCAAGAACCAATGAAACTAAAGAGTCAGTACCAGATTCCTAACGTTTCGGTTAATGCAACAATGGAACAACAAGAATAAAATAAATAAAGAGAGAGAAGATGGTGGCAAAAAGAAAATTCAATGGAAAAGAATGTCAAAATTAGAAAATTGAAAGGCAGAGTGAAACTGATGTGAGAGAAAAATGAAGGAATGTGAGAGGAATTTGAGATTTTTGCTAATTTTTCTCAATATCTAAAATAAGGATAAAAAAATAATTAAAATACTATTTAGAAGAAACCAAAAAAAAAATTGAAACCAAAAATAAAAATAAATCCCACTTAGCGCACATGAGGGTTTGAACCCAAGACTTAAGGGAAAACTGACACTTAACCACTGAACCACTAGGCTCATTGTTGTCTTTAAAATGCATAAACTCACTTAAAGGTCCATCCGAACCACCGACCCAAACCAATAAACCTTAATTCTTCTAACCCCAATTCATGTCATTTTGATTAACTAGACCAAAACATATTCAATCATGGAATGAAACAATTGCATACATGCTAATGTCATTTCTTCAATACCTTATTCATGTCCAAATTCAACATTTCACAAGTGAATATCAAGTCCATTATGTGTCGTTTTAATTTCTCAATTCATGTGATTTGTTTCACCTGATGAACCTTAGAAAATAAACTCAGATACACAGGTATCTCTAATACACCAGTTGCTCATCCGAGCTAAGTATACTCGTGTCAGGTTACCAGTCCAAGCTAAACCTTTATAATGACATTAGGTTAACATTCCAGGCTAAAAATGTGTCACATGTATCTTCGTGTCTAAAAAAAATGATGGATCTCGGTAATATTTGTAACCAATATCGTACAAGCTCGCACAAAACCCTATTGGCATGCCAATTGTAAAAGCCTGTTTTCAATGGTACTGAAAATAGTGGTTTCAAAACCCCATTTTCGAGAATCGAGTCAATAAATATTATTTATTAATATTTACTAGTTTGTTATAAAGTTATATTAAATTTTAGTTCGATAATTTTTTTTGATTGAACGGTTAATTAGGGTAAAAAGACTAAATAATAAAAAATGTAAAATTTAATCGGTATTGGTTTTTATTTGTTAAAAGGCATAATTAACTAAAATTAAGGGTTTTATGTGGTAATTTAACCTTTTAATTGTTAGTGACCGATCAAGATAGACTTTAATAAAATTTCTATAATTAAATTTTAGTTAAAGTAAATAAATTAATAGATAAAACAAAAACAAATGAAGTCATCTTCTTCATTTTTTTTTCTCTGAACTGAATAGCCATTTTTGGAGTTTCTCATTGATCGCTGTAAATCAGAGTTTTAAAATTTATAAAAGAATGATCGAACCTGGAAACTAACTCTGACAACGATTGAGGCAAGTGCACCTATCGAACAGTAGTATAGCTTAGGCAAGACCGGATTATCAAACCCAAAGGAACTAAAAGTACTAATACTCACCGTCTTTTTATTATTTAGCCTTAATATAAAGTGATGATTGTTAAACTAAAATTAATCTACTTACTAAGCTAAGACGCAAAGACAAAAAGAATGAATTCGAGAAATAACTTTTGGAAAAACTCAGTTGACTCAAGCGATACCCTTAGGAAAAATCCACCTAGACTTCACTTGTTATCTAACCTTGAACCATATGATTTATTTACTTAGTTTGATCCGTGAGACTCCCTAACGTATATTAAACCCTCTCTCGAGGTGAATAACGTCTAACCCTAGGTTAATTAGTGGAACTCTCGTTCGCTTATAACAACCCCCTAGAATAGCAGTAAATCGATCTGTGGACTCCCATATTATGTTTTACCCTAATCCGGCAAAATCTCGTCACCCTATCTCTAGGCGTGCGATCAACTCCGCTTAATTATGTTGGATCTACTCTTAGGCAGGGTCTATTCCTCCTCCACCTAAGCACATTAGATTTGGATTAAGTTCACACAATTAAGAACAAACTAAGTTATTATCATATAATTCAAAAAATCAAATAACAAGATTCATCATAGGTTTCATCTCTTCTGCATCCGAAGGTTTAGTTCATAGTAATAAAGGAAAACATCTCAAGAGAAAAGATAACACAAAACATAAGAAATCCCTAAAACCCCCTGAAGGAATTGAAGAGGAGATCCTCCATCTTGAGTAGAATTCCGGCTTCTTGAGATGGATCAACTGGCTATCTTCGAGTGATTCCCACAAATCTGACCTTTTCGGCTTGGCTTTTTAGCCTAGCTTTACCCCTTTCACCGGGTACCTAGGGTGTATTTATAGGCTTTTGAAGCACGTTTCTTTCTCCTAAGTATCCTTTCCCGAATGAAATTCCTCTTCTCCACGGCAGAGGCACGCCATGGCACACGCCCGTAAATCGCGCCAGGCCGTGTTCAAATGTTGAATGAGGCACGGCCGTGTAGTCATGGTCAAGGCCGTGTTCTAGTAGGAATGGTGGCACACCCCGTGGCTTGGAGTCCGTGCCGTGCTGATTTCGTGGCTTGGCCCAACTTGGTCCGTTTTAAGCTCGTTTCTCGTTCTTTTCGTCATCGGGTGCTTTCCTGAGTATAAGACATGAAAAGAAAGGATTAAGAGCACCCTTTTACATAAATTGGGGCTTAAATCATCCAAAAGCATACTAAATATGGGTTTAGAATATGTTACTTTTACGGTTTATCACTCATCTTCACCCAAGCAATCCTTCTTGCATGTAAACATTTTTAGGTCCGTTTTTCAGAAATTTTGTGTTTTTGAGATCTTTGTAGCTTAATCTAGCTAACCCAAGGACTATTTCATAAAACTATCAAAGTCTTGAAATGTTGCCATTGATGAGTTTGGAGGTTCTTGATGTTAAATTGTAGTTGTGAGCTTAGAAATGATTAAGGACTAATTTGTAAAGTGAATTTGGTTAGTTTTAAGTTTAGGGACTAAAATGAAAATAATGTGCATTTGATATGATATTTTTGTAATTACTATTTCTATAGGGTTAAAGAATGATGGAATTGAAAATGGATTGAAAAACGAAACTTAAATGTGAAAGATAAGATAGTTTTGATTTTAAGGACTAAATTGAATAAAATGTAAAACTTTAGGGAATTTGTGAAAACTAAAATTTAATCGACATAAACACTGAATAAGATGATTTAAGGAATTTGGCACTGATAATTTAAATTGAATTACCGTATAGATTAATATCTGAACCAACCGGTAGATAATCAAGGAAAAGAGAAAATTACAGACTAGTCCTTGACACTTCTGTTATTGTTGTTTGTACATGGTAAGTTCATAGAATATACTTTTAACAATAAATGTAATGTTTATGTTGGAAATGAATATTTCATGTTTATCGAATATACTTTGTGTAACATCCTAAAATTAGGGGCTCGGCATTTTGCACTATTCTATGTGTTTGGCTAGCTAAGCTTGTTATTTGGGTGTGTTCGGGGGTCCTGGGAAGGCTCGGGGTTGAGCCTAGGCCCTAGTGAAAGTTTGGTTTTTAAGCACTTCAGTGGGGTGAGCTAGCGAAAGCAGGACTTAAGGTTAAATAAGTGTATTTTGTTATCACAAAATGAGCATATAGCTTAGTGGTGATGGCGTCAGCATGCATGCAAGGGGAGTGGGGTTCGAATCCCACATGCTACAAAAGGAGTATTATTTTTATGCTCAGGAAGGGGAAGTAGCTGAGTCTGGATCGAATTCTACCAGGATAGTTGAGGACTTGGTCAAGGGGTTTGAATGGATGATGGAGAGTGGATTGAGGAGTAAGTGGAGGAGAGAGATTCATGGAGTAAATCATGGGATTGGTGAGTGTAGGGAGTTTGGCTGAAAGTGGGAAGTGTTTGGGGGGTGAAATTTGGCTAAGGGGGTAGGGGGATGCACATTCGGTTTTGGGAAAGGTTGTGTGTCGAAATTTTTTTGGGAGCTTTTCTTGTCCATTTTTCATTGCGTTTTGTGCATTTTTTTCTTCCCTTAAGGCATTACAAGTCCATTTTTCCTTTCTTATTTTCTTTGCTAGCCGAATTCATCTTCTCCCTCTCTTCTCTCAAACTTCAAGTTGTTCCTACTAACCTTTGATAAGAGTCGAACCTTTCCTTATTTATCTTCTTCTCTTTCTTTCGTCTATTGCTTCTCTTTTTCTTTCGTTTTGTTCCCTTAGCCGAAAATCAAGAAGCAAGGTACTTGTAGACTCTTTTGTCTGCTGAACCTACCTTGGCTATTCGGTACCGTTGTGAGCTCAAGGTAATGTCTTTTTCTTATTTTCTTTGCCATCGATTCTTGTTTTTTCCTCTTCTCTCTAAAAGCCGAAATTCTCACTTTGTTCCTTCTCTCTAAGGCCGAACCTATTGTGGTGCTAGCACACTCTCTCGGCCTCTTCTTAGCTTCGGGCTCTCGTAAGTGGGTGGTAAGTTAGTCTTGGCCGAATATAGGTGATGGATGGACGTTCTTATTCTAAGTTTATTTGGGCCGAAAGGTCGTTCCTTCGTTATTTTGTGATAACATCACTAACTCGTACCCTTTCTTAGGAACTCGATTTGTGAACGGAGGAAGTGAACCGAACTCTCAAACGCAGCAAGGAGTTGTTGACGTTCTTGGTAAGTGGCGTGATTTGGGTTGTCATTTTCAATCTTATGGATACGTCCTACTGAGATTAAGACTAATAGTTTAAGTGTATGGATTCATAGGTGCGTAAACTCGAGGATTCAATCTACGCTCGTAACAAGTGTGTAATCTCACACCTTGTTTGTTTTGCTATGTATTAATCTGTGTGTCGGTTTAAAACCGAAATACCCTTAATGGGTAAGCTAATGAGATACCCCTAATGGGTGAGTTGGAAATAGCCCAGGTGAGTATTTTATGATTATACCCTTACGGGTAGATTTGGCATGACTGTGTATTCTGTTTATCTGCTATATTGGTACGTTCATGCATGCACTATATTATTATGTCATGGTATGTTGCATGGGATCGAGATATTGATGATCGGGGAAGTGTAATCCGGTGGCTCTGCCACATATTCTGGTGACTCTGTCACATTTTGTCTGGTGGCTATGCCACATATGTTCTGTTACTCTGGTGGCTTTGCCACAATTTCGACGATGAGCAGCGTGACTGCCATCGAGGTGTGTAGCGGATGGAGGGTTGATTGTAGAAATCCCCACAGGTGTGTTGGGCTGGTACGGGAGGTGTGTAGCGGATGGATTACTAGGCTGGGCTGGGTTGCATTGCATACATTATCTGTATAACCATGCTAATAGGGCTAAGGCCCAGTTTGCTTCTGTTTGGGCTTTAGTCCCGTTTGTTTTCGTAAGGGCTAAGGCCCAGTTTGTATCTGAATGGGCTCAGGCCCAGTTAATGACCGACTGCGGGAATTACACACTGAGTTCTCGTAACTCATCCCCTCTGCTTAATCTTGCAGGTGATCCCCAGCGTTGAGGATTTGGAGCCGAGGCGGACTATGTGGTGGCCATACATCGTAACATTAGTAAAATTCCATTTTACTTTATTTTAAGATTATTTAATTTGGGTTTATGTTTTGTAATAAGGCCTTTGGGATTTTATTTTGGTTTTAGCTTTTAATTCAGTTGCTATTGATTATTAAATGTTCAATACGGGATTTTTCTAAAACATTAATAACTGTTTTCCAAATTGTAAACGAACGGATTACAAACTATAATTGATAAAAGACTAGGTTCTCTTAAAACGTCGAAAACAGTTTCAAAACATCATATTTTCGCAAATCACCGAGTCTGATTTCTGTTATAAACAAAGTATTTAGAAAAAAATGAAGTAACAATGTTTTTACAACACCATAAAAGCAGATTTGAATTTTTTTACAAACAACAAAACTCGAAGTTTTCAAAAAGAATACGAAGTTTGTAACGAGCACTTAGTTTTTAAACAACTTATCCTTGTGACATGCCAGATCCAGTCATAACGTCTGGCCCGGGTTTGGGGTATTACATTTTATGGTATCAGAGCCAGGTTTGCAAAACTCGGCTTGTGGAATGGGTTTGAAAATGTTTTTCAAAATTCGTTTGAAATTTTGGTGTAGAAAAATATGTATTTATGGAAGTATGGCACCCGAGTCTCCGGCACCAAATCCGTAAGTTCTCTCACCCTATTTCTGATGTTATGTTAAAATGATTGTAGTAAGAAACTACTAGAGTTAGTGATAGTATACTGAGACTGTTAGCTATAAGAGCTAAGACTATAGAGACTGAGACATTAGAAAATTCGATTTGTGAAAACAACCCTTATACCTGCTTTACATAAAACATCTGTTAATAAATATTAGAATTATACACTAATTCATAAAATTTCTAATCAGATTAACTTGATTCAGCAAAATGAGTACAAGAGGACGAGGACGTGGTACACGCGGCCGTGGTAGAGGCCGGGGTGCTGAGGCTGGATCCTCAGAATCAAGGCATGTGCCGGAAGGCGAAGTGCCAGCATCGCCAGTAGTGGAAGCAGGGTCTCAAGACCGAATTGGAGGAGACGATGCTTTGTCCCAAGTCATGCTGCGAGTTTTGGAACGGGTTGCTAGAGCAAGTACTGGATCGGTAGCCCAAAAATCTATTCCTGAGCGACTCCGGGAAAACGGGGCCGAGGTATTTAGAGGCATTTCTGGTGTAGCCCCAAACGTAGCTGAATACTGGTTGGAGGCAGTTGAGTGAATTATGGATGACCTGGACTGCACAGCAGAGGAAAAATTGAAAGGAGCAGTGTCTCTCCTACGAGATGAGGCATACCAGTGGTGGCTCACAGTGAGGGAAGGTACTCAAGCGGATCGTATCACCTGGGACTTCTTTAAGACAGCGTTTCAGGGAAAATATGTCGGGGCGAGTTATGTGGACGCCCAGAGGAAGGTATTTCTGAATTTGGTTCAAGGGAATAAATCCGTGACAGAATATGAGGCGGAGTTTCTGCGCTTAAGTCATTACGCTCGGGGTATAGTCGCAACTGATTATGAGCATTGTGTTCGGTTCGAGGATGGTCTGCGGGATAAGCTACAAGTACTGATGGCTCTGCAGCGGGAAAGAGATTTTGCCATTCTGATTAAAGAAGCAAAAATTACCGAAGAAGTGAAATGTTCGGAGAGGAAAAATCGAGATAAGGATAGGGGCAACAATAAGAGAGGTTTTGGGAAGTCAGGTTCTTCTGGGGGTTTCCAAAAAAGGCCTAGGTTAGATAGGCCACTTCGGCGAGGATGCCGATGCCAGCTTGCCGTGGGTCGATGGCGACCTTGTGTACAGTGTGGGGGAAAACACATCCGGGGAATGTTGGAGAAGATCCGGTGGGTGTTTCAAATGTGGGTTTAGGGATCATCCGATTAAAGACTGCCCACGGGGAGCCCATAAGTGTGCATCTGCAGTCGTGGACCCGTGCACCCAGAGGAGAGGTGGTCAGCAGCCACCGAGAGGTCGTGGTCCAGCCAGAGGGGGAAATGGTTTTGGTCGAGGCCGTGGAACACCGGGCAGAGGTGCTGGAAATACAAATGCAAGACAGCCAGGGTTGGTTTATGCGGCTAGACGACGAGAGGATGGCGACGCACCAGACGTCATGACCGGTACGTTTTTTATATTTGATGTGTCATTTACTGCTTTGATAGATATTGGATCAACTTATTCATATGTTGCCTGTATTGTGTCTGGGACACTGGGTATAAAATCTGAGATTGCTGCTAGAGAAATGTCTATGATTAGCCCTCTAGGGCAATCTGTGGTAGTGAACAAATTGTTTAGGAATGTGCCTTTAGAAGTGCAAGGGATTGTTTTCTCGGCAGACTTGATGGAACTGCCGTTCGGTGAGTTTGATCTGATCTTAGGCATGGACTGGTTAGTTAAGCACCGTGCGAACTTGGATTGTGCCGCTAAGCGCATGATATTGAAGACTCCAGAGGATGAAGAGGTGATGGTGGTAGGAGAAAGAAGGGATTATCTATCTCATATGATTTCGGCATTAAAGGCTGAGAAGTTGGTG
Source organism: Gossypium sturtianum (assembly GCA_025698515.1). NCBI lineage: Eukaryota > Viridiplantae > Streptophyta > Magnoliopsida > Malvales > Malvaceae > Gossypium > Gossypium sturtianum. Next base: position 40,133,863 of record CM046955.1, read on the forward strand.
CGAAAGGGGTATAAGGCGTTTCTAGCTTTTGTCAGTGCATCTGGTGCTAAGGAATTATTGGTTGGGGATGTCAGAACTGTGAAGTATTTTTTGGATGTTTTTCCTGAAGGAGTTTTGGAACGGGTTGCTGGAGCAAGTACTGGATCGGTAGCCCAAAAATCTATTCCTGAGCGACTCCGGGCAAACGGGGCCGAGGTATTTAGAGGCATTTCTGGTGTAGCCCCAAACGTGGTGAATCGGTTGGAGGCGCTTGAGTGAATTATGGATGACCCGATCGCATGTGCAGAGGAAAAATTGAAAGGAGCAGTGTCTCTCCTACGAGATGAGGCATACCAAAGTGGTGGCTCTCACGGTGAGGGAAGGTACTCAAGTGGATCGTATCACCGGGACTTCTTTAAGACAAATAAGTTTCAGGAAAATATGTCGGGCGAGTTATGTGGACGCCTTGAGGAGGAAGGTATTTCGAATTTGGTTCAAGGGAATAAATCCGTGACAGAATATGAGGCGGAGTTTCTGCGCTTAAGTCATTACGCTCGGGGTATAGTCGCAACTGATTATGAGTATTGTGTTCGGTTCGAGGATGGTCTGCGGGATAAGCTACAAGTACTGATGGCTCTGCAGCGGGAAAGAGATTTTGCCATTCTGATTAAAAAAGCAAAAATTACCGAAGAAGTGAAATGTTCGGAGAGGAAAAATCGAGATAAGGATAGGGGCAACAATAAGAGAGGTTTTGGGAAGTCAGGTTCTTCTGGGGGTTTCCAAAAAAGGCCTAGGTTAGATGGGCCAGCTCGAGCAGGGATGCCAGTTGCTGTGGGTCAGTGGCGACCTTGTGTACAGTGTGGGAAAACACATCTGGGGGAATGTTGGAGAAGATCTGGTGGGTGTTTCAAATGTGGGTTTAGGGATCATCTGATTAAAGACTGTCCACGGGAGCCCGTTAAGGTGCAGACTGCAGGTCAGGGACCTGTGCAGCCAGGGAGAGGTGGTCAGCAGCCACCGAGAGGTCGTGGTCCAGCCAGAGGGGGAAATGGTTTTGGTCGAGGCCGTGGAACACCGGGCAGAGGTGCTGGAAATACAAATGCAAGACAGCCAGGGTTGGTTTATGCGGCTAGACGACGAGAGGATGGCGACGCACCAGACGTCATGACCGGTACGTTTTTTATATTTGATGTGCCATTTACTGCTTTGATAGATATTGGATCAATTTATTCATATGTTGCCTGTATTGTGTCTGGGACACTGGGTATAAAATCTGAGATTGCTGCTAGAGAAATGTCTATGATTAGCCCTCTAGGGCAATCTGTGGTAGTGAACAAATTGTTTAGGAATGTGCCTTTAGAAGTGCAAGGGATTGTTTTCCCGGCAGACTTGATGGAACTGCCGTTCGGTGCGTTTGATCTGATCTTAGGCATGGACTGGTTAGTTAAGCACCGTGCGAACTTGGATTGTGCCGCTAAGCGCATGATATTGAAGACTCCAGAGGATGAAGAGGTGATGGTGGTAGGAGAAAGAAGGGATTATCTATCTCATATGATTTCGGCATTAAAGGCTGAGAAGTTGGTGCGAAAGGGGTATAAGGCGTTTCTAGCTTTTGTCAGTGCATCTGGTGCTAAGGAATTATTGGTTGGGGATGTCAGAACTGTGAAGGAGTTTTTGGATGTTTTTCCTGAAGAGCTTCCGGGGTTGCCTCCGAATCGCGAGGTGGAATTTGGCATTGAGCTACTTCCGGGAACGGCTCTAGTGTCCATCGCCCCTTATAGAATGGCGCCAAAGGAGCTGGTAGAACTAAAAGCTCAGATCCAAGAGCTGTTGGACCGTGGATTTATTCGACCAAATGTATCTCCGTGGGGAGCACCGGTATTGTTCGTGAAGAAAAAAGATGGGTCAATGCGTATGTACATTGACTACTGTCAGTTGAACAAGTTAACTATTAAGAATAAATACCCGCTACTAAGGATTGATGTTTTGTTCGATCAGCTGCGGGGAGCTTCAGTTTTCTCGAAGATTGATTTAAGATCGGGATATCATCAGCTAAAGGTCAAGGAGGCAGACATATACAAGACAGCTTTCTGAACTCGTTATGGGCATTACGAGTTTTTGGTTATGCCGTTCGGATTAACGAACGCACCAGCCGCTTTTATGGATATGATGAATCGGGTCTTTCAACCCTATCTAGATCGGTTCGTCGTGGTATTCATAGATGACATTTTGGTGTACTCGAGAACGGAGGAGGAGCATGATTCACATCTTCGAGTTGTGCTACAAATATTGAGAGAAAAGCAACTTTACGCCAAATTCAGTAAGTGTGAGTTTTGGCTGAAGGAAGTAACCTTTTTAAGGCATGTTGCGTCTGCCAAGGGGATTAGAGTTGATCCTCGGAAGGTTGAAGCCGTGTTGGATTGGAAGCCACCGAAGTCAGTGTCTGAAATTCGAAGTTTTCTGGGTTTGGCTGGGTACTACAGAAGGTTTGTGGAGGGGTTTTTATTGATTGCTGCACCCCTAACTAAGCTACTGCGTAAGGGAGTACCGTTTGTTTGGGCCGATAAACAGCAGAAAAGTTTTGAGAAGTTAAAGAAGATTCTGACTGAGGCGCCAGTGTTGATTCAGCCTGAGGCTGGGAAGGAATTTATCGTCTATTGTGATGCATCGCACACAGGTTTGGGTTGTGTGTTAATGCAAGAAGGGAAGGTAGTAGCGTATGCATCTCGTCAACTAAGGCCGCATGAGATGAACTATCCCACTCATGACTTAGAACTAGCTGCAGTGGTGTTCGCACTGAAGATATGGAGACACTACCTGTATGGGGAAAAGACGATTATCTATACCGATCACAAAAGTCTGAAATATCTCCTTACCCAAAAGGAGCTGAACTTAAGACAACGGAGATGGATAGAGTTGCTGAAAACTATGACTGCTCGATCGAGTATCACCCGGGTAAAGCCAATGTGGTGGCAGATGCGTTAAGTCGTAAGGTGGTATCAAAGTTGAGAGCAATGTTTGCTCATCTCAGTCTTTATGAAGATGGTAGCTTGTTAGCGGAACTTCAGGTGAAACCGACATGGGTAGGTCAGATTAAAGAGAAGCAATCGTTGGATGAATCGTTGGGTTCTCGGCTTCAGTAAGTAAAAAGTGGAGAGATAGTGGATTTTGGGCTGAACAGTGAAGGGGTATTGTGTTTCCATGGAAGAGTTTGTATGCCGAATGACTCTGAGTTGAGGCAGATGATTCTACGGGAGGCGCATAGTAGCCCATACGCTATGCATTCCGGTGGAAACAATATGTACCGAGACCTGCGTGAACAGTACTGATGGCCAGGGTTGAAACGGGAGGTTACCGACTTTGTGAGCAAGTGTTTGGCATGTCAGCAGGTGAAGGCGGAACATCAGCTGCCTTCGGGATTGCTACAACCGGTGAAGATTCCACTTTGGAAGTTGGAGAGAATAACCATGGATTTTGTTAGTGGGCTACCCCTAACGCCTACTAAGAAAGATTCAGTGTGGGTAATCGTTGACCGGTTGACTAAGTCCGCGTACTTCATACCGGTACGCACCGACGATTCATTACAGAAGTTGGCCAATCTGTATGTGGCAGAAATTGTAAGGCTACATGGGGTGCCAGTGTCTATCATATCGGACAGGGACCCAATATTTACATCTCGGTTCTGGAAGGCATTGCATGAAGCTTTAGGTACAAGGCTAGATTTCAAAGACAAATGTTTCCATCCGCATCGATGGTCAGTCGGAGAGGGTAATTCAGATTCTGGAAGACATGTTAAGGGGCTGTGTGATTGACTTCAGGGGTAGTTGGGAAGATTATCTGCCGTTAGCAGAATTTGCGTACAACAACAGTTACCAATCCAGCATTCAGATGGCACCCTACGAGGCATTGTATGGTCGTAGGTGTCGTACTCCTACTTGTTGGACAGAATTAGGTGAGCGACGGTTGTTAGGTCCGGAATTGATTTCAGAAACGGAGGAAAAGGTTAAGTTGACTCGGAACCAGTTAAAAGAAGCTTCGGACAGACAGAAGTCGTATGCGGATTTGAAGCGTAAGGAGATAGAATTTTCAGTGGGAGATTATGTCTTCTTGAAGGTCTCACCTTGGAAGAAGGTTCTAAGATTTGGACGAAAGGGCAAGTTGAGCCCCAGATTTATCGGGCCTTATCGAGTGTTGAGACGTGTGGGACCAGTCGCTTATCAGCTTGAGTTGCCCCCGGAGTTAAATCGGATACATGATGTATTCCATGTTTCGATGCTGAGGCGCTACCGTTCAGATCCTTCTCATGTAGTGTCGGTGGAAGAAATTGAGGTTAGACCTGATTTGTCTTTCGAGGAGGAACCCGTGCAGATTTTGGATCGGGACATTAAGGTGTTGAGGAGGAAATTTGTTCCGTTGGTCAAAGTGTTGTGGCGGAAACATGGTTCAGAAGAAGCAATATGGGAGCCAAAAGAGGCAATGCGACAGCAGTACCCTCATCTCTTTTAACCAGGTAAATTTCAAGGCCGAAATTTCTTTAAGGGGGTAGAACTGTAACATCCTAAAATTAAGGGCTCAGCATTTTTCACTATTCTATGTGTTTGGCTAGCTAAGCTTGTTATTTGGGTGTGTTCGGGGGTCCTGGGAAGGCTCGGGGTCGAGCCTAGGCCCTGGTGAAAGTTTGGTTTTTGAGCACTTCAGTGGGGTGAGCTAGTGAAAGCAGGACTTAAGGTTAAATAAGTGTATTTTGTTATCACAAAATGAGCATATGGCTTAGTGGTGATGGCGTCAGCATGCATGCAAGGGGAGTGGGGTTCGAATCCCACATACTACAAAAGGAGTATTATTTTTATGCTTAGGAAGGGGAAGTAGTTGAGTCTGGATCGAATTCTACTAGGATAGTTGAGGACTTGGTCAAGGGGTTTGAATGGATGATGGAGAGTGGATTGAGGAGTAAGTGGAGGAGAGATTCATGGAGTAAATCATGGGATTGGTGAGTGTAAGGAGTTTGGCCGAAAGTAGGAAGTGTTTGGGGGGTGAAATTCGGCTAAGGGGGTAGGGGATGCACATTCGGTTTTGGGAAAGGTTGTGTGCCGAAATTTCTTTGGGAGCTTTTCTTGTCCACTTTCCTTTGTGTTTTGTGCATTTTTTCTTCCCTTAAGGCATTACAAGTCCATTTTTCCTTTCTTATTTTCTTTGCTGGCCGAATTCATCTTCTCCCTCTCTTCTCTCAAACTTCAAGTTGTTCCTACTAACCTTTGATAAGAGCCGAACCTTTCCTTACATATCTTCTTCTCTTTCTTTCGTCTATTGCTTCTCTTTTTCTTTCGTTTTGTTCCCTTAGCCGAACATCAAGAAGCAAGGTACTTGTAGTCTTTTTTGTCTGCCGAACCTACCTTGGCTATTCGGCACTGTTGTGAGCTCAAGGTAATGTCTTTTTCTTATTTTCTTTGCCATCGGTTCTTGTTTTTTCCTCTTCTCTCTAAAAGCCGAAATTCCCACTTTGTTCCTTCTCTCTAAGGCCGAACCTATTGTGGTGCTAGCACACACTCTCGGCCTCTTCTTTGCTTCGGGCTCTCGTAAGTGGGTGGTAAGTTAGTCTTGGCCGAATATAGGTGATGGATGGACGTTCTTATTCTAAGTTTATTTGGGTGGAAAGGCCGTTCCTTCGTTATTTTGTGATAACATCGCTAACTCGTAACCTTTCTTAGGAACTCGATTTGTGAACGGAGGAAGTGAACCGAACTCTCAAACGTAGCAAGGAGTTGTTGACGTTCTTGGTAAGTGGCGTGAGTTGGGTTGTCATTTTCAATCTTATGGATACGTCCTACTGAGATTAAGACTAACAGTTTAAGTGTATGGATTCATAGGTGCGTAAACTCGAGGATTCAATCTACGCTCGTAACAGGTGTGTAATCTCACACCTTGTTTGTTTTGCTATGTATTAATCTGTGTGTCGGTTTAAAGCCGAAATACCCTTAATGGGTAAGCTAATGAGATACCCCTAGTGGGTGAGTTGGAAATAGCCCAGGTGAGTAATTTACGATTATACCCTTACGGGTAGATTTGGCATGACTGTGTATTCTGTTTATCTGCTATATTGGTACGTTCATACATGCAATATATTATTATGTCATGGTATGTTGCATGGGATCGGGATATTGATGATCGGGGAAGTGTAATCCGGTGGCTCTGCCACATATTCTGGTGACTCTGTCACATTTTTTCTGGTGGCTATGCCACGTATGTTCTGTTCTTCTGGTGGCTTTGCCACAATTTCGGCGATGAGCAGCGTGACTGCCATTGAGGTGTGTAGCGGATGGATTGCTAGGCTGGGCTGGGTTGCATTGCATACATTATTTGTATAACCATGCTAATAGGGCTAAGGCCCAGTTTGCTTCTGTTTGGGCTTTAGTCCCGTTTGTTTCTGTATGGGCTAAGGCCCAGTTTGTATTTGAATGGGCTCAGGCCCAGTTAATGACCGACTGGGGGAATTACACACTGAGTTCTCGTAACTCACCCCCTCTGCTTAATCTTGCAGGTGATCCCCAGCGTTGAGGATTTGGAGCCGAGGCAGACTATGTGGTGGCCATACATCGTAACATTAGTAAAATTCAATTTTACTTTATTTTAAGATTATTTAATTTGGGTTTATGTTTTGTAATAAGGCCTTTGGGATTTTATTTTGGTTTTAGCTTTTAATTCGGTTGCTATTGATTATTAAATGTTCAATATGGGATTTTTCTAAAACATTAATAACTGTTTTCCAAATTGTAAACGAACGGATTACAAACTATAATTGATAAAAGACTGGGTTCTCTTAAAACGTCGAAAACAGTTTCAAAACATCATATTTTCGCAAATCACCGAGTCTGATTTCTGTTATAAACAAAGTATTTAGAAAAAAATGAAGTAACAACGTTTTTACAACAACACCATAAAAGCAGATTTGATTTTTTTTTACAAACAACAAAACTCGAAGTTTTCAAAAAGAATACGAAGTTTGTAACGAGCACTTAGTTTTCAAACAACTTATCCTTGTGACATGCCAGATCCGGTCATAACGTCTGGCCCGGGTTTGGGGTGTTACACTTTGAATTGTATGCAAATTGGTACAAAGGTGAGAAACAGATTGAATTGGATTGAATTGTTTTGATATGTAAATTGTGTCCAAATGAATGATAAGATAGGATACAAGTGGCATGCCAATAGGGTTAGTCACGTACTTGTACGGAATTTTCACTACGGTGCCTATTGTTCAACACTTTGGTGCCTACTGGTATGGTGTAGTTACTCGCGTATTTGTATCTGTTCATTTAGTTCATCGGACTAGTTGTTTAAAAGAAAATGAATTGTATGATTTTTTATACTAATTGGAAATGAAGGTGTTCATATAGTTATATGTATTTTTATGCTTTAATTGATTAAAATGACATATTCGTTTGATAGTTTTGGTGAAGTGGTATTAAATTGATTTATACGAACAAATGGATAATTTATATGGAATTATATGAAATGCTCAAATTTTGGTTGTGATAAGTTGTGATAGGAAACTTAATTAAACTTGTTATTTGTATATGTTAATTATGACTCGAGGTAAGTTTACAGTTTTAACACATATGAGCTTACTAAGCATATATAATGCTTACCCAATTATGTTTTCTTGTCTTGTAGTTATCTTTTGCGAAACGTGAAGGTCGGATCAACTAAGAGCTCACACTATCCAACTTCTCTCTCGGTAGATCTTTTATAGTTCAATAATTGGTTTTGTCGCAGCTTAATATGTATAAGTGTCACCTTGGTTGACAATGTTTTGATATGTGCATAATCACTTGTGCATGATCAAAAGGAGATATGTTTGTAAGTCTTGCTAAATGGTTATGTTATCTTGAATGTTGTTTGCTATGTGATCAATGTGAAGAAATGTATAAATGTGAATTCCAATTGATTACCAAATGAGGTGCAATGGTAAGTTAATGGAAATGGTATAAGATTCTCAAATGGGTAAAGTTGTAACATGATATATGGTATGTTTACAAGCATTGAAATGTGTTTGTGTTTGTGAATGGTTCAATGACTAGTTGATGGATATAGAATGGGATGAGTATAGATGTGTGCTTGGTGATTAATGGAATGAATGTTTTGATATAAATTGTTTAGATGAATCGAAATGTTTCACTTTGGTTTCTATGTGATTGAGGTGCCTTGAGGCATATTGGTTAGAATTAGGAAAATCATATATTTTTTGTATAATTTTGGTGCATTTTGAATAGGTTAAAAGAATGGTTAAGTGAAATACTTATGGAATATGTAAGTTGTTGGTTTGGTCGCTTACATATTAAGGTATCATTTGGCATACACAGGCTCACACACGGTCGTATGTCACACTCAGGCAAGTGACACGGTCGTGTGCTCTATTTTGAATTGACAGGTTTTGTTAAACACGGTCTCAATTTGTTACACGGGCTGAACACACGCTCGTGTGGTACTGTAGATTTAGTTAAGGGATTTCCTCACGATCTCAGTCTCTTACATGGCTTAGTCACACGGTCATGTGATTGTTTGTAAAATTTTGCATCTAGGTCCATACAACTTTAGTGAGTTGCACAGTCTAGATACACGGCCGTGTGACTCCAACTTACATAACCTCAGTTTTTAACACGGTCCAGGCACCCGACCATGTGACCCTATTTTTTTATTTTCCCTTAGTTGTTTAAAAGTTTGTAATTTAGTTCTTATTTGTACTTGGGTCAACTTAAGAGCTTTCGTAAGCTCGATTGAGACTCGGTTTTGTTTGTAATTCTTATTATGCATGGATTATGAATTGAATTGTTTGTTTAATTGAATGTTTTAAGTTGGAACTATATGTGAACTGCTCTGTTAATTGTTGTAGCATTCTATAGCTCAGGTTCGGCAACCGAACTAGGTGAGGGGTGTTACACCAATCGTATCATAACATTTACTAAGTTTAAACATACCTCTATTACACATATTAACATTACTTTTCAATTTAGTCTAAATCTCACCTTTTGAACCAATTCACGACCAAACATCTATATAATTATGAATCAAATACACAACTATCTATATAAATAAATACCATATGAACTTACCAGGTCAAAACAACAAGCAAATTGAATCCTCAAAGACTATTCAACAATTTTGGCTTTTCCTCGATTATCTTCGGTTTGATCCAATTCTCTATCTATTCAATTATTTTGGACAATTCATCAATACCAAACATTTTTATATCATTCCATGATATGCATGAGCCTATTTAATTCTATTTTTTGAATGTCCCTTAAGTTTTGCATTTTATTCAATTTAGTCCCTAAAATCGAAATAACAATACTTTTTAATTTTGAGCTTCGATTTCAAAATCAATCTCAATCACATACCTTAGGGACCCTTTACTATCTATTATTACATCAATTTCACATCAATTTCAAAATTTATTCACTTTAGTCCTTATGTTCAAAGACTAACAAGTAAAAATTACAAGTCCTTTTTCACATCTAAGCTTAAAATCTATTAATCTAACACCAATGTCTTCAAGAAATCAATAATGGAAACTTTCAAAAGCTTTAATAGTTTTACAAATTGGTACATGAGCTACCTAAATCAAGTTCCCATGACCTCAAAAACATAAAAATTACAAACAAACAAAAATACTTAATTAAACTCACCAATTATCAATCAAAAGTTTGAAGCTTCAAACCCTATCTCCCTGTACTATTGAAAATCGGGCTATTAAAAAGGGAGTTCTAAAACTGCCTATTTCGGCACAATGAAAATCAGGCTATTACAAGAAATTAATTTAGTTAATTAATTAAATTAATTGAATAAATAATATTTATTTTGAGAAATAAAAAATAAATATTGGGGTCAATTAAATTATAAAGTGTTTGGTCAAAAGTCTAGGAGGCACATATAATTAGACCAAATACATAAGAGGCCCGATTAAACCTCATAATTAATATGAGCAAAAACCCTAGTAAAATTAACTAGGGTGTGTCGCCCCCTCTCTCTTAGTTAGACTGAGAATGTGTTTTCTATTTAAATAATATTATTTATCAATGGATTGCTCAATCAAAATTCTTGTACTTCTCTTTATAAATATAGAACACCGGTTGACTTAAAAACACACTTAAAAAATATTAGAGTTATCGTTATTTTGTTAGAAAGTAGTGAGAATTTATTAACTAAGAATAAATTATATTTTTTATAAATTACTAATTTTATCGGTTTTTATAGAGAGAAATTACTTAACTACTAAAAGTAATTAATTTGTTTCTTTTTTTATGATTTGATTCTTGTTGGTTGAGCCTACACTCAGCGACATTTGTTGTACGATGATAACGAAGAAGGGTGTTCAATTAAAAGTTAGGATCGACTTGAATTCGTCTGGCACAAAACACTGATATTATTTTATTATGATTTGTTACTATAAATATCACTAAGTCTATTTTTAAAATTCACTATAACTATAAAAACGTTTTATTAACCAATTTTTTCAACCATTATTTCATGCAATCAACCTCATTTCGAGGGCGAATGCTAGTGAAGGGAGAACCTCATTAGTAAAGTGGAAGTTGGTCTATCAGCCAGTCAAGGTTGGAGGGTTGGGCCTACGTCACATTCCAGAAAATAACATTTTATTCTTTTTAAAGCTTTGTTATGCGTTAATCACAGAGACCGATTTTGGGTCAGGCTTCTTCGCCAAAAGTACCGTATATTTGAAAGTTGTCCGACTTCAATTGCTCATGCAAACTCTTCTTTTGTGTGGAGGGCACTCACACAAGTGTGGGATTCGCTGAGGGATAATCTGGCTTGGCCTATAGGGGATGGTCGCACTGTCAAATTCTGGGATGATATTTGGGTTTCGAACTTGGGACGTCTTCGTAGTGAGTATATTAGATCTTCGTCGTTAGATGATTCTTTACTGGTCAGTGATGTGGTCAATGTGAGAGGTGATTCGGACTGTGTAGGAACTAAGAAAACAGTATGAGAAATTTTGACAGAAACTTAAGCATGAAGCATCGATGTCTTGCTGAAAAAACAAGAAAAATTAGCTAGAGTTTTGTGAACAAAAATGCTTAAGTAAAGACAAAAATAAAGAAGAAGTTTCTGAAAGATTTCATTACGTTTGAATGAAGGCACAATGCCATTACATATACCAAGCAATCAGCTGGTCAAAATGATAAAATGTTACATAAACACATACCTAACTCCACTAAGTAGCCTAGTAACTTGATAAACATTGCTTGTACACTTGGTAAAGCTGATTTATCAATCTATCAGCACCTAATTACATCAAGTATATCAACAACTTAGTTCATATCTAACTAAGTAACAAAACATTAACTTGAAAGTAACAAAATAGCAGCATAAGCTTCAGCTGCAACTTGCATGGATCAGATAGCTTGGTCTGCATGGAAGCCAACTTCAACACTCCTCATTGGCTTGCATGCTGGAAACTCCCAACTTGGCTCTCAAATTCTTGAATCTTGACACACAAAGAGGCTTTATCAAGATATCAACTAGCTGATCTTCAGAACTGCAATAAACCAGTTTAATTTCTTAAGATTGTTCCATTTCCCTAACAAAATGAAACTTTATCTTAAAATGCTTTGTTTTCCCATGAAACACTGGATTCTTTGCAATTGCAACAGCAGATTGGTTATCACATCTGATCTATGTTGCTTCTCTTTGATGCAAGTTCATGTCTGTCATAATCTTTCTTAACCAAATTGCTTGGTTAACAGCTCCTGCAGCTGCTACATACTCTGCCTCAACTGTTGATTGAGCAATAACAGTTTGCTTCTTTGAACTCCAACAAAAAATAGCTGAACCAAGGGTAAACAGATACCCTGAAGTGCTTTTCATATAATCAATTGATCCTGCCCAATCATTGTCAGCAAAACCAAGGAGCTTCATGCTGTCAACCTTGGTAAACATCATTCCAAAGCTCAGAGTACCTTTGATGTACCTGAGAACTCTCTTACCAGCTTGAAAATGGTTCACATTACAACAATGCATGAACCTGGGTAGGAGGCTGACTACAAACATAATGTCTGGTCTTGTGGCTGTCAAGTACAGCAGGCATCCAACTAAGCTCCTGTATGTTGACTCAGCTACCTTCTCGAAATCACCCTGGCTTGTCAACTTTTCTCCAATAGCAACTGGTGTGCTGGTTGCTTTACAATTCAACATAGAGAACCTGTTCATAATTTTCAAGGTAAAGACCTTTTGGCTTAAGAAAATCCCTTATTAAGTCTATGATACTTCCATACCAAGGAAATAGGTCATTTCTCCTAAATCTGACATCTCAAACATGCTTTCCATTTTGCCTTTAAAATCTGTCAGCATAGCATTGTTTCCTCTTATCACCAGCAAATCATCCACATACAAGGAGACTATGAGCTCTGTTTCATCACTTTCCTTCTTCACATAAAGTGCTAGCTCACTAATGCTTCTTTCAAACCCCAAGCTTACTAAGCAGGTGTCAATTCTATCATACTTGGCCATTGGTGCCTGTTTTAAGCCATACAAGGCTTTTCTTAGCTTAAATACTTTGTCTTCCTCACCAGCAACTTTAAAACCTTCTAGTTGTTCAACAAATATCTCCTCATTAAGAAAGCCATTGAGGAAAGTAGATTTTACATCAAGTTGATGTATTTTCCACTGTTTTTGAGCAGCCAATGCAACCAGCAATCTGATACTGTCAAGTCTAGCTACTGGTGCAAATGTCTCAAAGTAATTAATTCCATATTTCTAACTGAATCCCTTCACTACTAGCATTACTTTCAGCTTGTTTAAAGTTCCATCAGCATTGTGTTTGGCTCGAAACACCCATTTTACTCCTATGACTTTCCTATTAGCTGGCCTTGTAACCAATTCCTAGGTCTAGTTTTTTGTCAATCATGCTCATTTCATCAAGCATGGCTTGCCTCCATCCTTCTTGAGCTTGAGCTTCTTCAAAACAAGTTGGTTCGACAGTAGCCACATCTGCCCTCTCATATATTTCAGTTAGTGGCCTGGTTCCCCTAATTGGTTCATGATCAATGTCCATTTCAGTATCATTTTGATCAACTTCTGTCTACTTTATCACCAAGTCTTCAGCAGTACTTTCGGGTTCACTTTTGTCCCAATTCCAGCTTGATCTTTCATCAAACACAATATCTCTGCTCACAAAGACTTTGTAGGTTGTGGGATCCAAAATTCTGTAGCCCTTTTTGACACTGCTGTAGCCCACTAAGATGTCAGGCTGAGCCTTCTTTGCCAGCTTGCCCCTCTTGACTGCAGGAATATGAGTATAACAAATGCAGCCAAAGATCTTCAGGTGAGCAACTGATGGCTTGAACCTAAACCAGGCCTCAAATGGTGTTTTTTGAAGCAAAGCCTTGGTTGGTAGCCTATTTTAAAGATAGATTGTAGTGTTTACTGCCTCAGCCTAAAAAATCTTAGGCAAATTTCTCTCAAACATCAAGCATCTAGCCATATCCATCAAAGTTCAATTCTTCCTCTCACTGACACCATTTTGCTGAGGTGTGTAAGTGTTTGTGAGCTGGTGTTTAATGCTTGTTTCATCACAAAAACTTTGAAACATTGCTGAAGTGTACTCTGTGCCATTGTCTGACCTTAGTGTCTTGAGCTTGCAACCTGATTTTATTTATGCTGCAGCCTTGAATTTCCAAAACATTGAAGCCACTTCTGAATTGAGCTTTAAAAAATAAAGCCAGCAGAACCTAGAGTAATCATCAATGAAAAGAATGAAGTACCTACTACCATTCAAGGATTGTGTCTGCATAGGGCCACACACATCAGTGTGGACTAACTGTAACTTTTCAGAGGCTCTCTAGGCCTTGTTCAAAGGAAATGGCAGTCTAGCTTGCTTTCCTAGCTGACACACTTCACAAACATCCTCTATTTTGACTAATTTTGTGAAATTTTCAACCAAGTCCCTTTTGGTCAACTGAACTAGACTTGTAGTTGACATGGCCCAACCTTTTGTGCCACAGCTTAGATTCATACAAAATAGTTGTGTAGGCACAAACTGAGTTCTTGCTCCAATCAACAACAAAGCTTCTATCAGTCATGGTTACTAACATGAGCTTGGATCTACTTAGATCACTAATCAGGCACTCTTTGTCTTTAAAAACTACAGAGTATCCCTTTTCAAGCAGCTGAGCAATACTAAGCAGATTTTTATCAATTTCAAGTACTAACAGGACATTAGAAACAAGTTTGGTACCTGAAAGAGTGTCAATCAGCACATCTCCCTTGCCTTCTACTTTAATGTAATGTCTATTGCCCACTTTTACTCTTGTGTTGAAGAATTTGTCAATACTTTTAAAAATAGTATCATCAGGTGTCATGTGGTTTGTGCAACCACTGTCAATCGGCCATCCTTTTATGGTTTTTCTTTTGGTGGCTAAGCAGGAGACAGCAAAGACTTTTTCTTCTTAACCACAACCTTCTTCTGCCACTTGAGCTTCAGCTCTAGGCTGTTGAGGTTGATTTTACTTCTGCTTGCCTTTGTTTTTGTAAACTTTCTCAACATGGCCCATCTGTTTGCAAATTTTGCACTGCACATCAGGTCTGAACCAGAAGTTTGCTTCTGGATGGCTAAGCCTTCTACAATGTGAGCAAGGTGGATATCTTCTTCTTGCTCCATCTCTTCTAGGCTTGTCTGACCAAGTCTTCTTTCCTTTATAGCCAGATGAGCTCGAGGTTGGTCTGCTCTTGGCTTGGAAGACACATTTTTTATGCTCTTCCTGTCTGCTAGCTCTTCTTTGTTCCTGAGCATAAAGGGCATTGATTAGCTCAGTCAGAAATATGCTTGACAAATCTCTTGAGTCTTCTAGGGAGGAGATTTTGGCTTCATATCTTTCAGGTAAGGTTGAAATAACCTTTTCCACTATTCTTGCTTCACTGAACTGGTCCCCAAGCAATCTAATGCTGTTCACAACAGACATGATGCTGTCTGAGTATTGCTTAACTATTTTTGATTCCTTCATCTTCAAATTTTCAAAGTCCCTTCTCAAATTCAAGAGTTGTTGCTGTCTTGTTCTTTCAGTTCCTTGAAACTCCTCCTTAAGCCTGTCCCAAGCCTGTTTTGGAGACTCACAAGCCATAATCCTTGTGAAAATCAAGTCTGGCACACTGTTTTGAATGCAGGAAATTGCCTTGTATCTCTTGGCTCTACCATCAGAGTGCTGTCTGATCTGAGCTACCGTGGGGTTAGCTCTCAAGAGTGGTGGTTCAACATCAGCATTGACAACCTCTCACAAGTCAAATGCCTGCAGGTAGGTCTTCATTTTCACTACCCAAATGTGGTAGCCTTCTCCATTGAACACTGGTGATGGAGTTGGAGAGAAACCAGATGAAGACATTATTTTGAGGATTAAAAATAGAAAGGTCCACTAAGAAATTAGCTTTTGATACCAATTGTAGAAACTAAGAAAACAGAATAAAAAATTTTGACAGAAACTTAAGCATGAAGCATCGATATTTTACTGAACAAACAAGAAAAATCAGCTAGAGTTTTGTGAACAAAAATGCTTAAGTAAATAACAAAATGAAGAAGAAGTTTCTGAAAGGTTTCATTACATTTGAATGAAGGCACAATGCCATTACATATACCAAGCAATCAGCTGGTCAAAATGAGAAAATGTTACCTAAGCACATACCTAACTCCACTAAGTAGCCTAGTAACTTGATAAACATTGCTTGTACAATTAGTAAAGCTGATTTATTAATCTATCAACACCTAATTACATCAAGCATATCAACAAACTTAGTTCATATCTAACTAAGTAACAAAACATTAACTTGAAAGTAACAAAATAGAAGCATAAGCTTTAGCTGCAACTTGCATGGCTCGGACAGCTTGGTCTGTTTCTTGGTCTGCATGGAAGCCAACTTCAACAGACTGGCGTACTTTTTAATGTCGGTTCGGAAGGAAAACTCTCTTGTGCATTGCTAATATTCATCCGCCTTATAATTCTAGCGGTAGTGATAGGTGTGTTTGGAGGTGGGGAGAGCTACAGAAGTTTTCTATTAAAGGTTAGCATATGGGACTCAAATGAAGGATAATTGGGAGTCTTTGAATGCTATTTTGGGTCATGTTAGGAAGCTTCAGGTGTCGTATAGGGTTCAGCAGCTCCTTTGGTTGGCCATTCGTGATAGACTAATAACAAATGCGGAGAGATATCGTAGGGGTTTTGATGATATTAGATCGTTTGGTTATTATGGAAGTGCTTTGCAAATGGCTTTGCATGTCCTCAGAGACTGCTATGTTACCTCTCCAGTGTGGCGCTGCTTACTGCCACCAGATACGCAGTAGAGATTCTTCGACTGCTCTCTTACCAAATGGCTTTGTGACAATAACTCCAATGACAGGTTTGTTGGTAGTGATTGACTACCTTTGAATGTTATCTTTGTTGTACTCTGATGGAGCATTTGGCTGCGAAGGAATAAGTATGTATTTTTTTTCTGATGAATTGGAGAGCTTAGAGCAGCTCCGATCCCATAGCTTCACGGTTGCCAAGCACGCGCTGATGAGCCACCAACGAGTGGCGCAATATGCTCGTTGGGATGCTGGTTTCGTGCAGTGGTTGCCGCCTAATATGGTCTGGGTGAAGGTTAATACAGATGGGGCGATGAATCCAGCTGATGGCAGCAACTCAATTGGAGGGCTGGCATGTGAGTCCCAAGGTAGCTTGCTATTTGGCTTCTTCAGATACATTGGCACCGGTTCAATTTTGCAAGCGTAGCTGTGGATCATTGCGGAGGGTATACACTTAGCATTGACACGAGGTTATAATACGATTGTTGTGGAGAGTGATTGCCAGCAAGCAATCGACCTTCCGCATGAGCCTCTTGCTTCACAGTCTCCGTTGGCTTTGATCAGGCAGATACATGATCTGAAGCAGCAATTTGACGGGCTGGTTTTCAAATGGATTTCTCGTGACATAAATGGAGTTGCAAACAACATTACTAAGTTGGCCGAGGAGGGTTCATGGGACCTGAGGTTTTTCGTAGAACCACCTCCTGGTATATTGCCTTTGCTCGAGCGTTACAATCTAGGCTCTCTGTTTGGTTCCTATGGTTATGTAATTTGATGTCTAGGGTGTTTAATCCCTCTTTATCATTCAAAAAAAATAAATAAATGGTGACAAAAAACAATAATATTGCAATATTTTTATTAGAAAAAACTTATATTTATTTTTTTTTTGAAAACTAAAAAAAGACGAAATTTAGGGTTGAATTCACTTTTTATATGTTTACTTATATAAATAGCTTTGTTTTTAGAAATAAAAATTAAGGTTTCATAATACCTCTAGTCTCATGTAAATAGTAAACTGCAAAACTGTTGAAGATTCAATAAAAACTCAGATGGGGCTGAGATCTCGTGATGGTTTCAACATGACCCCATGTATTTGTTTCCAAGATTTTAGAATTAAATCAATAAAAGAAGTGGACCTATTTTTCTCCAATTCTTCTTCCATCCACTGATTACCACTCAACAATATAAATCAAACATCAAATACGTATGAACCTAGATAAAAAGAAATCTTCTCCTCTGATGAATTCTTATACACTCGAGAATATAGGGAAGTTTTATTATAGAGGGATTTAGAAAAGAGTCACGTTATGAAAAAAAAAAACCAACATTATTACTTAGGTATATATGCACTAATGCATGCGCAATATACAGTTTCGTAGACATGACAAATAATAATAATAAAAAGTGAAGTGAAACTTTCTTCATACACCCTAAAGCATGCAGGAAGTCTCTCTTTATCATAACAAAACCATGCTTTTTTCTACTACATGTACTCTACTTTTAGCAACGCAATCATATTAATAAATCTGATCATGGATTTTCAAACTTAGCTCCAATATATATTAGTTTCAGACAACAAGATTTTTAGCTGTCTGAACCAGCATTCTTGCATAAGTCAATTGTAAAATTACTGTGGGCTTCACCTATGATCCAGGGAAGCAACCTAGGAGATGGTGTTGTTGGGCCTCTAGTTCATCATTTTGGGGTATTAGTGCCGCAGTTTGATATGGATAAGATGTTGTATCAGTGAGCTGAGAGTTAAACAAGTTGTCAAAGTTCTTCCAGTCGATTATATGTAATCGACTACTCTCGTTGCTCTTTTCTTCATCACAATGAAAAACTTCTTTTTCTGCTAAACTTGGTGAAACAGTAATGGGGCTATCCAGTTGTGGAAGCTCAATCACTTGTTGGCTGTCCAAAAAATTGTGAGTGTTGGAAACAAGCTCGTGCTCCGAACCATAGGATTCATAAAAACTTGATCCTTGATTCCTGCGAAGATGAAGATGAGATGTAGTTGCTATATCTGAAAGGGAAACGGGAGGCCTAACTTGGCTGTTATCTCTCATATAGTAACCATGGCTCCATGCTTCAAAGCCTTGCCTCTGATTAGGACATGGCTTTCTAAATGCCCGGCACACCACCCATCCTTCTTCCTGCAATTTGCAATAAAACTTATATATCTATCAAAAGGGAACAACATGATGAAACTTGGCAGACTTTTCAGCTAGCTATGAGTATGGTTATAAACATGTATTGGAAATAAGATGTGTTGATAAAGTGTATAGACATAGAAGGGCTTGCCTGGGGCGGTCCATGTTCAGAAGTCTGGAGGCGATACTCATGCATGATCCAATCAGTTTTCCTACCATTAGGTGCACGACCCTTGTAGAAAACCAGGGTCTTTCTCATCCCTATAATATTGTTCTTTGAAAGCACAGATTTATCCCTCCCTGTTGCCTTCCAAAACCCAGCTGCAGTGGCTCTGTTTGTCCTTGTCCCTGTTGGATACTTCCTATCTTTATAACTGAAGAAGTACCACTCGCTTTGCTCTTCATTCCCTAAATTACATCTTGCTGCCAAACACCAAACTCCACACCATTAATAAACCAGTCTTTTTCATGCTACCCTAGGTTGTTATTTTTGGTATTTTTACATCTAATTTCTTGGTTGGAACATTAGTGTGAACGCTTTGAAAATATCCCTTTGAACTCGGCCATAGCATGGTGATATTGATTAGTTTATGACTAAGAGAAAAGTGGCACTAAAAGAAACTTTCTTTCCAAAATTTCAAACCCTAGCTATGATAGGACCAATAGGTTTGTGCCACCAATTAATGAAAATGTAATAAAAGCTTCCAAGATGCATGGTTAGAGTTAGAAAAAGAAAATTACGTACCTTGGATATCCCATGGCTCCATCTTGTATAGATCAATCTCGATAATAACATCTAGATCAATTTTGAGTGAGTTAATCTTTCTTCTGAGATAATATCCTACAAGTTCTTCTTCAGTGGGATGAAATCTAAAGCCTGGTGGCACACATGATTCCAATTCCATCATGGATCTACTCCTGGAAAAAATGAATATACGAGTGAAAGCATAAATCAAGGTTTCTTCCAAAGGATTTATAACAATGCTGTTTTTGCTATTTAGCTGTATTTATATTAAACACCTAATAATGTGAATATATATATATTCCTTTCCCAACCAACACAGGGTTGAAGTTAGTTTTGGCGTAAGCCTAAAATGCAAGGCAAGTTGGAAGAAAGACATGGCTCTTGGAGGGAATGAATTGCCAATGCTTTTACAAAGGATAATGGTATGGAAGTAAACGCACATGTTTTGCCTATATATGTTACTTTCATAATCTATATACAAACCTCCTTCCTCAACTCTTAAGTTGCAAGAGTAGCTTTTTTTTCATTTTATAGTGGGTGATCAATGATGATTATGATGTAACTTTATGGGACCCAAAGCTGGTTGGCCCCTGCATGCTTATATTTTTTATTTTTTAATATTATAAAAAAAAAAAAAAAAAGAGAAAATGTGAGGCTACATATGTATATATGGAACCCACCAAAAGAAAGAAAAAAGAAATGGTTTTATCCTAAGTCTAGTGTTACTTTTTATGTTTGGTCGAGTTGCATGAGCTTAGGCAGGCAAACAAAATATTAAGCATAAAAATTTTGCCGAAAAGCTTGACTTTGCTGGCACAAACAAGCATGGTGTTTCTTTGAGTGCAGTGCACTCCGGGGTGGTGTTAGTGGATAATATGTTTTCACACCCACCAACTATCTCATTCTCCCTACAATATAATACCCCTCCTCTTGCTCTAATTCTACATGGTAGTGGGTTATCAAACATCCATCTATTCCACCTTATTTACCTACATTAACTCATTAATTAATCAAAACTATACTCTTCTATTTACATCTAGTTACCCCATTGATGCTACTGGATGCATATGCATGATTTAGACACCAAACAAAACTAAGACAAATCCAATATATATATGCATGAAAACCCTACAACTATACAGCAATAAATGCAGCAACAATAAAGAACTGCAGATTGCAGAGGGGAGTTCCTATATATTGAACAAAGTAATAACAAAGCTTTTGGAAGACATATATTAGATTTAGACCAAACGTGTATATATATATATATATACTCACAAGATGAAAATATTGTGAACCTTGGCTTGCTCTTTGATTGAAGATGGAAATGAGAGAAATGACAAGGCAGTGTAGTGTTGGAAAGAGAGAAAGGTATAAAGAAGATGAGAGTAGGGAAGGAAAGGCCAGGTGATCAATATTTTGGGATGGAATGTAAAGAAAAGAGAGAGGATATAAATATATATATAGTTAAGAGGGAAGAAGGGTATTGATTGCGCATGGGGTGGCAGATAGAGAGATAGAGTGAATGAATGAATGATAAGAAAGGTTCATTTGGACGGCGTGACACCAAATTTTCACGCCACCCCACCCCCCTCTTCCCACCGCAATTTTATGTCTTAAGATTTTCCGCACTATAGCAACAACGACTGCCCTCTTCTCTCCATTTTTATCTTCTTTCTTACAAGACATTATAAAACCAATCTTTATTACTACACCAATAGCTAGTTGAGGGTGGTGTTTATTATTATTAATATTACTATGTAATGATTGAATATTGCTTCCCACAATCCAGCTCCTCCTGTCTGAGTTTGGTGCGCCGCCCTTTGCCATTTGGCATGGCTATATTTGTGCCAAGTGTGAGATTTAGAAGCTGTCTTTATCAAGTTAAATAGCACAAACATTTGTGTTGTTTTAGTGTGTCTGTCTCTTTCTCTTTGGGTTAATATATAGTTTTGAGACAGACATTCAGAGATGAGTCCCACTAAAGCCACAGTCCTTTTCATAATCACCTGCCCTTGGCTTTATCTCCTTTATTACTTCATAATTGAAATTTATCTCCTAACTACAACTTTCCCTTTTTACTCTTTTATAATTTGCATAATCGAAACGTAATTAGGCATGAAGTTTTAATCTTATACATACACTTTTACATTCCTTTCCTGACTAAAATTCTTTGTATATATAGTAGTAGGATATAAATGCTTTAATAAGTATGGAAGTTGGATTTTCACTCCAGCTTTTATCCTCATGAATAGCTGCTATATGTTAATTTATAATTAGGATACAAGCTTTCCTAATTACACTGGTAATATGTATAACACTTTTAAATAGAGAATTTAAGTTTGAATCTTAGATATTACATTGTTAAGGACAATCATAAATCTAAAAAATATTAATCTTCATGAACTGTAAATATTTTAATTCTACCCAAAAAATTATGTATTATTATTAGGTAAATTGGTAATGGAATTAAAAAATTTCATAAGCAAAAGCTATCATGTGTTTTTTTTAATTAATTTTTATTTTATTATAATTTTAGGATATAATTTTTTTTAAAATTTTATAATCCGTATATAGAATATTTATCCTTTAAATATATAATTAGGATTGGCATCCTATCCACTATTAGTGGATGTATAAGTGATAATCTTATTGCATTAAAACACTGCACAGTAGAAGATGAAATTCAATGCATCTCTTGTTGAAAAATCAATGTTTTAAAGCTAAAATCTGAAGACAGTAGTTATGAAAATTATATTGATGTGCACCCAGAAATCATGATTAGTTGACATTCTAAAAATTCCATTAGAAAGGTAATGTGAGGTTAATTACCCATATTTTCTAGAAGAAATTTTAGGTGTCAAGTTGTTATGCTAACTTTTATGTAATCCTTAGTGGTCCCACCAAATGTTACTGACCATATTCTAATATTTTCAATGAATTATAAAAAATGTATAGTAAATCATGGGATCATTTAGTATGTTATGCTTATAAATGGAACAGAATATGAATTTGGGTGTTTTTGTTGTAAAGCTTTTTGTAGGTTGCATGCTAGTAATTATGCTATGTACATAAATATAAGAAACAACTGTTTCTGTGTAAAGCAGCAGCTGGTTGATCAAAACATATTTTAGCTTTCATTCCTTTTGTTTCACTCCATGTATATCACATTCGCTTTATAGATGCATACACGCACTCTTGTCACAAAACTTATTTCATTTCCCGGATAAGTTTACTTGGGATTTGGTTAACTTAATTCCACTCTCTCTCTCTCTATATATATATATATTCAATCTTTTTGAATAGTAGTAGGAGCTTTTCTAAGAGGTTACAAAATTAACAAAAGCTAACACCCAAAAATATTGCCTAAACCCATCGTGACCCCTAATAAACTCCACACAAAAAGAAACCTCGTAAAACACACAATAAAAGTATCTCTAAAAATATTTTACCGAGTCATAAGCATTTCTAAAAGTCCTTGCATGTCTTGGTGTTAATTTAATATTATTAGAGTTTTGTGATTCAATTCCGTTTGATCCGGCTTAAAAAATTCGATGTGTAACTCATTTGTTAAAGAAATAAAATAGAGAGATAAAATGCCGCACAAGTTGAATCTGTATAGGACTATACTTTTTCTATTAGATATTGATTATAACAGGGTTGTTTAAACCTTAAAATGTGTGTAGTCAAAAATCTCTTATATTGTTATTTTTCAACATTAGTAAATTTCTCCTTCTCTGCCAATAATTTTTCTTCATAAGAGTTTTTCATGTAAAATTTACATGTTCTTTCTTATTGCTTTGCAATCATTTCTAATGTTATTATCCACGTTTAACATAACAAACACTTTTTTTTTTTTTTCATAGGATAAAATTTAAAAAATAATCAAGATTTGCCTGATACGGAAAGGATGGAAATGAGAAAAAAATGTTAATTTAATGGTTAAGCAGAAAATGGTTATAAGTTTGAACCGGTTGAATGATAAATTTTGCATTCTCACTGTTTTTCATCTTTCACATCAAACAAAAGATTAAACCTTGAATATAAAGTCATTGAAAGAAAAAATGTTTAAATGCATTTATATATATCTTACTGTTCAATTTATAGATAGAGATGATACAATGTTGAATTATGTTTACTAATTTTTTTCCTATTTTTGTTAATTCAAGTAGTACTTGTTGCAACAAATAGAAATATAAACAGTAAAAATTTTATAGAATAAAAGAAATTTATTTATGAATTTCACCACCATGGTTTGTTATTCATTTATGGACTTAATGTGTTTTCAGAAGAATAAAAAGGGACAGGCTTGTGTGCAGGAATCAAAATACAAATCGACAGTTAAAAGACGAAAAAGGAAATAAAAACAATTAAGTAGTTGATATTTCATTTTCCATGGGTTTTATATATTTCAAAAAAGAAGACCTACAATCTTAGGCTGCTCTACATCTTGTTACGTAATCATCAAATTTTATATGTATTTCCCAGAAAGAAAAATGAAGATTTAATTAATCACCCCAAATTCAACGGATGAAATTTACCCTTTGACTTTTGATTTCTGTTTTCACTTTTCTAACTCTTTTTTTTTTTTTTTTATGTAAACATCACCGCAACAGCTACCAACATATTGGTACAATCTGTTTATATGTTGGGTTTACTATGCTTGTTGAAATTTGGTTTCAAATCTTTTAATATAAGTAAATAGTTAATCCAAAACCGGTTAGGTTTGTGCACAGGACGAAGGCAGAACAGTTTTTTAGGAGGTCAAAATTAAATTTTAATTTTTACATTAGTAGAAATGCAATTTCACCATTCGAATAACTTATATCTTTATAAATTTTAAATGATTAAATTAAATTTTTATATTTTTAGAGGGGCCAAAATGTAATTTTATCTTTACTAATTTAAAAGGTCTAAATTTTCATTTTATGAGGGTCGGGGCCATGCCAGCCCCTGTTTGTGCATATTATTTTTTAAATATAAATACTTTTTTTATTTTTATTTAATAATAGATAATAAATGAACTTTAGCACACCCAAACACACTCATCTTGCTTTGACAACAATATCGGTATCAACTAAATTAAGATTAAGTTGTTTATTAAATTTTTAAAGATAAACAACTTAACATTTTTTAATATTTATATTATAGTGTAGTACATTTAATTTTTATATGATATAAATTATATAATATATAAAAAAATAACATATTATAAACTTGAAAATAAGTCGGTCGAGTCCAAGTTATGAACATCAAAACTTGAACCCAATCTTTACTCTAGACAAATATTATTTCTTACCTAAATTCTTTTATTAAATCTAATATTTTTTTCTATATCTCTCTAAATTTTCGATAAACCTTCAGTTTTAAGCAAATTATGAAACCCTTGATCAGATTCAAAATACGAGTGAAAAATGATTTGGATTTAAATAAATATCAAATTTAAGATTAAGTTTTTAGAAACCGGCTTAAAGAAGAAGAAATGAAAAATACTCCAGAAGAATAGAATGAAATGGTCACGTAATTGCTTTAGAAAAAAGGGTCACGCAATTAGGTTTTTAAAAATAAAAATTGTTAATTAGTTTGTTACCAGAAAAGCATGTTAACTAGTTACTAAATTTTATCACATGGGTGAAAAAAAAAATTGAATGTTAAAAATATTTTTTAAAAATTTATTTAATAATTAAAATAGATGGAATGATAATAAATTTATATTTTGATAGTATTAAATATGCGTTCCATCTTTAAATATATAATTTTTAATTATTTTATTTAAAAATGTATGAAAAGATAAAAACCACATCTTAATAATATTAATTATAATTTAAAATAGTTGATATTTTTTAATTTCATAATTGAGTTAGTGATTTGATTAAGAATAATTTTAACTCAACAAAATATTTAAATATAATATAATTAGATAAAATTAACTATAAAAAATGTTAATGAGTTATTAATTAAATATTTATTGTTCAATAATTATACAATATAAAATAAATAATTAACTTTTTTTGAATTATAATTCGTGAAATTATTTGAATAGACGTACAATTCTTTCTCCTATTTTATTTACCCTTCCACTTCACAAAGAAGTGTCCCTTTTCTCAGGGGCGAAGCCAGAGGGGGCTGACATGGGCCCCGGCCCTCCTAAAATATAAAATTATTATTTAAGCCCTTAAAATTTAAAAAAAAATTAAATTAGTAAAGGTAAAATTGTAATTTGACCCCCTAAAATTATAAAAATTCAATTTAATCCTTTACAAATTATAAAGATATAAATTATAAAAAATTAAAATTTCATCCAGCCCTTCCTAAAAAATTATTTTGGCTTCGACCCTGCCTTTTCTTCTAAGAACATGGCCAACTTATGCGATGAAGAAGAATGATGATGGGTCCCATGTGATGAAGAAGAAGAATGATGATCCTAATCTGATAAAATCATCACAATCTTATGCGATCTACCCACTTGATTGCTATGCTATATTTATATTATATATTAAGATTCGTGTTCCATGGATTGGACTACACTTCTAACTTCAAATTTCCTTATAAAAATATTGTACCACGCTTTATATAATTAATAACTTTTTTTTCTAATCTCTTTCGCTCTTCATTAATTATTAATTCTCGATTAAGTTTTAATTTAATTGGTATCGACATTATTATTAGTAGAAGAAAATATAAATTCAAATACGTTAAAACGAATTATCTTCCTATTTAAATATTGTGGAAGGACTATAAATAATTTTAGACAACAAATATAATAACAACATATAATTGTTCATTAATTACCAATTAAGTAATTTTGGCTTTTACTCATCATTTCATTTGAAAAAAAGGTTATAATAATTTATTTTCTTATTACATTATATTTCTCACATAATCAATTTATCATTTATTTTTAACTTACTATTAAAAATTTCCAACATCAATCTTAGCTTTTTAGTTTTTCTCTTAATATTTGTATAATTCTAATTGTAAATGTAAAAATTATATATGAATTACTATATTCATAATTAAGTATTATAAAATAAGTTCAAATAATAATTGGAATAGATTTTAAATCAAACTAAAATAAATCTAGATAAGTTCTACACATCTATATTATTAATAAAGTCATTAATTGAGTTGGTGTCCACCCTCAACCCAGTCACCAACTTGGTTATGAAGTTACGGGAATATCCTTCTGTTATTAAAATAAATAATATTATTTGAGGGTATTTTAGTCTTTTCATTTAAAAAAAACAAAAAAAAATATGCATATGATGATATTTGAACTCACACTGATTGCATTAGTTAAACTTTCAATTTATCTCTAAGTTAAAGCTTTATTTTAATATTTTTATACATTTTAATTTTATTATGCACACTTTATTACCTCAATAAGTTGTATATCTATAATCTATACTATTAATAAAACCCCTGACTAAGTTGGTGTCATAGATTAACCAGGTACCATTACGAAAATGTCATTTCGTAATAAAATTATTTTAATAACGTAAATATTTCATGTGTTGTTAGTAATTAGTTTCAAACTTTATACTTCATTATTTATTGTATGTTATTTTTAAACAGATATTTATATTTTAAATTTATGATTTTCACACGTATACACATGTGATAGAGTTTTTTAGTTAAAATAAATATCAACTAAAATCCAAAATTATTTATATAAAGTGGGACTCAATTCTGAATTATTATTATTTAAATTGTTGAACCTTTTCATTTATAAGCTGATTAATCATTCATTTGCACTAATTCCGAATTAAAATCATTAATTTTATCAAAAAGAAAGGAAGCTTTAAGAGAAACAAAACAAAATCTTAATTATTTGAAAAAAAAATAATAATATTGAAAAAGTAAGTTTGCCCCACATATGATTCAGAGAGCAAATAATAGAAGTGAGTGATGGTGTTGTGAAAGAGTTAGCAGAAGATATCTTGTAATAGATTCTGTTTAACAGAAAACTTTTAAGGCTTCAAAGCCTCTTTCGCTGACTAATTTGGACATCCTACCTACTAAATATGTTAACGTGAGCGTGCTTTGCTGACATGATAAAAACATTCACTCAAGGACGTGCTTTAGTCCGTGTCTTTGACCCCCAACAATCATTTAAAATTTTGACCGTTGGGGGTCCAACGGTTATAAAAAAAAAACTATAAATTCCCCTCCTATTTTTTTTACACAAACATTTCTTCCAAAATTCTCAAAAAAGCTCTCAAATTTCTCCCTAAATTTCTCAAAGCTCTCTTTAATTAACTATTTCCTTTAATTTTTTTTCTAAATTAGTATTATTTTTTTATAATTTCTAATATATTTGATCGTGTTAGCAATGGCCGGGAAATTAATTCATTTCGATCATAAATATATCTCCGTCGAACAAATGAAAATGGTAAGGGTTAATTTCAATTTTTTAATATTATTTAATATTTTTTTCATTTATGTAATTTTAATTAATTTTTATTTTATAATTTTTTATAACAGTTTGTAGAGCGGGTGTTATAATGTTATATTCGTAATATATCTGGTCATCTATCACCGTTGATAGAAAATTACTTGAGGGAAGCGGGTTTTTGACACGTGGCCAATATAGGTTAGGGGTGCAAGTTGGACCCGAAACTCATCAGCACGTTCATAGAGAGGTGGAGACGCAAGACGCACACATTCCATCTTCCATGCGGAGAGTGTACCATCACTTTGGAGGACGTGCAGTTACAATTGGGATTGTCAGTGGATGGATCCGTACTCACCCGGTCTGCTCAATCTACTGATTAGGGAGCCATATGCTACAATCTTTTGGGTGCAATTTCGGATAATATTTACGGAGGTCGGATCGAGATGGGCTAGTTACGAGACACATTCCCGGAGCCGGGGGATGATTCGACTGAAGTAGAAAGAATATGATATGCTTGGGCATACAACCTTGATATTATTGGAGGTTATCTGATGCCGGACTTGTCACGAAACCTCATACATATGAGGTGACTGCTGAAACTTGTTGATTTTAGAACAGCTGGCGAACTTAGTTGAGGATCTGCCGTGTTGGTAACATTGTACCAGGAGATGTGCGGGGCGACAAAACCAAATAAAACCAAAATTGGAGGTTGCCTATCACTACTACAATCATGGGCTCGGTTTCGCTTTCCATTTTTACGTCCTCGAGTGAATCACCCATATACATTCCCACTCATAACGAGGTAAAATTTATATTAGATTTTACAACTATTACATAGATTTAAAATATAATTTTATACTAAAAATTTATTTAATTAGGTGGAACCATTCGGCGAGTTATGTTAGAATACCTACCGCTCTTGAAAATATACGAGTTCTATTAGACCAACGGTCGAAAGCGCATGTAAGTATTAAATAATATATATATAAACATAACATAGTCGTTTCGTATTTAGTATTTAGTATTATGTATATAACTAATATTTTTATCACGTTCATATAGTTTCAATGGACACCATACGAGGATCCGGCAATTCAGGCAGTAATTCTGGATGAATATTTTCAAAATCCGAACATTTCGCATGTTAAGACCCCATTGGTCAACTACGCTACTGTCGAGATGCACCAGACGAATAGAGTGTTGCGACAATTTGGATTCCGACAACCGATTCCCGTGACACCTGAGGTGCTCGATGAAGAGCACAAAATCAACTTACGGCGACCGAATACGTATTGGCCACTATTCTTCTTAGAATATATTGAAATATCGGAAAATCGGTTTGATCATATACCTACTCGCGAACCGATCATCTTTCTAGAGTTAGCGTGCGTGCCGGATTACATGCCATGGTTTAGGATCTACGTCGAAAGGGAACGACGGGGCCATTTAAATCCAATGAGAAAGGATGACGGGACGGGCCCATCAACAATGCCCACACAATCACCGGGCCCAACGCCTCAAGCGACAACGCCCACACCACAGCCCCTTCAGATTATGCCAGGTGCATATCCTAGCCCTTATATGTATCCTAACCTTTATATGTTTCCTTTTACCAGTCTTATGCCAGGTTGGAATGCATGACCCAGTGCATCTCATTTCTTGATGACTACAACTCAACAGACGAGATATAGGTCATCGTCGCAGGAGGGATCCCGTCGGGGAGCTCATCTTATTTCCAATCCCCATCGCCTTATGGGATTCAAACACCTCCGCCGTGGGTGATTCAAACACCTCCACATTCTTTGTTCTATCACGGTGGGTCATCCTCCCAACACCCACAACCAGAACAACCACAACCCCTGCCGGAAACTGAACTAAGAAAAAATTCAGCGCGTAACTGTTGACTACCCCCATGTGGCACTGATTCCAACCGGCACATGCATTGATTTTTTTTAATATATTTGTATAAAATATTTTTATATTGTTTCATTTAATAAAATAAAAGTTGTTTTGAATATTTTAATAGTAAATTATTTTTAGATTTTGTCCTAGTTAATAAAATAGAAGTTCTTTTGAATAAGAAAATAGAAATAATGCAACATAGTTTCATTTAAGCAATTATGAACTATTTCGATTTGGACATGTTCGAATTGTATGACCTGGGTTCCTACACCATCCGTACAATTTCTGTTGGTTCGTTCTTTCCCGGATATCCATATTATCACGTATTCTACTTGAGTAAGGTCGACCTTTTGGTTTGCGACGCAATTCTCTATCCAGTAACAACTTAAATGGAGCAAGCGATACAGGCGGCCACTTATGTTCATCTAGGACCGATGGGAATACGTGTCTCCACACATTATACATATATTTTATTTTGTACACTTTTTCGACATAGCTCATAGGATCCAAGGAGATTCTGGCAAGTTGCAATTACATGAGTGCATGGATAACTAAGTGCGTCAAACTTCCCACAGTCGCAAGTCTTATTTCTCAAGTGTACACGATATTGCCCATCGGTAATACCTTGGTTCGGTTTGTCGAACTCCGTCACACGAAACCATAGGTTGTTGCGACCGTGACACACTGTGTGCATGGTGTTGGCTCGCACCTTTGCCTTGTTAATTTCTTGCAATACCTTCCGGCACCATACATGGCCTCCCTGTATTTGGCCTTTATAACTTGCTGCTCGCTTTGAAAATAGTACCGCCAAATGAAAATATGTCTCCCACACAACCGAGGTTATCGGCAAATGACGTGTTCCTTTTAGAATAGAATTTGTGTATTCAGCCAGGTTTGAGGTCATATGACCATATCGTAGGCCACCATCGTATACTTGTGTCCACTGATCGAAAGGTATGTTACAGAGGTAGTCTGCGCCTTGATTGTTAACTGACCGCAAAGTCGCCAACATCTCATGAAAACGGTTTTTATTGATCTCGTAGCCTGTCAATATAAGTTGATAGAGAAAATTACATACCACTCTTCCATTTAGAATAAATTGAATATTACGAACGAAATTATATTAGTGGAGATTAAATACCCATGTTGGTCACTTGTCGTTATTCAGTGGTAGATCGATATTGCCCGTAGTAGTTGGACGCAACGTGCCTTAGACAATACCGATGGCGTGTGCGATCCCATAGGCTTCCCTGTCGTTCAATTGCAGCTAGTATTCCAGTGCCCCAATCCGATATAACGCAGATATCAGGTTGGGGGCAGACATACCTCCTCAACCTAGAAAGAAAGAAATCTCAGTCGTCACCTGACTCCCTCGGTGTTATTGCAAACGCAATTGGAATGATTCTCTCACCGCCATCCTGTGCCACAACTAGCAATAGCCGATGGGTATATCTACCGTACATAAAGTTATCGTTAATTTGTACCAATGGCTTGTAGTACACAAATGCGTTTTGGCATTACTTAAAGCTCCAGAACAGACGCTTGAACACTTGGCATTCACGGAGCAAGCGGTAGTTGTAGTACGTAAGGGTGAGCAAAATTCGATTCGATTCGAAAAACTCGATAAAAAATTTAAATTTTGGATTAAATAGTTCGGGTTATTTGAGTTAATCAAGTTATTCGGATCAACTCGAATAAAAAATTAAGTTTTTTGGTTTAACTCGAACATGAATTACACAATTCGAGTTATCCGAAAATCCGAATAAGAAAAGGCAAAACTACGTCGTTTTGCTAAATGTTTACCTTTTTTAAAGTTAAAAGTCAAAACTATTAAGGTAAAAGGCAAAATTACGTTGTTTTGATAAATATTTACTCATTAAGTTAAAATGTAAAACAATTATATTGTTTATGTAGTTAAATAATCTTGTATTTCGTCTACTAGTTAAATAATCGGTCCATGTAAACACAACATTGAGTATAAATAATATGATTCGTTAACTAGACTCGACTTAACTCAAAAAAATTTCACTCGATTCGATTCGATTCGAAAAAAATTCAAATTGAGTTCGGTTGCTAAAATATGATTCGTCAACTTGACTAACTCGAATTTTTTTGACTCGACTCGACTCGACTCGATCGAATACTAACCCCTAGTAGTACGTAGGGCTTGTTTCAAGGTCTGTTACGCAACCTGGGACGTACCTCTCCAGCACCTGATACCACTGCCACACCTCATTATATGAAGCGTTCCACCCATTATGCATCTTTTCCAATGCCTTCTACTTAGCTATCCAGGCCTTGCGGTAAGAAGGCATGTACCTGAATCGGCTACGAATATTGAGAATTAAGACCGAAACAGAAGTCCTGGGATCTGTCTTCCCTATCGGTAGTATTAAGCCAGCTATCATATCTAAATCCATCTTGGGATGATCTTGTGAAACACCTGTCAACGAAGTACGTTAAATAATGCAACATTAAGTAATACTGTACCGACAACACACGTATGTGGACCTTTGTACTTCTTTATCTCCCACACCCTGTCTTTTTCCTAACTGAAACCATGATTTTCCATGAACATGTACCGTCTTGCACTGCACACTTGGCCTCGAACTTCTCAAATTTGGATTTAACCACGTGGTAGTTAACCCCGTTCATGATGCTATATTGTTTCAATGCACCAAGAAAACTATCCTTACTGGAAAACTCCTTACCAACTTTCAATTTACCCGAATCCAACGACGAATTTGTACAGTCACGCCTTTTGTGTGGTAGATCTGGAAACTCCAACGCATCATATGCCGATAGATCGACATTATGCATGTGAGTTGAAGGCGAGTACTCCATGAATCACGGATCTTTTTCTTCTTCATCTAAACCCCCTTCACCGTTTTCAGGTTTAGTTAGAACAGACTCCGGTTCAGAAAATAATACAACTTCTGCACCATCAGGGCTGGGCTTTCGAGGTGGATCTGCATCGGACTCATCATCCAACCCACCATCATCTGCAACGTACGAGGTCTCCTAGCCAGTGGACGTTGTAGGGAGTACATCATCCCTTCTTGTAGACGTTTCGTAACGTCCCCAATTAGATGTGGATTGCCAACCACTAGAAGTTGATGTCATTCCCTAGTACGTATTTCCCGCATCGAACATCGACCCACCGAGGTGCATGTCCCATCCACTAATCGAGTGTCGTGCAAGGGTTGTGTATTCCATACTGCCACCAAACACGGGCGCTTCTGTGTTCTGCCTCCCACTAACAGAGTGTCGGACAGGCATCGTGTATTCCTCTCGAATAGCAGTGGATGTTGAATTCGCAAATGCTTCATTTGGCGATGAAAATTGTACATATAACTCAAGATAGGGTGACCCACTAGCGAGATGAGTCTGCACCATCGCCTCCAAACTACGACCACCTTTGATATCAAATGAGTCATATGTCACGGGATCAACCGAAGTACAAAATTGATACTTAATAGACGAAACTCTCATTGGTGTTGTTTCAAAGATTTTGCGCCTAATTCTTTTACGAAGTTCTGTCAAATCTATGTTCTGGTTAAAAACTAATAGCGCTGTATTCTCCAATAAAAAAAATAATGCCGTTCTCAGTGTCGCGGACCTCAACATCATAGTAAATAACAACACTAATACGTTCACTTATCTTCAATTTCTATTCTTCTAAAATTCTCTAATTTTTCTTGCTGTAACTTATGCAATATGAGAATGAAATTTGGCTTATTTATAGCCTAAGGCCAAGCAGGAACAACTGTAGAAAAAGAGCGTCCACGTGGGAGCTTTCTTCAGTAATTTTGCTGACAGTGCATCCTGCTTAAAGCGTTTTTGACACTATTTTTCAGAACCGTCTTCTCAAAATTATTTTTTCAGGAACTACTGTAGAAAAAGAGCGTCCATGTGGGAGCTTTTTTCAGTAATTTTGCTGACAGTGCATCCTGCTTGAAGCATTTTTTACACTATTTATTCAGAACCGTCTTCTCAAAATTATTTTTTCAGGAAGTACTGTAGAAAAAGAGCATCCACGTGGGATCTTTTTTTTTTAGTAATTTTGCTGATAGTGCATCCTGCTTGAAGCGTTTTTGACACTATTTTTTCAGAACCATATTCAAAAAAATTAATTTTTCAGAAACTAAAGTAGAAAAAAAAAACAAAATCTATTTTGTCAATATAATTTTTTCAAGACTCAACCCTGAACCTTAAAACCTAAACACAAAATTATTTCTAAAAACCCCTAAACCCTAATTTAATTAATTTTCTTTAAAGCCCTGAACCTAATTTAATTATTTTAAAAAAATTTAAACCCTGATTTATTTTTTAAAATCTTTAAACCCTAAACAAATGAATTCCTAAATTATTTTAACAAAACCCTAACCTTAAACCACTAAAACCATAAACCAACCATAAACCCTAGGCACTAAACATGCAAATAGCCCTAACCCTAGAAAAACGTGGGCTAAAGCACATCCTTAAGGGAGCTTTTTTGCCATATCAGCAAAGCGTGTCCACGTCAGTGCGTTTTTTGCTAACATGGCAAAAGCGCTCCCTCAGGGACGCGCTTTTTTGGAATTTCCCCTTAAAACACTCTTACGTGGACGCGTTTTTTTATTTTGGCCCATTCCGGTAAATAATAAATATAGTGGCCCATTTCTGTAAATAAAATAGGAAATGGGTCTTTCTTAGTAAAATGGTCTTTAGCATCTATTATTTAGAATACAGATATGCGTTTAAAAATAACATGCGATAAATAATAAAATATATAGTTTCAAACTAGTAATAATAACATATGAAATTAATATAAAACAAATTAGTTTAATTGTGATTAAAATAAATTTAAATAAATATATTTGAGTAAGAACATTAAATGCATTTCAATTATTTTTCAGTTCGTATTGTTATTTTTATTAGTATGTGAAAATATTATCGTGTTAGGAAATTTTATTTAACATGTTATCAAAATGTTTAACGTGGGTGAAAGAAAAAATCAACATTAAAAATATGGTTATAAAATCTCTTAAAAAAGATACTATTATAAAAGATTTGGTTTCTAGTTGTTTTATTTAAACATTCGATAAAAAAATAAGAAAAAGACAAAAACATCATTATAATATATTTATTATCTTCTTAAAAATGATTATTTTAGTAATTTTATTGATGATTGGTGTTGAATTGATTTTTGACAATAACTCAATCAACAACAATATTATCTATAAGATTATGACACACATTTATAGGAAATTGACATAAAAACTAAATATGACTTTGGTTGAAGTGGCGAAGTTGAGGAAGTGAATGCCATGATGTCTTAGGTTCAAATTCATACATTATGTGTATATTTTTTTTTCTAAATTTTATATAAAAAGATAAAATTACCATCAAAATAATATTTATTGCTTCCTGAAAATAATGGATTTTTTTTTTAATTTTACAACTGAGTTGATACAAATTGATGGGTGACATTGTTGAGATATTTTTGGTAAATAAATCATCCCTAAAAATTAGGGATTACCAAATATGGTTGAGGATTTTTCTCGTATTTAGTTTTGCTACTTTTAGCTATTGTAAAGCCTGTAAAAGATTAGAATCATTTGGAATTATTTATCAATTCAATAAAATTCATCTTCTTTCATTTAAGTTAAAAAGCTTGTTTTTCTCTCTTTCTCTACTTGTTAGTGCAACAAACATAACTTAGTTACACACAAATTGTTAGTATTTAATATTAAATATATTCTAAATATTTATTTTAATTGATAAATAATAATTGATAATATTAATTTTTTTAAAAAGAAATATTTTATTTTTATAATAATTCAAAATTAAGCAATAAAATTTTAAATTATTTGGTAAAATGAATGTAAGGAGCTAATTAATTACAAAGGTAGTATTTAATGTGTAAGGAATTTATTTTATCAAAGTAAAATTAATAAAATAACGTAAAATATTTTGAAAAAACTTTAACAATTTTATTTTGAAAAATGTGGTTTTTAAACAGTTTTAAAGCAAATATTTTAAATTGAAAATTTTGTTTAAAAATTGTTTTTAATTATCAAAACAGTATTTAATGTATTATTAATTTAAAAATCTTTTTTAGAAATACATTTTTGAAAAAAAAATATAAAGAACATTTTAAAATTGGTTTTGAAAAAGCATCATTCTAACAAAAAAACAAATAAATTATTTCGATACGCAGAAGGAAAGACGAACCCTTTTTAGTCCAATACTATAAAAAATACCATGAAGAAGGAAGGGAGAATAAGAAACAGCGATATTAGTATTAGCCACGTTAGGGTTTGTGTTTAAAATACCAGCAGTGAAACTACTAAGATGGCAAGGGTCTCTCCTACTTTAATTAGTAGTCGAGGGTTCAATCTTCGCCCTAGGTATGAAGCAACTTTAAAACTCATGATCAGCATCCACCTCTTTAATGAATTTACAGAATGCGAAAGTTTAATTACTGGACTCACTCCAATAAATACTTTGAAAAAAAAAAGCAACAATGAAATTGAATATTATAATTATAATAGTAAAGTGAGAATAAAAATTTTAGATTAGTCTTTGTAACAAAACTTTTAAGAAATTATTAAAAATGTCAATTATTAAATAATATTTTACATTAATCCAAGTGTTAGATTATTATTTTACAAGTATTTTTAATAGTATTTAACATGTAAAATTTTGATAATTTTAATAATATTTAACACTAATTTACATTCTCATACGATGCACGAATTGATCATGTGTAATATTTAATTATTAAATTTTAATTGGTAATAGGGTGATCAAAATTACAGCTTATATTATAAGAAAAAAAAAACTAAAATAGATAAAACAATAATCATATTTTGATAAAAAAAAGTTTGGAACTACTACAAGTTATCAAAATTTACAGGTTTTGATAACAAATTCTTTCACTTCAAGGTAGCTAATTTTTTAGAATCATTCTAATATATCGTATTTAAGACATTAAACTGTAAAAATTTGATGAATGCCCAAAAGTTAACCATAATTGCATGTTTCCATTAATTAAGTCCACAAATTATATCGTATCACACAACTATTGATATATTTTTGCTTTTCTTAATTAAAACTTAAAATTCAAGTGAATTTATAAAAATATAAATAATAATAATTTAAACATTGTAAATTAAATATTACGAATACAATTTATATTTTACACATAATATTAAATAAATATTTGACATTTTAGTAAAATTATAATAAGTATATTTAATTAATAATATATTTTAAATATTAAATATAATAGAGTAGGTTTAAATAATAATATAAAAATATGTTAATAATTAATATAATATTTACCCGTACTTAAAAAGGATACATATACGATATTGTTTATAACAAAATTAAATAAAATCTTATATTGTTTGTACATGTAATACCAAAACAAATCTTTTATATAAAAGTAAACAACTTAATATTTTATTAAATATGGGTATAATCATTTTAAAAGTGGATTAAATAATTTAATCTTTTATATCTTATATCTAAATACATTTAATTATATTTGCTACATATCCGATATTATTTATAACATACTTAAATAAAATACAAATATATCTAATAATATATAATCTTTTATTACTATTATTTTAATAATCCTTCGTAATATTTACCCATACATATTAACCTTCTCCTATTATATTAAATATAATCTTTTAAAATATTATCACATATATCACACCATATCATATATATTTAATACAATAAGGTTGGATATGTGTTAAATATATATTAAATAAATTGATATATATGACATTAATTTTCTTTTTACACTATTTGCTCGTACAGTCTTTGAGGTTATTTGATTTTCCTTTCCATTTACCAGGTTTGTTATTTCTTACACATTTTTATGTTGATGTGTTCATTGTTATTTAGAGTATGTAATCCATAACTATATAAACCATCAAAGTTAAGCATTACCTACCTATACTCTACCATTTTAACAAAAACTACCATCTATATGCAATATATACACATCTTAACTATTTCCAATGTTATTTGAATCGCACTGAATTGGTCGGTCGTTGGTTGGATTAGGAATCGATTAGGGGACCGATTTAAAAAGTGGCTTTGAACTAGTTAAATCGAGAACTGATACAAATTGGTTGAATTGGCTATAAAATCGACTTAATTGGTGATTGAATCGGCTAAAAATCCGTTGAACCAAGATTTTTTTTTTTTTTGCATTTTTAATAATTTTTTTAATCAAATTGGTTAGATCGATAAATCAGTAGCCTGACTGATTCGACCATTGGCCCGGTTTAAAAAACATTGACTATTTTCTATTTCTAATTATGCAAGAATTGCAATTTTTTTTCTTTAATTTCATTTTTGATGTAAAAGGAGATGCAAAACATAATTTCTAAAAAGATTTATGTATAACCCATATTTAAATGACTAAAACAGATTTAAATGACTAGATCTACAGAAACAAAAACGGATTTGTACATTTACAATACCAAACCTAAAAAGAACTTTAAAAAATTGGGCAGATTTTAGAACTAATTGCTTTAGAAAAAAAAAAAAAAAAAATTTATAAACATGTACTTGTTTATTTTTCAAGAACGCATCAGCATTTGGATTAAAATAGTACTGACCCTGACCCTGACCTTGTCCCTAACTTATACTCTACTGTCATACCCCGACTTTGAGTTTAAAAAAATTTAACCCACCTCGAATCCAAAAATTAATTATTCGTTTTCAATCCGACCTAACTCGAGTTCAAACTTTATTATTTAAAATTATGATTAATTAAATTAAAAAGTATTTTAAAAAAAATCATATTTAGGATGATTAAGTAAAAAAATATATATTACATCATTAAAAAAAAGAACGAAAATGAGAGGGAGACTTGAAAAAATAAATTAAAATGAGAGGGGAAAGAAAACTAGTGTGAAATGAGAGTAAAAGGGGTAAAATGATGTTGATAATGATATAATTTAAGGATTTTTTTAAACCTAATTAATATTAAAAATATATATAAAAATAATTTCATAAATATTTCAAGACAGGCGGAATGATTTCAAGCTGGACTTGACCCTAACCTGACCCGCCTAAAACCTGATTTCAAAAGAAAAAAACCCAACCCTATTAAGTTAGACAAATTTCGATTTCAATTTTTTTTTGTCATCCCTAATAATAATGGCTACTAAACCCTCTAGTTAGGGAAATTTCACCTCATGGAGGTGATTTAGAGGGAATTGACTTAAGCATCAGTTAAGTTTACTTTAATTTTTGCCAAATAAATTCAAACGCACTAACCTAGTTTATCCAAAGGGGGCTAAACTATCT
This sequence comes from Gossypium sturtianum, assembly GCA_025698515.1. Taxonomy (NCBI): domain Eukaryota; kingdom Viridiplantae; phylum Streptophyta; class Magnoliopsida; order Malvales; family Malvaceae; genus Gossypium; species Gossypium sturtianum. The sequence continues at coordinate 40,172,703 of CM046955.1, forward strand.
ACAGCTTCTTCCATTTATGTTGGTGACATAAATCAAATCTATGGAAGACAATTTCTTCATGGTAGTGGTAAGAGAAAAAAAACAACCCATCAATTCCAACTTATTTAATTTAGTCAAATATTTACTCATGCCTTTTTTATCGTTACAATAATAACAAAACCTTCTAAATAAATTAACATTCAATCGATAAAAAATATTGACACCATAAAATATTATACTTCAATACAATTTTTATGATTTTTATTGACCATAAAATATATCGATTTGTTGAAGGTTTAGATTATTCTTTATTCTAGTAGATTGATATGATTCTATTCAAAATTACTCCGACCCAAAATATTATTTTTTAAATTTAATTTTTATTTAATGTTAATTGTTAAAATGCAAAAAAAAAAATTAATATTAAATAAATGATGAAAGGGGGATATTGAGGTAGACCTAATCAAAACGAAATTGAAGATGAAAAGTTGTTAAAATAAAAATCTCATGGGGCGGGGCATGATGAGTAGTGGCTGTGTGTGTATGGTGTGAAAAATGGAAGTGTTTTAAGAGGAAAGTAGAGCAGCTGAATCCTGCAATATAATTACGGAAATCATAGTGACCCTATTCCCTAATTAATTTCACCTTGTATATTTATTTATAGAAATACAAAGATGTTGATGAGAGACAAAATGATTGGTTGATCAACTCTTCATTGTCTGCTTGCCTCTTCAACTCCTTCGTTCACACAGTGCTAGTACTACGGCAACTTGCCTTTTTATATTTCTGCACTACAAACAATTTAGTATTATGAAATCCATTCCTCAGTTCCTTTATTCATCTATAACCAAATCATTAGTTGAAAACTAATTATATCCACACCACTTGATTCAGTTTTAGTTTATTTGGATTACATAGGGTTTCTTGATTTCATTTATGGATACTAATCTTCGTTTAAATTATAAATAAGATCAAACCAATTCAAAATTAAAATATAATTACAACTTTATTTTAATATTTTAAATTTTATTAGGCTTAAATAAAAATACATATTAAATTAAAATGATATTTTTGTAATAAAAAAATAATATAAATAGTCTTAAAACGAGGTTCGATTAATCATACAAATATGTATTGGATTATACGAGATTTATATTTTAAATCAATTAGATTTGGACAAATATGAAGTGTACTAATATAACATAAATTCAATCCGAATTTAATCAAGTCCGATCCATGAATACTTTTACATATCATCATCATTAATTCTTCTAAGTTAATATAAGTTACCTATATAAAGCATTAAGGTTAGAGAAAGGTGATGAAGCAAGTCAATAGGTCGTTTTCATGGCGGCCTGGCCGGTTAAGTTGCTTTGATGGTGGCCTGGCTCTACCATTAGGAGTAATTAAAAGAGTGGCTTCCACAGGACTCCCCTTAATCCCCACCACATTATCCAATCAACCTCCATTCTTAACATAAATCATTCTCTTTCTTCTCTCTCTCTCTTTTTTTTTTTATTACTTTATAGGAAATTATAGAACTTTTCTTTCTCCAACAAAACCCTATTTGTTTTGGATAATTACATCACTTGTTTAGGTAGTGTGAACACTTAGAGATTCATTAATAAACAACAAAGATATTAACACCAGTGATATGATTTTTTTTTTCTATTGGACAATTTCAATCATCACTTAATTCGATTATCATGATTAAATGTGAAAAATATGTTAAATAATTTAAAATTTAATTCAATCGATTCATATAATTAATCATTACTAAAAAGATAAATCAAATAAATTCGGATTAAGTTAATGCATTATTTACGATTTGAATTTAACAATTATTTTAAAAATAATTACTAAATTTAGACTCCAAATAATACATTCACCCATTTAATGGTATTTTCAGCAACTGCAATCACTTCCAAAACTTCCTTAAAAAACACTCTGTTTCATTGAAATTAAAAAATATTTGCTAATTAAGTATTAAATCTTTTGGCACCACTAATATCACAATTTCTATTTAATTAATTAAGGTTTTGAAAGTTTTGTGGTTAATCTAGGAAATGCATCCACAAAGAAAAGAAATAATTCCCTAAGCAAGAGAATAAAAACAAGTAGTTCTCTCTTGAAAATTGCTAGGTTTTAAAGTAGTAGAAAAGTTGACCCAAGAGTCCAAACTCTTAACATCTATCTAAATATTTATTTAATTAGGGGTAAATTATAGAATTAAACTTCTTTTGGATGGGCGGGTGCGATTAGTTCTGATGAGATTAAAAATAATAATGGTGGTGAGATTAGTTGTTATAACAGTGAGATTAAAATTAACGGTGGAATGTGTTTAGATTCAAATACAACGTTAGCAATGAGACTGATTATTAAAGACACTAAATTAAAATGTATATATTGTAATATTTTATAAATTATATTTAAATTAAATAATAAAATATAAATTAAATTGTATTTATGCTAAATTATAAAAAAAATATTTATTAAAAATTAAATTATATTAAATAATGACATATTAAAATTAAGTTATGTGTATTAAATAAAATAAATAACAAAGGAAGAACTAGAGGGGTAAAACAATTGTTACCCCTATTTTTGGACTTCCAAATCAGTCCACTTGAGTTTTTTAACTCCAGCGAATATTTTGGGTTACAGTGAGGTGAGAAATGTTCACTATGGGTGAGTAAAATTTGATTCGACTTGAAAAATTGAAAAAAAAAATTGAATTTCGAGAAAAACGATGTAACATCCTGAAAAGGGCCTATGCATTTTTGGTTTAATTGTACGAAATGACATATCTTATGTGTTATGAATATATTTTGAACACTTTTGGAAACCTGAAAATGTATGGAAATGTTAAGTTTAAAAGAGGAAAGTGAACATTTTTAGAACCTTGGAAATGTAAGGAAATGTCTTGTAAGGAAATGTCATGGAAATGTAAGGAAATGTCTTGGAAATGTAAGGAAATGTCTTGTAAGGAAATGTCATGGAAATATAAGGAAATGTCTTGGAAATGTAAGGAAATGTCTTGTAAGGAAATGTCATGGAAATGTAAGGAAATGTCAAGTTTACAGAGCCGATCGAAAATTTTTGGAAACTTAGAAATGACTTAGAAATGTCGAGTTTTAAAGTTTAAAAGAGGAAATTAAGGCAAGGTGGCCTTAAAATAAAAAGTTTGTGAAATTTTGACACACAAACAAGCTTGGAAAAGTGGTCTGAAGATGCCACTTAGGGCCTATGGAAATGGCGCCATATGCAAGAGGAATGGGCCTAAGTTCGAGTCACATGGGAAGCAAATAAAAGAAATTTTATTTTGCTACAAGGAGCAGAGAGGTGGACGGCACATGGCTATAAATTAGGAGCTTTTATTATTTTATAAATAGTGGATAAATAAGGGATTTATTTATCATTATTTTCAAAAGATAATTGTTGGATTAAATTCTTTTAATTTGAATAAAGAGATAAAGAGGAAAATAAGGGAGAAGTGATGGCCAAGTAAGGGACTTTGAGTTTAATAATTTCGGCTAAGTAAGGATAGTTGCTGAATTATATTTTATTTTAAGTGATAATTAAAGGATAAAGTTATCAGATAAAGGAGTGGTGGCCAAGTAAGGGACTCCTTAGATGATAATTTCGGCTATAAAAGGGAGGAAGGAGGGCTACTCATCAATTTGTGCTTCCTCCTTTCTCTGCCGAATTCTTAGTGCTCTCTTCTCTTCTTTTCTTTCTTTTATTTTTGCCAAGCCGAAATACCTTGTGTTCTAGCCGAATCCTCCATCTTTATTCTTCCTTCTCTTTTCTTTCTAATCCCTCCAAAAGCCGAAAGTTGTGAGATCATCATCTAGCCATAGCCGAATCTCTGAAGGTTGAAGTGAAGGTGCAATCGATTTCTTCAAGTAAGGGTAAGATCTCATTCGGTTTCACCCTTTTTTCTTAAGATTTGCCGAAATCTAAGACTAACCCCATTAATATCTTGTTGCCGAAACTTTGAAGAGATCTTTCGGGATTTACTAAGTGTCGACTACAAGGAAGGAGAAGTTCTTTTCCCGAAGGTACACCATAGGCCACGTGTTCCCTAGTTATTCGGTGAGTTTCGGGATTTAAAATCCACAAGGTAAGTTTAAGTATACTAATCCTACTAGGATTTGGATTTATGGCCGAATGGCTTTTATTAAAGTAGTAGGTGATTAATCAAATGTAGGGATTAAGGATCCAAGCAATAGATCAAGCTTTTCAGATCTCAAGGAAATTTTAAGCGAATCAGTGTGTACCCCACACTAATTCTTAATATGTTTTATGGTGTGTTTAATTAAAATATGTGATATTAAGAATATGAAAGTGGCTAAGGTACCATGATATGGTACAAAGTACTCAGCACGTTTCCTACTTCCACTAGGATTATGAAATATGTTATTTATAACATGTGAAAATTTATAAGAATGTGAATTTAAGTATGATATGCATGATATGAATAATATGGGTCATTCGGGATATATGAAAAAGGGGAAGTGAAGGTGATGACTACGGTCTCACTATCCGAATGTGGTGACTTCGGTCACATTATCCGAATGTGGTAACTTCGTTACATTATCTCGAATGTGGTGTCTCATGACACAATTATCTGTGGCTATGCCACAAATTTTATATGGGCGATGAGCACGTCGATCGCAGCGACATCGCTTCGATGATGGTGTGTAGCGGATGGAGGGTCGACTTAGTAGTCCCCACGGTGTGACTGGCAGGTACGGGGTGTGTAGCGGATGGACAACTAGGTTTGGGTTTGGGAATGCATCATAACCTGTATTCTATGTTTTGAATGTGTAATATGTGATATGCCTGATTCTATTATGATTTAGTGTCGTGTACACATTGAGTCTGTTTGACTCACTCGTTGGGAACATTTTTCAGGTGATGAACAGTGATGGACCGGGACGGCAGAACTTGTGGTGGCCATGCTCAACATGAAGTTTATATTTTTGAGGACTCTTGAATTTATTTTAGTACTTTGAATTATTTTGGGAATTATTTGATGTAATAAGGCCATAAGGCCATAGTTGAATTACTTTACACTTATTTTTATTTATTATGATTATGAATTTTATCTATTAAAATTTATTTAAAATTTCTTTTAAACCAAACCCTAAATATTTTGTCACTTAAGATAAAAGGGATTTCAATATAAAACGAACCTGTTTTCAACACAAGCCCAACCCAAAACAATATTTTTCTTAAAATCACACAAGTTTTCCTAAGAACAAAAGAATTTTGAATCGGTTTACTTGAGGAACATACCAAATCTGGTCAAAGCTCGTGGGCCAGGTTTGGGGTGTTTCAAACGAATTGAGTTATTTGAGTTAACTCGATTTCTTTTTTGAATTTCGAGTTCGAATCAAGTTAAATTTTTAAATTCGAATAACTCGAATAATTCGAATAAACCGAATACCAAACTATAATATTTTGCATTTTTACCCCAAATCCCCAAACCTTTTTACTTTCCCCCCAATACTTTTACTCCCCTCCCCTCCCACCCCCCATCTACCCTAAACCCATTTTCCTCCCAATTTTTTTTTTTGAATATTTTCTCCCATTTACTTTCCTCAAAAATTTACTCCCCCAACCCTCAAAACTTTTTATTTTCCCCTTAAACTTTTATTTTTCACCGTTTAACCCCAAATAAAAAATCATCCAAAAAAATCTCTAAATCTAAATAGTAATAATTTTATTTATATCTACTATTTATATTATTAAATTAAATTTCACATTTTGTACTATTTATATTATTGAATTGTTTAATTATATTAAATCTTTATAAAATTCTGTTAAAATTGAATTATTGATGATGCCATAAAATATTCGTGTTAAAATTTTATGTTGGTATCAATTTCACATTTTATATTTAAGATAACTTTTATTAAAAAACATATTTTTTATATTTAATATATTTTTTTATTTCAAAATACATAGTGACAAAAACTAGAAGATAATTGATGTAACTAAGCAATTAAAGAAGCTAACCCGTATATAAAAGATTAATAAATAAATTATGAGGAGATGAAAGTTAATAACAAATTTGATTACGGTGGGTGACAGTGGTTACAAGGATCCAAGCTCATTTTTTTAGTTTAACTCGAACAAATATATTTGATTCGATTCGAATCGAATCCCATCTTATTCGACTCGATTTGAGAAAATTTCAAATCGAGTTAGGATGATAAAATATGATTCGTCAACTCGATTAATTTGAAATTTTTTCATTCGATTCGATTCGATTCGACCAACTCACCCCTAAATTGCTCACTAGTGTGCTGCCAAACACCTCAACTGGAGCTACGTTTCGATTTATTTATTTTTTTACTCTTGAAATCTCACCACATTGGAGCCCACTAGTGGTCCAAACAACCCTTAGTTACCTAACTATTAGCGTGTTTTTATTTTAGTCATTTAATTATGAAAATTTTTAATTTAGTCACTAATGTTTTAGATCATTTATATTTTGGTCACTCTCCGTTAAATAATTAACGAAAGTGATGATGTGGTCTTTTTCTAATTGATATAATAACATATTTAGTCTTCAATACTTGTGCATTTTATCAATTTGATCCTAATTCTAAATAACTCAATAAATTTAACCCTTCACATTCACAAATTCTATCAATTTGATCTGTAAACACATATAATTAAATATAAATATAATTGTATTTAAACACATATAATTAAATCTTGGTAAACTTATATGTAAATTAGTGATTTTGATAAAAAAAAAAAACATAGAACCCCCCAAAACTCAGTAAATTTGTGATTTTTCTATTCATTCATGATCGTGCTAATAGAATTATTAACAGAAGAACCCAATTTTTCCTATGAAACCTAACAAATAATAAACAAATAAAAAGAAAAACGAAAAAACTTTCTATAAGCCTTTTTCAAATAACCATCTTTTGCATTCTTCTCAACTTGAAGAATTGTGTAATAATCTGCAGCCATCTCTAGGGTTAATTAGCCAAAAATGCTGATTTTGAAAGTTAATGGGGGAAATAGGTCGTTTTTTTTCCACATTTAGGGAAATAGACTAATTTTGGAGAGAGAAACAGAAAACACTTCCTTTAGGACGCATTTTCAGCTAAGGTGGCAAAAAACACGCCCTGTAGGATGCGCTTTTAGCGTCCATATTGCCACCTCAACTGAAAATGTGTCTTGCTGGACACATTTTAGTCTAACGGTAATTTTTCTCAACGGTCAAAAAATCCAATGGTAATTTTTTTTTCAAACGGCTAGTTTATTTGCTATATAAACCAAGGTCATTTTCTTTCTTTTACATTCAAATCCTATTCTCTAAATTCTTTCAATTCATCTATTCTCTTAATTCTCTCAAGTATTTAGTTATCAATTTTTCATTCAATTTCTCTCAAATTCTTGTTGTTTTAATTTTATATTTCATAATTTATTTGATTTTTATAATGGCAATGCCACTTATTCGTTTGGATGACAAAAACATTTCCGACGTGCAACTGCAAATGGTAAGAAAATATTGTTAATTATTTCATTTTAATTAAGCTAATTATTAAGTTGTTAACATTATTAATTTTATCATTTTTATGTTTATATAATTAAACCGAAGATCAAATTTTAGAGACATACATACACAATTTAATTGCGAGAGCCCCTTGTGTTATTGAACAACACTTGCAAGAGGCGACATTCTTGCACGTATCTCGTATGCTTGGGGGAACAAAATTTGATCCCACACTTATCAACGCTTTGGTGGAAAGATAGAGACCTGAGACGCACACATTCCATCTTCTGTGCAGTGAGTGTACAAGTACACTTGAGGATGTAGCTTTACAACTTAGTTTACCGATGGATGGGGAAGTCATTACGAGGGTAGTGGGCTTTGGCAATTGGAGCGCAACTTGTGAGCAACTATTAGGGAAGGTACTGAACAAGATTAGTGGTAGCTAGATAGAGATGAAATGGTTGGAAGAGAATTTCAATTATATTGACAACTCGATGAGTGACGTTGAAAGAAAACAATACACACGAGCATTCATCCTAAGGTTAATCGAGGGTCTTCCAATGCCAGATAAATCTCGAAATATGGTACATTTAAGGTGGTTACTATAACTCGTCAATTAGAAAGAGGCGGCGTAACTTAGTTGGGGATTAGTTGTGTCGGTGACATTGTACCGAGAGATGTGTTCGAGCAATAGAACCATAAAAAATTAAAATCGGTGGTTGCATACTCCTTCTTCAGTCATGGGCATAGTACCGACTACCATTTTTACATCCTCGAATAAACGCCCCTCATGAATTCCCACTCGTAATAAGGTAAAATTCATTTGATAATATAGTTATCATAATATTTTATTATTATTATATTTTTGAAATAACATATTATTTGAATAGGTGGAACAATAAGGTGAGTCATGCGGGTATAGTGGAGGAGCTCGAAGATATCCGACTATTGTTAGACCAACGATCGAAAGCAGAGGTTATTTTTTGAATTTTTCAATTATATGAAATTTACGTAAATCTTTGAAATTTAATATTAAGTACTTAATAAAATTTATAATTTCACACTATAGTTTGAATGGATGTCATACGCTGATCCGAGAATTCAAGAATGCATCCCGTCCAAATTTTTGACCAATCGCAATATCTGGCACATCAAGGTGGCATTGATTATTTTTGCGACGGTCGAGATGTACGAATCTGATCGAGTGATGCACCAATTCGGGTTTAGGCAAAGTATTCTGCTGTCACCCCAAGACATCGAAGAACTGCATAAGATCGACTTGCGGGGGAGAATATGTAACATCCTGGAAAGGGCCTATGCATTTTCGGTTTAGTTCTACGAAGTGACATGTTTTAGGTACTAAGAATAAATTTTGAATATTTTTGGAAACCCGGAAATGAATGAAAATGAGTTAGAAATGAACATTTTTGGAAACCTGAAAATGTATGGAAATGTTAAGTTTAAAAATGGAAGGTGAACATTTTTGGAAACTAGGAAATGTAAGGAAAATGGAAAGTGAACATTTCTAGAAACTTGGAAATGTAAGAAAATGTCAAGTTTACAGAGCCGAACGAAAATTTTTGGAAACTTAGAAATGACCTAGAAATGACGAGTTTTAAGGTTTAAAAGGGGAAATTAAGGCAATGTGGCCTTAAAAGAAAAAGTTTGTGGAATTTGACACACAAACAGGCTTGGAAAAGTGGTCTGAAGATGCCACTTAGGGCCTATGGAAATGGCGCCATATGCAAGAGGAATGGGCCTGAGTTCGAGTCACTTGGGAAGCAAATAAAGGAGGTTTTATTTTTGCTTCCAGAAACTGAGGTGGACGGCACATGGCTATAAATTAGGAGCTTTTATTATTTTATAAATAGTGGATAAATAAGGGATTTATTTATCATTATTTTCAAGAGATAATTGTTGGATTAAATTCTTTTAATTTGAATAAAGAGATAAAGAGGAAAATAAGGGAGAAGTGATGGCCAAGTAAGGGACTTTGAGTTTAATAATTTCGGCTAAGTAAGGATAGTTGCTGAATTATATTTTATTTTAAGTGATAATTAAAGGATAAAGCTATCGATAGAGGAGTGGTGGCCAAGTAAGGGACTCCTTAGATGATAATTTCGGCTATAAAAGGAAGGAAGGAGGGCTACTCATCAATTTGTGCTTCCTCCTTTCTCTCTTAGAATTCTTAGTGCTCTCTTCTCTTCTTTTCTTTCTTTTCTTTTGTCAAGTCGAGATTAAGTAATTGTTGGAACCTAGCCGAATATTCTCCTCTCCATTAGAAGCCATAGCCGAATCTCCCCGTGAATCTAAGCAAGGAAGTAGTCGATCAAGTATTAAGGGGATCTCTCGTGTTTCTACAATCATCGACTACAAGGAGGAATATTTCGGGATCTAAGGTAAGAAACTATAAGATCCAAAGGTCTTGTTTTAAGTTTTAATGTTAGATTAAACCTAACATGTGATTATAGGAATTTCGACATCCCTAGGAAAGCAAGGATACTTTTCGGGATTTGAGATCACAAAGAAGGAATACAACAAAGTTTTGGGACTTGATTCTTAAGTCAATCGGCAACAAGGTAGGTTTTTCAGTATACAAATCCTACTAGGATTTGGTTTTAAAGCCAAAAAGGTTTATTAATGTGTTTAAATGATTGGTGAATATAGGAGTTAAGGATCTAAATCAGTAAATCGGTTCTTCGGGATTTCAAGGACTTTGTTAAACGAATCAGGTGTGTACCCCACACTAACTTTTAATAAGATTGATGGTAATATGTAAAATATGCATGTTTATAAGAATGTGGCTAAGGTACCATAATATGGTACAAAGTACTCAGTGTCGTTTCCTACTTCCACTAGGATTATGAAATATGTTATTTATAACATGTGAAAATTTATAAGAATGAGAATTTAAGTATGATATGCATGATATGAATAATATGGGTCATTCGGGATATATGAAAAAGGGGAAGTGAATGTGATGACTACGGTCACATTATCTGAATGTGGTAACTTCGGTTACATTATCTGAATGTGGTGTCTCATGACACAATTATCTGGTGGCTATGCCACAAAATTTTATATGGGCGATGAGCACGTCGATCGCAGCGCGCTTTCGATGGTGTGTAGCGGATGGAGGGTTGACTTAGTAGTCCCCACGGTGTGCGAGTTTGGTACGGGGATGTGTAGCGGATGGCACCTAGGTTTGGGTTTGGGTTGCATCATCATTTTTATCTGTTATATGAATAAGTATTGGATATGAAAAATGTATGCCTGATCTATTGAATTTTAGTGTTGTGTACACATTGAGTCTGTTGACTCACCCTGCTAGGGGACTATTTTTCAGTGACGATCAATAATGGACCGGGTTCGTGGAAGCTTAGGGATGGCCATGATCACTTGAAGTTTATATTTTGTTTTATGGACTATTAACTTTTAAGCACTTTAAATTATTAGGGATTTTATTTGATGTAATAAGGCCATAGTGAACTCTTTTATTTCTGTTTTTATTTATTATGTTATTAAATTTTATTTATTAAAGATTAAGTTAATTAAATTTAAAATAAACCCTACATGTTTTGTCACCTTAAATAAATGGATTTCAATATAAGATAAATTGGTTTTCAACACAAGCCCAACCCAAAACAATTTTTTTCAAAATCGCACAAGTTTTCTCTAAGTAACAAAAGAACTTTGAACCGGTTTACTTGAGGAACATACCAAATCTGGTCAAAGCTCGTGGGCCGGGTTTGGGGTGTTTTAGTTTGGTATCAGAGCCCAGTTTTAAAACTCTCGGCCTGTGGGCCAAGGCCCAAAACATTTTCAAAGCAAGCCCAAATGAGTTTTTTTTTGAAAATATTTTATGAAACAAGCAGGTTTTCTGGCATGGCACCTAAAGTCTCCGACCATGATCCACTGTGTAAGTACCCTAACTATTTGTGTGATTATGTGTAATGAATATTAGAAGGGTAGAAAAGGAATGGAACGTAGAATAGCATGATAGGAACTTGAACCCTAGGACTAGTCTACTCAAACACAAACACATAAGACTTAAGGAACGTTAAACAAACCCATGGCTAAGTCACTAAGTTAGGGTGTGGTAACCCCTGTGCGCATGTCTAGGATTGGATCCGAAGAGCCTTGGTATTTAAGCAGTCCTAGTGACTCACCTCCTCTTCGCAGAATCCCTGCAGTGCGTAGCTTCGGTTCACCCTAACCTGCAGGGCTCAGTAGGTGTGGCAACCTCTCATGCGCATGTCTAGGAATGGTTTCGGTGGGAGCTTGGTATTTAAGCAATCCGCGTGACTCACCTCCTCTCCACTTGAATCCTGCTCAGTGCGTAGCTTTGTTCACCCCGACCAAGAGGACTCGGGCCATAGGCTAAACACAATAACTAAAACCCGAAAGGGAATTAGCCGTGTTTTTATAAAAACAACAAAACCCTAGTTTTAGAACTCTTAAAACTTTCTTCTAAATTCATGAAAACCATCTTTACAAAATTTTCCAAAAGATTTCCGATTTATACAAAAATGCCCCTAGTGGTAAAATTACCAAAATACCCTTGGTTTATAAAATGACCAATTACCCAACAAGTTTTGCCAAAATTTCATTATTTTATCAATGTTCAAAAACCCTAATTTGCAAATTATCAAAAATACCTTGAATTTTGGAAATTTCAAAATTGCCCCTAACTTATAAAATTACCAAAGTGACCTCGATTTCCAAAATTTTTGCAACATCACCGCTTTTGAAAAGTACAATTCTCAAAAAGAACCCTCAAAGTTTTGCAACCTTGGAAATATCCCGATTTATAAGATTTTACAAATTTACCCCTCACTTGGGGAAAAATCACCAAAATACCCCGAGGTCCAAAATCACCGAAATGCCCTAGATTTCGAAATTTTTCAAAATACCCTCCTAATTTAAAAATACCAAAATACTTTATGACAAAATCACCAAGGAACTTTTTCCTTTTGAAAAATTACGAAAATACCCCTGTAGGACAGAATTACGAAAATACCCTTGGGTAGTGGAAAAACAATAACAATGAAAACTACAACCTTTCTCTGAATGAACGAAAGTTCATAATTATTTGATGGATGTATGAATGAATGAATACGAAAGAACCACTCCTAAATTCTTTTTCATAAAACTTCTTCGCGGGTAAACAAGTGAAAGAAAGACTAATTCATAAAACTTCTTAATCAGATTACGACGTTAGAAATGAGCTCTAGAGGACGTGGTCGTCGTGGACGAGGTAGAGGAAGGATGACGGTATCAGAACTCGTTAGAACGGGTCAAGGGTCTGATAACGAGATACCACCGCCACCACCACCCCCAGCTATGGGTGTTGAGCGAAGCAGCTCGGGACGGGGAGAAGATGCGGTGTCGCAGTCGTGCCGCGCGAGTTTTGGAGTTAGTGGTCGGTGCGAGAGTAAATTCGAGAACCCGTAAGTCCGCGGCTCGAGCGCTCCGAGCTAATGGAGCTGAAATGTTTCGTGGGGTATCGGGTGTGGCACCCGGCTTCCGTGTAATCGTGGTTGGAAGCAACAGAGCGCATCATGGATGAGCTTGACTTGACCCCGAGGAGAAGTTAAAAGGAATGGTGGCACCGCATTCTGCGATGAAGCGTGTCGTTGGTGGTTGACTGTTTCGGGATGGTGCCACGCACGTGAGGATCGACACGGGAATATGTTAAGAAGCATTTCGGAAGAAGTATGTGGGAACCAGTATACCGATGAGCAAAGGAAGGCATTTCTCGGGCTGGTTCAAGGAACAAGTCCGTGGCGTAGTATGAGGCCGAATTCACGAGGTTGAGCCGATATGCTCGAGGAGTAGTGGCAATCGAGCATGAGCGTGTGTCCGCTTTGAGGACGGGCTAAGGGATGATCTCGAGATCGTTGATAGCACCGCATCGAGCGGGAGTTTCTCGCTTTAGTGGAGAAGGCTAAAGTGGCTGAAGGAATCAAGGATTCTACAAAGCGCATCGTGGATCGAAATAGGCCCAAAAGAGGTTTTGGATCGTCTCGGGAAGGTTCAAAAGAGGACTAGAGTTGATGGGCATAAAACCAAAGCAAGCCGGTGCAGGATGGCGATGATCGTCCTTGTGAACATTGTGGGAAGAAGCACTTAGGGAGTCTTTGGAAAAAGACGGAGAGATGTTTTCGGTGTGGGTCCAAGGACCATATGCTCAAGGATTGTCCTAAGAAACCGGATGAAAGTCGACCACCGCTCGTAATGTTAGTCGTTTGGTAGAGGAGGACAAAGAACCTCAACGAGGTCGTGGTTCGAGTAATCGAGGTAACGGTGTCGGTGAGGGACGTGGAGCACAGCGGCGCGAGGCGCGCTATCGCCGAGGCAAGGCAACCGGGTTTGGTTTATGCGGTTCGCCGTAGGAGGACGAGACGCACCGAATGTTATAACCGTGCGTTCCTTATTTATGGCAAGCCTTATTATGCCTTAATTGATGTGGGCTCGACCCATTCATATGTTGCATGTAGTGTAGTGGAAACACTAGGCCTAGACTCGAACTTTCGATAGGGAGATAATCGTAGTAAGCCCATTAGGCCTAATCGTAGTGGTGGATAAGATCTTTCTGAATGTACCCCAGAGATTCGGGAGTGAACTTTCTGGGTGACTTAATGGAACTACCTTTCGGGAGTTTGAACTTATACTTGGAATGGATCAAGCTAGTAGAGCACCGAGCTGTGTTGGATTGTGCGGCTAAACGAATGGAACTAAGGACCCCGGAGGATGAAGTAGTAGTAATGATCGGAGAGAGAAGAAACTACCTGTCCAACGTAGTTTCGGCGTTGAAGGCTGAGAAAATGGTTAAGAAAGGGTGCAAGGCGTTCTTAGCCTTCGTAAGTGCGTTAGGTGGAAAGGAAGAAGGTGTCAGTGGAGTTAGAACGGTGAAAGACTTTGAAGATGTATTTCCGGAGGAATTACCAGGAATACCCCCAGATAGGGAGGTGGAGTTTGGAATAGACTTACTACCGGGAATAGCTCCTGTGTCAATCGCTCCATACCGAATGGCGCCAAAGGAGTTAGCCGAGCTCAAGGTTCAAATCCAAGAGTTGTTGGATCGTGGGTTCATATGACCCAAAGTGTGTCTCCATGGGGAGCACCATTCTGCTTTGTAAGAAGAAAGACGGAACTATGCGTATGTGCATAGATTACCGTCGATTAAATAAGTCGACCATCAAGAACAAGTATCCTTTGCCAAGGATCGATGACTTGTTCGATCACCAAAAAGGGCCGCAGATATTCTCAAAGATAGGCTTAAGGTCGGGATATCACCATTGAAGGTGAAGGAGGCGGATATCCATAAGACCGCTTTTAGGACAAGATACGCCATTTTGAGTTTGTGGTGATGCCGTTTGGATTGACGAACGCTCGGCCAGCGTTCATGGATATGATAAACCGGGTTTTCCAACCATATTTGGATAGGTTCGTCGTTGTGTTCATCGACGATATTTTAGTGTACTCCAAGTCCAAGAAGAGCATGATGAACACCTCCGAATTGTCTTTGCCGCAAGTATTAAGGAGAAGAAGCTATATGCCAAATTCAAAGCAAGTGTGAATTTTGGCTTAAGGAGGTGGCATTCCTAGGACATGTGGTATCTGCAAAAGGAATAAGAGTGGATCCTAGGAAGATCAAAGCAGTGTTGGATTGGAAACCACCTAGGTCCGTGGTTGAGATCCGAAGTTTCTTAGGTTTGGCAAAGCTATTACGTAAGGTTCGTAGAAGGATTCTCGTCAATAGCCGCGCTTTGACAAAGTTACTAAGGAAGGAAGTACCCTTTGAATGGTCCGATAAGCAACAGAAAAAAGCTTTGACAACCTTAAGAAGGTGTTGACGGAGGCTCCAGGTGTTAATTCAATGGAGGGTGGGAAGGATTTTGTGGTGTCTTGTGACGCTTCACATACGGGATTAGGATGTGTGCTAATGCAAGAAGGAAAAGTAGTCGCTTATGCGTCTCGGCAACTAAGGCCTCATGAGGTTAACTACCCAACTCATGACTTGGAACCGCGCAGCAGCGGTTTTCGCCCTTAAGGTTTGGAGGCACTACCTCTATGGAGAAAGGTCGGTGATCTACACAGCACCACAAGAGCCTTAAGTATCTGTTGACTCGAAGGAGTTGAACTTGAGGCAACGGCGGTGGGTGGAGTTGTTGAAGGACTACGACTGCTCGATAGAATATCATCCGGCAAGGCGAATGTGGTAGCCGATGCCCTAAGTCGGAAGGTTGTGTCGGATCTAAGGGCTATGTTCGCTCACTTGAGTTTATATGATGATGGAAGCTCATGGCGTAATTACAAATCAAGCCCACATGACCGAATGAGGTGAAAAGGGGGACAGCTTGGTGATAAGGACCTAAGTGCTAAGTTTCAGCAAGTACAGAACGGAGAATTAAAGGACTATGGCGTCAATGATGAAGGAGTATTGTGCTACAAGGGTAAAGTCTGTATGCCGAGAGACGAGGAGTTAAGACAAAGGATTCTTCGGGAGGCGCATAGTAGCCCTTATGCTATGCATCCCGGAGGCATTAAGCTATACAGAGATCTAAGGGAACAATTTTGGTGGTCTGATCTTAAACGGGAAGTTACTAAATTCGTGGGAAAATGTCTGACGTGTCAGCAAGTTAAGGCTGAACACCAAGTTCCATCGGGATTGCTTCAACTAATCGAGATTCCCCAATAGAAGTGGGAGAGAATTACCATGGACTTCGTTAGTGGGCTTCCCCTTACGCCTACTAAGAAGGACTCGGTATGGGTAATAGTGGACCGTTTGACCAAGTCCGCGCATTTCATTCTGGTAAGAGTAGACTATTCTCTTTAGAAGTTGGCCAAGTTATATGTGGCAGAAATTGTGAGGTTACATGGAGTACCGGTATCGATCATCTCCGATAGAGACCCAAGGTTTAGAGGGCCCTATCGAGTACTGAAGCGAGTTGGAACAGTGGCATACCAATTGGAGTTGCCACCAGAGTTGCGGTAGATGCACGACGTATTCTATGTATCCATGCTACGTCGTTACCGATCGGATCCATCTCATGTGGTACCTGTCGAAGAAGTAAAGCTAAGGCCAGACTTATTGTATAAGGAAGAGCCAATATTGGAATGTGATGTGAAAGTGTTACGTAGGAAGTCAGTTCCTCTAGTCAAAGTGTTATGGCGCAATCATGGATCGAAAGAAGCTTCGTGGGAACCAGAAGAGGCAATGCGACAACAATACCCTCAATTATTTTAGTTAGAAAATTTCGAGGACGAAATTATTTTAAGGGGGTAGAACTGTAACATCATGGAAAGGGCCTATGCATTTTCGGTTTAGTTCTACGAAGTGACATGTTTTAGGTACTAAGAATAAATTTTGAATATTTTTGGAAACCCGGAAATGAATGAAAATGAGTTAGAAATGAACATTTTTGGAAACCTGAAAATGTATGGAAATGTTAAGTTTAAAAATGGAAGGTGAACATTTTTGGAAACTAGGAAATGTAAGGAAAATGAAAAGTGAACATTTCTAGAAACTTGGAAATGTAAGAAAATGTCAAGTTTACAGAGCCGAACGAAAATTTTTGGAAACTTAGAAATGACGAGTTTTAAGGTTTAAAAGGGGAAATTAAGGCAAGGTGGCCTTAAAAGAAAAAGTTTGTGGAATTTGACACACAAACAGGCTTGGAAAAGTGGTCTGAAGATGCCACTTAGGGCCTATGGAAATGGCGCCATATGCAAGAGGAATGGGCTGAGTTCGAGTCACTTGGGAAGCAAATAAAGGAGGTTTTATTTTTGCTTCCAGAAGACTGAGGTGGACGGCACATGGCTATAAATTAGGAGCTTTTATTATTTTATAAATAGTGGATAAATAAGGGATTTATTTATCATTATTTTCAAGAGATAATTGTTGGATTAAATTCTTTTAATTTGAATAAAGAGATAAAGAGGAAAATAAGGGAGAAGTGATGGCCAAGTAAGGGACTTTGAGTTTAATAATTTCGCTAAGTAAGGATAGTTGCTGAATTATATTTTATTTTAAGTGATAATTAAAGGATAAAGCTATCGATAGAGGAGTGGTGGCCAAGTAAGGGACTCCTTAGATGATAATTTCGGCTATAAAAGGAAGGAAGGAGGGCTACTCATCAATTTGTGCTTCCTCCTTTCTCTGCCAAAATTCTTAGTGCTCTCTTCTCTTCTTTTCTTTCTTTTCTTTTGTCAAGTCGAGATTAAGTAATTGTTGGAACCTAGCCGAATATTCTCCTCTCCATTAGAAGCCATAGCCAGAATCTCCCGTGAATCTAAGCAAGGAAGTAGTCGATTGAAGTATTAAGGGATCTCTCGGGTTTCTACAACATCACAACTACAAGGAGGAATATTTCGGGATCTAAGGTAAGAAACTATAAGATCCAAAGGTCTTGTTTTAAGTTTTAATGTTAGATTAAACCTAACATGTGATTATAGGAATTTCGACATCCCTAGGAAAACAAGGATACTTTTCGGATTTGAGATCACAAAGAAGGAATACAACAAAGTTTTGGGACTTGATTCTTAAGTCAATCGGCAACAAGGTAGGTTTTGTATACAAATCCTACTAGGATTTGGTTTAAAAGCCAAAAAGGTTTATTAATGTGTTTAAATGATTGGCCGAATATAGGAGTTAAGGATCTAAATCAGTAGATCGGTTCTTCGAGATTTCAAGGACTTTGTTAAACGAATCAGGTGTGTACCCCACACTAACTTTTAATAAGATTGATGGTAATATGTAAAATATGCATGTTTATAAGAATGTGGCTAAGGTACCATAATATGGTACAAAGTACTCAGGTACGTTTCCTACTTCCACTAGGATTATGAAATATGTTATTTATAACATGTGAAACTTTATAAGAATGAGAATTTAAGTATGATATGCATGATATGAATAATATGGGTCATTCGGGATATATGAAAAAGGGGAAGTGAATGTGATGACTACGGTCTCACTATCTGAATGTGGTGACTTCGGTCACATTATCTGAATGTGATAACTTCGGTTACATTATCTGAATGTGGTGTCTCATGACACAATTATCTGGTGGCTATGCCACAAAATTTTATATGGGCGATGAGCACGTCGACTGCAGCGACTACCTTCGATGGTGTGTAGCGGATGGAGGGTTGACTTAGTAGTCCCCACGGTGTGCAGGTTGGTACGGGGATGTGTAGCGGATGGCACCTAGGTTTGGGTTTGGGTTGCATCATCATTTTTATCTATTATATGAATAAGTATTGGATATGAAAAATGTATGCCTGATCTATTGAATTTTAGTGTTGTGTACACATTGAGTCTGTTGACTCACCCCGTTGTGGGACTATTTTTCAGGTGACGATCAATAATGGATCGGGTTCGGCGGAAGCTTAGGGATGGCCATGATCAGCTTGAAGTTTATATTTTGTTTTATGGACTATTAACTTTTAAGCACTTTAAATTATTAGGGATTTTATTTGATGTAATAAGGCCATAGTGAACTATTTTATTTCTGTTTTTATTTCTTATGTTATTAAATTTTATTTATTAAGTTAATTAAATTTAAAATAAACCCTACATGTTTTGTCACCTTAAATAAATGGATTTCAATATAAGATAAATTGGTTTTCAACACAAGCCCAACCCAAAACAATTTTTTTCATAATCGCGCAAGTTTTCTCTAAGTAACAAAAGAACTTTGAACCGGTTTACTTGAGGAACATACCAAATCTGGTCAAAGCTCGTGGGCCGGGTTTGGGGTGTTTCAGAATAGATGAAGATTGGGCAAAATTCCATGCCAAATATATCTACATTTAGAAGAAGACGTATGATTTCATACCTATGCATGAATCAATTCTCCCATAGAATGACATGATTTAGACTTCACGGTAAGCCATATCTACTATCAGAAAAGGAAAGGAGTAGGCAACGTCATCGTAGAAGGCCAAGACGACCCTACATGAATCTTAGGTAGGGAATACATACCTCGATGGAGTCATCATCAGTTCCAACCCAACATGAGGCACCAATGGGTGCACTACCTCTCGGTCAGTATGGTTCATATTATTCTGGTGCTTTCACCAACCCCATTTTTTTACACAAGCATCAAATTTTGCACCATCATACCATGCATCAACACATTTCACAAGTATATTTTTTGCACCACCTCCATCCCCAGCACCATTGGAGCACCAATGCAGACAACAACATCGAAGTATCCGTCATCTCCAACAATTCCAACATTTTATCTGCAATCGGGTTATACGACACCATATACTTATCCATCGGTAGTGTCATAAACACCCCAAACATTATTATTCTATCGAGGTGGCTCATTTACGCAACCATCTATTACTATAATGGATGATATACGATGGCAACCTAGGATGACACAACACTAAAGCATAGAGGAACAAGATGAAAATGAAGATGAAGCTCGAGGTGAAGATAAAGATGAATATGAAGATTATGATGATAACGAGTCAGAACGCTAACTATGTAGAAATCCTCCTCGCAACTGGCACCCACTGGGTTGTGGCACACATTCGGGCCAACGACACTAATGATTTTTTTAAAAAAATTTTGTCATGTAAATCATTATTTACTTTGTTAACTTTTAATTTGTATTGTATTAAATTTTTTCCATCCATAATGTACTTATTCCAATTATATAAAAAAATTTGGGCTATTGTATATCATATCAATAGTATATAATTATTTATTTACAATTTATGAAAAAATGAAAAAGTTGTTTATATTGTATTCTATTGAATTTTACATCAACAATATATCAATATTTATAATTTACTAAAAAATGAACAAATTGTTTGTTTGCTTCTTTTTTGTATGTCTATAAAAAAAATGAATAAATGTTTTAATTAGGTCTTATCCTCAATGTTGCCCCAAGTGTAAACATGTTGGCATAATATGCCCTAGGTTCTTACAATAATTGCATAACCTCGGTTGGTCTATCCTCTCTCGAATATCCATATTGGCGTGTATCAAAGTAGAATTCGGTCAACCTTTTGGCTTGCGATGCAACGTAATATCCGGTACCAAACCAAATGGAGTGCTCGAGATGAATGACCACATACTTTCGTTTGAGACTGGTGAGAATTCAAATTTCCATACTTTATATATGTGTTTTAGTTTTTACACTTCGTCACCATAGCTCATGCAATCCAGACGTGCCGAGACACATCCAACAATTGCATGTGTGCATGGAAAATGAAGTACTTGAAATCTCCCATAGTCGTAAGTATACATGGTATGATCCCCCGATAATACCTTCGTCGGGTCTATGGAACTCCGTAACCTGAAATATTTGATTTCGACAAAAGTGACACACTGCAGACATATAGTTCTCTTTATCTATATTTTTCTCTAATTTCTTTCATCACCTTCTCGCACCAAACATGACCGTCCTTTATCTGTCCGACATATTTTTTCGCTCGCTTTAGAAACAAGGCTGATAAGAAACGATTTGTTTCTTTGACCACCGAGGTTATTGACAAATGACGTGTCCCTTTCAATACGAAGTTATTATAACACCCTATACTTAGCCCGATCTACAAGTCTGGGTACCGAATGCCACAAACCACATATAACTTAACAAAACTCCTTGACTATCCTATTTAAATATTTTGGCTTCTTCATTTTACAAAATTTATCTTCATCCATAAACTACTTTAAACAAACTTTAGAATTATTACAATTCCATTATATCGGTAACTTCTAACGTTATTCACTATTCTGATTTAAGTTTACAACACTAATATATCCAATTTAATTCCCAAGGCGTAGCCGTTAAAGAGTGCCACTCTATATGCATGTTATGACTACCGCGCCTTTTACCTCCAGATGGCGGAGTCTGGCTTGGTCCTCTCTCATAGAAGCTATGTTAGTCTTTAACCCTGCAACTAAATCAATACAATCATAAGATCATATTAACTTAGTGGGATTTAGTGAAACAAATTAATAATCATATTTCGAAGTTCTTAAGAGATAAAGAATTTAAAGCAGAGATTTCGACTCCCTGTATATTCTTAGCCTTCTATAAATTTTGCTAATGAGGTCAATTCCTTGACCTATTCCGTTGCTCACCACTGGCGGATTTTATTCAATGTTTTAGACACAAGTACGTTCTCCACGACAATGGTTCTCGATGGTACTGGCCTAATTTTGCCTCATTCCAATTTCTTTTTTACCTTAACCAGCTTAACGTTCACAATTCAGACTATGTGGCTAAGCCATCTGAGTGGATGCCCTACCGTTGTGGTAGCTTTGCACTATACCATTTAGCCCTAGCTAACTATTCGTCTTGCTCCTAGTCGTAAGAATGACTGATGTTTACAGATCTATCCCTATCGGGACATACTTTTTATTGCCTTTCGGTGGAATTTCCATCCGAATAGCCTTTGGCGAACTTCTATGTGGTTTACTTTGCGTTACATATTCATAGTTAACTTACTCACCTATTGATAAGTGTCCTGGCATCCTCGACCACCTGACTATCTGGGCGACCATTATTTTCACAAGAACCTTTGCGAACTTTCCATTCACTAGATATCCCCTTTCTACCCGAGGATCTTTAGTTTTAAGTTCCGCTAGAACATCTCATGATCATTAGCAATTTTGGTTTATTAACCAAAACCTATGGATTCATACCCGTGGTTATTTGACAATCCCACTTACCGTGTTCTCAAATGCACCATTTCCATCCAATCATGTTTAACTTCGCGAGAGTCATACAACAATCTTCTTTTCCTTATCCTGTTAACTTTCATGTTTATTGTCCTGGTAGACATTTACTAATTTCCATAGCCAAGCTATGGTCTTAAAAATAAAAATTTCCCATGTTTAACGTCTTGACGAACTCTTTATGATGCCATAGTCGAGCTATGATTTTACACAATCAAATTCTCATGTTTCACATCTTGTCGAACTTTTTCGGTTGTCATATTCGAGATATGGTCTTACACCTTAAACCTCTTTGAGGTGTTGTCCCGAAGGTCCTTACCGCTATTGTGGTGTTGCCCAATGGAGCCTACTAACTGCCGTCATGGTATTACTCTATGAAACTTAATAATTGTCTTCACGGTGTCGCTCTAGTGAGCCAGTCGATATCATTCTATTTCATATTTAACCTTGATGCTCGAACATCATAGTGTCCCCTCCGCAAAACCCAGATCTTCACATTTCTAGGTTTGCACCCAACAACACCGAATTATGGAATCTAATGGGAGTTCCATTTCCCTATTAATATGCCCATACCTCTATTTTGTCATTTCTAACCTTGATGCTCAAACATCATAGTGTCCCCTCTGCAAGACCATGATCTTTGCACATCCCGATTTGCACCTAGCAAAGTTTGGATGATGGTATATAGAAACACCATTTCCCAATCTTAACTTCATCGAACCCGTCAATAATTTCCCCTCCGTGCTCCACCTTAAATAACATGCAATACATGCATTACACACACACCCACCAGGGCACTAAATACCCATGCACATAGTACGCCAATTATTCTAATATCAAGACATAATTACTAGATAGAAAATAATCAATTTTACAATATTTGCATGCTTCTACTAGTTTATGCATTCATATCATATACCCATTCATCACCTCCCATTCACAATCAAGTTTCTAAGCACAATGCATAACAGATAAGAAGATATTACTATCTAGAAACATAGCACCACAAACCACCCAAAAATAGGTTACAAAATCTCACCTGAATTTTTTTATCCTCATCATCTTAGCTTGTCCAAATGCCAGAACCTCCTTCGTCCTAGCAGCTAAGCATGACAACCATTAGTTGGTTAAACTAAAGGTGTTCAGACTTTAAGAACCCAGAATCCGTAATTATATAAAAACTTTTATGAGATCTTACTCTACTTATTTCTTTAACCCACAAGTACAGAGAGGTAAGGAAGCTTACCAATTCCTCAATTTCTCGACTACCATACTTAAATTCACATGACTATTGCGACATACAGAGCTTCCTTCAGCTACATATTCTTCTTCTTCTTCAGAGTGACTAGAGAAGATAATGATTTGGAGAGAAAAATTTGAAAACAAAATTGAGAAAATTCTGTCTCCACACATACCTATATAAATACTCATTTGGCACGATCTTCACCTACCATCTCAACCATTCATCCTTAATCATTTTGTCTTTCATTATGAAATTAGTCGATTCTAATCTAACTAAACCAGAATTTAAATTCAACCATTCTCAATCAGCCACTCAAGTTCCTAAATATCTCAATAGAACCCGTAAGTTTCTATTTCTATACAATCAGCTCTCCGACTCTTCTTTAAATTCAAGTTTCGAGGAGAATCGAGTGTGACAATTATGTATTCTGCTAGGTTTGTTGTCATGTGCTCATATCGTAGACCTCCATTATATGATTGAGTCCACTGCTCTTTGGGTATTGCATCGAGATATGTCACACTGTGTGAGTTTATAGCTTGCAAGTTCTCTAACATTTCATGAAAATGATGTTGGACGAGCTCGTACCCTGTCGAAGAAAATAAAGAGTATATCCATGAATGCAAAAAAAGTATATGTTAAAGAATGGTATAGAAAATAGTAGCTATTACATACTCATGTTAATAACATGTTACAGCTTAACATCCTTATGATATCGACCCATGCAATTAGACTCTGTATGTCTTATACAATACCTTTGGTGTATACAATCCTAGAGGCTTCCACGCCGATCAATTGCAACCTATATTCTAGGTCCCCTATCAGAAATTATGCATATCTCGGATTGCGATGCAACATGCCTTCTCAAGTTAGACAAGAAGAAATCCCAAGCATCAATGGATTCTCCTTCTGTTATTACAAAAGCTATTGACAAGATTTTTCGATTACCATCCTTTGTAACATCCAACAACAACTGATGCTCATGTCTCCCGTACATGAATATTTCGTCAATTTGAACTAATGCCTTACAGTACTGAAATGCTACGATGCATTGCTTGAATGTTTAAAAATATGATGGAAAACTTTTTTCCCTTGGACCAATCGATCGTTATAATATGCAGGTTCCATTTGCAGATCAGTTACAATACTTGGGACATACTAATTTAGTACTTGACACCATTTCCACAAATCATTATATGTTTTATCCCACCCGTTATGCATATTTTCCATACCCTTCTGTTTTGCAACTCATGCATTGTAGTACGACACAATGTAATTGTATTGACTATGGATATTGGCAATAAAAATCAGCACGAGAACCCTAGGACTTACTTTCACCATAGGTAAGATAATGTCAGAATCCAATTTGGGATGATCTTGTTGTTGGGAAATATGCCTATATTGTAGTAAACATGTAACTATTTTCTATGCATTTAAACAATGGATAAATAAATAAAGTTAATTTCACATTTCACTATTATATCTTTTGTGTTTTTGTCTTTCATGTTTTGCATACACAGTAAAATTTTAAAAAATAAATATTAGCTCATTGATTGTCTAAGTTCAAGCTGATGATAAGTGGCACTCTAAGTACGTTTACATTCTGAGAAGATAACTTACTTCAGTAGATAATCTAAATGAGTATGTAATCCCGTAAAAGAATCAAAATGATCATTTGATTCAAATACATAGAAATATTATTATGTCATCTATAATTCCAATTTGGGAGATGGCTAGTTGACTGCATGAGTAGAGACATAAATGTACTCATTGGAAGAATTATCCATTGGACTGGACCCAAGTTGAATTAATTCTGAATCCGTTTATGAATTAATTCACTTGTAATGTTCGTGGTGTGACTTACCTAAATCTTGAATTAGTCACTGACCATGCGTATGTAACTCATGTGTTTTGATACAAGTGGAGGCTTATGCTCTAAAGATGATCGGGCCCATAGCTGGTATGTTGGGTGCATGACTTGTGTTTGACATGACTTTACTAGCAATAATGGAATTTGTAGCTCGATTAAGGAGTTAACGATATCCTCTCATTGACATTGTGTGGATTGATAAATATGAATAAGATCACATGTTGCCTTTTCTCAAATGAGAAATTTATCACAGTCATTAGTTGATAGTGATCATATTAATCTTTAAGAAAACACAATGGTAAAAATGAGATAAAATAAGATTGTATTGATTGAACATATTTAACTCAAAAGAATCAAGGATATCATATATGAAGGTAACACACACATGACGAGGTCATTGGACAGAGCATTTTTATGAATTACTTTCGTAAAGAGTATACAATAAGGATTTTTCAATCATGGTACTTCTTGCGAATTATTGGAACGATGGTTCTGAACATAATTGCAATTACTCGAGCTTAATTGTTTATGTTTGATTGGTCCTTCAGCTACCTTAACAAAAGCTCGATCGGACTGCATTTGAATTAGAAGAAAATTCTACGACTTTGGAAATAATTTAATTGAGTCAATTTATTCGATGTAGAATTAAATTAAGTGGTCGAGTGAAATTTTCAATTAGAGAATTTGATTAAAAAATTTTCTTGAAAAACTAATTTGGAAAATCTTAGTGATTTTTGGAAAAATTAAATTTGATCAAGTAAAATTAAATTAATCAAATTAATTAAAATAAATATAATATTTTTGAAAATTAATTTTCAAGTGAAACAATTGACCCAATGGGTAATTGAACTTGAAAATTGGACCTGAGATCAAAAATTGAACTCGAAAACCAAAATTCGAGACTAAAACCCAAAAACTGGTTGAACCGGGCTTTATGTAAGAAATTGGATCGATGGTCCAACCGATGGCTGGACCAGACCGGTCGGGCCTTCATTGGTCTGGACTGAATCGGCAGCAATCAAATTGGCCAGGCCCATTTGGGAAAAATGGTGACGGTTTAAGGTGTCGGGGGAGTCGTGCCGATGATGGCACCATTGTGCACGACGACTTCGACGGTGGCGATCTGACAACCGGTGGATGGTAGGCGGTGGTGGTATAGAAGTGGAAAAAATAGACTACTAGTGAGACTCTACCGGGTAACAAGAGTGGATGATGTACTCCCTACAACCTGCACCGGCGATGGGACATCCAATGGGCAATCAACAAGTGGTTTTGGTTTTAACATATGGTTTACAAGAACAGATGATGTACTTCTTACAACCTACACCGAAAAAGGGGCATCAAACCCTGGACAGGTAATTGGTGTTAATAACAAACAGGGAGCTGGGAACAAAGAGTGTCATACCCTCATTTGGCGAGCTGGTATGGCTTAGGACATTGCGCTGGTGAGACTGTCTGAGTCACGATACTTAGATGGATTAACGTTAGTAAATTTCCTAGTGAATCATTTCATTGAGCTTCGTTGATTTGCGAAATCTCATTTCACAGTTGGTGAGATTCTTATTTGGCAGACTCTTCCGATAATTGTAATGGTTAGTGAGACACGTTTAAGTCATTTAACATTCCAGTAGAAGTAACGTGTCAATAACCAAGACACCTAGAGAGCCTCGTAGGATGTGATTAATTAGTGGAAACATGTGCGCATGATTACTTATTAGAGATTAACCCTGAGTGAGATTTGGACTAGAGATTGCTATAAATAGGACAATTGATAGTGAAGAAAGGATTTTCATTTCATCTTCTCTGGTTGCCTTCATTATCATCGAAGAAAAACCCAAAAGTGTTCTTCATTGTTAACGAAAGAGTTGTTAGTCAAGCTTATAGAAGCTTCTTTCCTTAAGTTGTCTATTGGTAATTTCTTAAATCCTTCTTTAAGTTTATCAAATAGAAAGGAGTTGTAGTAAGAATTGTTCTGTCGGGTTTCCATCTGAATACTGGATAGGAAGATAACTTCCATCCAGGAACTGTTTGCATGTTCACCGATTCATATTATTTTAATGAGTTTCGGTTGTTCTTATATTTAAAGAGGTTCTTTAATATTTTAGCCAAAGATACGAGAGAAAGTCCCAGTGCTAAAGGGAAAGAACCTGTTGAGTAGGAAGCTCTAAGTGAAGGTTTCTGGTCAGTTCCTTTGTACCTTGAGTCTGTTATCAGTGTTATTATGTTTAAACCTTCCTACTGTATACCTAAGTGAGTAGCTTAACCTTTGGTTTTAGTAATATGCCAAAAGGGTCATGGTAATGAGTTGATGCATGTACAATTACAGTCATCATATCAGAGGCAAAAGTCTTGCATGAGCATGAATATAAATACTCATTCCTTGGTGCACAAGCTTCATATCCAAAATGGTGTAATGAGGCATTAGAGGGTTGCTACATATGATGATGAAAAGAAGATACAAGATATTATGTTTTGCCTCCGGTATGGCACTCTGGTGCAAACTGTGACTGGTGAATACCTGAACTTACGGGGGAACACTTATGTGTTTGAAATACAATGAGGGATGATGGAGGTATAGAGGCTATGACTGGTTTAATAGCTCTAAGGAGCAATATGAAGATATAAGAATATTGTTTCTTTGGAACTAGGATTAGAAGCTAACACAAGGAAGAAGTGATACAAATAAAAAAAGTGTATATAGTGTTAAACCAAAGTGTGAATATTGCATGAAGTGTGAAAAGTACGATAAATGGTCATATAGGGGTATTCTACAAGGGTGGCATACTAATAGAGCAATTGTGCTTTGTGATTGTTATGTGCGAGTCTCTAATAACGAATAGTGTCCGCTAGGGGGCTGTATATGTTTTTGGAAGTATCCGTCAGCGGATACTTTTGAAGAAGGAAAATTGTATTCGCAATAAGTGGCATACTATGCTATCAGTCTTATTCTAATTGTGTTTGTTGAATCCTATTGTGGGGTTATATTTTCCTTGGAACTCGTTAAGTTCTTATGAACTTAGTTTATTTTATTCTTATTTCAGGCTCTTAGGTTGGACGTATTCATAGCAAGGATTCAGCTATATTTGAGGTCTATTTGTGAGCCATTCTTTTGTCTTAGTGTAACATGAAATTGCTGGGAAAAATTAGGATGTCTGTTAGATGCCGCCAGTTTGAACTTAATAGTCTGTATTTGAAAATGTTAATTTGTATTTCCGGATGTTTATGTATAGCCTTATTAGGCTTTACACCAAATTGTTTTATGGGATGCCAAATGATGGAAATGGATTTTTTTAAACTACTGCTTGTATGATAACTCGTCGCGATTATATTCGAAGCTGTGAATGTTTATAAAGCTTCCGCCAAATGCAGTTACTCATATCCCAACTATAAGCGGCGTAATACTATTTTAAATTGTTTTCAAGTTATCACATGTTTTTTCAGTTCAATGATTTTATATTTTTGCGCTCCATACCCAGATCCGATGATCAGGTCAGGCGTGAGGTATTACAATTTTACTCCCTGCTACTCCATCAACTCTCTTGGCCACCGTCCCTTACAAAATAAAAAATTCTCTTCTAAATTGTTTTTTTTTTTGGTTAAGTGTTGAAAATTTTGGAAGGAAATATTTATTTGTGTTTGTGTTTAAGAGAGACAGTGTGATAGTTTTATGGTGTGTTTGAGTCTATGGTGACGTGGTGGACTCGAAGACCTACACATTTCATCTGTCGTGTGGGGATCAAACCATCACCTTAGAAGCCCATTTTATTGCAACTCGGGCTCCTAATTCACGGTGGTTATACGATCATGGTTTGAAGTATAATTAGGGCTTACAATTGATAGTGGTTATGCGGTCATGGGTTGAAGTATAACTCGATCCCCCAGTTGACGGTCGTTATACAATCATAGGTTCAAGTTTAATGCCATCATAAGAGGATGCTTTATAAACCCTATACATAAGTTTAAGACCATAATCATAAAAAAAAAACTAAGGAGATTTCCAGTATAATCAACTTATTCTTTTTCTCCATCTCCACCAAAGTAGTATCTTTAAACTCATTGTTCATAACCAGTGACAGAGTTAGAGGCAAAAGGATTTTCAAGGGGAGGGGTGACTACGATGCTAGAGAAAAGTTGAAACGCGGCTCAAGGCGGTAGCGATTGATGTGATTAAAGAACTTGTTAGTAACTACAACCGCTGCCGCCTCGACTCGAGTTTCATCTTTTTCTTTACCATCTCAGTCACTCCCCTCCTAAAAGTCCTCTTGCCCCAAACTCTGTCACATATTTTGGACAATGAGGTTAAGGATACTACTTTGGTGGAGATGAAAAAAAAGAATAAGTTGATTATACTAGAAAGCCCATTTGTTTTCCTCTATGATTATGGTATCAAACTTATGTATGGGGTCTATAAAGCATCCTCTTCCGGTATCATGAAACTTGAACCCGTGACTGCATAACCACTGTTAACTAGGGTCTCGTGTTATACTCCAACTCGTGACCACATAACCACCGTCAATTGGGAACCCTAGTTATACTTCAACCCATGACCGTATAACCACCTTGAATTGAAAGCCTGAGTTGCAATGCGATGAGCTTCTAAGGTGATGGTTCCATCCCTACATGACAAATGAAATATGTGGGTCTTCGAGCACCATCGCATCACCGTGAACTCAAACATACCTTAAAACGATCACAATGTCTTCCTCAAACACAAACACAAATAAATATTTCTCACCAAATTTCCAACTCCCAACATAAAAGAAAAAACAATTTTTTTACAAACAGCAAATGCATCCTGCAGAAAACATTTTCTACTGAGGTGGCAGAAGGGAGCCTGAAAGCATGTCTTGCCTATTTCCCTAAATATGAAAAAAAAGGGCCTAAATCCGGGGCAATTTACCAGTATATACCGTTTTTTTAAAAATTTACGAAAAAGGGCCGGAAAAATAATTATTTACCGGAAAGGGCCATTTCTCCCGCGTGTCCACGCCAAGGTCGTTTTTCGGGGATGCAAGAGAAAACGCGTCCACGAAAGAGCGTTTTCTGCCACATCAGCAGAAAACGCTTCCTTGAGGGCGCGCTTTGTTGATGTGGCAAAAACGCTCCCCCAAGGACGCGTTTTAGCCCGTGTTTTTTTTAAAAAAAACTATTCTCGAATTTTTTAAAATTTATGAGAATAAACCTTTATAAAGGCTCAAAGTGACAACACCATTTTTTTTAAGGTGTCATCAATTAATAAGGAAATATAACTTACAAAGGAAATCTTTATATAGACCCAAAGTCTCATTTCCTTTATTTTCTTGAGCAAAGTGGGATATGAGATATGTGTATATATAGACTCATGAAACAGCTTTGCAACTTGTTCCTAAACAATGTGGGATTCTTTCCTCTTTTAACTAACAACATGAGATGAAATGCTACACTATATTTGATTTTTTTTACTTAGAGTTTAAATTTTTTTACAAAAAGTTAACATTTGTTACATTATAAATAAAACTTTTAAACTCTATAAGTAAAAAAAATATAAATGAGTATGGTAAAATATTAAAAAATAAATATTTAAAAAATTACTAATAGTTGAGTGATCATTTTGTAAGTTTTTATAATTCGATAGCTAAAAAATATAGTTAAGTGACTACTAATGTAATTTAATCTAGATATAAAATATGAAAAATAATTATTATATTTTATGTATATTATATATTTCTATAAAAAAAAACTAATTGAACATAATTATATACTATGTTTAAATAGATTATTTATCTGGTCAAAATATATCTGAAATAAATTTATCGGCATTCATTAGGTGATGAAAATTAAATTAAATTAGAATTAAAAAAATTAATTAGTATAGTAAAATATTAAAAATAAATAAATATTTAAAAAGATATATCAATTTTTTAAAATTACAAAAAAAATACTATTTGAGTACCAAATACTCACCATTTATTTATTAATCAAACATTTATAATATAAAATAAAATAAATAATAAAAAATTAAAAGTATAACTTCTAAATTTAAATAATGGAAAATTATTTTAAAAATTAAAATTGCATTGATATTAACTTCAAACATTTAAAATTGAATAGAAGATTATTGCATGTACAAGTTTCATATGTGCAATTTGTTCTCTTTTTTTTAATAGTTCTTTTGTATATGTTAACAATTCTAAAATGCAACAAGATTAAAGATCTCAAAAGATAATTTTATAATATAAGAATATGTTAACAAAATATAAATAAAAAAAGAAATTGTTTTGTAAAAAAATATCAAATATAGTGTAGCCTTTAATCTCATGTTGTTAGTTAAAACAGAAGGAATCCTACATTGTTTAGGAACAAGCTGCAAAATGTTTCATGAGTCTATATATACACATATCTCATATCCCACTTTGCTCAAGAAAACAAGGGAAATGAGACTTTGGGTCTATATAAAGATTTCCTTTGTAAGTTATATTTCCTTATTAATTGATGACACCTTAAAAAATGGTGTTGTCACT
Organism: Gossypium sturtianum; assembly: GCA_025698515.1. Lineage (NCBI taxonomy): Eukaryota > Viridiplantae > Streptophyta > Magnoliopsida > Malvales > Malvaceae > Gossypium > Gossypium sturtianum. The sequence continues at coordinate 40,204,521 of CM046955.1, forward strand.
TTGAGCCCTTATAAAGGTTTATTCTCGTAAATTTTTAAAAATTCGAGAATAGTTTTTTTAAAAACACGGGCTAAAACGCGCGTCCTTGGGGAGCGTTTTTGCCACATCACAAAGCGCCCTCAAGGAAGCGTTTTTGATGTGGCGTAAAACGCCCTCGTGGACGCGCTTTTCTTGTCGCATCCTCAAAACGCTACGACGTGGACGCGCTTTTGGGAAAATGGCCCTTTCCGGTAAATAATTATTTTTCCGGCCCTTTTCCGTAAATTTTTTTAAAAAACGGTATATACTGGTCATTTGCCCCTAAATCCCTAATTATTTTTTTTAAATCGGTATTTTCTTCTAATTTACCCCATATCTAAGCATAAAATTTATTGTAAAATTTATTTTCATCTAATTTGTTCGCAATAACTTTTTTGGGTTTTCGATTTTTCTAACTTGAATTTTAGATTTGTTATTTTTGTAATATTTTTAATTTTTTTAGATACATCTATTTTTATATTTTATAATTTCTTTTATTTTTAAATTTTTTTATATATTTTCTTTTAAATTTTTAAATATTTTTATAAAAAGTACATTACGACATCATCAAGCCATTTGTCCCAATCTAAAAGTGTCATGTGTCATATATTTAACACCATTAAAAAAAAAGTTCCAAAACCCTTGATGGAATGAAAATTCGCATCAACTTGGGACAAAAAAATTATAAGTATCAACTTGGGAGAATGTGTCACGTTTGGGGGCTAAATGCATATTTGAGCCTTATAATTATAATTAAATATAAACACATATAATACTATTTATATATTTAAATAATATTATATTTTGTATTTTTTCATAATATATAATTTATATTTAATTATATGTGTTTGAGAACCAAATTGATAGAATGTGTAAGTAATGGGGACTAAATGTGTTATTATACCAGTTAGAAAAATGTCACATCATCACTTTTGTTAAGCATTTAACGGAGAGTGGCCAAAATAAAAACGATCTAAAACGCGAGCGACCGAAATAGAAATGATCTAAAACGTTAGTGACTAAATTGAAAATTTTCATAGTTTGGTCACCAAAATAGAAATATGTTAATAGTTGAGTGACTAGTTCTATAATTTACCCTTTAATTAATTATACTTCCTCTTGTTCTTTAATGTATTAATACAAGAAAAAATTTAATGATTATATAAGTATTAAAATAAATTGTCATAACATAAAAAAATAATTAATATAAATTTAAAATTAAAATTAGAAAAATGACTAAACTCTCTAAAAAAAGCTCTTCAAAATAAGAAAAAGATTTTCTTCCCAAACAAATTATATGTGTAACATCCTAGGAAGGGCCTATGCATTTTTCAGATCAATTGTATGAAATGACAAGTCTTAAGTTTTATGAATAAATTTTTGATACTTTTGGAAACCTATAAATGAATGAAAATGAAAATGGAAATGAAAATGGAGATGGAAATGAAAATGGAAATGGAAATGGACATTTTTGGAAACTTAGACATTTTTGGAAACTTAGACATTTTTGGAAACTTAGACATTTTTGGAAACCTAAACATTTTTGGAAATGATCCAAAAATGGAAAGTTGAACATTTCGGGAAACTTGGATATATGAGAGAAATAAAGGAGTTTTATTCACATAAATATGTGAATAATAAGAGATAAATAAAGGAGTTTTATTCACATAAATATGTGAATAATAAGAGATAAATAAAGGAGTTTTTTCTAATGAGATAATTGAGGAGATAATTGATGGATTAAAGGCTTTTATCTTTTAAATAAAAGAGATAATATTATCAAAAAGAGGAGTGGTGGCCAAGTAAAGGACTCCTAGGCTGATAACTTTGGCTATAAAAGGAGGACAGGAGGGCTACTCATCAACATTTGCTCCTCTTCCTCTCTCGCCGAAATTCTCCTAGGCAAAACCCTCTCTCGCCGAATTTTCATTAAGCAAAATCCCTCTCTTTTCTTCTATTTTCTTCTCCGTTCTACTGTTAAGCTGAATCTTTGTGGATTCTAAGAAAGAGGGCAATCATCCACAACATCAAAAGGGGATCTTTCGGGAAATCTAAGGATCTAAGGTAAGGATTATAAATATAAATATGTGGTTAAAGATTATGATTCACGTTTTCAAAGTTAGATCTAATCTAACACGGTTATAGGATTTCAACAGCTTATAAAGGAATCCTCTTCGATTTGGAATCCCATCATAAGGTAAGGGATATTCGCCAAGGCATAATTTGTTTAAGTGTTTTCCATTATTTCAAAACCGAAAACGACATGGTTACATACCTAGTATTAGCCGATTTCAAGGAAGAGGAATTCTAGCAACTCGTTGGGACTTGATTAAATCAATTCGCAACTAGGTAAGTAATTTACTTCTAGTAGGATTTGGTTTTAAGACCAAATAGGTTTATTTATATGTTTTAATTAATGGCCGAATATAGGAGTGAAAGATCTAGATCTGTAGATCGCTTCTACGGAATTCACTAAACTATTAAGCTTAAAAAGGTGTGTACTCTTACTAACTTTCAATAAATTGCATGGCAATCATTAAATATATAAATATGTAACAAAGATGTGAATGTGGCTAAGCACCACAAATGTGGTAAGGAGTACCTGTGCACGCTTCCTACTTTTGATAGGATTGTGAATGTGATATATTTTGAACATGTGATTAGTAACATGAATGAAAATTTAGTATGTGAAATATGTTATGAAATAATTGGGGCATTCGGATATTTGTGGAGGAAGAAAGTGAAGGTGATGACTACGGTCTCACCAACGTAAAGTGGTGACTACGGTCACATAAAGTGAAAAGTGGTAACTTCGGTTACATCCAGTGAATACAAAGGTCTAATGACACAACATAAGTGGGCGATGAGCACGCCGATCGCAAATGATCGCTTTCGATGGTGTGTAGCGGATGGAGGGTCGACTTAGTAGTCCCCGCGCGTACACAAAGTTGGTACGGTGTGGTGTGTAGCGATGGACAAATAGGTTTGGATTTGGGTTGCATCATCCTTTATTTTGTATGAACATGATATTGATATGACTTGTATGCCCGATTTGTTGGAAATTAGTACTATGTACACATTGAGTCTCAGAGACTCACTCTGCTGGGGAATTATTTTTCGTGATGAGCAAGAATGGACCGGCCTACAGGAGCTAAAGGTGGCCATGCATCGCTTGAAGAAATTATTTGGAATTTGGACTTTATGAAATTTTAGTACTTTATTTTGGGTTTGAATGATGTAATAAGGCCATAAGGCCCAATTGGATTTTCTTTATTCCTGCTTATTTTTATTTAAATATGATACAAATTATGTTTGATTAAAGATAAGTAAATTTATTTCTTTTAAAATAATAAACCCAAAAATTATTTTGTCACCTTATTTAAGTTGGATTTGTAATTTATTAAATAGGTTTCAAATTAAGCCCAACCTAAAACAATTTTTTTAAAATTACACAAATTTTCTCTAAGTCATTTAGAACATTGAAAACCGATTTATTTAAGGAACATACCGATCCGGCTCAAGCTCGTGGGCCGGGTGTGGGTGTTTCAGCTTGGTATCGTGAGCCCGCTTTTAAAACTCTCTACCAGGGCTCAGCCCAAAACGCTTTCAATTCGAGCCCAAATGAATTTCTTTGAAATAAGCAGTGTTTTATGGCATGGCACCTAAGTCTCCGACCGCACCACCGTAAGTACCTTTAACCATCCGTGTGATTATGTGAATTATGAATTGTAAAAGGGTAGCAAAGGCATGGAACGAGAATAGTGTGATAGGAACTTGAACCCCAGGATTAGACTACTCAAACACTTGAAACTCATAAGACTTAATGAACTTAACAAACCTATGACTAAGTTATTAAGCTAGGTGTGGCAACCCCAGACGCATGTTCAGGATTGATCCTAAGAGCCCGGTATTTAAGCAGCCCTAGTGACTCACCTCCTCTTCGCAGTATCCTACCCGGTGCGTAGCTTCGGCCGCCTCTAACTCGTAAGGCCTGGGGGTGTGGCAACCTCTCAAGCGCATGTCTAGAAAGGCCTGGTGAGAGCTTGGTATTTAAGCAAATCCGCGTGACTCACCTCCTCTTCATTCGAATCCTCGCTCTGGTGCGTAGCTTTGGTTCACCCCGACCAAGAGGGCTCTTGGCCATAGGCTAAACACAAAGAATAAAACCCGAAAGGGACTTAGCCGCTTTTCTATATAAAAAAAAATACCCTTGGTTTATAAAATGACCAAACCACCCATAGTTTTAACAAAATTTCATTACTTTATCAAATGTTCAAAAACCCTAATTTGTAAAATATCAAACTATCTTGATTTTGGAAAATTACAAAATTGCTCCTAACTTACAAAATTACCAAAACGACTCGATTTCCAAAATTTTACAATATCATTGCTTTGAAAAGTGTAACTCTCAAAGGAACCTCAATGTTTTACAATCTTGGAAAATATCCCTAACTTAATAAATTTTACAAATTTACCCCGATTTTTGGAAAAATTATCAAAATACCCCGAGATCAAAAAATTACCGAAATACCCCTCGATTTCAAAATTCTTCCAAAATTTCCCTAACTTTAGAAGTACCAAAATACTTTCACAAAATCACCAGGAACTTTTTATTTTTGAAAATTTACGAAAATACCCCAGAGGATAAAATTACTAAAATGCCCCCGGTAGTGGAAAAGCAAAATAACGAAAACAACAACAAGAATTACAACGCTTTGAATGAACGAAAGTTCATATTTGTTGATGGATGAATGAATGAATGCAAGATCAGATGCATGTATGAATACGAAAAGAACCACTCTTAAACTCTTCTTCATAAGATATCATCGCGTAATAAGTGAAACAAGAATACTAATACATAAAATTCCTTAATCGATCTCGCCGATAATGAGCTCAAGAGGACGTGGTCGCCGTGGAAGAGGTAGAGGAAGGATGACCGTTAGATCGACAAGGTTCTCGATAATGAGATACCACCACCACCATCACCCCCAAATGCCAATGTTGAGCAAAGCAGCCCGCATGTGGAAGATGCCGTGTCGCAGTCGTGGCCGCGAAGTTTTGGAATTGGTGGTCGTGCAGAAACAATTCAGAAATCGTAAGTCCAGGCTCGAGCGCCCCGCGCAATGGAGCCGAAATGTTTAGAGGAGTATCGGAGTGGCACCCAAAGATACCGAGCATCGTTGAAGCAACCGAGCGCATCATGGATGAGCTCGACTTGACCCCGAGGAGAAGTTGAAAGGGATGACGGCACCGTTACGCCGATGAAGCGATCAATGGTGGTTAACCGTCGACGGCACACGGCGAAGATCTCGACTCGGGAATATGCTAAGGAAGCATTTCGTAAGAAGTATGTGGGAACCGTATATAGATGAGCAAAGGAAGGCTTTTCCGGGTTGGTACAAGGAAGTAAGTCCACACCGAATATGAAGCTTTTAATTTTGAGGTTGAGCCGATATGCCCGAGGAGTAGTGGCGATCGAGCATGAACGCTCGTGGTTCGCTTTGAGGACTGACTTAGGGACGATTTGAGACTTTTGATAGCACCGCATCGAGAGCGAATTCTCTCGCCTTGGTGGAAAAGGCTAAAGTGGTCGAGGGAATTAAGGACGCCACCAAGCAGTCAGGATTAAATAAGCCCAAAAGAGGTTTTCAATATCCGAAAAGGCCACAAGAGGCCTAGAGCTGACAGCCACAAAGTCAACAGCCGGGTACGGGCCGGCAATTTCGCCTGAAACATTGTGGAAGGAAGCACGGGGAGAGTGTTGGAAAAAGGCGGACGATGTCTCAAGTGTGGGTCCAAGGACCATATGATTAAGGATTGCCCCAAGCTATTAGATGAGAGCCAACCAAAGCACTCGTATCGCTAACCAGCCGGTAGAGGCGACAAAGAAATTTCAAAGAGGTCGTGGGTCGGGCCAACAGAGGTAGTGGCAGAGGCCGTGGAGCTCAGTGGTCGAGGTGCAATGCAACGCCAAGCAAGGCAACCGGGTTTGGTTTACGCGGTTCACGGAGGGAAGAGGGAGACGCGCGATGTTATAACCTGCACGCTTCTTTATTCATGACAAACCCTATTTTGCTCTTATTGATGTGGGCTCAACTCATTCCTATGTTGCATGTAGTGTGGTTGAAACACTAGGCCTAGACTCAACTTTCTCGATAGGCGATAATCAGTAGTAAGCCCTTTAGGCCAAACGGTGAGGATAGATAGGATCTTTCTGAATGTACCCCAGAGATTCAGTGAGCGAACTTTCTGGGCCGACTTAATGGAATTACCTTCTGAGAGTTTGAGCTTATACTTGGAATGGATTGGCTAGTAGAGCATCGAGCCGTGTTGGATTGTGCGCTAAACGTATGGAACTAAGAACCCCTAAGATGAGGTAGTAGTGATGATCGGAGAAAGGAGGAACTACTTGTCTAACGAGTTTCGCACCAAGGCCGAGAAAATGGTTAAGAAAGGATGTAAGGCATTCTTAGCCTTCGTGGAGTGCGTAAGAGGAGAAGAGGAAGGTGTCAAGGAGTTAGAACAAGAAGGGATTTTGAGGATGTATTTCCTGAGGAGCGTCCCTAATACCCCGATAGAGAAGTGGAATTTGGAATAGATTTGCTACCAGAACAGCCTCCCGTGTCAATCGCCTCCCTACCGAATGGCACCAAAGGAGTTAGTGGAGCTCAAGGCTCAAATCCAAGAGTTGTTGGATCGTGGTTCATTCGACCCAAAGGTGTTCCGTGGGGAGCACCCTGCTTTCTTTGTGAAGAAGAAGGATGGAACTATGCGATGTGCATAGATTATCGCCGCTGAACAAACTCGACTATCAAGAACAAGTATCCTTTGCCAAGGATAGATGACTTGTTCGACCAACCGAAAGGGGCAACAGAAATTCTCAAAGATCGACTTAAGGCTCGGGGTATCATCAATCGAAAGTGAAGGAGGTCGATATTCATAAGACCGCTTTTTAGGACAAGGTACGGGCCATTTTGAATTTGTGGTGATGCCGCTTAGTTGACGAACGCACCGCCGCGCTCATGGATATGATGAATAGGGTTTTCCAACCCTACTTGATAGATTCGCCGTGGTGTTCATCGACGACATTTTGGTGTATTCCAAGACGGAGGAGGAGCACGATGAGCATCTCCGAAGTTGTGTTAGAAGTGTTAAGGGAAAAGAAGCTTTATGCCAAATTCAAAGAAGTGCGAATTTTGGCTCAAGGAAGTGGCGCTCCTAGGACATGTGGTATCCGCAGTAAGGAATAAGAGTGGATCCTAGGAAGATCGGGCGTTGTTGATTGGAAATCACCTAGGTCGGTGGCTGAAATCGTAAGTTTCTTAGGCTTGGCAAAGCTATTACGTATGTTCGTGGAAGGATTCTCGCCAATAGCCGCACCTTTGACAAAGTTACTAAGGAAGGAAGTACCGCTTGTGTGGACTGATAAGCAACAGGAGAGCTTTGAAAAGCTTAAAAGGTGCCGGCGTAAGTAGTCCGGTGTTAATTCAAATGAGGCGTAAGGACTTCAGAGTATATTAGATGCTTCGCATACGTGGTTAGGGTCCGTGTGCTAATGCAAGAAGGAAAGGTAGTCGCTATGCATCTCGACAGCTAAGGCCGCATGAGGTGAACTACCCAACTCATGACTTGGAACTCGCGCAGCAGCTGGTTTTCGCCTCAAAGTTTGGAGGCACTACCTTTATGGAGAAAGGTCAAGAATTTACACTGACCACAAAAGCCTTAAGTATTTGTTGACTCGTAAGGAGTTGAACTTGAGGCAACGGGCGGTGGGTGGAGTTATTAAAAGATTATGACTGCTCGATAGAATACCATCCGGCAAGGCGAATGTGGTAGCCGACGCCTAAGTAGGAAGGTTGTGCCTGATTTAAGGGCTTTGTTCGCCACTTAAGTTTGTATGATGACTAAGCCTCGCTGGCGAGTTACAAGTCAAGCCAACCTCGGTCAAGGAGGTGAAAGAGGGACAACATGGCGATAAGGACTTAAGTACTAAGTTACAGCAAGTACGGCAAGGAGGATTAAAGGATTATGGCGCCAATGATGAAGGAGTACTGTACTACAAGGAAAAGGTTTGTATGCCGAGGATAAGGAGTTGAGACAAAGGATTCTTCTGAAGCGCATGGTAGTCCTTATGCTATGCATCCCGAGGCATCAAGTCAGATAGAGATCTAAGGGAACAATTTTGGTGGTCGACCAAACGAGAGGTGACCGAATTTGTGGGGAAATGTTTGACATGTCGCTAAGTAAAGGTCAAACACCAAGTCCCATCAGATTGCTTCAACCAATTGAGATTCCCAATGGAAGTGGGAAAGAATTACCATGGACTTAGTTAGTGGGCTTCCCCTCACGCCCACTAAGAAGGACTCAGATGGGTGATAGTGGACCGCTTGACCAAGTCCGCACATTTTATCCCCGTGAGGATCGACTATTCCCTTCAAAAGTTAGCCAAGTTATATGTGGCGAGATCGTGAGGCTACACGGGTACCGATGTCGATCATCTCCGATAGAGACCCAAGGTTTACGCCTCGATTTTGGAAAGCACTTCATCAAGCATTAGGCACTAAGCTAGACTTCACTACGGCTTTTCATCCACAATCGACGGCACCAACGGGTTATACAAGTGTTGGAAGATATGCTAAGAGGTCAGGTGATGGATTTCCGAGGAAGTTGGGAAGATTACTTGCCTCTAGCCGAGTTCGCCACAACAACAAATTATCGTGCAAGCATTCGATGGCACCATACGGCATTGTATGGAAGGAAATGTAGAACACCAACTTGTTGGACCGAAAGTTAGAGAACGCCGCGCTTTGGGTCCAGAGTTAGTGGCGAAAACCGAGGAGAAGGTGGAATTAATTCGCACGGTTGAAAGAAGCTTCGATAGACAGTAAGTCGACGCAGACCTTAAGAGGAAAGAAATTGAGTTTGAAGTAGGAGACCAAGTGTTTCTAAAGGTCTCACCTTGGAAGAAGGTTATGCGGTTCGGGCCGCAGCGGGAAGCTAAGCCCAAGGTTTATAGGGCCCTATCAAGCATCGGGCGAGTTGGGCCAAGTGGCATACCAATTGAGTTGCCACCAGAGTTGCATCAAATGCACGACGATTTCATGTGTCCATGCTACGCCGCTATCGATCGGATCCGCCTCATGTGGTACCCGCTGAAGAAGTGGAGTTAAGGCCGATCTATCCTACGAGGAGGAGCCGATTCAGATCTTGGAACGTGACGTGAAAGCACTACGAAAGAAGCTCGTGCCTTTAGTCAAGGTGTTATGGCGCAATCATGGATCTAAGAAGCTTCGTGGGGAGCCGTAAGAGACAATGCGACAAAGAATACCTCAATCAAGTTAGTTAGGAAATTTCGAGGACGAAATTTTATTTAAGGGGGTAGAATCAGAACATCCTAGGAAGGGCCTATGCATTTTTCAGATCAATTGTATGAAATGACAAGTCTTAAGTTTTATGAATAAATTTTTGATACTTTTGGAAACCTAGAAATGAATGAAAATGAAAATGGAAATGAAAATGGAGATGGAAATGAAATGGAAATGGAAATGGACATTTTTGGAAACTGACATTTTTGGAAACTTAGACATTTTTGGAAACTTAGACATTTTTGGAAAACCTAAACATTTTTGGAAATGATCCAAAATGGAAACTTGAACATTTCGGAAACTTGATATATATATGAGAGAAATAAAGGAGTTTTATTCACATAAATATGTGAATAATAAGAGATAAATAAAGGAGTTTTATTCACATAAATATGTGAATAATAAGAGATAAATAAAGGAGTTTTATTCACATAAATATGTGAATAATAAGAGATAAATAAAGGATTATTTTCTAATGAGATAATTGAGGAGATAATTGATGGATTAAAGGCTTTATCTTTTAAATAAAAGAGATAATATTATCAAAAAGAGGAGTGGTGGCCAAGTAAAGGACTCCTAGGTCGATAACTTTGGCTATAAAAGGAGGACAGAGGGCTACTCATCAACATTTGCTCCTCTTCCTCTCTCGCAAATTCTCCTCCTAGGCAAAACCCTCTCTCGCGAATTTTCATTAAGCAAAAATCCTCTCTTTTTTTCTTCTATTTTCTTCTCCGTTTCATCATTAAGTCAATCTTTGTGGATTCTAAGAAAGAGGGCAATCATCCACAACATCAAAAGGGGATCTTTCGGGAAATCTAAGGATCTAAGGTAAGGATTATAAATATAAATATGTGGTTAAAGATTATGATTCACGCTTTTCAAAGTTAGATCTAATCTAACACGGTTATAGGATTTCAACAGCTTATAAAGGAATCCTCTTCGATTTGGAATCCCATCATAAGGTAAGGGATATTCGCCAAGGCATAATTTGTTTAAGTGTTTTCCATTATTTCAAAAACCGAAAATCGACATGGTTACATACCTAGTATTAGCCGATTTCAAGGAAGAGGAATTCTAGCAACCGTTGGGACTTGATTAAATCAATTCGCAACTAGGTAAGTAATTCTACTTCTAGTAGGATTTGGTTTTAAGACCAAATAGGTTTATTTATATGTTTTAATTAATGGCCGAATATAGGAGTGAAAGATCTAGATCTGTGAGATCGCTTCTACGGAATTCACTAAACTATTAAGCTTAAAAAGGTGTGTACTCTTACTAACTTTCAATAAATTGCATGGCAATCATTAAATATATAAATATGTAACAAAGATGTGAATGTGGCTAAGCACCACAAATGTGGTAAGGAGTACCTGTGCACGCTTTCCTACTTTTGATAGGATTGTGAATGTGATATATTTTGAACATGTGATTAGTAACATGAATGAAAATTTAGTATGTGAAATATGTTATGAAATAATTGGGGCATTCGGGATATTTGTGGAGGAAGAAAGTGAAGGTGATGACTACGGTCTCACCAACGTAAAGTGGTGACTACGGTCACATAAAGTGAAAAGTGGTAACTTCGTTACATCTAGTGAATACAAAGGTCTAATGACACAACATAAGTGGGCGATGAGCACGCCGATCGCAAATGATCGCTTTCGATGGTGTGTAGCGGATGGAGGGTCGACTTAGTAGTCCCCGCTGGTACAAAGTTGGTACGGGTGGTGTGTAGCTGATGGACAAATAGGTTTGGATTTGGGTTGCATCATCCTTTATTTTGTATGAACATGATATTGATATGACTTGTATGCCCGATTTGTTGGAAATTAGTACTATGTACACATTGAGTCTCAGAGACTCACTCTCGCTGGGGAATTATTTTTCGTGTGATGAGCAAAGAATGGACCGGCCTACAGGAGCTAAAGGTGGCCATGCATCGCTTGAAGAAATTATTTGGAATTTGGACTTTATGAAATTTTAGTACTTTATTTTGGGTTTGAATGATGTAATAAGGCCATAAGGCCCAGCTTGATTTTCTTTATTCCTGCTTATTTTTATTTAAATATGATACAAATTATGTTTGATTAAAGATAAGTAAATTTATTTCTTTTAAAATAATAAACCCAAAAATTATTTTGTCACCTTATTTAAGTTGGATTTCCGCAATTTATTAAATAGGTTTCAAATTAAGCCCAACCCAAAACAATTTTTTTACACAAATTTTCTCTAAGTCATTTAGAACATTGAAAACCGATTTATTTAAGGAACATACCAAATCCGCTCAAGCTCGTGGCCGGGTGTGGGGTGTTTCATAAAAGTTAACAAATCAAATTAGTACTAAAAACAATTTGAATAACTAAAATTAATACTAAAAGTTAACAAAAAAACAACAAAAACAATTGAAGCTATAAAAGTACTATAGTCGCCCATATATTAAAAGTTGGCTTGCATTTTGTCCTCTCTATTAAAAAAATAAAAACTTAGTCCGCTGATATTAGATTAAAAAAATTGGTTCTTTTATTAAAAAATTTCTATTTTTATGGTTAAAAACTCAGCCATCAGACGTTAACATAAAGTTCACGTGGCACGCCACTTAGAATTGGTTATTCCATCAACCATGTTAATTTTTATCATTACAAATAGATAAAATTTATAATAAAAAGATTAATTTACTTTTAATTAAACGTATAAAAAATTAATTAATTAATTTTTTTTAATAAAAACAAAATATAACCTTACTCTTAATGTATTACCTTCATAAAACTTTTACATTTGGACGGTGGAGCATGTGATGGAAGAGAGACTGAAATACATCTGAAAAGGGAGCTCAGCTAGCTAGGTGTGGGGTTTGCTTTAGCTACCAAACAAGAAATTAAAATAAGTGTAAACAAAGTAAGTGGGCGTGGCTGGGGCGGTTTGTGGGACTGCCCAGGCCGCTGCCCTTTGTGTTTTGTGCCCGCACCTTCTTTAATATATTAGATTTACGATTTAAATTTAAAATTTTAAATAACAAGTATATTTATTAAAAATTTATATAAAATTAACTAGTGTTTTAATTGTTATAATAAAATTAAAGGTTTAATATGCATTATAATTTTAGTTCAAATTTTTTTATAAATATTTTTTTATTGATTTATAAAAAAAATAAAAGCACCTGTGAAGGAAATGATTTTTTTATAATTTTTACTAAATTAAAATTTAATTAATGGATGACACCAAATTAATTAAAAATTTATTATAATAAAAAAGAAATAGAGATAAATACATATAATATAATATATAATATAATTATTTGATATATTGACGGTAGAGTTTTTAAATTCTACCATCATGATCAGGGACGAACCCAGAATTTTACTTCAAAGGGGAGAAACTTCTAAATCTGAACGATATTTTTTTAACGTAAAAAAATATCAATTCTTCTATGATACTTTTTTTCTTAGTAAAAAAATCAATTTAATATTTTTTTAAAAAGCATAAATAATTTAATCAGAAAAAAGTAAAAGAAAAATATCACATTATATAAAATTAAATATTTTTTCCAATATGCAAAAAGGAATAACTAATACTATACTAAAATTTTCATAAATATCATTATAATTCCAAAAATTAAATTAAAAAAACTTGGCCTTAGTCCTATTTCTCAATACTAGGCATCCTAAATTGCACCCTCCGCTTTTTCATAAGATCGAACTCATTAATGATAGAATCATGAAAATTCTCGAGCCATCTCTTTTTTTATGTATCCCACCAAGTAAGTTGAAAGAAAATCATCCTCCATTCTGTTGTGAAGCCTTTGTCTTCACAATCTTCATGGTTGAAAATGCTCCTTCAATTGTTGCAGTAGATACGAGAAGAGTTAGCACAAGACGAATAATTCTATCAAGAAAAGGATAAATACTTGACTTATTTGTCTTAGCTAGCACTTGACACAACTCGACAACTGTAGAAGCTTTCTGCAACTCCGTTTTTTGATGAGCATCAAGTTGAAAATGCTCCAACCGAATTTTCATGTGTAGCTTTTTTGCTCAGAAAATCATCCTGATAAAAATCATCCATAAGCTTGCAGATATCTTCCATCCGAAAAGCTTTGTAATTATCGCGTGGATCCAAAGCGGAGCTAAAAACAAGTAACTCCACTACTTCATCATTAAAGCGAGAATTCATTTCTGTTAGCAATGAATCGATACCAGCAATGAATATATCAAATCAATAATGATGCTCAATTGTGAAGTTATCTCTCTAAATGCAAGATCAACCTCGACCAGCTTTGTACGAAGCACTTAAATTGGGGACTTTTATCTCATGATTTTTACAAAATAACTTCACTTTCTCAAACAAAGGATCCCACCCATGTTCTCTGAATTTATGGAGAAGTGTTTTTGTTGATGACACCAGCTGCATCGCGTTTAGTATATCCTGTGATTTATACTGTAATGCTTGATAGAGATCATCAATGATTCCAAGCATTTCAATCATGAAATGCAAGATGAAAACAAATTCAACATATGTCATTGCATCATATATTCCATCAACTTCACTCCTTTGAGTAAGGTTGCCGGACTTGATGATATCTTGTAATACAACACAGATAAAATCAAACATCCTCATCAAGCTATTGAGAGAAGCTAAATGAGATCCCCATTAAGTATCGCCTAGACGTTGGAGAGTACCGACTTGATTTTTCCCTTTACCAATTTCAAGCTCGCCACTGTCAATCAACTCCACGATATTAGATGCCTCAATGTCTCTTAATTGATCATGTTGCTTGCTTGAAGAAGAAACCAAATTGATTATACCAGTCAAGTATGAAAAAATTGACAAATAGGAATAACCTACTTAGATGCATTTACTAGAGTTAATTGGAGACGATGAGAGAGGTAGTGAACATAGTATGCAAATCGACACTTTTTAGCAAATAACGCTTGCAAGTCGTTCCATTCGCCACGCATATTACGTGCACCATCATATCATTGACCACAAATATCATCCACATTAAGGCAATGACATAAAAGAACTTCAGAGATTGCCTTCTCCAAAGCTAACAATGTGGTGTCCTTCACATGAACCAAATCAAAGAATCGTTTACGTATAAAACTTTCTTTATCAACAAACCACAATACAATTGTCATTTGTTCTTTTTTTGACTCATCATGATCTTCATCCACTATAATGCAAAACTTTGAATCTTCAATCTTTTTTGGAATGAATCGCTAGATTTTACTCGCCAAAATAGAAAGAATGTCCTTCTGAACAGCCGGACTAACATATTGTGCATTTTGAGAGGCATTTTTTAAGACAATTGCCCTCACATCTTCATTATAAGAAGCCAGGAGTTTTATTAGTTCAAGAAAGTTACCTCGATTTCTTGAATCGTGTGCTTCATCGCGTCCCCTAAAGGCACAACCTTGAAATACAAGCCACTTGACAGCATCTATTGACACCTTGAGTTGTAGCCGATTTATTGCAACTCATTTAGAATTTTGTTTCTCAATAATCTTCTCAATATTTTGCAAGGAATTTTGAAGATCGAGATAATTTTTCATTGCATTCTTATGTAAAAAATTTGCATTCTTACCCACATGAGTAACAAAAGGGCATTTAGATCATTCATTGACCTTCCACGATCGAAATCCTTGGCTTGTAAAGTATTTCCATAACGCTCAAATGACTTGTTGAAGAGAAAACAAGAAAGACAATATGCAACATTCTTACTTGGTGAAAACTCGAGGCAATCTGGGAATAACTTGTACCGAGATGGGAGAAATTAGCGTCCATTCTTGTCAATATTTTGAGGAGATGTTAGAGAATGTAAGTTCAATGGGCTTCGTCTTGTTGATTTGGAGGGTAATCTCAAATAGATTTTTGAAGTCTTGGGTCACACTCTAAAGAAGAAGCATCAAACTCCTTTGTTTCACTCTCTACACCTTATGAGGACGTTCGTAAACTTGAGAAGACCCGATATCTTGTTCAGAGTTTGGGAAGTCTCAATATCAAGTTCAAGAGCTTGGGATTGAGAAGACTTGATATCTCGCTTAGGAGCTTGGAAAGATTCGGTATTTGATTTTTCTCCACTAATAACAAAATGTTGAGGAACCGATTGATTATTATTGCTTTTTGACACCTTTTTCTTGAAAAAGATTCGATCTTTTTGGACCACAATTAAATCGAAAAACCTCAAGACTATAATAATATATATTAAAACAACATATATTAGGAAAACGAAAAAAATAAGTCAAATAAATAAAGAACATAATTTATGCAAAAATATTTACCGATAGGTCTTTTGCGTAAGGAGTAGAAAGGAAGATAATTTGTATTTTTTTACTCTGGGCTCTCAATTTCTTTTTCTCTCTGGCAGTTGTCGGCACCTTACTAGAGGAAAATAATTCCTTAGCAAAACATACAAATCAAAATACAAGAATGTTACTAACCTAATATGTATACGTGACACAAATCAATTAATTTGAATTTGGCTTTAAAGTCCATATTGACCTCTAAGTTTAGTCTTTCAAGACCTATCATACATTAATATTTGATTATTATTAAAGTTATATAATTAAAAACTTAAAATACTTTGTTAATATAAAGTAACCTTATGGTTTAAAGGGGCAAATTATATAAAATACAATTTGACCAAGGAGCGAATGTTATATAATGTGGACACCAAATCTAAAATACATGATAATATATATAATTCAAAAATCTGAAAATTCCAGAGGAAGGACCGCCTCTCGCCTCCTAATCCATCCCCGATCATGATTAAAAATATCACTTTTTCATAATTGATATTTGAAAAAAATAAAAATACATAAATAAGATATATGATAAAATTTTAACCATTTTTGCAAAATTTAAACACTCTAACTAAATAATAATCCATAAATGTTTTCAAATCTCCTGTAATATTGTTATATACATCAATAGTGATTGCATTAATAAAATTATGGCATTGTTTCTTCAACAAGAAATGGGATAAGAGAGAATGAAAAGTAAACTAAACTTGAGATTGAGTGATGTTTAATGAGCGGACCCATTTTCATGGCATCATCTTTAGGTTTTATGATTGCACAAACTAAAGTTGAAAGGATTAAATAAACCCTCTTCATTTAAATGCAGCTTTAACAAACAAAACCTTCTAGAAAATATAGCTTTTGTTAGCCTTTAAATTAAAAATGACTTGATGGATGGATGGACTAACATGCCCAAGTTGGTTGCTTCCCATTAAATTATGATTATTCTTCTATTAATTCCTTTTGTCTCTACTTGTTCTTTTGCTTTTAAATACTTTTGTTCTTATTATGTAAAATAAATAAATTAACTCACGATTTTGTCCTTTTTATATCCTTTCTTTACAATAACAACAGAGATGTTTCCTATATGATATCTATATATTCTTTTCCTTTTTGGTCTTTATGATATCTATACTCTACCAATATCTACATAATATATATATATATATTGTTGGACCAAACTCCTATAACTAGTTTTTATTTTTTATTTTTATTTTGGGTTAAGAGACTTCACTTTCTTCATTTGTTAATAGATAAATTGTTGATGCCAAGTCTTATTGTCTTTTATATATAATTTTAAATTTTGGGTTATAAGAAAGTAGCTTTGTCCTTTTTGTTATTTTCTTTCTTTGAATTTATAGCATATAATTCTTTTTAGATTTAATATATTATTTGATATTTGAGTTTGATATTTTTTTGTGATATTTATGTTATTTTTTTGTTCAATCTAATACATGTATTTGAAAAAAGTTATATATTTTGGTATCTAAATGTAATGATGTTAATTTTTTAGTGTTTAATTCGGTTTTAGGTGAAGTTGATGAAAAGTTAATTACTAATATTATTATATTTGATTTTTCTTCATGGTTTTGTTAATAGAATAAACTTAGTATTAATTGTGAATTCGATTAACTCGCATTTAATTATCAAATACAATTCGATTGAGGTGATTTAATTCGGTTTTAGGTTGATTTTATGAAACTTAATAGCTAATGTCGAACCATTTTTTTGAAAACGGAATCGGCTTAGATTTTAAAAATGAAAACGAAAACGAGTCGCCACTAATCCTTTTGATGAGGTGTGATCGGGTCACCTCATAAAACGGTTATTTTTAATAAACAGCTTTGATTTATCAAAACGACGATTTTGGTATTCAAACTCGTAAAATGGGTTCGGAGTCGGTTACGCATGAGGAAGGATTAGCACCTCGATACGCCTGCACTGGTACCTAGTTGATTAATCAATGTCTTAGTGTCGGGTTTTGAAAACTTGAAATAATTTTAAAAACGACCATTCTTTTATGGTGATGCTTTAAAAAAATCATTTGGATAAATTGAAAATGTGTGCCAAAGGTCGCCTCGCCTCAAGGTAAAATGTCATATCCAATACGTTAGATATAACACCTCGACCTTCGAGGCTAAACTTGCATTTTATTTGAAACTCATGTTTTTAATTTTGAAAATGATATTCGGTTATTTAGAATGAACGAGAAAACCAAAACCTAACTCAAGTAGGGCACGACTTCTCGAGTTTCTAGATACGTAACATTGCCTTGGTTTAGAAAATCTTATCTCAAATAACGAAATATCACGCCCAATGCATTAGACACGATGTCTCGAATTCTCTGAATAAGCTTTTATCTAAAATTCACGATTTATTTTAAAAAGGATATTCGGTTATTTAGATTAAACGGGAAAAATCAAACCCAATACGTTAGGGGCACAATCTCTAGAATTTCTAAATACGGAATATTACCTTTGTGAAAGAAATCAATTTTGTGTCGGGCGAAAGTTAATGTAACACAAGTTTATAATAAAATGTAAAACAAATTACAATACGGATATGCGTAATAAAATGAAAATAAATGCGTTAGTACGAATGATAACATAAAGGACTAAAATGAAATGTAATAAAATGAACGAGTCAAAAATGAAGATAATGAAAATAAAAGTAAGAATAGTAAATAAAAATAATAATTATAAGTATAAATGCGAAAAGAAAATATAATTATAATAGTAATAATAATAGCAATAATAATAGTAACGTAAACAATAATATAATAATGGAAGTAATAATAAATAATAATAATAATAATAATAATAATAATAATAATAATAAATATAACAAAAGTAAAATGTTAAATAAGGATAATTTCAATAAAAGAAAATAATGATAATATGCTAATAATATAATAATAATGATAATAATAATAGTAACAGATTTATTTATTTGAAATAACGAATGAATATAATAGTAATAATAATGAATATAATAAAGTGATAATGAAAATAATATTAATATATAAATAGAAATAGAAATATATAAAATATGATAATAATAAAATTGGAAGTACATATGTGAAATATTATAAGTATAAATAGATAAATGAAAATAAATAATAATAGTATTTAACTAAAAATATAGTAATAATAATAATACTAATATCAATAATAATGGTAATAAAAAGAATAATGAAAATAATGAAGATAAAACTAGTAATAAGAAATAAATATGAATAAAAGGTTATAACAAACAAATAATAGTAAAATAAATATAAAATAATAACATAATAATAGTAATAGAAATGATACTAATAATATTAATAGTATTAAAAAAATAATACATTGGTATGAATAATATATTAATATAAAAATATATAGAGAATAATGATAAAAATATTTAATATAAAGTAGTCAAAATACTTAAAAGGGCTAAAATCAAATTAAAAGCAAAGTTTTGGGCCAAATCGAATAAATAAGAGTGAAAGGATCGAATTGTAGTACGCAAAGGAAGTGGAGGGACCAAAGAGAAAAATTCCCCGGCCCAAAACGCGCAAAGCATGGGGATCAAAATGTAAAATGAAAAAATTAACGGGCCGAATTATAAAAAAATAAAACTTGATTGCAAAGCATAAAAGGCTAAGGATCACAGAATATCCCCTTTTAAAAAACACGCGATCCCGATGTTGGAGCGGGTCTGATCTCGGTCGGGACGAAACGACGCCGCTTTGGGGCTTATGGACGCCACCAAAACGACGCCGCTTTATACTTCCTATATAAGTTAAAAACTAAAAAAATCATTTGGCTTTAGTTTTTTAAAAAAGTCCGACCCTTTTTTTTTTTCTCTGCAGGAGGAGCGCCGTGGGAACTCCGCGAGTCAGTCACTACACTGGGCCGCCGATCATCGGCGTTGGTACACTGCAGACACACAAGTGGGTCCAAAAAGCCGCATTTTTCGCTCTTTTAGTAAGTTTCCTTTTTTATATTTCTTCGTATATCAAAAAAGAAAAATAAAAGAAAAATGATTTAAGCAAAAATAAAAATAATCACCTTGACTTTGCACTTCTTGTTTTCTATATTCTATTTTGGTTGTTCTTTTATTTCAAAATCTCTCCGAGAGAGAATACTGCTTCTTGTATATATAAAAAGTAGCCGATCTCATAATCGCTTTTTGGCTTTGGCTTTTATAGCCATTTTACAAGTTTTTTTTTTATTATTGTCTTTTCTCTTCTTTTCTTGCAGTGCAAGTTATGTGGAGCAGTGGTGGAGGCGACATTTGCAAGTGTGTCGTGTCGGCGGTGTTCTGGCGCCGCAAAGGAGGACTTAGGGTTAGGGAAAACTAGGTTTTTTTCTTTGTTTTAGGTATTTGGGCTAGGTTTGGGTCTTTTGTTTTTTTAGTTTGGGTTTTGGGTTTGTAGTATCAAAAATGGGTTGTACAACCTCTCTTTGCTCGTTGTCGTAACGAGAATGGAGCAAAGACTTTTAAGAAAGACCAATTTTGCCCTGGCCTTGCTGAGTCTTGACTTGTTTTGGTTCTCCACTTTTCAGGTAGCCTCATTTCAGTTTACTGCATCTTGTTGCTTTGATCCACTCTAATGCGACTTCGGGGAAATAAAACTTATAGCTTTGGTTCACTCCATTGTAATTTCAGGGAGAAGAGATTTGTAGCCTCGATCTTCTCTGCTGGAACTTTAACGAGATGAAACCGGTAACTTCAATCTACTCCATCGCTGCTTCGAGGGGTAAGATTTTCAATTTTTGGGGCCATTCCGCTGCTGGTCAGGGGAATAGGACGTTGGTTTAAATCGTGTTCCACTACTGTTTAGGGAGACAAGATTTACAATCATCAACCTATTCCACTGCTAGTTAGGGAGACATGACTGGTGGCTTAAATCATGTTCCACTACTGTTTAGGGAGACACAATTTGCCTTCGATTTTTGTCCCACTACTGTTTAGGGCGACAAGATCTACAATCTTCGACCTATTCCATCGCCGGTCGTGAGATAGGACTGTGGCTTAAATCATGTTCCACTACTGCTTAGGAGACAAGATTTGCCTTCGATCTTTGTCCCACTATCGCTAGTAGGCGACAAGATCTACAATCTTCGACCTATTCCATCAGCCGGTCGTGAGATAGGATCGTGGCTTAAATCATGTTCCACTATCTGCTAGGGAGACAGGATTTGCCTTCGATCTTTGTCCCACTACTGTTTAGGGCGAAAAGATCTGCAATCTTTGACCTATTCCACTGCTGGTCAAGGAGATAGGACTGGTGGCTTAAATCATGTTCCACTACTGTTTAGGGAGACACGATTTGCCTTTGATCTTTGTCCCACTACTGTTTAGGGCGACAAGATCTACAATCTTTGACCTATTCTACTACTGGTCAGGGAGATAGGACTGGTGGCTTAAATCATGTTCCACTACTATTTAGGGAGACAAGATTTGCCTTTGATCTTTGTCCCACTACTGTTTAGGGCGACAAGATCTACAATTTTTGACCTATTCCACTGCTGGTCAGGGAGATAGGACTGAATTCACCGATGTTGCTACATTGTTCTCTAGGGAACCTGTCCTGTAGAATCGGTTTTATGGTTTATGCTTATGTCATATGATTAGGATGCTGTGATCAGAATGAGTCAGATGCTCATGATATATGCATGCATAAATGTTGTGAAAATGATCCTTGTTTATGCCTAGGATTGTTATTGCTCGCTTGTTTGTCGTGTGTTGCGCCACTGACGCAATATCTCGCTTCTCTCATGCAACTCGATATTTTTCAAAAGATGTGGAGAGATAGTCATGATTTTAGACTTCTCTTTCTTGAATGTTTCCAACCCTTAGGCGTGGTGATTCTAGACAACTGTCCTATTTCAGGTTCCTGCATTATTTAGAGACTTTCAGAGTAATAGGCAGAACTCCTTTCATAGGAGCATTATGGGTCCATTAATCGTTATTTCAATTTGAAAATTGCGTAAAAGATTTAAATAATGGACAACACTAAAATTTATGAAGAATAGAATTGAATTAACTAACAAAAACGAACATTATTGGAATACAAAATGGGCGAAAGGGAACAGTAGGTGCCTCAGATATCGCAGTCTGAGCTTCACTAACCAATCTTTTTTGAAGGTCATTTTGAGCTGAATAGATGTTGGGAGGTCTGCAGTGCTTTGTAGATGTCCTAAGGTTTAATATTCCTCCTTTTGCTAATTCCGAGAGGACAAAATCGCTACATACCCTTTCTTTTTCAAAATTTGAGTCGCCTTTTTCGGGTTTTCGCCTAAAAACCTTTTTGGTCTCAAAGCGCCCTTTTCTGGTTTTCACCTTGGCCTCTTCTCTTTTTTTTTTTTTTTTGAAGGTCTTAAAGCGCCTTTTGTGGGTTTTCGCTTTGGCTTCTCCTTTTAGGTAAAGTATTTCTTGACCGAGTCCAATTGATGGGATTAGGCAAGCTTTTACCATCCATTTCACCAAGATCGTTGCTCCTCCCGAGAAAGCCTTTTTATCGCATAAGGTCCTTCCCAATTTGACATCCATTTCTCTCAAATCTTTTTGTATGGGAAGGATCTTTTCAAAACTAAGTCTCCTTGGTGAAATTCTCTTGGGCGAACTCTTTTGTCATACGCCGCATCATTCGCTTTTGGTACATATGGCCATGGCGGATAGCTCTTAGTCTCTTTTCCTCAATCAAATTCACCGATCGAATCGAGACTTGATCCATTCTCGCTTCATCTAACTTTATCTCCGATAAGACTCGGCGGAAAGGAATCTCCACTTCGATGGGTAACACCGCTTCCATTCCATAAACCAATGAGAAAGGAGTTGCCCTATGGAGGTTCGACCGACGCTCGATAGGCGAAAAGGGCAAATGGTAACTTCTCGTACAATCTTTGTAAGTCTCACCATTTTCCCACTACCTTCTTGATGTTCTTATTAGCCGCTTCAACCGCACTATTCATTTTTGGGCGATATGGTGATGAGTTGTGGTGTTTAATTTTGAACTGGCCGCAGATCGCTATCGTGTTATTGTTCAAATTCAATGCGTTGTCGATATGATCCTTTCTCGCATTCCATACCGACATATGATTTCCTTCTTTAAGAACCTATCAAGGTCGATTTTGTCACATTGGCATATGTAGCGCCTCTACCCACTTAGTAAAGTAGTCAATTACCACAAAGATGAACCGATGTCCATTGGAAGCTTTTGGCGTGATTAGTCCGATGACGCCCATGCCCCACATAGAAAAAGGCCATGGGGAGGTCATAACGCAGAGAGGTGAGGGTGGTACATGGATCTTGTCCCCATAAATTTGACATTTATGACATTTCTTGGCATAATCAATGTAATCTCTTTCCATGGTAGACCAATAATACTCGAATCTCATGATTTGCCTAGCCATTGTGAAACCATTGGCATGTGTTCCACAGACACCCTCATGAACTTCTTCTAGGATTTGCTTAGCCTCTGGGGCGCCTACACACCTCAAGAGTACTTGATCCCTTCTTCTTTTATACAAGATCTCCCGCCTAAGACATAGTCACAAATGCTAGTCTTCTCAAAGTTCTCTTATCGCTTCTTGGCCGCTTGTTCGTGATATTCACGACTTCTCACATATCGCAATATATCTTGGTACCAGGGGTGATTATCTTCTTCTTCTACATTGTAACAATGAGCGGGGCCTCGTAGATACTTATTTGAATGGGTTTGACATCCTCTGCTTTTTCGCTTTAATCATGGAAGCCAAAGTAGCCAAAGCATCAGCCATTTGGTTTTCGCTCTTGTCGTAACTAAAAGTGATGTCATCGAACTCCTAGATCAATCCTTGACCAATCTTTGTAGTCGATTAGCTTGGGGTCCCTTTGTCTCTCATTCCCTTTGAGTTGATAAATTACCAAAGGCAATCTCCATATACCTCCAAGATTCTTAATTTTATGCTCCATAGCGCACGGATACCCATGATACAAGCTTCAGATTCGCCATATTATTTGTACAATCGAAATCCAATTTAGAAGTAAATGGATAATGATCTCCGCTTGGGGATACCAAATCGCCCCAATTCCATTGCCCACAGCATTTGATGCCCCGTCAAAGTTTAGTTTCCAAGGACGATCTTCTGGGGTACCTTTTTTGGTAGTTGCCACATACATTAGGTCTTCGTTAGGGAAATCAAAGTCCAAATGCTCGTAATCCTCCAGAGCTCTACTGGCTAGAAAATATGCTATTGCACTCCCTTTTACCGCATTCTGGTTCACATAAACTATGTTAAATTCAGAAAGCAAAATTTGCCATCTGGCCATCCTTCCATTCAAAGCAGTCGACTCCATCATATATTTTAGAGGGTCTAGCTTCGGGATGAGCCAAGTCATATGATACAACATATACTGCCTCAATCTCCGAGTTGTCTAGATCAAGGCACAACACAGTTTCTCGATTGGTGAGTACCTTGTCTCACATTCAGTGAACTTTTTACTAAGGTAGTATTTTGCCTTTTCTTTCTTTCCTGACTCATTGTGTTGGCCAAGGACACATCCCATTAAATTATCAAGTACCACAAATATAGGATTAATGGCTTATCCGGATTAGGTGGCGCCAAAGATCGGGCATTGGACAGTATTGCTTCATTTTGTCAAAGGTCTTCTCGCATTCATCATCCCACACACTGGATTGTGTTTCTTAAGAAGACGGAATATGGGGTCACATTTCTCGCTTAGTTGTGAAATGAACCGCAATGTAATTTAATCTTCCTAGGAAACCTCGAACTTCTTTTTTTGAGTGCGTATGAGGCAATTCTTGTATAGCTTTGACTTTGTCCGGGTCAATCTCAATCCCTTTTTCACCGACTATGAATCCTAGCAGCTTCGACTGCCCGAAGGTGCATTTTGGTCGGGTTGAGCTTTAGCCGAATTTCCTCAACCTCAAGAATAATTTCTCAAGACTTGCACATGCTCCTTTTCGCCGATTTGGCGATCATATCGCCGACATAAACTTCAATTTCTTGGTGCATCATATCGTGGAATAGGTTTGTCGGAAACCATTTTTTGAAAAACGGCGGTCGACTTTGGTTTTGAAAACGAAAATAAAACGGAGTCGCTACCAATCTTTATTAGGTGTGATCGATCACCTTTGTTTTAATAAAGTGTTTTGGTTTACTAAAACAAAGGTTTTTAGTCCGCGAAATTCAAAAACCGGTTCGGAGTCGATTACGCGCGAGGAAGGATTAGTACCTCGCCACGCCCAAAATTGGTACCTAATTGATTAATTTCATGTCTTAATGTCGAAAGTTCAAAAGATTTGAAAACATGATTTCTTTAAAAACGTGAACAATTTGGTTAAAATTTGAGATTTCTTTGTTCGAAAGGATACAAACATCACATCCAAAGACGTTAGACACGATATTTTAAACCTCGTAATCAAAGTCGCTCTCATGATTTACTTAAATTTATTAAAAGGATGTTTAGTTATTCACTAAACGGAAATCGAAACCCAAAGACGTTAGGGCACTATTCCCTAATTTCTAAATACAAAACATTGCCTTATTTTTTAAAAACCTTTGGATGAAATATAGTAATTTTACAAAATATATTTTTATTTAATGATATAGTATTAAACTAGGAAAATAAATATAGATGTAAATATAGTAACTATAATAATACAAATAATAATAATATCAAATAATAGTAATAATAATAGTATGGTTACAAAACAATAATAGAAATGATAGTAATAATAAATATAATAAAGATAATAATAAGCAAAACAATAGTAAAAAAGCAAAATAAATAAATAAATAAATAAATACCATGGTGATAGTGATAATAAAGTAATGATAATAATAATAAATAGTAATAATAAAAATATATAGATATATAAAAATAATGATATAATAAAAGTAATAACAATAATAATAGTATAGTATAGTAATAATAAAATAATAATAAATAATTAATAGTAATAAAATAAAAATATTAAATAATAGTAATAATAAAAATTGCAAAATAATTAAAATAAAGCAATTGAATTTAAAATGTAAATTGTACTAATTCAAAATAAAAATGATTAGGGACCTATTTATACGCCAAGGAAGGAACCGGAGGGGCAAAAGGAAATATTCCCTCGTCCCAAAACGCACAGCATGAGGGGATCAAAATGAAAAAATAGAAAAATTAACGGGCCGAATTAACAACGAAAAAAAACTTAATTGCAAAGCATAAAAAAGCTAAGGATCTGCACATAAATATCCTTTTAAGAAAACACGCGATCCCGATTATAGGTCGGGTCAAGTTAGCCAAAACAACGCCGCTTTGGGGCTTATATACCACCAAAACGACGCCGCTTTGGGGCTTATATACCACCAAAACGACGCCGCTTTGTATGTCTATAAAAGTAAAAATCCCAAAAGCTTCATTTTTCATCCGATTTTTAAAAAAACTCTCTTTTTTTTTTTTTCTCTCGCAGGGGAACTCCGCATCGCCCGCCATCGACCGCCACGCGCCGCCATCACACACGCCAGACGCATGGCTTTAAGTCGAACCGACACCCTTTTTGCTTGGTTTTCAAATCGTGATTTCCTTTTCTATTCCTTTTTGTTTATTACGTATATATTTTAAAGAGAAATTTGAAATAGGATGCGAATGAAAGTATAAAATCACCTTTTGTCTCTGCTTTCACTTTCTAGTAGTTTTGTTTTAATCTCTTTTTGGTGTTTGATCTTTATTTGTGTCCAAATTTCGAACTGCTTTCATTGATAAAAATGGTCCTTAAAATACAATTTTGAATCGGGCTATATATAGCAGTTTTTTGCTTTCTAACCTTTCTTGTTTAATGTCCTACAGTGTGAAGTGGCGCGGAAGGGACGGGAGGTGGAGCAGAGGCAAGTGGATGTCGAGGCGCTACGGCCGTGCGCCGGAAGGTTGAAGACCCTAGGTGCGCGCACCTAGGGTTTGTTTGTTTTTTGATTGGGTTTAGTCTTAGTGGGCTGATTAGTTTTGGGTTTTAGTGGGTTTGTAATGGGTCTTGGGTTGGTTTGTTGGGTTAGTAATATTGCAGAGTGGGCCGGTAGAAAATGGGTTGTACACTGCCCCTCTTGTTCGTTGTCGTAATGTAAAATGGAGCAAAGACTTCTAAGAAAGACCACTTTTGCCCGGTTTCCACGAGTCTTGACTTATTTGGTACTTTACTTCTTCAGTAGCCTTGTTCCACTCCATCAGATCCTCGCTGTTTCGATCCACTTCACCGCAACCTTGAAAGATGAGATTTGTAGTTATAGTAGATCTAATCCCACCCATCGCAACTTTAGAGGTATAGGATTTGTCGCTTTAATCATCCACGCAACTTCGTGGAGATAGGATTAACTGCTTTTCACCGCTTCCATCGCGACTTCAGTGAGACAAGATTTGATGTCTTCGATCCGCTCCTCGCAACTTCGTGAATGCCGATTCGCTTTCAATCGCCCCACTACAACTTCGTGGAGACAAGATTTGATGTCTTCACCTATTCCATCACCGGTCGTGATATAGGACGGTGGCTTAAATCATGTTCCCATCTCGCTTAGGAGCCAAGATTGGCTTCGATCTTGTCCCACTCATCGCTTAGGGGCGACAAGATCCACAATCTTCAACCTATTCCACCGCTGGTCAAGGATATAGGACGGTGGATTAAGTCGTGTTCCCTACTGTTTAGGAGCTAAGATTTGCGCTCGATCTTGCCTCACTACTGCTTAGGGCTACAAGATCTACAACCTTCAACCTATTCCACCGCCGGTTAGGGATATAGGACGGTGGCTTAAATCGTGTTCCCATCGCTAGTGGAGCCAAGATTTGCCTTCGATCATCAAGCTTAGGGCTACAAGATCTACAATCTTCAACCTATTCACCGCTGGTCCGGATATAAGACGGTGGCTTAAATCGTGGTTCCTCATCTGCTTAGGGAGCCAAGATTTGCTTCTCGATCTTGCCCCACTCATCGCTTAGGGGCGACAAGATCTACAATCTTTGACCTATCCCACCGCGTCGTCGTGAAATAGGAGGGTGGCATAAATCATGTTCTCATCGCTTAAGGAGCCAAGATTTGCCTCTCGATCTTGCCCCACTATCGCTTAGGCGACAAGATCTACAATCTTTGACCTATCCCATCACGCGGGTCGTGAAATAGGAGGGTGGCATAAATCGTGTTCTCTACTATTTAAGGAGCCAAGATTTGCCTTCGATATTGTCCCACTACTGCTTAGGGCGACAAGATCTACAATATTTGACCTATTCCATCACTGGTCGTGATATAGGATTTGTGGCTTAAATCATGTTCCCTATCGCTTAGGGAGCCAAGATTTGCCTTCGATCTTGCCCCACTCATCAAGTTAGGCGACAAGATCTACAATCTTTGACCTATCCTATCACGGGTCGCTGAAATAGGAGGGTGGCATAAATCATGTTCCTATTGTTTAAGGAGCCAAGATTTGCCTTCTCGATCTTGTCCCACTCATCATTTAGGGCGACAAGATCTACAATCTTTTGACCTATTCCATCGCCGGTCGTGATATAGGAGGGTGGCATAAATCATGTTCCCTATTGTTTAAGGAGCCAAGATTTGCCTTCGATCTTGCCCTACTACTATTTAGGGCTACACAAGATCTACAATCTTCGACCTATTCCACCGGCCGTCGTGAGATAGGATGGATTCGCCGATGTTACTACATTATCCTCAGGGACCCGCCCTATAGAATCGCCACATGCTTATGTTTATGCCAAATGATTAGGATGCTATGATCGGAATGAATCTAACGCCCTAACTAAATGTATTATGGGCACCATTTGCATGAATACGTAATGTCATGAGAATGATCCTCGATAATGATTAGAATGCTATGATCGTAATGAATCAAACGCCCTAACTAAATGATATTATGGATGACATTTGCATGAATGCTAAATGTCATGAGAATGATCCCTTTAAAAACTTAGGTTGTAATTGCTCGCTTGATACAAGCGTTACGCCACTGACGCAATATCTTGTCTTCTCATGTAATCGATATCGCAGAAACCCGGGAGATAGTCATGATTTTAAACTCCTTTCTCGAATGTTTCCAACCCCTAGGCGCAGGATTTCTGACAACACCCTGCTTCGTGTTCCAAAGATCGCTTAGAGACTTCCGCAGTAATAGGCGTAACTCCCTTTATGGAAGCGCATGGGTCCATCGACCGTTATTTCAATTGCAAATGGCTTAAAATATTTAAATGATGGATAATACCGAATTTACGAAGAATAGAATTGAATTAATCAAAAAAGCGAACATTATTCGAATACAAAATGGGAAAAAGAAAAGTAGGTGCTCTGTGATATCGCAGCTTAAGCTTCACTATCCAATCTTTCTCAAGATCATTTTGAGCCAATAGATGATGGGAGATCTCGCAGGCTTTGTAGATGTCCTCGAGGTGTAACGCTCTCCTTTTTTGCTAATTTGAGAGGACAAAATCGCCACATACCCCTTCTTTGTCGTAATTTGAGCCGCTTTTCGGTTTTCGACTTAAAACCCTTTGGTCTCAAAGCGCTTTCATAAGCGGGTTTCGCTTGGCCTCTCGTTTTTTTAGAGGTCTTATGTTGCCTTTGCATGGGTTTTCACTTTAGCCTTTTTTCCTCTCCAAGCATAATACTTGATCGAATTCAATTTATAGGATTGGATAAGTTTTTTCCATCCATCTCGGCCAAGACTGGCTCATCCAGAGAAAGCCTTTTCACCACATAAGGTCCTTCCCAATTCGGCATCTATTTTCCTCTCAAATCTTTTTTTTTGTATGGGAAGTATTTTCTTCAACACCAGTCTCCTCTCAAAATTCTCTTGGGCGCACTCTTTTGTCATGCGCTCGCAGATCATTCGCTTTTGGTACATTTGACCATGACTGGATAGCTCTTAGCCTCTTTTTCTCAATCAAATTTAGCCGATCGTGACGAGACCGGATCCATTCTCGCTTCATCTAGCTTTATCTCCCGATAAGACTCGGCGGAGGGAATTCTACTGATGGGTAACACGCATCCATTCCATAAACCAATGAGAAAGGAGCGTTCTCCTGGGAGGTTTTGATCGACGCTCGATAGGCGGTGCGGGCAAATGGTAACTTCTCGTACAATATTTGTAAGTCTCTACCATTTTCCCACTATCTTCTTTGATGTTCTTATTAGCCGCTTCAACCGCCTCTATTCATTTTTGGGCGATATGGTGATGAAATGTGGTGTTTAATTTTGAACTCGCCGCAGCATTCACTATCGTGTATTGTTCAAATTCAATGCGCTTGTCGATATGATCCTTCGTAATCCATACCAACATATGATTTTTTTAAGAACTCACACGCACCGATTTTGTTACATTGGCATATGTAGCGCTTCTACCCACTTAGTGAAGTAGTCGACACACAAAGATGAACCGATGTCCATTGGAAGCTTTTGGCAGATAGGTCCGATGACGCCTCATGCCTTACATAGAAAAAGGCCATGGGGAGATCATAACATGTAGAGGTGAAGTTGGTACGTGAATCTTGTCCCCATAAATTTGGCACTTATGACATTTCTTGGCATAATCAATGCAATCTCTTTCCATGGTAGACCAATAATACCCGAATCTCATGATTTGCTTGGTCATTGTGAAACCATTGGCATGTGTTCCATGCACGCCTCACTGACTTCTTCTAGATTTTCTTAGCCCCATGCAAGGCCCACACACCTCAGTAGTACTTGGTCCTTTCTTCTTTATATAGATCTCTCCATCTAAGACATAGTCACAAGCCAGTCTTCTCAACGCCCTTTGTCGCTTTCACTGCTTGCTCTGTGGTATTCATGATTTTTCACGTATCGCAAAGATATCGTGGGTGCCACTGATGATCATTTTTCTCTTCTTCTCAATATGTAACAATGAGCTGGGCCTCGTGAGATACTCATTTGAATGGGTTTGACATTCTCTTGCTTGTTCGCTTTAATCATGGAAGCCAAAGTAGCCAAAGCATCACCATTTGGTTTTCGCCTCTGCGGTAACAAAAGTGATGTCATCGAACTCCTTGATCAAACCTTGACCAATCTTTTTGTAGTCGATCACCTTGGGATCCTTTGTCTCCCATTCCCTTTGAGTTGATAAATTACCAGCAAGGTAATCTCCATATACCTCTAGTACCCTAATGTTATGCTCCATAGCGCATGGATACCCATGATACAAGCTTCAGATTCTCGCATATTTTTTGTACAATCAAAATCCAATTTAGAAGTAAATGGATAATGATCTCCGCTTGGGGATACCAAACCGCCCCAATTCCATTGCCCACAAAGATTTGATGCCCCCTGCCAAAGTTTAGTTTCCAAGGACGACTCCTGGGTACCTTCTTCTGGGTTGCTACATACATTAGGTCTTCGTTAGTGAAATCGGTCCAAAGGCTCAGAATCCTCCGTAGCTCCCATCGGCCGAAAGTCCGCTATTGCACTCCCTTTATCGCTCGTTCACATAAACTATGTCAAATTCGTAAAGCAAAATTTGCCATCCGCCATCCTTCCATTCAAAGCAAATGACTCCATCATATACTTT